>CAOKZL010000631.1:0-600000 GCA_948472985.1 Iguana delicatissima | reverse complement strand
GAACAAAGCCAGAGGTTACCTTTTCAGACACAAATTTGTGGCCAGAAGTTAAAGTGGCTGGAGTTTGGCAAGCTACCACTAGTACTAGGGCAACAGGCTAAGTCCCCACACTGTTACTCCCGCTGAAATCACTCTGCCAATTCTCTTCATGCCCTTAGTGTTCAAAGCTTCACATCTGCTGGAGATATTTATAGGCACAAGAGTCTATGTTGTCCATTGTATGATATAAGAGGGTTCAGTACATTTAACTATACTTCTTTCTATACCTGCAGGTTCCTAACATGCCAGGGGCAGCCATGCCAGCCACAGGCATGCCAGGAGCAGGTGTGCAAACAGCTGCCCAGCCTGGCGGGTTCAGCCCTGGCCAAAACCAGGTAACACCTCAGGATCATGAAAAGGTAAGAGAAATGTCCCCCCCCCGCTCACATCATGCTACCCCACAGTTTGACTTTAGCCACAAATAGTCACACAGTTGACTAAATAAACCATAGTACAATCTCCATTTCTGGTCTCTTTCTGGCCAGCTCCGGTTTCATAGTGACCAATTAGAGAAAATGCAAGAAGCAAACCATGGATTCTTAGTTCAGGCATAATAACAGGCCACATTTTAAAGAAGCTGAGGTGTAAAAACTGACAACAAACCATGGCTTCTGATAGTATGTTTCAATTGTTTGACAGTGTTTTATTTGTAGGTATGGGTTTGGATGTAAGAAAAAGCCAGAATTCAGCAAACTACCTGGCTTGCTATTATGTACAAACCTGCCAGCTGTTAGAAAAAGGAAAGCCCTGTTTAAGTCCCCTTTCATATTGGAGCAAGCTTTTTTCCCCTGGGATGACCTCAGACCTCTGGAGTAGGTTGACCTGAGAAGGCGTGTGAGCACCTGTCTCTAACTTTAAAAAAATGTGATCCTTCTTTTTACACTAGGTTCTGGGGTTTGATTTTGTGATTTGAGTTTTTTTACTGCATTTTTTTAACCATTGCTTTCTTTCTGTGGTCATCTTTGATTTGCTCTGTGGATTGTTAACCCTCTCCGTATGGGACTGGCAGGATATGAATTCTTGAAACAGAAGAGGAACAGTATCTTCTGTACTGTTTTCAATCAAGAATGCATTGTGTTTTACCTGGATTTGGTGTTCATTCAAAAGCCAGCTCTTCATGGTCCACTGTTAACTAAAATTGTGATCACAATATCCATATCTTACACTAGGCTGTACAAATGGAGTGCACTGCCTTTTGGGGGCAGAGTGGGGAGTGGCCAGAAATAAGCTAGAACTGTTTGATGTGGAAAACATACTTTAGAAATCCAAGGAGGAAACCATTCAGGAGGGCTGGATGTTCTTTCCAGAGAATTTCAAATTCTTTCTACCGCTCATGTTGAGACCTAGATGCACCCTTACCATTTTTTTCTTCTTCCCGATAGGCTGCACTCATCATGCAGGTCCTCCAGCTGACGGCAGACCAGATAGCTATGTTACCTCCAGAGCAAAGGCAGAGCATTTTGATTCTGAAAGAGCAGATACAGAAGTCCACTGGTGCTCCTTGATCTGCACTCTTTGGGTAAGAAGGAAAGGCACTGGCAAAATTGTATGGAGTAACATAAGACCTTTCCAATCATGGTTACTTCTCAGACCTAGCACAGTCCATCTCTTCACTCTTGACTACTTTCTTCAAATCCTGCATTGCATTGCAGTATTCCATTTTTTATAATGCTAGACCAGGGGTGTCAGAGACTGCTTTCCCTCTTTGTTTGAGGCTATATGCTTATGGTGAGGGGTGGCTGAAGCGACTGTGGGGCAGAGTCAAAAGTGGTGGTTCTACTGATTCTCTCACTCTTTGACATTTCCACTTCTTTCTCCTTCTAACACCCCTCACAGCAGGCTTCATGTGATGGACAGCTCACTCTTTCCAGATGTCTAGACTAATTGTTTGCAGAGGACTCTTGAAATCATATTGTGAAAGTAGGCCAAAGTGGACTTCACCATATGCGAGTTCATTTCTGAGGGAAAACAATGGGAGAGTGCTTTCTCTTCATTAAGAGCCACTCTTAACAAAAACCACAATGCAGAGGGAATCTCTCTTGACCAAACTCCAGTGGAATGAACAAGAGCTCTGTGGAGATCCATGCTTTCTCTCCGCATTGATCATTCAGTGGCATTATACATCTCTGGTGGTGTTTTTGGGAGAAGTGTTGTGTCTGTAGCCCCTCTTCTTAGAACATGGCTGGGGAACCTTTGGCCCTTTGGGTGATGATGAACAACTGCTCGTATCTCTCTGGACTGAACAGTGTGGGCCTGGGCTGATTAACATCAGAGTCAAACAGCATATGAAGAACCACAGGTTCACCCTCCTTAACTTAGGAATTCCATATTTCTGTAAGTCACCAGTAAATTGGCAGTTATTGGATGTGTTTCTACATGTTCTGTAAAACGTCTGTTTTCAGATAAAATAAGTCATCCTGAAAGGGCTAAAGGAAAGTACTTGTTGAACTCTTGGCATGGAATTTCACTCAAGAGATATGTTGGCTGGAGACTGTAGAGCTGTAAAAGGATCTAATAGAGAATGTAGCCAACACCCTCATGTGAAACAGTATATTGCACCTATTACTTAAGCCATCCCTCAAAAATATGTGCTCAGACCTTGAAAGAGTCCTTTCTGCTTTTTGCTAATTTCTGCTTTTCTGCAGTTTAAACCACATCTTCCTTGTCTTGTCCACACTGGAGAAGTTAAACAGCTGTTCACTTTCAAGAATCCTTCCAAATGTTTAAATCCCCTTCTAAGTTCTTTTTCTTCCTGTGAGGGTTGAGGCAGGAGGCCTAACCTCTTAACACTTTCCTCTGTGTTCTTTTTAGGCCTAGAAGTCTTCTGATGAAATTCAACCTCTTGTTGGAGACAGTACTGAAGGCAGCTTATATGTATGCCCTTTTCTTGTCTGAGCCACAACAGCAGTAAAAGGAGGGGTTTTCTTTTGTCCCACCCCAAATTGTTCATTCTTCCTTTGTTTGGTTACTTCCTTATGTTTCAAATAAAAGTCTGTCCTGAATTTGAGTAAAAGTTCATGGCTCAGTGTAAATATGCTTCATGCTGGATCACAGATTTCGTCACCTTTTAGGGCAAAATTTAGCTTAGATTTTCATGGATCTTGTCATTTACATTATTCAAATTGATTTTAAAATAGCCTTGACTGAAATTATCCCATCCTTGTTTGCACAAAAGTACTAAAGCTATTCTGTACAATAAATACTCACAGGACTTCTAGAAAATTGGATAAGCTTATACTTTAATGACCTTTTGTGGAAAGCTTAAGAATGTAAGACTGAACTGTGTGGGATCAGACAAAAACCTATCTAGTCAAATTAGCCACAGTGGCCAACAAGATACAGCAGGAAATGGATACCCCTTTTTGTTACCTAGCAACTGCTGTGCTGAGACAATATATAACTGTAATATCTAGTGGCTCTTCATGCCTTTATCCACCATAAATTTGTTTAATCTCCATTTAAAGCTCTCCAAGTTGTTTTGTATGTACATCTGTAGATCCCATAACTGTGAACACCCCATTGGCACAATTCATCTATACATTTCATAGCAGATGGAGGCATGTGTGGATTACAGTCAATCAATTAATTGTCTACATTTATATGGATAGATGCAAGACTGGCCATTCTTGGTCCTATGAAGCATATGTGCCAGGAAGACTGTGTGAACCTGCCTTTAATCAAACTCTAAAAGTATCAGGATTAGAATATAAGAGAGCACACAGAACCAGATTTCTTTAGGGCTTGATAGGCAATTTTGAGCTTTGCTTTCTTCAGGTACTGTTTTCTGTGATTTTTTTTTGTTTGATTGACTTGATGACTTTTTTTTTAATGTTGCCTCTTGCAACTTCACTTTCTGTGTTAGGGTGCAGTTGCAATGTCATTTACTTCTGTGTAGAACAGGGTGGGGAAAGCGGACCTCCTGGGCCACAAGTAGCCTTCAACCCCATTTTTGCAGCCCCCAGAGTTGTCTGATCCCCCAATTTTTAAAAATTGTGTGTGTGATTGTAAGGCATTTTTTTTAATGTTGGAACACTTTTGCAGTCTCCAGAGCTTGGGACCCAAATTGAATTTGGGAGGGGGGCAGTTTCAACCCAAACCCTGCCAAAACACCTCCCAAAAAGTATGATTCTTCAGATGTAATTGTGCTCTGAATGCCATCAGGCTGGTTACATATACCATAGTAGGTATTACTGGGCTAATGGTGTGATCTTTTTACTACACACATATGAGACAGATGAATGTGTACAGCCCTAACTGTCAGACTTAGAATGAGAGAACAAACAATGTTAAACCATTTCTCAGAAAGGGATGGCATATTAAAAGGGATAGGCTATATATGGAGTGATGAGAAAGGGAGCAGCTTATGAAGTAAGAATACTGGAAATGGTTTAACATTGTTTGTTCTGTCCCTGTGTGTCAGTCAGGCAGTTAGGGCTGTACACATTCATCTGTCTTTATATGTGTGTAGTAAAAGAGGAAAACTTGAAACTGTGCCGAAAATTCAGCTTTCCAGAAGTTCTCAGCATTTGTTTTTTCAAAGAGTTTTCTGGTCCTTGTAGCTGTAGAGATGAATTTAAAAATGCCTGCTACAACACACTAAGCAAGAAACAAGGATACACACACGCACACACACACACCAAGTAATATTTGTCCATCTGCCCCATTATTGTTCATTTTAAGTGGCAACAGCAATCTTGAATTCAGTGGGGTTACCATGTTGTTATTGTTTTTATTTAATACTTTATTAAGTTCAAAGGAAAAAATAATGACAATAACAAGACAGAAAAAGCAAAGCAAAAACAAAACCACACAAAACGAAACACATGCTAAACAAGGAAGATACTAAACATGAAAAGATGACTTCCAACTTCCTACTAAAATGTGTGTGTGTGTGTGTGTGTATCCTTGTATACACAGATACACAGACCATATATCATTATTCCCTCTTACTTAAATACATATATCCTTATCACCAAGTTATTTCTATACTCCATAAACACTATAAACCGCAACTAAATGTAAGTTAATTTGTATATATAAGATTGCAAAACAAAATACACTGTTTATATATCTGCACAATCCTTACAATCAAGTATCTCTATTTTGACTTCTCAAACCCTATTCTCATTAAGCCTCCTTCCATTGAAGGACTGTCTACTTTCTTCCAATATTTAGCATAAACTGTTTGTGCTCTTGTCAACATGTGCCATATTGACCTTCCATGCTGTTTTTCTGATGTGGAATCTTCCTCAAAAATCCCAAGTAAAAAAATTCTGGTTTTAGTCCTATTTCAGCTTTAAAGAAGATTTTTTTTGCACATTCTGAAATCTAATCATCTAGAATATTTTTTGTTTTCCTACATTTCCACCAGATATGAAAAAAAAAAAGAACTAGCTCTTACTTTACATTTCCAACAATTTTTATTAACCTCTTCATACATTCTTGCCAGTTTGGTTGGAAAGAGGTATCACTGATACTTTGTTTTAAAAAAATTTTTTCAAATCATAACAAAGAGTGTACTTAAGATTTTTAATCCATGCTTTCTCCTATTGAGCCAAATTAATACTTTGGTCAATACCTCCAGCCCATTTAATCGTGCATTCTTGTATTTGTTCTTTCTCTAAATTAAAACATATTAGCAAATTATACACATTTGCCAGCAAATGATCATCGTAGTTACATAATCTTTTCTCAAATTCTGAATTGATTGTTTCAAAGTTCCCATTCTTTTTATCTACTTTAAATCTTTCCAAAATTTGCGAAATCCTCTTTAAATTTAAGGAAGAAGTCTTTGGCTTTATCTGCAGAGTTCAGCCTGAATCTTTCTCCTTTATACGTAAAAAAAATGTCTTCTAGCTTATCCTAGTTAAAAGGAATTCCATTAGCTATCCATAATTTCTTCTCTTTCTTAAAATTCTTCTCAGGATTTGTCTGAAAACAATCATTAATTTGCCATCACTTGAAGCCACACTTACTGTGTTCATCAGTCAATTATCTCTACTTCCCTTCTTTGAAAATTTAGTCACCACATGTCTCTGGGAAGGTTTCTTCTCTTTGCATATGCTGAAAGCACTCTAAAAATTCCATCTGTTTTCTCCTCTAGCCAATCTTCCTTTATGTCAAAAAAAAAGGCTTTTTATCATTTACTTGCAGATGCTCTTTTGTAGATTCATATAAGCTCCTTACATTATCAAACTTTCCATTTATTTCTGTTTTAAAAGGGCTAGATGACCTAACTGCCTCTAATTCAATATTAGAAGTTTCTACATTCCTTTTCAGAGGTGTATAGCTTCTGTGTTAATCTTCCACTTCAAATTGATCCACAACAACGTGCAAATGATTCATTTGTGTTTTTATTTCTTCAATGTTTAATGTTACATGAAACATAAATTCTCACCTCTGCCATTTTTTTAAAATATTTTGGGGGTGCTTCATCTATAGATTCTCTTCTGGTCTGCCTCTCTATAATTCTTTATTTCCTAGGTCTTGTCATCTTTTTTTTACTAATTTTGTAACTGTAGACTCTTAATTTCTTTCCCATCTTAAATAATAGATAGTTACTGTGAGCAAATACAAATCATTCACTCAGCTGAAAGATGAATCAATTGTCTGCTCCTCCAGATATGGCCAGAGAGAGGCTAGGTATTTTCAAAGTTAGCCTCTATTTTTGGGATGCCCAGTGTTACATTCTGTCCTTTACTGAGTTTTATTTATGAACAAAAAGTTCTTAGTTCTTAAAAGTCTTGAAAATTAATCAGTGTATTCTTCGGTTTGCTTTCAGTCCTTTTTGTTCTCACTTCAAGAGCCAACTAAAATAAACACAGTTATCTGTAGTTTGAGAACTCCAGCCATAAATCAGGCCATAAACTTCTTTTTGAGAGAGATTCACATTTAGCTCTGCCGCTATTTTTTTTCCTTCTTAATTTCCACTGGGATGTAAACGAAGTAGCTATTCTTTATGGCACGTCACTTTAATTTTGTGAAAGTGCCTTTTACATTTATGTGGTCTTACGGCACTAATATTAGAGCAAGTTTCTTATTTCTTAAAGAAAAATAACTCTCCACAAATTCACTTGAACTAAGATGTTGGTGGCTGCAAATAGTGAAAGAGGAAAGAACCTCCACCCCCAGCCTTCTGTGGCAGATGCTGTCTTTCTTCACTGTTTGCTTCCACAAAGCCTATAGCCTATCTGTTGTCAGCCAGATGGTTTTGTCACCTAGCAAAACTGTAGGTTCAGGGTCTCTCATGGTGCCCCTACACAAGAAACACAATGTCCTGGGGTGATTTAGTTCATATACTCCAAAAAACTGCTGAGAGGACAGTCTCAGTCATGGCGTGACAAACAGACAATGTGCACAGCTCAAACTCTACCTGGAAGTCAGTAGGGTTACCGTATTTTGAAAAGCAAAAAACAGGACACATTTACAAACTGTCTACTTCAAACCACCAATTACTATGATGACTTTAAAGACCCCTACTATATAAGCTGTGACAATTGCTACTAGAAATTTTCCTAACTTTCATTGTATCTAAATAAATTTCGCCTTCCTTCTTCCACTTCCCCACCTCTTCTGAGCAGCCATCTCACCCTGTTCTGTTGCCCTGCCTGGCTAGACATCCCCTCAACCACCTCACTCAGCTAGTCTGCCTTTCCCCTTCAGGTCTGTCTTGCTTATCCTGCCTCATCCCTGAGTCACTGTATCTCTCTGAGAACTCCACCAGCCCAGCCTCTATCCCTACTAATAGAGCTCTTAGTGGAAGAGGCAGCAGGTAGGAGATGAAGAGACAGTGAACATTTTAAAAATCTGCCAGGATAGAAATTTTAGCTCTGAAAAAAGAGGACGTGTGCAGGAAGAGGAGGACATATGGTAATCCTAGTTTCAGACAAATGTTTCCTATCTCATGCTATCTGAGATGGTTTAATAAAAGGTACCAAATTGAATCTAGGATCCTCTGCATGCAAAGTATTTGCTTTGCCACTAAGCTGTGGTCACTCCCCACCATACCTGGATTAAGCCCTAGCCCAGAGGTGGGGAACCTAAGGCCCTGAGTCAAATCCAGCCTTCTCAGTGTCCTGGATTGGCTTTCTGGGCTTTCCTGCAGGATCACACCCGTTTCATCACAAAACCATCATATGGAGGGTTCCCAACTTCTGTATAGGTTTTCCCATTCTGAAAGTTTGAACTGCCACTGAGGCTTAGTTACTGGTAGTAAGACCTTTAACCAAAATATGCTCATATTTGACTCCCTCCCTTTTGCCTGACCCACCTCTGGACTGCAGCCCCCATGAACTTTTTTGAAATTGAATTTGGCTCTTGGGTTTCCCCACCCTCTTTTTGTAGCTAATATAGCAGAAGGGGAGGTGTTTAGAAGAAGTTTTCTGAACGACTCCCTTAAATGCACAAACATGTGAATGTGTACTTACTTTTTTTAGAAGTCTACATCTTGCTGACCACAGTTCCCATTGTCCCAGCACATGGCTTATTCTGATGGGCTGATGGGAACTGCATTTCAGTTACATCTGACAGACTGCAGATTCCTTATCCCTGCTCCAATTAAGCTAACACAGCCTTGGTTGTGCTCCCCATTATATCACACAAACCTTAACCTGATTTACATGTACCTTTCTTCAAAATGAGATTCAAAGGTTGCCCACAATTCCTTATAACAGATTAATTTATGCTTGAACTGCATCTTAACATGAACATAATGCCTTGTCAGATTTCTATTATTCATTTTCTATAAAGTTTACCCCTATAATTTCCCTACTTGAATAGTCTTTTCTGTAGCTGAGGATCTCCCTGGTGAGCTGATTGCTTTAATGCAGTCTGCAAACATAGCCTTTGTGTCTGTCAGAGGCAAATTGGTTTTCAATCCTGAAATGCTGGAGATGTTAACTGCACAGTTAATACCTTCGTAGTAAAGAAAATGGAAATTATCCCTGAATATTCAACACAGTATATTTTTAATCATAGTTTTCAATACAATGGTTGGCGGTCCATTAGAAATTTTTTCAGTGCTGCTCTACTTAAGATTAAGTCTAGATGGCTGGAAAAACTACACCTGTATTGGAGGAACATTTGCATCAGGAAATTTCCCACCTTCTGCAAGAATAAGGCAGCCTCTACTTTTGCCAACCAACGCAGAGGGCAGAGACACTGCAGAGGTGCTGGTGGTTGTGGAACCACAACTGAAAGAAAAAGAGGGAATCTTTATCTGCAACTGTAGTAGTCACAGTCTCAATTTAGTTGCTTAGGAAGCTACAGTAGTTTAGCCAATTCTGGCTGCAAAGCGTACTGGGGAGCTTGGCTTGCTGCCACTTTAAAAATTCTCTTTGTTGAAGTAAAACTGAACCTGTCTGGGATCTAGGCTGGAGCACCGACGGCAGTACTTTTTCAAAGTCTTAGCCAGGGTCTCTGGTCCGCACAGGAAGACACCAACAACAGACCTGCAGATTTGAAGGAAGAAGCAGATGATGTCAAAATAATCCTTACAAACTAGACTGAGCAAAAGGGAAAAGGGAGTAAGTTATACAGTGGTTCTGTGTGTTCTTTAAAAACAGAAGTGAAGGGACAACTACATCCAGAAAAGCTAAACACTGATCTGAGTAAATACTGAAGAGCATAATTGGGGAAAATTTGCACATACTGGCTTATTTTGAGTAGTATGTGATTTTGTAATGGAAGACATTAGGGATGGGACTACAATACTTAATTGAGTTGGTTACTCAAACAACCAAAAATTACACAGGTAGCACATTAAAAAAAGAAGTAATGCTGAAAAAGAACCACAATATGCATTCTGTTTTTATCACAATAGAGAAGATACCTTTTAAGGCCTTGCCTTCTATGTTATATTATGTATCAATGAAAAAGAGCCCTGATTTAGGACTATTTCTACCTATGTACAGCTCTAATTGATTAACAATGCAATCCTATACAAGTCTGCTCCGATATAAGCTTACAGTGAGGTGAGTGTGTGCTGGAGTGCAGCTTGATTGGATGAACTCATACAATTGCAATATACTGAACTCAGATTGAGTTCATTGATGAAAAACATGTGGCTCTCCAAAAGTTGTTCAGCTGGAACTCCCATCATTCCTAGCCAGCATAGTCAAAGGTGGAGGGATGATAAGAGAAGCAATCAAATCTGGAGGGCCACATGCTCACCTTCCCTTACTGTAGCTTTCCTTAATCAGCTAAAAGCCTTGTAAGCAATAAGCCAAGGGGCCAAAGCGCTCTGCCCAGTGGAGCAACTTGTGCCACCTTCACAATTTGTAACTCAAAAGACTTTTGCAGAACAACTAGAGACCAGTGGTAGCAGAAATGCTTTGCACATAGAAGGTCACAGGCTCATTCACAGGCATTTCACGGGTTTTTTGGGGGGAAAAAGGACAGCTGGTAATTTTTTTTTTTAACTTTTCCTTGTCTGAGATACTAAAGAACCAGTGTCAGTCAGGGTACATACCCATCTATTGTATGTACTTTGTACCTTTTTAGTATTGTTGAATTTGAAATCACCAGATAAGTGGTTGATAAATATTAATAAATAAATCCATAGACCAGGCTCCAACTCCTGTCACTCTCCTTCAGCTGTTCTGGCTAGAGTTGATGGGAACTGCAGTCCAGCAACACCCGGAGGACATCTAGTGTGATGTAGTCCTTTGAATATTGGACTATAATCCTGAAGACCAGGGTTCAGCTCCCTGCTCAGCAATGGAAACACTCTGGGTGTCTTTGGCTGCATCACACACTCTCAGCCCAGAAAACCCCATGATAGGTTCACCTTATGGTGAGCATGAGTCAGAAACAACTTGAACACACACAGCAACAACATCTGGAGGGCCACACAGCCTCCTACCACCATGCATGGGAAAGAGGAATGGCATGCAGACACGTGTTATCTATATAAATTAATATAGTTTGCAGCATTTTGTTGCCTTTGATGTAGATTTATTATATCTGGTCACTGCATGTATTTTGTACCCTGCCTATGTAAAAGAGAAAAAAAGAAAGGAAGTTCCCAGATCTGGTTTCCATTCCAATGCTGTGAATACAGAATGGCAAGCTCACCTCGGGTGGGCAGCAGCTACTGCTGAGAATTCATTGTCCCACCTGGGTCTTCCAAAGAAAGTTTGGTGCCTCAGACCTGTCACCAGATCGGTGGGCCTGTCAAAGTGGAGTGCCGCACGACCAACCTAGATTTGCAGCAAAGAACAGCGGCTCAATCAGACAGGCTTCACAAATATTCCAAGCAATCTGCTGGCATTGTCCTTGAGCAATTTGGACCCAGAAAGAGAGGGATCCTCTGCATATTTTGCCCAACCCTTAGAACCTCCAGCCAACATAGCTGTGACGAACCTGATGGGAAGGGGTCTTGACAACAGAGCCTCCTTGGCAACTGAAAGTGTTTAAGCTGATCGGCTGGTGAAATGGAACCTTGGATAGCCCGGGGAGGGGCTGGTAGAAAAAGGAAAATGACAGATTTTAACTGTCTGGAGAGTGATTGAAGGGGGAGTGTGATTTGTGGTGTGTTTGGGGAAGGCTGGAGATTTGAATAGCTCTGTGGAGGAGAGAACTGAGAAACTGAGTGTATGAAAGATAGTGAATGAATTGAGAGAGAAGAATGGTGTGCTGTTTATAAACATTTAGATACAAAACACATTTAAAGCAACTGTGTTACAATAAATGTTTGAAGTTCTGTGTTCCTTAAAACAGTGCCACAGAGTCTCATTCTGAATTCTGGAATATACACACTACCAATAATAACATCTTGACCTTAGTGCCAACAGTACCACAGTCTTGGAAAATATAAATCACTGCCGATCCTTACATCTGGGAGAAGGGCAGATTTAGGGAAGGCAGTAAAGGGGGAGAGTCCTGAAAGGAAGAAGCCAAGGAGGGACAAGAGTGAGGAAGGAACTGCGTTCTCAGAAAGGGAGAACTGAGGCAGACCCGTTTGTCCTGGCCCTGGCTTGATTCAGAGATCAGACCTGAACACAAAGAGGTGTCAAGCTGGGCAGGCCTTGAGTGCGAGGTCTGGATACCTTTCATGCTTGCATTTTCACGTGGTGACAATAGCCAATAAAGGGAGTTGGAGTCCAAAAAAATCTGGACTGCTTAAGTTTCCTCACCCCTGGCTTAGCTATTTCTGGATTCCTTTGCCAATGCCAACTGGTTGCCCATGGGAAGCCCACCAGTATGACTGATAATACAGAAGCAAATTGCCTGCTATACTAAAATTGATATATAGCCATCCTGAATAGGAGCCACTGACGATTCTACTCTCTGTGGATTTATATAACCCTCCTTTTAAGCCCTCCAACTTGGCATCCGCCAGTACAAACCATGGCAGTGGGTTACACTGCAGTGTGTGTAAAAGTGCTGCCTTTTATCTGTCCTGAGTCTCCCACCACCCAGCTTCAGTGGATGGTGCCAGGTTCCATTATTACGAGAACTATAGAAAACCTCCCTCTTCTTTCTCCATATCATGCATAATTATATACACTTCTCTAATGTCTCCCCTTACCTGTTCCCAAAGCCAAACAGCTCCAAACATTATAACCTTTCCTCATAAGAGATTTAGTTAATTCAGTCCCTTTGCAGCACTTGGAAAGCTTTGCTTTGCTTTGCAGCAGCTATAAGTCGTACTGTGAACACTCCGCAGAACTGTACTTGCACAGAACAAACTAAATGGCTAGGAAAGAGACAGGAATAGGAAGAAGCACAATTTGAAGAGAAGAAAATGATAGGAGTGCAGGAGGAGAAGGGAGCCAAAGCATGGCCCAGACTGCTGCCTTCCTACTCTACAGGCTCCTTCTCTGCTGTTCCAGCATCCAGTTCCAAATATGTGCTTATTAACAATGCAAGCACTTCAGAAACATCCCTGGTGAGAAAAATGGGATCAATTTAAATCACAGGACAGTCAGGAAACCAAATGGTTGACCTGCCTCATTTCTCTTCCTCTTCACAAACTACTTTTGCTACAGTTGTCTGTGTATAATATGTAGTGCTTGCAAACACAAAAGTTTTTCTAAAAAACTATCTTAGTAAAGCCTTCCCTGGTACAGCACCCTCTAGATGTTTTAACCGCAGACCTCGTAATCCTAATTGCAATGGCTGTTGCTGATGGGATATGTAGTCCCAAAGATCCAAGTGGTGCCATTGAAGTTGCTGCTCTACTTTATGCAGAGAGCATAGCCTTGCAAGGGGAAGGATGATATCAACACTCTTCTCTGAAAGAAACTTACTTGAAAGAGTGTATCCTCCACCCTGAACTTTCAGTTGTTAGCAAAATAAAAGTATGAAACACGATTCATTGCCTAGAAAAAAGCAGACATTTTTACAAGGATGAATCAGGCAGGTTTCAGAAAGTTTATCCTACCCCTACAGAGAGCAGGTACAGGAATTAGCAGCCTCTTCTGTCAATAGAAGTAAGGTTCAAGGATTTGTTCAGCACAGAAGTTGGAACTATTACATTTTTGGATGGCAGATCTTTCCAAATTCTGATTCAGCAACTCACCATACTGCTGTTCCAGCCTGTGAGGTACAGATGGTAGGTGAGGAAACTTGTTTTGCCAGATCCTTCCATCTCTTGCTCCAGGTTGGCCAGCAAATCCTTGAACCAAGCAAAGGCCCCAGTCTCCCGGCAGATCCAGTAGAAGTAGATCTGGGAACCAATAAATGCAGACAAAGAGCAAAGCCACTGCAATTTAGAGACTAACAACACCCTTTAACAGACTGTGTTCCAGCTGCACTGTTCTTTTAAAAAGAAAGCAGAAAGTTGGTGGACTGAGAAGTGATAAGCAAATACCTAAATAAATACATTTAAGGGGACTGCTGTAGCAGCAAATTCTGAAGTTTGGATGCTCATAAAGGTCCCCATCACCACGTCCCCAAGAATCCATGCAAATCATATGCGTATCAGCAACACAGGCAGATCTTTTTCAGTCAAGAATTATAAGGCCATTTCTGCCCTATGCTGTTATGATGCTATTATTCTACTTTCAATATCCTGTGGAATTCTGGGGTTTGTAGTTTACTGAGGCCAAAGAACTCTCTGGCTGAGAATTGTAAATGCCCCTCCCTAAAAGGCAAAGCCCACGATTCCATAAGATGTTGAAAGTGGAATGATAGCAGTATAACAATGTAATGCGAAAATGGCCTAAGTTTTCACCTCCACTAGAATCAGGTCTTTTTTAAAGCTAATGGATCTTTACTGCTTATTCAAGATCAAACTACCTCAAAATACAAGAAGGATAGCTCACAACATTCTGTCATTGTTAGGAAAATCTATCCTTCCTCCCCTACCATCACTGAGGGGTTTGCAGCTTAACTCAGAGTTGATAGAAGGAGCAAAAGTTAGAGTAAAGCTAAAGAAGAACATTAAAACAATTGTGCCAAAATACAACCTGAAGAACATCTCTGTAGAATTTAAAGGTGATGTGAAAAATAGATTTACCTAACTGTCTGGGAGCCAGAAGAACTCTGGACTGAAGCCAGTGGCATTGTCGGGAAATAATGCAAAATTATTTGTAGCCATTATCTGTAGCCAAAAAGAAAGAGAAGCCTCAGCAGATGACAGATGAAACTCTTCAAGCAGTCAGAGGCAGACAAGAAGCAAAAGTAAAAAGTGACAGAAATAGAGTCAGACCCTTGAAATGCTATTGATCAGCGACTTGAGCACAGGGACAAGGAGCACTACTATCATAATCAATGTAGAGAAATAGCAAATGACAACAGAACGGGAAGAACAAGAGACTTCTTGCACAAGATCTGAAATTTAAACCTAGAGTGGGTGACTCGGAGATCTCTCATCCCCAGGGTTGTTATAAGCTGAAGTCAACTTGACGAGAGTTAACAACAACCATGGGGGAAGGGCAGATGGTGTCGTAAATCTTGCTGGTCAAAAAGAAAAAATCCCAGTGCTTTAACCCTGTGAGCCCTAGCTCCACTACACCTCCCCTTCAGAGTAGCAGCACAATCCCATTTTACCTTTCTGGTTTGGAGAACCTGATCACCATGCTTTAACTTGTACCAGATAGATTTCAGCACTGAAGCAAAGGGTGTCACCCCAATTCCTGCTCCCACCAACATGGCCACCTCGTATTGGAACACATCCTCGCTAGCTGTGCCAAACGGTCCATCAACCTTGATCCTGAAAGATGAAGGGGAAAAACTGCATTTTGCTTGTCTTTTCCATGCCCTGTATGTTGATGTGAGTGTTGTAATTTAAAACAAAATACAACCTCTCCTTGGACTCTCTCAAATTAAGTCACTGGCCTCTCTGCATAGGACTAGGCGTATGAAAAACTGAAGCCTTAGAAAGCTATTGCTTATCTGTATACAGCAGGGAGGGGAACCTCCAGCTTGTGGGCCCAGTCCAGCCCACAGTGATTCTTTTGCCTTTATTTGCTATCATCAATCGGAGATAACAAGCTACAGAACAACTAGAAAGGATTGCATTGAAATGAGCTCTGGGTTGCAGACTGTAAGACTTTAACATATAACAGGAGATGTTTTGCAGACTGAGAAAGTTGTGCATGCTTGAAAGCTTTTCAACTGAGACCACCTGGTATCAAGTTTGCCTCTGGGCCTGCTATGCCCTTAATCCCACCCACTATTAGAATACAGCCACTGAAATCCTTCCCACCTTGCAATTTGGTACTGGGTTCAAAAAGAGTTCCTTGCCCTGATAATACTGAGCTAGTTTTTTCTAAGTTTACAGACCAGGAGGTTTTTAGAAAACAAAGCTGCCCTAAATCTCCAGGGTGTTCTCTTGCAAACAAAACTAGCCCTGAAATAGTTCCTACTCAACTTTCAGCCGCTCAAGAAAAAGGGAGAGAAATAGTTGAGCATCCTGTGTCTGTGACAGGGAACTTGGCACACCAGTTTCCCCTTTAAACCCAGGCATCTCCTTCAATCAGAGCCAGCATGGTGTAGTGATTTGAGCATTGGAGTACAACCTGGATTCCCCACTTGGCTATGGAAAACTTCTGGGTGACCTTGGGCAAATCACACACTCTCAGCCTCCAGAAATCCCTGTGATAGGTTAACCTTAGGGACACTATCTTTTTGTATGTTGGAAACAACTTGAAGGCACACCACCAGCACAACAATCCTCCTCACTCAAGGCTGGATTAAGACAAGATGAAGACCTGAACTATGGCAAGTTTTAGAATCCCTATGGTATTACCAAAAATGTGTTTTGTTTGAACAGAATTTTTTTTTGTCTTATTTGTTTAGAAGCCATTTATAGCATGAAGCCTCATGCTGTTAACTTATCTTGTGCATAAGTTTGACACTTTGTCCACTCACCTGGGTGTTGGCTTCTGCCTCTGAAAGGCATCAATCAGAGCCTCTGTCCAGTCACCTTGTGCCCGGATGTGGACAGAAAAGTTTTCTTCCTCTGGTGCAGATGTGAGAGTGAATGGATGCCACTCCAGGTAGGAGATGGAAGGGCAGTTGAGGAAAACATACTGCCCCACGTCCATGCTGAATCCCTTTTTGTACATATGCAGCTCAATAACATTCAAGGGCTGAATGATAGCCTACGAACAAAAAACATTCAGTGATCAAACCTCATAAACATTAGGGTAGATTTTTTCAGATGCTGTTGGATTGCAGCTCTCAGCATATGTCACCATTAGCTATGCTGGCTCCCTGCCAATGGGAGCAATGGTCCAATGACATTTGGAGGGTGACAGATTTCCCAGCTACTACATACACCCTCCCAAAAGAAAGACAATTTGGAAACATTAACATTTTTATCACAACTCCCAGAATGCCCAAGCAGGTAATGATCATTGGCTGGCTTGCTTCTCGCTATCTAAAGCTGGAGAATTCTGAGAGTTGTAGTCCACAATCACTACTTAAAAAATGTAACTATCCCCAATTCTCCAAAGGATATATTAGTGGACTTGACAGTCCAAAGTCTGGTGTCTCTCAGACCCCAACTGAAGGAGATGTGAATCTGCCGTTCTCTCATTCTCAAATTTAACCAGCCACCTTAAAACCAGTAAGGAAAACTTGAGACTATTCAATACTCACCTTTTTAACATCCACTTTCTGGCAGGAACGCCAAAACCTCAAGGCTCGCTCAAAGGCGTACAGAATTATAGGGGCCAACACCCACTTCCATGACTTTAAAGAAAAAAAGTCTGTGTTAAGAAGGATCATGTCAGCAGGATACAGGAATTTATGACACATTCCACCTCCAAAATCCCATTGCTCCCATCTCAAATACTGTGCAACAACAACAAAATTAAAACAAATTTTGGGAGACAATGCTTAACCATTTTTTCCTGTTTAAAATTGCACTGAAAATTGTATAAATGTCTAAAGTCAGAAAATCTCCAGGCAGGCCCAGTTTACCTGCTGTGTTTATTTAAAAAAAAATGAATACAAGCAAAAGTTTTTTTCCCTAAGACACTACTACCTACTTCATTGCAGGAAGCTTTTTAAAAGAAAGAATGAGTCAAAAATTGGAAATGATTATACAACTATCTTGTATTGCAAACAAGATAGTTCGGAACTCAAGTCAAGAGAGCTGCTTTTAAAAGAGGTTATAGATCTTAATTGATTTCCTTATTCACAAAGACAGATTTAAACAAGATATGAGAGATCTAGTTAAAGACACTGGAGAAAATTATTACTTAGAACTATGTAGAGAGGATAATCATTTAATCATAAAAGTGAACAAACATCTTTTGAAATCACAAACAGAAGATGAGTTTGTAAAAAAGTATATGATAAAGTGGTCCCAAAATTTGAAGCACAATGTACAAATGGAGGAATGGCAGGAAATGTGGACTAAAGATATAAACCTGACTTTGTTCAGTAATTTAAAAGGAAATATGTAAGCGATGATGTATAGATGGTATCTTACTCCAAATAAGTTGTCAAAAATGTCTAAGAATGTTTCAAATCACTGTTGGGGTTGTCAGGATAACGAAGGCTCTTTCTTTCACATGTAGTAGACTTGCAAGAAGGTGTTCGTCTATGATTTATACTTAATTCAAAAAGTTTTAAAGGTAGATTTTGCAATGTGACCAGAAATGTTCTAGTTCGGAATTATTGATAAAGAATTGGACAGTGAATATGGATTACTTCTTTAATACATGATAACAGCTGAAAGAATGTTGTTTGCTCAAAGTTAGAAACTGCGAAGCACCGAAGATAGAATAATGGATTGTTCAGGTTGCAGACTTTGACCAAATTGTC
Source organism: Iguana delicatissima (assembly GCA_948472985.1). Lineage (NCBI taxonomy): Eukaryota > Metazoa > Chordata > Lepidosauria > Squamata > Iguanidae > Iguana > Iguana delicatissima. The sequence goes on along the minus strand of CAOKZL010000631.1, from coordinate 581,739 downwards.
AAACTGATGTGGATTTTAAAAGATAAACCAACTGAAGATTTCCTGAAAGACTGGAAATTATTTTATGGATTTTTATTTTTAATTTTATTTAGACCAACAGGAAATCTAAAGATGTAATAGGCTGTTATGGTTATTAGCAACTCTAGTAAGTTATTTTATTTAGATCTGTAGTGATATAATAACACATTTTCTATTAATTGTGTTTCCTTCTTCATTACAGTTTTTGGGAAGTCAGAGTTCTTTTGCATCTTAGTGATTAGTTAGATTAGTGTTTTAGTAATGTGTCATAGTTTTAGTTTAGTGTAGCTTAGTTTTAGCTTTAGCAATACAGATACATTGCTTATGTATATTCTTTTCTTTTTCTCTTCTTTTTTTTCTCTGAATGTTATCCTATTGTGAATTAGTTTGTCTGTACCAAAACTAATAAATATGAATTTAAAAAAGAAAAATTCAAATATATAATTTCTTCTTCTTGGGAATCCTGGTTATTATTCATACTTTCAGATATAGGTGTTTTCCTAAACAAACAACATTGACACATTGATCCCTAATACCTGGACTCTAAAACTGGAGTGAGCAGCTTTCAGTATGGATGTTGTGCGACTGTAACTTCCATCATCACTCAGCTAGAAACAGAGCTACAAATGAAAAGCAATCCAAGCTACAAAACTCCATGAGTCCTCAGTGGGCACAAAGCTGCTTTTCAAAGCCTCAGCTACTCCTTTTGGCTGCCAAAGTCACATTTTGTCATTTGCCACCCTACGTGTACCTTTCAAGACATCCCCACACAGTCCATATGAAATGGGTAACAAACTGCACTAGTGCTGTCGGACGATATATTTTGGGCTCCTTCTCTGCATGCAAAAATTTGGCCTTGCTTTTCTGAAGAATTTATTGGAGAAAGAGAAAACTAAATTTTTTATATATACATTTCTCTCTCTGTCTCTCTCTGTCTCTGGGCCTTTCCACACTATACTTATAGTGCTATTATTCCATTTCAACATCCTATGGAATCCCAGGGTTTGCAGTTTAGGGAGGGGCATTTAGAATTCTCAGCCAGAGAGCTCTTTGACCTTAGAAAACTACAAACCCCAGAATTCCACAGGATGTTAAAAGTGGAATAATAGCACTATAACGGTGCAGTGCAGAAAGGCCATCTGTCTTTCCTTCTCTCTCTCTCTCCCTCTCTCTTTTACACACATGAGCACAGAAGTGCTTGTTTCAGCCTATGTCAATTGCACAAAGAACTCAAGTTCTTACCTCAGCGGGAAGACTTGCAAACTCAGGTACTTCACAGTGGTGATGGCTGCCGTTCGTACCCCACTCTGTAGGGATCTGTGCACACTGTTCAGGACCGTTCTCCTTCAGACTTTCTGCTGTCTGCCCTCGAACAAGTCCTCTGAGAAAGGAAAAGAGCCATTTAAGTTGTAGCCCTGTTCAGAATAAACCAAAGTGAGGGAAGCCTCCTCAGCTAAGGATAAATGGTAGTCGTACAGGGCAGACAGGGGTGTAGTGAAGACAGAAGTCAAAGGGCCAAAGTGCCAGGACAGTTGACCCATCAGGAACAATGAGATATGCCAGTTCCCTCAGCTTTCTGGGCTCCCTATGATTTTAGCTGAATTCCTCACCAGAATATGAAAGTAATGTGCTCCCTGTAAGATGGTTTTTGCAATAACAAGCTGGAAAGGTGTTGCTTTCTACCTATAACAACCAAGGTTGTAATTCAACACTTTTCAGAGTAATGTAATGGGGTTTCTGCATGTTACTGAGGGAATTCTGACTCAGCTTGCACAACAGAAAGGGGACAAGAAAGGATCACATTAACAGCTACTGTTTTCTAAGTTCCACATGGCGGCCAAGGCCATTTCCGCACTAGACTGTTATAGTGCTATTATTCCACATTCAACATCCTGTGGAATTCTGGAGTTTGTAGTTTACTGAGACTAAATTACTCTCTGGCTGAGAACTCTAAATGCCCCTCCCTAAACTGCAAACCCCAGGATTCCATAGGATGTTGAAAGTGGAATAGTGGCACTATAAGAGTCTAGTGCGGAAATGGCCCAACAGGGAAACCCCTCCTGCCACTGTCAAGAGCAGGTGACTAAGAGAAGGTGAGTCTTTGGGCCGGCCCCTCCCACAGTTCACACCGAGGAGGAGTGCCTTACGCGATGCCATGGATGACAAGGCCTGCAAAGTAGATGACGAAGAGATGGTGGATGTACCAGAAGACTTCAAAGTAGCTCCTGCGGATGAACTCCACTGAAGAGGTGACCATAAGGACGAGTGCCAAAGTGATGACCACCCCTGTTAGGCCAGGTATGGTGGTAAATGTCACGTACAAAGGGGTCTGCAGGTGAAAGATGCTCTGTAAAGCTCCAGACGTTATACATTTACAAGCAACTTTGAAGCAGATTTACTATAACATAGTCTCAAAATTAGCCTTCATTTACAAGAGGGGAAGAACTATCCTGCTAGTTCAGACTAAAGGACCCTGTATTACAGCACGGTTTTTCCAGCAGGGGCCAGCCAGATTCAAGGTTGGAGTGGAGCAAGCTTGCGGGTTTAAAGCCCAAGGACTTTTTTAAAAAAATATTTAGTTTTGTCAACTGCTTACAAACGTTAAAAAGAGAAGCACTAAACAAACAAGTAACATTTGAAAAACAAAGCAACCAACACTCAAACCACATCTATACATTATATACAGAATACAATATGTACAACTTATGATAAAACAAAACAAAATAGGCAATGCCTGGGAAAGAGAAAAAGGGAAAAAACAGAAAACCATGCAGAACAAATTACTGATACAATATTATAACAACAACAAAAACCTCTACAGTTCCAATAAAACAAAAATTAAGGCCATTTCCACACTACACTGTTATAGTGCTATTATTCCACTTTCACCATCCTATGGAATTCTGGGTTTGTAGTTTAGGGAGGGATATTTAGAATTCTCAGCTAAGAGTTCTTTGGGCTCAGTAGACTACAAACCCCAGAATTCCACAGGATGTTGAAAGTGGAATAATAGTGCTATAATAGGCCCTTTCCGCTTGAAAACGGGACTCACCGGATTTCTTTGGCATCCGGTTGAGTCCATTGGGACGAGCAGCAGTGCGAGCTCTTCACTCCACACTGCTCCGGCGTCCAAAATGGCGGCTTCCGGTTGGTGGAGGCTCTCCACCAACTGGAGAAGCTCGCCAGCCTAAAGCCCGCCCCCGGCAGATCTGCAGGCATGCACTAGTGCGCAGCTGCAAATCTGCACTGGAGCGTGGCGATGGAGCGACACGGAGTCGTGTGCTCCGTGCTTTTTAAAAACCTCTAAAAAGAGGTTTTTAAAAAACATGCCGCGCGACCAGTTCCGGTTGCTCCGGAGCGGACTGAGATGCGGAACTGCAAAAAGCAGTCCGTCCCAATCCACTCTACGGTGCAGAAGACCTCTGTCGGAGGTCGCTCTGCACCGTTTAAAAAGCCTGGTGCGGAAAGGGCCTAAGACTTCCCTCTCTAATGAAGTTTCAGCTTTACCATGCCTCCTTTCTATATTTAAAAAAGGAAAATTTATTTAAAAAACTGAAAAGTTTAAAGATGGTAACTATAGTTCTAATAATAACAATTATTACAATAAGTAAATAGATTCCACTTTTAGTTATCTTAATATCTTATTCCCTTATATCAAAATCATCATTAACCACAAATTACTATTATTAGAAAAAAACCAATTTTCCCCTTCTTCCCCCTAAAATAAAATATCAGGGAAGTCTTATATGATCTTGAAATATGAGTATTTAATTATACAAACCTATGAGCTTTCTAAATAGTATTGAATATAAAAATCTCCCATCTTATTAAGAAATATCATCATTCCAACTTAAGCGGTAGAAAAAAAATTGAGATTTTAATCCACTTTTTGATTAGCAGAGAAATAGTATCATCTGTTCTCCCTGAGATAAGCTGCAGTCCTCGGCAAAGCAAGGGAAAGGCAGGGGAGGGTTTTCTCAGAAACAATAGCAGCCATTAGATTTACAAATGACCTGCTCCTGGTGGAGATGAAAATGGCAACAATACATTGATAGTTAAATGTACACAGCATCTCTGGACACACAAGTTTCATTTAGCTGTCATATATACAAGGACCAGCAATGTAGTTCCTGCACATTTTAGACTATAACTCTCATAATCCTTGACCACTAGCCATATTGGCTGCGGCTCATGGGAGTTCTAGGACAAGACATCTGGAGGACATCATGTTGCCTACCTCTTGTGAGTTCAGCCCTCTAAATGTCAGATTGTACATTCCCAAAACTGATTCCTAGGAAGGGATATTAGCTAGTAGTGTGGACAGAATAATATACCCTGAGCATGGGAAATCCATGCTGCAACATTTTGTTGTAAGTCACTTTGTAGCACAAAAGAATCATTTATCTTTATGGATTTGTCTAATCCTTTTTTAAGCAACTAAGCTGTGCCAATGAATCCTGTAAGTCACTTACTAACCTGTCACGGCCACATGTTGTGGGATTTGTGTCGCTGACACAACAGACGTCTACACTGTACTTCATCAGCAGTCAAAAAATAAACCAGGTCTCTGCATAGGAGGGGTTAGGTCCATTTATGTATGTGTAAAATGGCCAGAATGATTTGTATCACACAAGAACAACGTTAACGGGACAGCATGGTATAGCAGACAGAACAGTTGGACTTCAATGAGGAAACCTGGGCTGGAACCACTGCCATCCCTTAAGGCTGACTTACAAAAGGAAAAAAGCAAGTCCAGAACTCCTAGCCCTGCAGATTATGTTGGACTGCAGCACCCATCCTCCCTCACCAATGACTATTCTGGCTTGGGCAAAAGATTTGTGAGTTGCAGTCTGACAACATCTGGAAAGCTACTTGTTGGCGGAGGGTAGGTAAGCTGTAGTCCTTTAGACATTAGACTGCAACACTCATCAACCCTAGCTGGCATAGCTAATAGTGGGTGCTGGGAATTACAGTCCAAGATCAACTGGAGGACTGTACATTCTGCACTCCTTCATTTGAGTTTTTTAAGCCACCTTGTAAGGAGTTTTGCCAAAAGACATTGTAGTAAATGCTGAGAGATACTGAAGAATGCTGGGAGTCACAGTCAAAAATATCTGGATGGTCACAAGTTGTTCCCCTCTGTTTTAAAAGCCAAGTGCTGCTTCCCTACAAAGGTCCTCACCGTGGTGTTGGAATGGATGGGGTTCAGCCACAGTCCATCATCCTGGTGCAAGTGAGACAGGATCGAAGGCAAGCTCCTGTCAGTCGCTTGCTGAGCATCATTGTACCACTCAAAGTTGCACAGGTGCGCAAGGACGTGAATGGCTGGAAGAGAACACAGGGCAGCTCTGAGCTGGCTTATTGACTGCAGTCGTTCTGTCTCCAGCAAAAGGACTCAGGTGGGGCCATTCTTTTGTTCTAATGACAAATTTGAGAATAAAGACTATTGGCTGCCTTTAAACCTTGCTTGACCAACAGGAAGCAGTCTGGAGAAGACCTTTGGGCAAACTCCCGGATACTCCATGCTTTCCAGCTGTCCAAGTTTGAAAGGGATAGTCCCAATTAATTGTCATCCCACTTTTTCAGCTGCTTTTTAAAATGTCACAGTTTTTCTCTCCTCCTACCACTTTCCTCTTCCTCTTTGATCCTCAGCTTACTTGTTAACTAAGTTAAAAGTTAAAATAAAGTGGTCTGCATGCAGTTAACTAAGCGGGGGGGAAGAGAAGAGGAGGCGGCGGCAGAGTCTTGCCCTTCCTTATAGACTCTAGCAAAAGCAGCTTCTAGCTTGTGTGCTCTTCTCTATTAATAACTTTTGCCTTCTTGTCTACACTCTGATATTGCTTGATCACACAAGTCCTGGTTTTCATCAATGAAACAATGGATAGCATGATATCACAGACATCTTCAATATATTTTATCAAAATGCAGAATACAAACCTAAATGCTGTTAAATCAGAGGAAGCAACTTCTGTAGATTTGGGGGCCCACTTTCTGTCAACAGCACCTGCCACAGGCTGTGCCAGCCCCCCCCATGTGAAAAATAAGGAGGACAAATCAAACAAGAAATGACTAGAAGACCATTTCCAGTTTCAGTTCAGGGGCTTAGAGGGAATGGGGTGTGTGCCATATCACTACTTCTGGAAATTCCCACCAGCAGATGTTGATTTTTATTTAAAAAAAAAACCTGAGGAAATAGAAGGTTGAGGGAGCAGGAGATGAAAACTGAGTGACAGGACTTTGCCTGCCATTCTAATATATAATGCTTTGGCTATATAATGCTTTGAGCTATAATTTAGAAAAGGGAAACTGAAGAAAAAAGGGAGCTATGTGAGAGTTTTCAGCCCCAAATAAGTCTGAGATAGAGATTGTGATGACTGGATCTGATGCTGTTTGCACACATTAAAAAGTGAAGATTTTTACATCCAAAACTGACGTTTGATTGCGTACTTCTAATGTTTTTAAGGATACTCATGTTTTCTTTAAAATGTACTATTAGCTTGCCTAGTTCGTGAGGAACATAAACCCTAAACACAGCAGAAACTTTAAGTGAGAATTTGAATTTAGCTGTATCAACTTGTCAATTAAATTGGGTTGTTTCCTCTGAAAAAATGATTAAAAAAAAAAGAACAGACCTTGCATCAGGAAGCATATAACTATCACGCAACTATGTCTCTGTAGCTAAATCTCCCAATGCTATCCCCTAAAATGCCACTTTGTAAGCAGCAAAGCCCTCCAACACAGTTATTTCCGTGTTGCTGGAGAGCAACATAAAAGAGTGGGGCTGCCTCTAGCTGGCTTCATGTAGGTGGATATGCTGTGACTGGCATCTGCTGAGAGCTCTGGGAGTCTTGGCCAGCTCTCTGCAGAAATCCAGCCCAAGGGAAATAGCGGCACACCTCCCACTCATCCTCATCTGTCTGTCAACATGGAAATGGCCACCTTGGGGGAACGCACCACTGACAAGTTGAGTTTTGAGACAGAGTTAGGTTTTTGTGTGGTCAGAACAGAATTCCAACCGGGACAACCACCATAAAAGTAAGGTGCAATGGTGCGAGTCTGACTTATGCCATCATAATTCACTAACCAGCCATGAAGTTTTACTGCCTAGCGATGACATATTTATGAATCCAAGAATCATTGTCCATCTCTTGAATTCTTAGCTGAGTTCAGAAAAGCCACGCTGAAGCATATAGATTCTGACAGAACAGCTTACCTGTGTACAGGACAATTGCATAGGCCACCAGCTTGTGAAAGGTCAAGTTGTGATCCAGTTGCTTCCTCATCGTGCGCCTGCAGCACTGAATAGAAAGAAGACAAGGTCAGCAACAGCTGAATGCTGTCAAGTTCAGAGGACAGAAGACCGGAGCCCTTTCACACTACATAACTACAGTACTATGATTGCATGTTAACTGCCATGGCTCCATCCTATGGGATCCTGGGATATGTCCTTCGGTGAAGCACAAAGGCTCTCTGGCTGAGACTTCTAAATATGGGTCCCTAAACTGGGTCCCAGGATTCCATTAGATGGAGCCACGGCAGTAAAGTGGAATCATAGCCTTACAATTGCACAGGGCCCCAGATTCCAAAGGAATCATAGAAATCCCAAGCCCCCTGATTCCCACATAAGACAGACACTGGGCAAAAGAAGCCAGATTGGAGAAAGATGGTGCTAATTTTCCTTCATTAATACTTTTACCTGTAGTAGTTTCTAATTATTTTAAGCATGTTGTTTGGCTCATAGTGTCTAATTCTTATTGGTCAAATTTATACATCACCCCTCCCCCCAGGAAACACAGCAGACACACACAAGGACAAAAGAAGATGTTTGGCTGCAAACAAAAAATGCGAATGTACATATATAGGTGCAATTATTTGGATTCTAAAACACAAAGATAAGCCCAAATATGGATAGGTGTTTGACAGAAAATGTTAGCTGGCATAGGAATTAGGCACCCCCACTTCTCCACATACTCACTGCCTACTAAGAAATAGACCCCTCTGTAGGATTGCAAGGTCAGGACTATTTCAAGCCCTTACATTTCAGAGCCAAAATCTGAGACTTAAGGATCACCTCTTATGATGTCACGGGGGATGGTGATGTTATAAAGGCAGTGCTGGTGACATCATTAAGCATAATACATTAAGTATCAACCACAGTTGCACAGTAATGCCATTCAAATAAAAGAGATGAAAAAAAAGTCTAACGAATATGGAATACACAGAGAAATGGGGAGAGTTTTCAAAGTAGACATCTCATCCTGAAATTTATTCACCTTGAAAATGGGAGAAGAGGGTCCAGACACTGAAACTCAAGGCCCAGAACACTGAGATGTGGAAGCTCCACCCCTTTAGCCACTAAATTCATATTATTTTGGCAGACAGGCATTTAGGAATTAGCTGAATTAGCCCATCCACCTAGAGTTCCCCTTCTCTGTCATCATCTCGTCACGATCCCAGCAGTGCCACTGCCAGGATGGCACTCCCCTCCGTCCCCAGCCAGCTGCCTGTGGAAGGGTAGCGCAAGCAACGCACGCCTTCCTTCCGCAGTCCAGCCAGCCACTTCCCATGTTGCACTGGGGAAGGAATCACCTAAATTACACTTCCTCCCTTTCTGCACAGCCGCCAATGATGGGAGCATTATGAGGTCAAAGGCAATTATCGGATTTTTTCTGTTAATGGAATATCCTGCGATCACGACGGGTGGGGATGTGTCAGCAGCGGGACCACAATGACATTGTGCAAAAGCATGACTTGCAGACCAGCAGCAATGCATCCTCAGTGGGACAGTGACGTTGTGTGAAAATGGCCTGATTCTATGTTATGCACAGATCACGTGACACTGACACAGAACTTCTTCAAGAAGATGGAATTCAAAGTGCAGCAGCGGCCAGGGAAAGCAGGTGAACATCACTGTGAAAGGCTATGGCAGGAAAGCTACTGGGAGCAGTCAAACAAGATGGCAAGAGGATTAAGCAAAACTTCCTTTCTCCAAGCAGCTTTTCATTTTAAAAAATGGCATAGGAACTCATTTACATGATGCAGGAAACAGCTAGTTTCTCCCTAACAGACTGTGCATTCTATGCAATATATTGCTGACCTTAAGAGAAACAGTCTTCCTATTGCCCTTTTAACCATGGAGCAGAAAGAAGAAATATAAGAGAGGCAAAGAGCTGATTTTCCCATCAGTACCGTGATAGAACAAGGGAAATTTCACAACTTAAACTCTCCCTTGTAGGCCTTGTCTGGAATCTATTTGCAATATTAGTGTTGGGCAAAACTGAAATTTAAGCTCTGCCACAGTCTCAAGAAGGTCTGGAACTGCAGGATGAGTTGTAAATCAATCAGAAAGGAATAACACAAACACTTGGGTCAAAGGGACCATCCTCTTCTTTGAGCCATCTGCACTGCAGGAAGGCAAGATGGACAAGGCTTTATTGATGGCTCACAGACTACATAGGTTCAAAAAATGGCAAGGCAGGCATTCTTAAGCATGCATGCGCTAAACCTAAAACAATTGTTTCATAGTCAGAAAGCTTCCCAGAGAAAATTCCAAGAGACAAGCAGTCTAAGTGCTTAGACAAACATCAATGTTTTCAGCACAATGGCATGATGTTCTCAACTGTCAAGACATCTGGTCCCAGCAACCTTGGCTTACTCATAAAACAACATTCTCATGTCTTATCACTTGCTGTAACAAGCACATTCCAAAGCTTAAGCAAGGAGAAAGCAAGTTTTGCTCTGCAATAGCTAAAAATTCAGATTAATGTCTTTTCTAAGGCCTGCATTAGGAGAATGCCTGAGAAATATAAAAACATTGGCCCTTTCCGCACCACACTGCTATAATGCGATTATTCTACTTTCAACATCCTATGGAATCCTGGGGTTTGCAGTTTAGGGAGAGGCATTTAGAATTCTCAGCTGGAGAGCTCTTGGGCCTCAGGAAGCTATAAACCCCAGAATTCCACAGGATGTTGAAGGTGGAATAATAGTGCTACAACAGTGTAGTACAGAAATTGCCAAGCTGGATACAGGGTAGAGGTCTTGTATCTTTAATAGTTAACAGATTCAGGAGCAGAAAAATGTAGTATAAAGCTCTACCTGGCAGACTTACCCATCTCCTCCCTTACACCTTCCAAAACCACCTTTCAGCTGCTGTATCCCCTCCCCACAATATGGTCATTTACTGGCCACTGGAGAGAGGTGGAGAGGAGAAGCGTCCAGCCGTACTGTGAGCAGCTGGAAAGAAAAGGAACCCTGTCCCATATCCAACCTGGTAAACCTAACTGTAAAGGAAAGAGTGCTTTTTAGAATATAGGTGGTCCCTTTAACATTTAGCAAACACAAGACGAGGACTTCTGGGATTACAACTTAGTAGCTACTAGGTAAATGTTAGCATCCAGCCAACTGCCTTTTCCTCGACCTATTTATTACTTATTCTGAAAATGTGTAATTTTTTTCACCTTTCCAGATGGTCCAAAACTCATGGCCACGCTGTCCTATTACAGTTTATAAGGCTGTTATTTAGAAATGAGTTGCCATGTTGATGCTGCCTGCCATTATCCCAAGATCAGAGTCATTTCCTCACTGAGAAAATTTGGGTTACATAGTTGGTCATGATTAGGTTTATTGCTTACCAGGCAGGTGCCTCTCAAGAAAGACAGAAGGTTCCGGCAAACAGGCAGCAGGATCAACATGCTGTTGAAGTTGAGGCATTTAGCTGAAGCACGGGCCCAAGCAAGTGCAGACTGTAAACACAGAGAATGTGGAAGGCATTACAGTCAGCCAGGCAAACCTATATTTTTCTCCCATGTAATTTTTCCTAGTCTTCGCATGCATGAAAACTATTGCCCTGGGCAGACAAGCCCTGGACTGAGCTATGCTATGCAAGCCAAGAAGCTATTCCACCAGGACAACGACCATTTCCACACTGGACTGTTCTAGTGCTATTATTCCATTTCAACATCCTATGGAATCCTGGGCTTTGCAGTTTAGGGAGCGGCCTTTGAGGACTCCATAGGATGTTGAAAGTGGAATAACAGCACTAGAACAGTCTAGTGCAGAAATGGCCTAAATTCTAAGTAGACATGCACACCACTGAGCTGTGGGCTTTATGCCTGCTGAGGTGGTTTGTATGTTTGGTGGGGAAATGTCCACATTCCATCTCGCCAAAACACACTTTGGCCCTGCCTACTCTCTCCAGGGCCCAGCCCTCTATCGCCTCCATCTTGCCCATCGCTGGAATGTAAACAAGCAAAAATAGGCCATAGTCAGCCTCAGGGTTATGTGCACACACAAAGCTGCTTCCTGCGCGGTCATCAGCAAGAGTTTGGAAGGTTTCAATTTTAACTAACCCCAGTTTGCAGTGTCATTTGGGCCTGGAACTATGGCCAATTTTTACTATTATTCTTTTAAACAATGCAGCTTCAATATATTTGTAATGTTGTCTATTTTGTAATGGAGTGCATATGAAGAAGACAGTTGTACGTCACAAGGAAAGTATCTTATGTGCAGATAAATTCAATAAAGATTATAAAAAAAAAGTTAGCTTGTTTAAACTAACTGTGTTTAATGCTAATCATAGTTTGCTGGTCTAGGCAACATGACAAACTATGATTAAGAAGAAGCCTCCATACTCCCACTCCCAGTCATATTCTCTCAATACATACTTCTCCAGTGAGAGGAAAGGTGAGGAGCTTTATCTTGATATCAAATATAATTACTATCTCAGCAGTCCTTCCAAGATCCCTATAATTATCCCATTATCAATGGTAAAGAAGCTACATTTCTATGTTACATTGATGTATAAATAAGATTATATTTTTAAAATATATATATATAATAACAATATATTATTATTATTATTATTATTATTATTATTATTATTATTATTATTATGTGACCAGAGAGTGTTATTTGTTACATGAAGAATAACAAGTAGTACTTTACTAAGGCATTATTTTATTTACTTTTATTTTAAATTTAAAAATGCAAAAAAGCCCTTAACTGACCTCCAAAATGACATTCTAGGAGTAGAGTTAAAATTCTTACACTAAAAATAATACTGTAAAAACTATCAATCGTTGTTACTAATAGCTGTTATAGCTATTAATAGTTATTATTTAAAATAGCAGAGGTTTTCACTTATGATGGTCCTCACCCCAAGGATTTGTCTGGTATAACAGTATTTTACATCTTTGTCAAATGTCAGGAAGCAGATGGTAAACAGGAAAATATTCAGCCCCAGCCAAGCAGCCTAGAAGAAATCAGAGAAAGAAAATATACTTCATGGGTTAAGTTTTATGACACCAGTAGCCATGAAACTTACTGGATGATCTTGGCCTAGATAGACTCTCTCAGGCCATTTCCGCACTAGACCGTTATAGCGCTATCATTCCACTTTCAACATCCTATGGAATCCTGGGGCTTGCAGTTCAGGGAGGGGCCGGCCGGTAGTGATAGTGCTATCACGGTCTAGTGCGGAAATGGCCTCAGGCTGATCCACTTCGCAGGGTTGAAGTGGGGAAAGAGTAGGGAGAAGGAAAGCCACGCATACCGTCTTGAGCTGACTGAATGAACAGAAGGTTATAAATACAGTTAGCCCTCCACATCCATGGGTTTAATATTCGCCAGTTTGATTATTTGCAGATTATTTACCACTGCCTCCATTGCTGCCCTGTGCCATTTTTAATAGGGACTTATAAGTCTCACCTCACATTCACAGGCTCTCTGCAAGCCTTAAGAGACTGAGAGAGAGACTGTAAACATGAGGGAAGGCACGTAAGTCTGTATTAAAAATGGCACAGGGCGACAGTAGAGGTTGTCGCAAGCCTTACCAGCCGCCTCCTTCTGCCTTGCAAAGGAAACCCACCACCTCGAAGGCAGATCTGGGCAGCTGATGTGCTCCTTACTGCAGATTCAAATGGATTCAAATGCCTATAGATATGCATGGTTTTTCTACTTTCATGAGGATTCTGCAACCTTAACCTCTGAGAATGTGAAGGGATAACTGTATAACTAATATATAATATTACTAAGCTCGATCTCCTCCCTTTCTTGCCTTTTGCTTAACATCTAAACTCACGAAGAGTTCTGGAAAACTCAAACGCTTGTTTGGCTTACCATTAAGTGACATTTGGGTTGTTCCTAATAAAACTATTGTCTAGTTAGAGATTTAGGATCTTTTTTCATGAACCAGCATTGCTTCTGTATGATTAAATCTGCCACTGATCAATACTATAATTAAATACAACCATGTTTAGAATATCAGTTTTGAGAACAAAAACACTTTAAACAGAATATATTCAACATACAAGCTACCAGTACCTTTTGCCAGTCTGGGGCCCAATTTTTGGTTCTTGGGAACCACCCAGATTGCCAGAATTAAAAAAAAAAAAAAGTGCCCACTGAAAAGGGGGGAATTGCCCCCAAGTCCACTTACTATTTTGAAAAGCAGATAATTTTTAGATGCTAAACAGTGCCTGCAACCTGTTTAAAAAGTGAATCGCTGCTTCTGAGTTCTTCCAGAAGAAATCATTCACCCTTTTTCCAGAAAAAGGACAGTCCAGTGACAAGGGGTACAGAGTCAAAGAATGCACAAACAGCATTGGAGGCCACATGGGCCCCAAAGCTGCCCACTGCCCACCCCTACTTTAAAGAGTTCTCTTTCCACACAGTCAGCCCCCAGATAGGTGGGAGAGCCACGTTTGCTTCTCTTGGGGAAGTTTTTTTCCCCTTTCCAGTTTAACACACTCTTCAGAACAGATCCAAATTCCATTAAACTCAGTGGCCCCAAATAGCTGCAGGTATTAGCAAACTGGAACCACTCCTTGGCCCATTAAGCTGCACTTCCAGAACTAGCAAATGTGATGTAATGTGTATAGAAGCAACGACCCTGGGAGAAGAGCAAATATGTTTGTTAACAAAACAAGAAACAAGAAAACAGATCCCCAGATATTCCCAGGAAACAAAGCATGAGGAAGTGGGAAATTGGCAGGGGAGGGAGGAAGTGAACATTGTAGGAAAATAAAGAATCTGGCTTGACAAACTGTGTTCCGTTTGCCATAAGGTCTCATCAGTTTAATCCAACAAGTTTCTTTTGCTAAATTCAGACAGTGCAAATATAGAACAGCAGTTCCATGCACACATCCAACTTCTGATACAGCTTTCAGACATTTAGGAAAGACACTTTTGATGTAGGCTGGGAACAGATAAAAAACTATGTTTTTGATTTAAATATTACACAAATTGCACATTTTAATATATTTGAGATAAATAAGTAGAGATTTCCATCCACTCCCAGCTTTGAGTGTTTAACTCTTCAAACATATTACATTGTCTAATTTTGGTGTTGTCTTATTAACAAACAAACAGGCAAAGAAACCTGCGTGAAACTTTCAACTATATTTACTAGCTAAATCCAAGTACAGCTCTTCCCAGAATGGAGGGGTCACATTATACCATCCTGTCATGTTGTTATTAAAGATGACCTTCCTATCAAAAGGGGGCAAAGCTTGATGACAACCCAGTTCTTCCATACGAACGTGATTGGATACACAAGAATTCAAAGCCACGCTGGCCTTTCACACTATGCCGCTATGATTGCACTTTAACTGCCCCAATTCCCTCTTATGGAATCCTAGGATTTTCAGTTTAGGGAACTGTATTTGGAATTCTTAGCATGAGCACTCTGTTACCTCACCAACCATATTCCAGGATTTCATAGGTGTAGCCAAGGTACTTAAAGTGGAATCGTAGAGCTATAATTGTGTAGTGTAAAAGGGTCTGTTATCTCACTGGAAAAACCTTATCCCAGGGTCTACAATTTTGACATTAAAATATGATTCAATGTGCCTGAGAGATCACCTGGATGGGCACGTAAGCAGCAATGGTCAAAGATCGAAAACCAGGTCAGGCCAGTAAGATCCTCCATCACGTAGCCTCAGGAGACCTCAAGATGTGTAAACCCTCAATAAACAAAGGGTCCACAGCCCCAGGAAGCCAGCTTGAGGGGACTAGTGTGTTTGCCCCAAGTTGTGCAAATATTCCATCAGGCAAGGACCATTTACATGAAGTCACACCACAAACTAACACAGCCGAAGATCCTGAGACTTTGACAACACCTTGCAATCCCATCACGCAAAGGAAATTACCATGGTGGAGCTTCGTTAGCGCTCCAACACCCATTGTTCTCCCCAGGAAAGGATTAGCCCTCCAGGTACTTTTTCCCCTACAAATAGTCCCAGTTTTTGAGCAGTTCTTTGGATAATCCCCAGTCATCCCAGCAGACCGTTGCTCCATTCGTTGAGTGATCCCCTCAGCCCTCTCCATGCTGAGCCCCACTTCTCTGCTGTTTTTCCCGGACCAAGGACTTCAGGACAAAGGTGTAGTATCACCCCGCCACACCCTTTCAATATTCCTCTATGTAGTTTCCTCTCTTTTGCTTCTTAATAGGTCTTGAGTGAGTGTGTGAGTGATTGCGTTGCTGCATGAGATTTCCTTCAATAAAATCATTTATTGGACATTTTTGTTTGGTTTTTGGCTTGGCCTGACCCCGTAAAAACTGGGTAAAAAGACCCGCTAGGTTACCCTGCCTCTTACAGTTCTATTGCTTGTGCTCTGGCTAGTTTCCATTCCCCATCACGTGGAGCACACTGAGGTGTCCCCCAAGAGACCCCAGAAATCAGGGTAACAGATCCTTAAGTACTAAGAAATTAATATTCAATGCCTCCTGCCTGGATAAGTAATTCTGTTCCTTTTGCTTTCTCTTACATTCAAGTTGTTCTTGTTTTAAACTCAAGCCCTTTCCTTGAATCTATGAACCTGGGTTTCTCTGCATGCACAGCATACAGAGAAAGTGACCTGTGAGGTGCACTTTCTTCCGCTGTCTCTTGAATCTATTTCTTTATACAAATGAAACAGACACTTACAATGACCAGGGCTGGAAACCACTGGTTGACTGCCCAGTTCACCATCCTGGAGTTGTACAGGCAGCTGTCTTCAAGATGGTGCACTTCTCCTTCCCTTCTCAGCCTACCAAAAGCAGATTGCTTTGTTGAAATGACTTTCAGAGATGGTTCTATCTGTCTCCGCTTAAGGGAAAATGTTTCTTTCCTTTGGTCCATGGTTTTATAAACAAGGAGGAAGCATGGCATCTTGGGCTCTGCCCAAGCTATGAGTGTCCTTGGGGTTTTCCCTTCCAGGCTACAGAAAAGGAAATAGCCTCAAAAATCTACCAAAAAAAAAAAGGTCTCCCACCAGTAACTTTCTGATAAGTACAGAAAAACAATAATGTATCCCAAAGTCAATATACATAAAACTTTCTGGAACATTCATGTAGTGTTTATTTCTTCCATGTTTAAAAAAGATCCTGATTTATAACAGCAGGAGATTCTTGAAGCAGATTTTTAAGAATTCCCACAATTACAGCAGTATGCTTTCTGAGGCTATTTCTGCACTAGAATGCCATAGTGCTATTATTCCACTTTCAACATCCTATGGAATCCTGGGATTTGCAGTTTAGAGAGGGGCCGGCCATCCCTTCCCAAAACTGCAAACCCCAGGATTCCATAGGATGTTGAAAGTGGAATCATAGCGCTATAACAGTCTAGTGCAGAAATGGCTCTGGTCTTTGGGATCACAGTCCACCATGCTGGCTCTCTAAGAATTTGTACCCTGCTTTAAAGGGCGCGTGGCCACATCTTGGCTTTGTTCTTAACTGGCTTCACCCACTTTCTTCGGAGAAACAGTCTGCAAATCTGTAAAGAAGATGGAACTTCAGAACTAGGGCCATTTCCACACCAGACTGTCATAGTGCTATTATTCCACCATGACAGTCTAGTGTGGAAATGGCCTAGGTTAAATCAAGGGTCTCCAAAATTTTAATTACAAATAAAAATCTTTAACATATTTTGGAGGGTCAATGACCATTTTGTCATTGGGGAGCATTGCCTTCAGTCACTATTTAAAAGAACAAGAAAGAGACTGTGTGAAACTTCAGAAACCAATGTTATTATAGCATAAACATTTCTTGAGGACCTAAATACCCTAAAGGAACCAGATCATGTCTAATCTGGGATGCTAAACAGGGTCAGCCTTGGTTAGTTCTTGGATGGGAGACCACTAACAAATACGAGGTGTTGTAGGCTGTATTTCAGAGCAAGGAACTGGCAAAACCAGTTGCTAGAAAAACTCTATTAAATTCATGGGGTCACCACAGGTCGACAGCTGACTTAAAGACACACATGTACACGCACAAGCTTTTTCTTGACCAGGGCTTGCTTCCATGCATATCGACCTGTTAGAGATCTGTTTTGCAAACCAACTGATGCTCATATCTTTTTAAAATAGAATTTCTGCCATCCCAAATATATTTTTTAAATCATATATAGTTTGGCACGCAGAGTCAAAGCTATAGGCAACAGTGATAATATCTACAAACAAAGAATCCAGGAACGAAAACACTACATGCTTCAGAGAAGATATCATTCTCTTATAACTGACTGCAACATCCAGTGGACTGTTCACTACACAATCTCTCCTCTAGAAAGCAAAAAAAGAAAAAAAAAGACACAGTAGAAAGGAGGGGAAATCCTGTGCCTTTTGTGGTTGATTTCCACTCATTATCTCTCACCTACCACATGGCAATATAAGAAAGCTATCCTCTGATTGCTAATTCATCATGTCTCTCTAAAGCTATCAACCAGCCTCCTGTCTCTGCTTTCCATCAGCCACCAACTCTAAAGAGGCTGCTGGTGAGAGCTGAAATCAAATCTTCACTGATGTAGTCAATGTGTGGAAGAAACCTGCAGTGATGTATTTAAGTCTTTTGCTCTAAGTCTCAAGTCTCTACCTTCAAGTCTCAAGTTAAGTCTCAAGTCCTTGAAGATACTTTCAAGTCAAGTCTCAAGTCTGAGAGCCAACTTTATACCCCAACCTATATTCCAGAATTTCTGGATGGGGTTGAATAAAGTCAGTTTTAACAATTTAAGCAGTGTTGGCCCTCCACATTTGCGATCTTGCCATCTGCAGTTTCAGAGGTGAGGAACAGGATCCCTCTTAACTCCCCTTCCTGAAGCTGGAGGCTTTTGTGCCAATGGGCATAAAAGAGTCTGCAGCTTTGGAAAATGGGGATAGGATCCTTCTTACTCCCCATTACTGAATCTCCAAAAGCTGTAGAAGGAGGGATTCTTCCTCCTCAAGCCCACTGCCTAACACGCTTGCTGTTCTCTGAGAAACATGTCCTATGCTTTGGGGACAAGTCTTGCCCTCTGCTCTTAGGAAAAGTTTTGGAAGGCTCCTCCAAAATGCAGACAGGCTGCTGAGCAGACCTCAAGCCCACCACTTTCAACATCCTATGGAATCCTGGAATTTGCCATTTAGGGAGGGGCCTTTGAGGCCCCAGGATTCCATAGGATGTTGAAAGTGGAATAATAGCACTATAACAGTCTAGTGAGGAAATGGTCTCTGTTTCCCCAAGCAGGATGTTGGCCATTGATTGTATGTTCTTAAAAATGAAACTTTATATCTCAGTTGTCTGAATATTGTTTGTTAAGGCCAATTGTGTTTCTCAAGCAGAACCTAGAAAAAAGTAGTAGAGATTTCTGGGGCTGAGAGTATGTCAGTTTCCATGGCTGAGTGGGGAACTGACCCTTCCTCTACAGGGTTATAGTTCAATACTCATACTACTACATCATGCTGGCTCTCATCAGTAATGCAAATAGGATGTAACCAGATCAGCCATCTTCAAGGCTATTTCCACACTAGACTGTTATAGTGGGATTATTCCACTTTCAACATTCGATGGAATCCTGGGGTTTGCAGGATTCCATCAGATGTGGAAAGAGGAATAATCACACTATAACTGTCTAGTGCGGAAATGGCCCAAGATTGGCCACAGCAGCACACTAACTTTAACTGTGCAAATGTCCTTGTGGCCACCGTCAAAACCTGGGCCTCCAGCTCAGGGCTGAATCCAGAAGGACGGTAACCCCCTCCAACACAGTAGAATCTCCATTCTCAGATCTGCCTTTGGACTGACCAAGAGCACCTCTGTCTTCTCTGGATGAAACTTCAGGTTTTTTGCCCTCATCCAGCCCATTACAGATGCCAGGCACCAGTTTAATACTGAAACAGCTTCTCTGAAGTTAGGTGGAAAGTAGCAACAGAGACATACACCAAGCAGTGCTATAGACTCAAGTCAATTGACTAAGTCTATTTCCGCACTAGACTATTATAGTGCTATTATTCCACTTTCAACATCCTATGGAATCCTGGGATTTGCCTTCGAGGCCCCTCCCTAAATTGCAAACCCCAGGATTCCATAGGATGCTGAAAGTGGAATAACAGCACTATAACAGCCTAATGCGGAAATGGTGTCAGACTCAAGTCTGACTTAAGTCACTTCAATGACTTGACTTGGACTCAACTTGGCAATAAATGATGCACTGGCTCAACTCGACTTGAGACTTGTATATTTTTAGTGTCTGACTTGCTGCTCTTAGTTCTGTAACATGACACATTCATCCAAAAACCTTACAACTTTGAACAATACTTCCATCTCTTTTTATCTACTGGTCGCATGACACTCTCTCTCAAGCCCAAAGTGTGGGTGCCTTTCTCAGAGGGAACAGCAAACGGGTCAAGCAGGCCCCTGCTGCATATTGGAGGAGCCATCTAAAACCTCTCCTAAGAGCAGAAGACAAGACTTTCCCCCAGAGTGCAGGGTGCTTTTCTCAGAGGTGAAGAGCAAAATGGACTTGAGGAGGAAGGAGCCTTCCTTCTTAAGCTTTTGAAACTTCAGAAATGGGGAGTAAGAAGGATCCTATTCCTCATTTCCAAAGCAGCAGACCCTTTTATTCCCATTGGCACAAAAGCACCTGGCTTCAGGAAGAGAGAGTAAGAAGGCTCCTATTCCCCACTTCCAAAGCTGCAGATGACAAAATCGCAAATGTGGAGGGCCAACTCTGCTTAAATTGTTAAAACTGACTTTATTGGACTCTGTCCAGAAATTCTGGAATATATGGGTATAAAGTTGGCTCTCAGACTTGAGACTTGACTTGAGATTTGACTTGAAAGTATCTTCAAGGACTTGAGATTTGACTTGAGACTTGACGTAAAAGACTTACATCGCTGCTACCAAGATGCCACTCTCTTATTAAATAATCACCTTTCTAAGTGATTCTTTGTTACCCTGTTTACTGGGATTCCCGGGAGGGACTCCAAAATGTGCTCTACTATAGGTGGGGAAAATTAGCTCAGAGCACTGCTTTAGCGTTACGAGAGGCAGGCTAACTTAGCAGGATCTTGTAGCCCAATGTTTACGGGGTCAGGCCAAGTCAAGGAGCAGACTGGTTTGAAGATAATGAATGATCTTTATTAAATACAGACAAACAGTGTATGCAACACACTCACACAAAAAGCTAAGAAAAATAAAGGTTGGAGTGGTATAGAGAGATTTTGAGAGGGATTGTTGAATTGGTTGAACTGTCCTGAAGCTTGAGTTCGTTGGACTGGAGTCTCAGTATGTGGGACTGAGGGGACAGCTTGCCAAACAAAGCGGCAGCAAGGCTGGATGGAAGTCCGGAGTGATCCGAGGTTGCTGCGGTCTCAGCTACTGGAGCTGAGGGGAAGGCTCGCCAAGCGATGCGGCAGCAAGGCGGTTGGAACTTGGGAGCAATCCGAGAAAGGTCTCGGAATCAGGGGTTTTTATAGGGAGAAGTGTGACTGCAGGCTATGCCTTACTCGGGGACAACAATGAGTTTTGGGTGCAAGACAATGTTTCCGAAAGGTCAAAATTTAGCATGATTAAGTCTGAATTGACAAAGAGGTAGACTGTATGCAAATGCTCAGTGCTTGGCCTTTAAGCTTCTAGCTTGCCAAGTTACCTGCTCGGGGCAGGGAGTCCTTTGTAAACAGCGTGCATACATAATGAGGGTGTTTGCAGAGAGGTCTCCTAAAGCGGTGATCTGGCTATTTCTGGCCTGCCTGTATGGTCTTGGGGTATTGCAGCGTTTGATGGCCGAGCCTAGTTCCGGGCTTGTCCGGGGGCCTCACAAACACGTGGACAGGGATGGTAGAATAAAGCCAAATTATGATATCAAAGTGATATCTAGTGCTATCACCAGGTAGGTCTAGACTGCAGTAACATCTTTCTAGAGAAAGAAAATTCATGCAACTGAATGGCCAGAAAAATTCAAATTCAAATACATTTTGTTGTTATTGTGTGCCTTCAAGTCATTTCCAACATATGGAGACTTCTATCATGTGGTTTTCTTGGCAACGTTTGTTCAGAGGGAGTTTGCTGTTGCCCTCTGTCTTGCCAAAGGTGACTGGTCAGTTTACCAAAGGCAAGGAGGTTCTCTTTAGAGGATCTAGAGGCAGCAAATGACACTAGTTGTAGGTGAAAAAGTCTCAGATTTATTCAACAGCAAGCAGTTTAAACAGCATAAGCATGTGAGCAGCATTAGCATACAGTTACAGATGACAGATGGAATTCACTTACACCTATCATGCCTAGATGAGATGAAGATAGATGTTCTCACCCAAGCAGATTCCTTCAGTCAGCCACTGGTAGGAGTCCATACAGAAAGCGGCAAAGGAGACCACCCCTCCACTAGCCAGTATGCATGGCATTGCAGCTCTCAGCCCATGCTGAGCTCCCCACCTGAGAGCACAGTCCAGGGAGTACTTATACCATCTGGTCTGGGAGACCTGGCCATCTTCCATAGAATTTTCAAGAGAATCTGCACATCTGGGACAAGCTAACTTCTTCCCTGTGCCCACTATCTAGTGCCACTTGGCTGTGCCAAGGGCAGATGCCTATTAATAAGTTTTGTCTGCAACTTTTGTTTTGTCTAAATTTCAAGCTAGCGAACATACAGAGTCTTTGACTTTGAGAGAGCAAGACAAAAGTCAAAAATCAAGCCAAAAGACAATGTGCTCAATTGCCCAGAATTCTTAGTAGTAGCAGACAGAAACTTAGAGTGGAAAAATACCAGAAGGCCTTTCTAGACCATTCTTAGCAACAGTATGGTGAATTAGAATACGGAGGAACGAACTAGGGTCAGAACATTCCTAATCTCCTCAAAATTAATGGCCTTCTGGTCATTTTCCATACACCCTCCACTGAGGCTGTTGTCTTTCCTAATATCAGCTATTGCATCCATCTATTCTCAGTTTGTCCTAGGTACATGTTGTCCAGTTTGTCTTATGTAGATGCATAAGACTGCAGATCTTAAAGTGGCCATCCTAAAAGCTAATTTTAGCTAAGACAGTGAAAACCTACAAGTTAGCAATAGAACTGACCTTATTCAAGTGATTCCAATCCCAACCAAATAAAAAATGTTGGTAAGAATGGACCAATAAACCTGATAAAAGTTTAGTGGGACAAAACTATTGGGAAAATCTGAAGAAAACAGATGTTTCTCCTTCCTGATGATATGCATGTTTACTCAAGAACATGTTCCAGCGAGTTCAGTGGTACTTATTCTAAAGCAAGCTTGTTTAGGATTGCTGCAGCCCCAAACCACGAGTGGGAAATATGCAACCCTCCAGATGTTGTTGGACTACAGTTTTCAAATATGCATCTATACATTTATCTTAGTATGTGCAAAGATTGTGCAAATTTGTTATATCTTTTTTGGCAAGGCATTTCTTCCTCTTTTTTTTTTTTTTTTTTGGTGACTGGTAAGGCAGTAGTGGAGAGCCAGCATGGTGTAGTGGTTTGAGTGTTGTATTTTGGCCCTGGAAACTGAGGATTCAATTCCCCACTCAGCCATGGAAACCTATTGGGTGACCTTGGTACGTCACACACTCTCAGCCCCATAAAACCCCGTGATAGATTGCCTTAGGGTCACCACAAGTTGGAAACAACTTGAAGGCACACAACAACGGAGATCGCTAATATTCAGAGGTAAATCTCATGTTCAGCAAACACCTCGTGAACATGAATCAAAAGGCTTCTTCTTTGCTTTTGAACCCCTTGTATGTTTTGCTATTCAATGTGGCAAATGGACTTCTGATTAATAATCCTGTAATCACATCATCATTAAACAGTTCCTGGGGAACTGTGGGGAGAGACGATTAGCTTTGATAACTGATTTCCTTTGTTCCTTCCTCTTCAATTTATTTTCCAGAAAAATGGTGCTGTCATTGCTGAGATGATCTGCAGTCATCCTAGTTGTTTATATATATATATGCCTTGAAGCACGTTTGGAAGGGATTAATATTTGAACTGCAACGCCACACATCTTCACTTGAGCGGAAGAAATGGTGCCTAGGTGTTATCTGTGTGCCTGTTCAGTCTGCTGTCCAGGTCCTAACTGTTGATGGGCAATTGCAAGGCCTCTGCTCTCTTTTCTTATGATTCTTTAAGTTTAGACTGAGCATGAAAAGACAGCCTTCAACAAGAGGACACAAACAGAGAAGTATATGCTATACAGTAGGCTACATGACTACCCAAGGAAACATAATGGGATCTGTCCATGAGGACAAGCATTGCTAGGATGCTACATGGAGATGATTTTTCAAATTCTACTTCCAGTTGACTGAAGAAACACTTGCTAGTCTTGAATCAGACTTTTATTCTGCAAGAATCTTTCCTGTTCTCTTTGTAGAATGGAGCAGGTGGCAACATCTTTCCCATCACCTGAAGCAACAAGATGTCTCAAGTAATTTACCATGCAGATTCCTTCTAATAGTTTAGTAGCATCTGAGGCCTTCTTGTTTTAGATACTACTAAACCACCATAAAAGCTATCAGATTCTGAGTGTGTTGCAAAATATTTCGATGAATTACAACTGCCACAGACAATCTCTCTCTTTTTATTACCGTACTATGTATTGTAGTGCACCAAATATATGCTACTTAAAAAGGGTACATGGTGCTGTTTGAGTCCATACTTAATACGCCAAAGGGAGACCATGGGGCCTCCTTTTTTCCTGACCCTTCCTTTTTACTCTTAGAAACCGGCAATACTTTGGAGAGTTCTCTCCCAGTTTCCCACTGCCATTCATGACAAGAAATTCTTCCTCAGTGGAAGCTTTTGTTCCCATTGAAAAGACCAGTCAGAACTATAGGCGTGCTCTGCTAGATTCCTAAACACCCCTGTTCATTAGTGGGTCCCATGCTGGCTTTTTGTTCAACACACAGAGAAAGCTAACGGTGTGAATTACATCACACCCTAAATCCTTTTGCCTTGCCTTTTTTCTGTAGATGTGGCATCTTAAGAACTAACAGGTTTTATTTGGCTTAAGTTTTTATGGACAGTAGCCTAATTTGTAATTCGATTGGTCAGATTAGGTGGACTGGAATCCACAAAACATTGTGCCAAGTAAAACCTTGTCTTCATGGTGTTCCAAGACTCTTATTTTGGTTGCAGCAAACTAATATAGCTACCCCTCTTCTCTGTTGACATGCCAGGAAGCAACCATTGACTTGTAGTTATAAATTGTTGAAAAAAAGAGGGAATTGCATGGATAATCTTGATATATTAGTCTGTTCTTTACATTTATATCCCACCTTTCCTCGAAATGATTCAAGTGACTGAGACATTTTCCCATTTTTCTCTTCACAACAAACCCTGTGAAGAAGGTTAGGCTGAAAGGAAGTAACTGGTTCAAGGCCATTCAGTGAGCTGCAAGACTGAGAAGGGATTTGAATCTGGTACAAATTCAGTTTAGTAGGTTATTCCACATTTAATCTTCTTGAATATTGTACACCTAAAGGTTTTTTACCAACTTAAATTTTGTGAGCGTTCTATTGTTTGCCGAAAGCAGAAAGTAAAGAAAAAGTCATATATTGCTGCTGCTGCTGCTCCTCTTGTTATTTTTGTTACCTGTAATGTACTGGAGAGGATGGATATGCGTGCAGCCCAATAACTCTGCCAGTTGCCAATTACAAATCAATCAACTAGTTGGCCATTCCTGCTATAAACAATTTAAGATTTAAAGGAGGAAACTGAACATCTTTTTACAATTGATTTAGCAATGCTAAGGACTGCTGGACTTACTTGTACCTTTCCTGCATGGACCTGGAGGCACCAGCTTCCTCTTCTGTCCTTTAGGGAAGCCACCTACCCAAGCTGGCTATTGGTTCATCCTTAGAGACAGAACGAGTATTGCCAAAACTGTGAAGTCCTGGTCTTACTGTGATAACACAGGTCAACTAAGAGAACACATCATGTGTGCAAGTCTACAGCCAAAAGCCAAAAGGCAGAGAAACTGTAAGAACATTGTAGACATTACACAACTATAAAATAGAATCATAGGAGTTAGAAGGGTACCAAGGGGTATTGCATTGGGTCTTCTGACAAGGATGGAATCATCAGCAAACACACCCCTGAGAGGAGGCCATCCAACCTCTGCTTAAAAGCGTCAAGGAAAGTCCACCATTCTCCAAAGCAGACTGCTGTTAAACAGCTCTCACCATTATGATGTTCTCATTAAAGTTTAGCTAAAATCTCCTTTCTTCTAATTTAACTCTGTTGCCCTATCAGCTAAAGCAGACACGAACAAACTCACTCTATCTGACATCCCTTCAGATATTTTAAAGACCATTATCATATCACCCAACAGTCATCTTTTCTCCAAGCTAAACATCAACTTTTCCTCACAGGGCTTGGTTTCCACATTGAAGAGAGACCGCTTATCCAAGATTAGACCCACTAATCCCCATACAGTTAGGAAAAATGAACCACCGAAGTGGGGAACTGTGCCGTGTGCTACCAGGAACTGTTCAGAGACAGTATTCGGAAACATCACTGTTTTGGACTACAGTGGCCAGTGACCATGGCTGGCTAGGGAATTATGGTAACTCTAGTCCCATAAAGTAACTTCTCGAAAGTCTATCATAAGTATGAGAACAGGCAGCCAGATATTATCTGATTCAGTACTGCATTTAGAATTCAGTGCTGAGTTTCTTAGTTTTCATTTAAAAGTACCAAAACCAAGACTTGTTGCAATATAACAGCAATGGGTTTACATTATCATGATATTTCTAGGATGCCCAAATCTTGTAACAATTGCAGAAATGACTTCATTACATTAAAACAAGCAGCCTTCATCTGAGGTGCCTGCTGGCCCAGAAAGGCTCTCTTCCAGGCAGTGCAAAGAGTCTCAGGCTGGCAGGCAGGTAGTATTCTAAACCTCTTGAAGATTCCCTGGATGTGTTTCTGTTCATAAAAATTAAAATAAATATAATATTGTATAGTATTTGGGGGAGGGTTATCACCATCCATGCTTCTGTTCTGTTCATGCATGGTCCAGACCTACCTTAAAGGGCTGACGTGAGGATGAATTGGGAAAGTGGAGAGTCATGTATGCCACCTTGAGCTCACAGGAGGGATAGTGCAATATAAATATAGCAAGCACAGGAATTGCTGGCAGAACAGTTTGGAAACATATTACATTTCACTGGCAAAGGTAGCTTGAAGTGAAACGGTTTCCATCTCCGAGACCCAGATTCAGACAAGAAGCTCCCTTGGTGACTTCAGGTAAGACACTCTCCCTCAGCACAACCCACCTCACGGCACTACTGTGAGGATCAAAAGGGGAGGAGGACCCTTTACTTGACCTCCTTGGGCAACCTTAAGCTGGTCACTCTCTCTCAGCCTAACATACCTCACAAGAGAGGCAATGAGATCATGGTAAATTATCGCAGTGGTTATCACAGAACCCATAGCCTCCTTCCCAAAACACATGAATAGTCCCTATAGTCCCCCACCCCTGCAAGAGTCCAGAAATGCATAGTTCCATTTATGTGTTTATCTATTTGTGGGGGATGCACATGCACCCATGGATCCTGGAACAAGGGGCAGGAAGCCTCGAGTATGGATACGGGCAAGGCTGGGGAAGGGTGTAGCAGATGGCGTCTGAAAATCCTGGAGCTTTCACTAAGCAATTCGTGGCTCCACTATTTACATACCTCACAACTGCCCCAATTTGGCAGGGATGCTCAATGTCAGTCATTCCCAACCCTTGTTCCTCCAGATGTTTTGGACTTCAGCTTCCAGAATTCCTGAACATTGTTCTTACTGGCTTGGACTTTTGGGAGTCTAAAGCATTTGGAGGTCCTAAGGCTGGGAACTCACTGCTTTAGATTAATCCTTTGCCACCTGACTTTTTCTACTGCCTTTAAGATATCCCACTTTCTCTCTTTCCTCCCACTTTCACTCTTTGTCCCCCACGTGCTTCAATTGCTGCAGACTGAGCTCCAAGGGTCCAAGTAGTTTGCACTCAACTCAGTACAGAGGAGAGGAAGGGCACAGGTTTGCCCTTCTTAGTGGGCCAAGGCAAAAGCAAATTGCTACAACCTCTCCTAGCTTCTTGTATTCTTCTTCATTGCCATGGACCACACTCTTGGCCACATGCATCCCAGTTTTCATCTGTAAAACGTTGGAGGGTATGCACTAGATGTGAGATTGTGAAACATATATGCCATTATACACTCTTTATGGCATTTAAATACAAGTTAGCATTATCTGGGGACTAGCGAATCCTATACAATCCCAGGCTTGGTGCAGCTGTAGCCATTAACATTTTCCAATTTCGAGACAGTTCATTTGCAAGAATTGCAAGACCCCATTTAACTATCAAGATCAAGGGAAGTAATAATATCACTTTATTCTGCTTTGGTTAGACCTCTCCTGGATTACTGTGTCCAGTTCTTGGCACCACAGTTCAGGAAGGATATTGACAAGCTGGAATGTGTCCAGAGGAGGGCAACCAAAATGTTAAAAGGTCTGGAAGCCATGCCCTTTGAGGAGAGGCTTAGGGAGCTAGATATGTTTGGCCTGACAAAAAGAAGGTTAAGAGGAAACATGACAGCGATGTTTAAATATTTGAAGGGATGTCATGCTGAAGATGGAGCAGGCTTGTTTTCTGCTGCTCCAGAAACTAGGACACAGCGCGATGGATTCAAACTACAGGAAGAGAGATTTCAGCTAAACATCAGGAAGAACTTCCTGTCAGAACCATTCAACAGTGGAATATGCTGCCTTGGAGTGTGATGGCGTCACCTTCTTTGGAGGTTTTTAAGTAGAGAATTTGCTGAGAGTGCTTTGAGTGTTTGTTCCTGCATGGCAGGGGGCTGGACTTGATGGCCATTGTGATCACTTCCAACTCTTATTTTTCTATGATTCTACTTTATGGCTCCCCCACAAAAGTTTTTCTTTCTAGAAGAGCCGGTTGTGCAAGTTAATTCTTGCATTCATGCTGTGCTGTTGCAATCTGACTTTTGCAATCAGGATGAACACAGGATGAAAAACTGTATCTTGGGTCCAGCTGAAATGAAACTTACTCCAGGAAATTCTCCTCATTTTTTGTTTTCCTCTGCAAACTTTGCTGTCCAATATGCTCCACAGCATTCTTATGGTAGATCATCTGCTAAAATCTAAAATTTGTATTACACATCCTACTACAACATTTTATTTCATCACTGACACTTCACAGTATTTAATAGCTGGGGTATAATAATATTTTGTATTTAGCAATATTTGGTGACTGGCATGCATTAGTATCCAATAACTGAGGTCATCACTGCCATTTGGCACTCAACAGCATTCCACAGACAACATGCAGTGGCGTGTAGCATTTGTCAGGTTATAACATTCCATATTTGAGGCCTACCAAGACAATCTGAGTGACACGAAGTCTCAAACTCTTGAATGTTGAGGTTTAAAAACATTACATTCAAACTGCAAATTTCAGTATTAAATTCAGGATTTCACATTTGAGGTACAAGTGGCAAAACTGGAGATTTGGGGCAATCACAAATACATGTGAATGTTCATTCCAGCTTGACTTTCCCACCCATACTCTGCATTACCCCATGTGGAGTCTGCCCTCTGGTGTAACTCTCTTCCTGTACAAGTATTTCTTCAGTTATGACTAAAATGGTAACAGAAGCTGATCTGAGATCCTATTATTAAATGAGCAACGGAAGATTTCTTGCATCCTTGTGGGCAGCATTTCTAATCCTGTTAACGTTCTTGCTGCTTTGCACATTCTAAGGATCAATCACAGTTTCTTTTCAAATGAAGAAAGAATGCATGATAGATTATTTATAAACATTCCAGAAATAACCTTGCCATTGTGAAAGTCCATTTCTGGCCCTGAATGAAGCACAGATGGGAAGTGCAACAAAATGTTGCAGTGCGGGGTGTTCCTGTCTAGGCCTTCCCATAGGCAGCATTGGTTTGTTTTCACTGGGCTGGTTCTTTTTAATTTCCACCCTTAAGCTCCTGTTCCATTATTTAGATTTCTAGAAACAGGGGTATTCCCACAAGCCTGTTACTACTTCAGTCTTGTGTACAAATAGTGCATACCTTCATGCATGAAAAACAGAGGGAGTAAGTAGCCATTTTAAAAATGTTAAAACGGGAGTATAATGGCCCCTCCACTTTTGCTAGGGTTGCAAAAGTGGAAAAAATGTGAATAATTCCTCCCGATGCTTCCCCTCCCATTCCCTTCTGGGGAGCCCCTCCCATTCCCTTGCCTCTTGTCTTGGTGCAGAGAACGGAGGCATGCACACTTTGGTGCAGAGAAGACATGGAGACTGAACAGTCCTCCCTCCACGTTTGTGAGTTTGACATTCACAAAGCTGATTATTCATGAGGTGCCTCCCATTCTCCTCCTCCCATTCCCCTGCCTTTGCCCAGGCACACTGTCTTCCACATACCGGGGCAAAAGGCAAGTGAATGGCGGGGGGGCACCTCCATACACATAGAAGGCATGCGTACATCTTCTCCAGTCATGTAGTTGCCTCTCCCATTCACTTGCCTATTGCCTGGGTGCCTGGAAGGCAGTGCGCCCAGACAAATTCAAATGATTGGGGGCAAGGTGCATGGCTGCCCCCTCCCATTCACTTGCCTCTTGCCTGGGCACTTGGAAGGAAAGCAGTGTGCCCAGTCAGGGGGAGCCCTGCAAGGGAATGGCAAGGGGAGCACTCACTTGGGTGGAAGTGGAATTATTCACAGGATTGGTTTTGTTTTTACTTTAGTGAGGATTCTGAGTCCTGAACCTTTGTGAAAGTCGAGGGGTCACGGTATTTGCTTTACTGCCTCCTCTGATTGATGCCTCAGGCTCCAACAGTGGTTTAGGCTGCCTTCTCCCTAATGTATCACTAGTTTCCTATGCCAGGGGAGCTGTGGTGGTGGTCTTTTACACACATGCATGTGTTTAACAAGTGAATGCATTCCATTACATAACTTCACACCCACAGTCTGGAAAAAAACCTGTATCTTGACATACCACTGCAGAGGTGTGGCAGCTTTTGTTCCAAGTCAGTAACACACACACACTTACTTACTTCACAAGGAGAGAGATCTAGTTAAAACATAATACAGTTAAAACCTGCTTATGTTGCCTCATTCTCTATCACCATGGAAAAAACGGCTCTATAAGAAGTGGGTGAGCCCTCATGCTTTTCCTCTCGTCTCTGGGGTAGGCGGGTGGGTGCTGTTGAAAAAGTTATAAAGACCTGTGGCAAGACAACCTCTCCCCACACCTGGTGGTAAAACTTCAATAATATTTCATTAATAGATGATTTTATGCTCTTTCTCCCAAAATCTGAGGCACCTGACTCATTCTGCCTAATGACAACTAGAACATACAGACTTCAGCTAAAGGCCTTTTCAAGCCTAGTTCCTGTTTTGCAATCTCACTTGCAGCTGGCCTTCCCTTGCAGTTCAGCGAAAACTAAGTTGCTGATTGTAAAGCTTTATCCAAGAGCGTCCATGCGTGTATTTCTGCAGAACTCATTTGCCATTTGATTGAATTGGCTGGCTTGGGACGTGCTACTCTGTGATGCATGTTATGTGAAAGAGAGAGAAACCGCAGTTCAAAATGAAGGTGGGTGAATTAGCTGGACCCTTTCCTGTATCAGTGTTTGTTCCATGCTGCATTCCCATTGCTTGGGATGTGGAGGGAAAAAGGCAACTATGAGCCTGGCTTCCAGGGAGCTAATCACTTAACAGAGGAAAACTGGAAATGTCAAACAAAGGGGAGGGGGAGGCATTTTTCCCCTGATATGAGAAAAGAAATAGCCACAAAGGGCAGAAACTTGAAAGCTGTAAAAGGCTCTAAATACCATCAATGGAAGTGTATATGGCAGTCTGCCACAAGTTGCTCCCCTGCAGATATGTTGGGGGACAGAGCATCCTGGCTGGGGGAAGCAAGTAATCCAGTCTGACACATCTGAACAGGGGCTAGTTGAAGGACCAAGGGCACATCTAACAATTCTCCAGCAGCCTACAACCAAGAGCCAGAAAAGGCTAGATGCAGCATTCTTACACTTGCTGGGAGTGAATGTGAATGCATGGCCCAAGCTAGTCTCCAGATGGGCCCCGGGCTGAGAGGCCTGAGTCAGCAAGCTGCACTGATTTCTGATGCTGTTGCACTGGATCAGAGGTTGGAAAAATCACTTTTTTTTATCACCACTCTCAGAACTCCCCAGCCACTGCGAGATTTGAGAATTTGAAATATAAGCAAGGAACCTTTCAAAGTGGGCCTACTTCAAATTTGCTACAATGAATCCTGCATGGCCACTGTTGTATGAGTACACAATTACCTGCAATGGTGTATTTTGCCTTATTACAAGAACCTCTCAGAAGGACTGCAGTGTCCTCTGCTTCCCACCTCTTCCTCTGGCACCAGCTCTTCTTCCTCTTTTCCTCAGTTATCACTGTCACTTCCAGGCTCCAACAGCACTTTGCATTGGGGCAGAAGGAAGAGGAGGAGGAAGTGTAAGCCCAGTCACCCATCCATCAGTATGGGGGACCCACAGGCTAAAGGGATAAGGTCACTATGCTCAAAGGCCATTTAAACCTGTTGTCAGCCTTGCCTGGTGGAAGGTTCACATAAAATGAGAACCCTCTTCCATATAAAAATGGCAGCTGCCAGCTATTGTCAGGCTTCCCTGACACTACTTGTACGCATCTGTTTGACCACCTAAACAACAAGTCCTACTACCTCATTGTATATTGACGTGTAGAAAACCCATTACCCAAGTGATCCACATCTGCTCAGATCATGCCCAGAGCATGATGAGATGACCTAATTTCTCCGACATGATAATGTACATAAAGTGGTGAGCCACATGACCCAATTGATCACGCACAGTCAACCAGGGCTGATCTCTGCTCTAAAGTTCCACCACATCTTCCATACAGAAGGATGCTCTCCAAACCTTAGCATCTGTCTTTTTTGGGCAAGGGAGGGTTTTTTGGTTGGTTGGTTGGTTTTGTTTTGCTAGAACTCTCATTGGTTGATGGCCATGCTATCTAGCAGAAAAGGCATAAAATCCATTAATGACCTCTAGGTAAAAAGAACACTGGGAGAACAACATCTGGCAGAAAAGGCAGAAAATCCATTAATGTCCTCTAGGTAAAAAGAACACTGGGAGAACAACAGAAGAGGAACAGGGGTAATGTGCTAAGTCCCAGCCAAAGATGCTATTGTTGTGTACCTTCAAGTTGTTTCTGATTTATGGAGCTTCTAAGGCAAATCTATCACGTGGTTTTCTGGGGCTGAGAGTGTGTAACATGCCCAAGGTCACCCAGTGGGTTTCCATGTCTGAGCAGAGAACTGAACTCTGATCTCCAGGATCACCGTCCAATGCTGAAAAACTGCTAGACTACACTGTTATCCTGTTGTAATTGCAATTTACTTGCCTTGTGTGATAAATCCCTGGCATATTTGGGGAACATTCTCTATTCTGAAAATTGTAGCCCAAAAATGTCATGTTTCCAGGCTCTGGTGCTGTTTAAAGGGCTTCCTCAACTTCCCCTTCCTGTAATACAAATACTCTAGCTCTACTGGAGCACCATCTGGAGATGAGCAACAGAGGGTCATCTGCCCCTTCCCCAGGATGATTGGAGCTTCTCAACTTGAGCAGGTGTCATGCCGTCCCAAATGGCACAGGAGAAAAAAGAACATTAGACTAGGCCATATTCCTTTAAAATGTTTCCTGGCACACTTTGGATTTAAACATTATCCATTCTCAAATCAAACAAATAAATAAATACAATGAGGAAGAGACAAAGAAGACACATCATAAAACCTACAATTCGCAAGTCAAAGGTGTGCATCCAGACCCCTTTAACACATTACAGCACAACTGTATGTGACCTCAAGAAGCCTGCTGTGATAAGGATATTGTGTGTTAGAAGGAGATTCATGGACAGTGGTTGATCTTCAAGGGGGTCACTCCCTCTCCTGCAAATAAGCCAGTTTTGACCTTCCAACGAGGTGAAATATCCTTCAAACAAGCTTTTTACAAATGGATGCCACTGAGGCAAACATTCCAGCCAACAGACAGCACAGTCTCTTCACTGACTGGTACAGCCCTGCCAGTGGAAGTCACTTATTCCAATTCTGTTTGCCCTGGCTGAATGGGCATACCATGTTTGACCACTCTTGGCTATGCAGGTAGATCTGTAAATAAAAAATGTAACCTGATGGCCAATCATGACTTGGCCCCCTGGTCCAGACGATGCTGCAAAAGGCTCAATCTGGCCATTACCACCCCCACCCCACCAGCCATATACGGATTGTAGCACCACAAAATTAAGGCCTAGCTCCCCAGGGTAAAAGAGTGCTGAGGTTTAGGCAAGGTATGGGGTAGCTCCTGCTTGCATCAGCAAATTGGTTTGCAGTTGAGTCCGGATCTCTTCCATCAGACGATGCTATGCCTTACACCAGGTTCCCAGGGGGGCTCCAGATTAATGGATTTGGCCGCTTGTGCTCGCTTGAAGCAGACGCACTGCAAGAAGTCCGAAATGTTGTGTGTAAAGAGGCGGCGGCAGGGATGGAGGTACTGCATGAAGAAAAGCATGAAAGTGATGGCCAAGCAGTAGGCCACCATTAGCTGCAACACTAACATTGGCGTGCAGATGTACTCGTAGACATCTGTTTTGAAAAAGTACCAGGAGAGGACCAACACAATGTTCTCTGCTCCCCGAAAGACATAGTACAAAACTAAACACCCCCAGTTTTGCGACTTGGCAATCAAGTCTCGCTCAGCCAACCTGAGCTGCACAGCTGACCAGCAGAAGATGTTGATGCCAGCATAGAGCAATGTGATAGAGCACAGGACACAGACCGTGCCCACCCGGCTGAAGTTCTTCTCCACCTGGTCAGGCAGCTGGCCACCACTCTTCCAAAACTGGACCCACGGTAGCAAGAAAAACACCAGGAAGTTGGCCCCACCAACAGCCATTGCGTACTGCTTGAAGACACTCCCAAAAAGAACCAAAATGGTGATGCGTGTGGACAGTTCCAAGCTACGCCAGAGAATGATACAGATGAAGGCAAGTGGATGCAGGCGAATCTTGTAGTCATCATACTTGATCTGGATGGCCAAGACATTGCAGACCAGTGCTCCATAAGTGACCGACAGCAAACAGATGCCCATGAGGATTGCTGGAAAAAGGACGGAAAAACCAGAGGGTGAGCACAGAAAAACATGTGCAGATTGTTTTTTTTATTTTTTTTATAATAAAATAAAGTTTATTGCAATTATATTAAAAAACAAACAAGAACATTACATACAATCACACCAAGACACGTCAATAACTATAATTATATAAGATTATAGATCTTTCTTTTTTTTACATTAGTTATAAGTAAACTTTACTTTATAGTCTTAACAATATCTTATCAACGATTAACCAATATCTATAACCTATTCCACCGTTACTATTCAAAAAAACTTAAATAAAGACAACACAACACATTTAAAACTTATCCCACCTCCAACAACTCAAACTCCATTAACACCCAGTACAAATATACAATAAGACAAATAACATATAATAACTCTCTAACACATTACACTCATATCAATCTTTCAACTTCTTGATTCTTATCATTTCATATAATTATTCCATGATACAACAATAAACACTTTCCATTCTACACCCCTCTCATCCATTAACTTCCTCTCTTTATCCAGTTAGGAATATTTACTTGTATTTTTATATCATCCTGCTAGTTTGTAACATTAACCAGTACACTAACTCTTTATAGCAATTTTTCTACCTATACTAATCCTATTTAAATGTTTAATTACCTATTCTCTATCTTTTAGCTACATCTCTCTCTATATATCCTCTTTATAATTACCTCTATATGATTACTAAATAATTACTCTTACTTAACATTTCTTTCCTCTCATACTATAACCTAATATATTCATTCATACAATCCGATTAATGCATAATCACCCCAGTGTTTTTTCCATAAAGGGTTCAAAATATCCCATTCCTCTTTAAATTTATCTTTACTCTTATTTTCCAATCTTAATGTAAGCCTATCCATTTCAACCAATTCATATAATTTATTGATCCATTCTTCTATTGTTGGTATGGCTGCATCTTTCCACTTCTTTGCGAACACAATTCTCGCGGCATTAACCATATAACACAAGATTCTCCGATATTTGTTTCTTGTTGTTCCATCTAGATCATCAAACATATTTAGTAAGAATATTTCCGCTGACATTGGAAACTTGATTTTTAAGCATTCTATAATCTGCTCACGAATTTGTTTCCAATATTTCTTTGCTTCCTTACATTTCCACCAGCAGTGGAAAAGGAGCCTACTTCTTGACATTTCCAACATTTGGCCAGTGTTTTATTCTTCTTCATTTTTGCAATTTTTACTGGTGTTAGATACCATCTATAATAAATTTTCATAAAATTTTCTTTCAAATTATTACATTTTGTAAATTTCAAATTTATTTTCCAAGCCTTCTCCCATTGTTGCAGAGATATTGGTTTACCTAAATCCTGTGCCCATCGCAACATATTATCCTTGACTATTTCTTTTTCCATTTCTAAATTTAATAGTATTTTATAAACCTTACTTAAAAGGCCTTTCTCTCCTGCTTTCAACACTTTGTCTAAATCTGTATCCTCCAAAGAGATTCCCCTTGTTTTACTATCTATTCTAAATTTTTCCCGTATTTGCCCATATAATAACCAATGAGAATTATATCCTTTCTGAATCAGCTCATCTCTACTCTTTAACTTTATAATACTCCCTTCTTTTTTAAAAATATCCCCATATGTCAACCATTCTTTCATTTTTATCTTTTCCAATCTATAAAAAGCTTCATGTGGAGAAACCCAATATGGAATATTCAAATATATTTTTTTCCTAATTTTTAGCCAAACTAGTAGAACTGCCTTCCTTATATAGTGATCCATAAAGACTTTATTTATTTTATGTTTTTCATACCAAAGGTATGCATGCCAACCAAAATATATATTATGGCCTTCCAAACTTAATAATTTTTCATTTTCTAATTGTATCCATTCTCTGGCCCAACATATTGCCAAAGCATCATAATAAATTTGTAAGTCCGGTAAATTTAATCCCCCTTTCTCTTTCACCTCTTTTAAATACTTCATTTTTATCCTTGGCTTCCTCCCATTCCATATAAACCTACTCAACTCCTGTTGCCAAGCTTTAAAAGGTTTCTCATTAGTTAATATAGGAAGGTTCTGAAACAGGAAGAGCATTTTCGGAAGAACTTTCATTTTTATCGCAGATATTTTCCCTATTATAGACAGTTGAAGCCTTTTCCATCTTTCTAATTCTCTTTTTACTTCCCCCCATATCTTTTTATAATTGTTTTCATATAACTCTGAATTATTTTTAGAAATTATTACCCCTAAATATCTTATTTTCTTCGTTGTTCTCAGCCCTGATAGTTCCATTAACTCCTTCTCTTGGTCAATTGTCATATTTTTAATCATCAACAAAAATTTATCTTTATTAACCTTAAATCCCGCTACCTCCCCGTATTGATACAAAGTCTCAATCACCATTTTAATACTGTTTAAGGGTTCCTCCATTATTATAACTACATCGTCAGCGAACGCCTGAATTTTATATTCATGTGCTTTTATTCTGATTCCCCTTATTTTGCTTTCATTCCTTATTATATTACTCAATATCTCTAAACATACTATAAACAAAAGGGGTGAAAGCGGACAACCTTGTCGAGTTCCTCTATTTATTTCAAATTGCTTTGTAGTTTCTCCATTTATAATCAGGCTCGCCCTTTGTTCACTATAAATAGCCTTTATCCACTCTATATATCTCTTACCTAATCCTATCATTTCCAAAGTTTCTAGCATAAAGACCCAATCCACATTATCGAACGCCTTTTCGGCGTCTAAAAATAATAACCCTAATTTTTTATGATTATTATTATGATAATATTCTATCGTATCTAATATAATTCTTATGTTGTTTTTTAACTGTCTCCCTGGAAGGAAACCGTTCTGGTCTTCATGCACCCAAAAACATGTGCAGATTGTTGACTGCAAAATGTGCAAAAAGAGGGGATCCTTAGGTAAAATCAACAGACAGGTTGTGGCTGTAAAGAAAATATAGCAAGAAGTGCATAAGCAATGGTTCCTGGAATGTCAAAAGTTAAGCTGGAAATGTCCTTGAAAGCCATCCAGGCATTTATTATGGATTTTAATATGGATTAAAGTAATGTCTGCTATAGGGACAATGTTTAGCTTTGGATGGATCTAATGGAACTTACTTGGATGTTACTGTGTTGTATGAGTACAAATACGAGTTATTTCAGGAGAATTGGAATTCAGGAAAACACTCACCACTGACTGAAGAGGGAGTCACATTTTCTTTTCAATTTTCCATTTTTTTTTAAGGTTCATAGTAGAAGTAGCTGTTATAGTAGTCTTTGCTTTTCTATAATTCGATTTTCTTTTTAAGTTTATATTTTAATATTTACTAAATTTTTACCCTTCAACTAGAAGTTAATGCAAATTACAAAACGGAACGTTGAAGCTTACTTAGATATGGCTATTTAGATACAGATGCTAAGTTTTCTTGTTCTACTTTTTGTCGTTAAACAATTCTGGATATCGAACATGGCAATTTTGAGATAGATGTAAAAATTACAGAGTTTGCGCTTTCTTTTTCTTCAATAAAAATAAGTTTTTAAAAAAAGAAAGTCATCTAGCACAACTAAACCTGTGCTCAATACAGCAAGTTCAGGGCAACAGCTTCCACAAAAAACAGCTGTCTTATCTCTGCTTAAAGACCTTCAGCAAGAGAGAGAAGCTTATTCCTTTGACATAAAAATTCCATTGTTACATTGCTATTATCCCTAAGGAGTTTCTCCTTGACTGCAGCTCTAAGAATCCCTCAGCCAGCATGGCCAATTTGCATCATGGAACCTTTTGGTATGGAATCTGGGTTAGCTTTGGGCACAACAGCAACAGGGAGCAGTAATGAATGTGCAAGTCTTGGCCCTAACTAGACATTGCTGTACTATTGACTCTTTTGTGCTTAATTAATAATTGTTGGCCCCACTTCTGCTCTCCACCAGAGCTTAGAAAAGCATTTTGAAGCAGAATTCCCACCCTGGCCAATGGGGAGGAGCCCCTTGAAGTCCCCTGCCCCTCTGAGCCCCCTACCAGCTACCTGCTTCCTGGGGAACCGTTAGATTTTTAATATTGTCTTACTGTAATTTTAACTATTGCATTTTGATATTTAGAAGGACTAATATTTTAAAAAGAAGAAAGCAAATAATGTAAATAAGTCAATACTTATTCTTATAAAACAGTGTATGTGGACTCTCTCCCAACCACAAAACTTTGGCATGCATCCCATACATGCTTATCCAATGAAGTTTACTGGCAGGAGAGCATGTACAGTATAAGATTGCAGCCGAAGGTATTTCTGAACATTCTGTTTCAAAGGACTTGAAATCAGTAATCACGAGAGGTGAGACAGCAGGAGTCTCAAGAGACTACCTGGGTGTAGTAGTCTTGTTAAGCAATCATGAGGATTTGCTTACTTATTTATATGTCATCATTCCTTCCAAGGGAATCCAAAGCACTATACGTCACCATCCATCATCCACCATCACCTAGCATTATACTTACTTTAAAAAGCTGACTACAAAACTAAAATTAATAACATAACACAACAACACAGCCTTGTAGCAGTAAGATTCCAGAGTCAGGTTGCTATTGCAAAAGTCCCACTGGATATATGTGTGTATGTGTGGGTCATGGGCTTCTGAGATTACACTCAGGATCTCTCCTTAGCCAATTCAAAGTAATATTATTATTAGCAATAGCTTGGGGCTACCTAGATTCTCATCCTTCCCTGCCAATGTTGCTCAGAAAGTTTCCAGCAGAGATTGACAGAAGGTAGATTTCATATACTGCTAGGTTTGCAGCCCAGGTTATTTACAGCGGATCAGCACATTCCCAGTTGTGTAAGAACAACAGCAACAAAATGATTCTTTCACCCCTTGCATGTTACACTAAAGACAATTCAATAGCATGGGAGGACTGTGAGTTCCATTTAATTCTAGTGAAAAACAACTTCCTGGGCTCAGAATTAAAGAGTACATCTTTTGCATTAGGGTGGAGTAAAGTAGACTGTAGATCCACAGGTCTGAACTCTACCCATCCATAGGTTACAAAATACCCACAGGGCATGCCTTGATGAAGGACAAGAAGAGAGGCTAGACAGATTGCTTGGGTTAGGTATTGGGATATCTACTGCTAGAGAGATAAGACTGCAAGAGATCCAGAGCCTGAAATAGCCTAGTCCTAAAATGTATGTCCTGATGCAGACATTTCAAACTTCTCCTGAAACAGCAGGCACTTCTCTGTCCCATCTTTTGATTCCTACACTTTCTGAAAATATCCATTCACCTTCATGTTGCTCATGAGAGCTGTCACATACAGCAATAGTGGTCCAGTGGCAGCCCCTTGGGCCAAATCTGACCTGCAGACAATCACCAGCTGTCCTGGCAAGTGGCACCCTTTCAATGACTAGTTGGGGCTGTAGGACACTTTTTCATCACCTGCCTTTTCCAAAATCACCAATGGCTCATGGTGGGCTGAGCGGTTTTGTGGGAACCACACACACAAAGCCAGAGATTCTGGGACAAGCGTGACTGGTGCAACCTTTGATCTGTGGCTTTCATGTAGCTGGCCTTTTTGTTTCAAAGGCAATGAAGACATTTCCTGCTGGGAACTGTGCAGCCTTTCCTGCACACATGGATGAAAACATGTGTAAAGTCCAAAATGGTTTCACCTTTTAGTATTAAGGTGGAAGTCTGGTTTATTTTTAAATAGAACTGGATAGGGGAGAATGTGCTTGAACAATCATTCCAGACTGACCAGGCAACAACTTTCAAAGGAAGAAAAATTCACAACACCCAGTAGCCTCCTCCAATTTCAAATATGGTCTGAAATTCCGCTCTTAAAATAGATTATGAAAATCAGCAGTATGCAAACCAATGTAGGATGGAAACCTGAGGTGGGAGGAGGCATGAGGAAGTGCTGGGACTCTGGGACTTCATTTGGTATGTTATTGGACGAGCAGCATCAGACCAGCAAGGGTGCTCCTCCAAACAGGAATAGAGGAAGGTGCTTTATATTGAGTTGAACCATCACTCCATCCAGCCCAGTATCTGTCAACTCTGACTGGCAGTGGCTCTCCAGAGTTTCAGACAGGAGCATTTCACTGGTGTTTGCCACTCCAGATATTTATCAGGATTTATGCTGTTTGATTTCTGAAAGCAGACAGGACTGCATACATTTAAGGCTGTGTGTGGTTATTTTTCAGGGCCCTGGATATGCTGCTGTGTGTACAATTGATATATAACAGCATTTGCAAATGTTATGCAGATTTGCATTTTATAGCCCTGTGTCCCAACCCTTCTAGTGCCTAGCTATGCCCCAGATCATGAGCACCAACAGCAAAGTTAGAGTGCGAGTGGAAACATCCCCTCTGAGACGACAGGGCAAATTATGCAAATTGCTGCTGGTTACCCAGTTATTGCCTTTTGGATACTGCTTATAAGAGCCAGTCAGGATAACAGAGATCACCCAGTTTAAAACTGTTAAAATCCCATCACTGTCTCTTGTGACAGCGAACACCATATGTTATCTAAGTGTTGCGGCAAGAAGTTGCTTCCTTTCATCTGTCCTGGATCCACTGCGGGTGTGGAGGGCGAGAGGAGAAGCACCCCCAAGCTCTACTATTATAGAAAGGGGCAATTTTTCCCCCTTTCTCTGCCTCATATATAATTTTATAAAACTCCATTATGTGATGTCTCCCAAACTTCAGTTATGTTCCTTACCCAAACTAAACAGCCTCCAATGGGGATAGGCAATTTGTGATCCTCCAAATGGCGCTGGATTTCCATTCCC
Organism: Iguana delicatissima; assembly: GCA_948472985.1. NCBI lineage: Eukaryota > Metazoa > Chordata > Lepidosauria > Squamata > Iguanidae > Iguana > Iguana delicatissima. The sequence continues at coordinate 540,509 of CAOKZL010000631.1, read as the reverse complement.
ATCATCCTTGGCTAAGCTAAGTGGATCTGTGATCCTAACTGTCTGCAGGTTCGGGAAGTAATGGCTGCCAGCTGGGCAGCAGCACAAAGGAATGTTTCCAGCTCGTTCTTCCATCCAAGTGGTGGCCATTTAAGTCGGGGCAGAACTGCTCCTGGGGACTGTCCAACACCTATTGGTTTCCGCTCCCCCAGGAAAAAAACACAGGAGGTACTGGATACTACCTTCTGCATTATTGGGACAGTGGTTATGCTAGCAAAAACCACTAAAAGGATTTTGGCCTGTGACAGATGGGAGTTGCAGTCCAGTATTCAGAGGGATAAAAGTTTCCCATCTCTTCCTTGAGTCTGTAACGATGTCCCCCAGCTCCTTGACCATGCTGGCTGCTCTTTGCTAAACTTTCACTAGCTCTACAATATGTGCTCTGGGATGGAGTATAACAACAGCAACAATGAAAATAAAGGTGGAAGGGAGGAGAGGAGACATCAGTTGTTCATAATCTTTTCTTTGTACAAGAAGGAAAGCAAAGAGGAAACATCAAAAGTGCACAGGAATTAAATAATTTCATTAACTCCTCCCAGGTGGTTTTGGGCCAAGAGAGATTAAAGAAGCATTTACTTTTCTCTGTTAGATGGTATACGAACAGATCCAGTCCTAGATGTTTTGCTGTCTGTGGCACGTAAGAATGTGGCAGCCCTTCCCATTCCAGACACAACGGCAGACTGGACTGACAGCTAAATCACTGCTCAGTATTGGTGACAGAAAAGCATCCTTTGCCACACCTCAAGAGAACAGGCAAGCTCAGTGGCTTCCAGACTGGCTGCACGGCACGCTGCCTCCCACCGAAAATACCTTTTCCCTATTCTCAGCGTGATTGCCTCACTCTGCTAATGCCAGGGCCAGCTCTGTGCGTCAGAGTCATTTAACAATTCCGCTGAAGACACAGGTCTAACCTGCCTTTACTTTGCACTTATTCATCTCTGCACATTTCTTAAAAGCTTAGTAAGTTTTAAGTAGAAAAAACAGGTAAGCACCTGCAAACACACAGAATGATGTAACCAAGCCCCCCAAAAACCATTCCTGTGCATCTGGAGGCCTCCTACTCCCTCACCCCACCTTAATGGATTCTTCTGTAGCTTTGGGATTTCCTATTAATTTTGTTCCAAAAACTCCAACAAACACTCTTCCCATATGCACTGCAATGGAATTCTGACCAGGACTGGCTAGCAGCAAAATGAAGGATTCAGGAACCCATATGTGCCTCTATTAGTTTACTTCCAGCAAGAGCACCTCACTGTTGCACCACTCAGCATTTACAGGAAATCAGTAGCTGGCTAACCAATGGTGAAGGAAAGGCACTTTGTGCATGGTCAGAAGCACCCTTGTTTTTATTGCACCCTCAACCTGATTCTTCCTCCTCCCATTCTGACTCTGTAACCATTCTCCCACACTGGCTCAGCGTTTTGCTCGTTTGCTTGTTTGAAAGCATATTGCACCCTGCCTCAGATCAAGCAACTAGAGTATCTCCTTTCCTTTCACTTCGTAAGTATTCATTACTGCAACCACACCTCTGGGAGTTGAGCTGGAAGCCTTCATTAAACAGGTGCCCAGGCTGAACCACACCCAGAGATTTCATTTTGGAGTTGCAAAAGGAAACAGAAGCTGGTGACTCTGAAGCTGGAGACTTATCAAATGAAATTTATTGCCTGCACCACCAAATTTATTGCCATCCCAGCCACCTGTAGTTGAACTGTCCCACTGATGCCAATCAGAAGGCCATGATAGCCTTTAAAAGTTCACCTGTGGCACAGCTTAACTGGAAAGAAATAAACTTATCTGCGGGCAAATTAACATAGAATCATAGAATCATAGGATCATAGAAATGTAGAGTTGGAAGAGACCACACGGGCCATCCAGTCCAACCCCCTGCTATGCAGGAACACCCTCAAAGCATTCCCGACAGATGGCCATCCAGCCTCTGCTTAAAAACCTCCAAGGAAGGAGACTCCACTACACTCCGAGGCAGCCTATTCCACTGCCGGACAGCCCTGACTGTCAGGAAGTTCTTCCTGAGGTTCAGGTGGAATCTCCTTTCCTGAAGCTTGAATCCACTGCTCCTTGTCCTGGTCTCTGGAGCAGCAGAAAACAAGCCCTCTCCTTCCTCTACATGGCATCCCTTCAAATATTTAAACACAGCTATCATGTCCCCTCTTAACCTTCTCTTCTGCAGACTAAACATACCCAGCTCTCTAAGTCTATCCTCATAGGGCATGGCTTCCAGGCCTCTCACCATTTTGGTCGGCCTTCTCTGGACTTGCTCCAGCTTGACCATGTCCTTCTTGAATTGGGGTGCCCAGAGCTGGACACAATATTCAAGATGAGGTCTAACCAAAGCAGAGTAGAGTGGTACCAGTACCTCCCTCGATCTAGACACCATACTCCTGTTGATGCAGCTGAGAATTGCACTGGCTTTCTTGGTTGCTGCATCACACTGCTGATTCATGTTCAGCTTGTGGTCTATGAAGACTTCTAGATCCCTTTCACATGTACTGCTATCCAGCCACTTGTCCCCCATCCTATATTTCTGTATTCCATTTTTTCTACCTAAGTGTAGGACCTTACACTTCTCTATGTTGAATTTCATTTTGTTAGCCTTGGCCCAGCTCTCCAATCTGTCCAGGTCATTTTGAACTTTGATCCTGTCCTCTGGCGTGTTAGCAACCCCTCCCAATTTGGTGTCATCTGCGAATTTGATGAGCATGCCCTCTATTCCTTCCTCCAAGTCGTTGATAAAAATATTGAACAGCACTGGGCCCAGGACAGAACCCTGTGGCACCCCGCTAGTCACTTCTCTCCAGGATGAAAAGCAGCCATTCGTGATCACTCTTTGGGTTCGGTCGGTCAACCAATTACAAATCCAACTAACAGTAGCCCTGTCCAGCCCGCATTTTACTAGTTTCTTTGCAAGAATGTCATGGGGGACTTTGTCAAAGGCCTTACTGAAATCAAGGTATGCTACATCCACAGCATTCTCTTCATCTATCAAGCTAGTAACTCTATCATAAAAAGAGATAAGATTAGTCTGGCATGACTTATTTTTGAGAAATCCATGTTGACTTCTCGTGATTACCGCCTTGCTTTCTAAGTGATTAGAAACTGACTGCTTAACAATCTGCTCCAGGATCTTTCCGGGTACTGATGTCAGGCTGACTGGGCGATAATTATTTGGGTCCTCTTTTTTTCCCTTCTTGAAGATGGGGACAACATTTGCTCTCTTCCAATCCTGTCCTCCAAGATTTCTCAAAGATTATAGCAAGCAAACATCCATCAGGACAAATGGATGGATTAAGTCAAGGATAGAATATGTGTGCTTCCCAGCACTACAATTCCCATCTTTCTTGGCCATGCTTATGGAGCTTATGAGAATTGGGGTGCAACAATAGCTAGAGGCCCACAAGTTCTCCACACCTACAGTAGACGGTTGGGCTGGCATCTCTCAGCCTGCCATTGGTTATCATATTAACATGCTAAACTACATACCAAAGGGATCACTATTATTACAGGGGCAATTATCCACAAAACTACCAGCAAGTAAAGCTCTCCAGCTTAACATGCTCTGTATTTTATGTCCACCACATAGTTCACACAAATGGCACATGCAGAGATAGCTGTTCCTGGAAGACTGCACTCCAAGTCAGATGACTTGAATCATCTAGCAGGGGTACATAATCTGTCACAGGAGCTTCAGCTACTCCCTGTGTAACAGCCTGAAGCTGGTCAAACTCCTACCTGCTTCCCTTGACAGCCCAGCTCTCCATCTGGGTCCAAGGAGAAAGACTACTTTTTCCTGGCTTCTGACACCTCTGTTTTCCTGCAGCTAATAGCCAGTAAACAGCCATCTGGAAGACTACAGCGCACTAGAATATGGTGTGGACAGGAAGTGTGCATGTGGCTATGCACACATGCATACAATTAAGGCATGTTTGGATAAGGATATGCATGCACAGCCCCCAGACCTGAGGAACTGGGTGGTTTCTCAGGTCTGAAGAATAAGGGCACTGTGCACTTATATTCAGAATTCAATCTTAGGTCTCTCTCTGAGAAGCTACCTTTCTGCATGCAAGAAAACGCACCCCAATTCTCATAAGCTCCAGTACGCACGGCCAAGAAAAACATTTGAGCTGTTTCCTGAAAAATGAATTGGCACAGCCGTGAAACAGCTTTCCTACTTGACTTCTTATTGGTGCACCAGGGCCCTGTGGATGCCATTTCAAGTAACTTCTAAGCAAATTATCCAGCAAAAACAAAACAAAACCACACACATACTCCACTATAGGTAGGTTAAGACCTGGGTTCTGCAAGGCAGCCAGTTATTTGCATTATGCTTCTCATATTCACTTACACAAACCAGGCCTTGTTTTATGACTCAAATAACTTGAAGCCACAAGCACTGCAGTCTATTAGCTGTCCACAACCTTAGGATTTCAAACATAGTCTGAGGGTAAATCCAAACACCCTGGCTGCCATTTACACTTGGTGGAAGAATTTGACACCAAACACCTGATTTCTTTTTGCTGAGCAGTTCCATAAGGTTTGCCGTGGCTTCAGTTCTCAGTATACTAGCTGACTTCTGCTTTAAATAGACAGAGTGGGGGAAAGGGTGGCAGATAAAGACTTGGGCTGGGAAAAACTTAAGTTCATATGCTTTCTGAGTCACTGAGAAACCTTGGAAGAGCTAAATTTGGACACACTGAGGCTCATCACCTCAACAAGCACTCGTTCAATTTGCACCAAAAAATGCAGGCAGTGTTCAATTTATCAGTTCAATTTATCTCAGTCAACAAACCAGTTCTGGCAGTTTTCAGGAGCAGGTCTTTCGGTAAACTTCAAGGCCTATTCAAAATCAAGCCAATCTGCATTACAACAATAGATTGTTGCTGGGGAAATCCACAACCTACACCAGGGGACTTTTTCATCCCAGCTGATGAAAAAGTCCTGGCTCTGCGACCTCATGAGCCTTGCTTCCACTGCAATGCCAGACCTTGGACCCCTCACTATTTGCTTAGGCTCAGCTTTGCTGCAGTGATGTAATTTTAAACCCAGGTCTTAGTGGGACCCTCCTCTTTCAATGGTAATTGTATTGCGTCCTTTCTTTCAAATTTGGTAAGACAATCCTATTGCACTGGAGAGCTTTCTGGTTCATGTTGCTTCATACCTCCAAAATAGATTTCAACACTTTAGGTAACTCTTTTAAAGTTTGGACTTAAAACCTGAGTGGATTCTCTGCCAATTGACATGGAGACCACCAATTTCCACTGTCCCAAAGCCACACCCTGACAGCACCACAGCAACCCTGCTCACTGACTGCAGGAACAAAATGGGCATAATCCCACCTGTAGCATCCTCAGCTTCTTGGAAGAACAGTGGAATAAAACTAGAAATTAGGAAAGTTACTTCTTGGTCGTTCTGGTTGGGGATAATTTTCTAAGCTCTGGATAGAATCATAGAATCATAGAGTTGGAAGAGACCACAGGGGCCATCCAGTTCAACCTCCTGCCATGCAGGAATCCACATCAAAGCATTTCCAACAGATGGCCATCCAGCCTCTGCTTAAAAACTTCCAAAGAAGGAGACTCCACCACACTCCGAGGCAGCATATTCCACTGCCGGACAGCTCTGACCATCAGAAAGTTCTTCCTGAGGTTCAGGTAGAATTTCCTTTCCTGCAGCTTGAATCAATTGCTCCTTGTCCTGGTCTCTGGAACAGGGGAAAACAAGCTCGCTTCCTCCTCAACATGACATCCCTTCAAACAAGTGATGGAATCCTGTAGGACGATTTCATACTGTGTAGTGAATTCCAACCAGATCTCCAAACCCCACTTACCGGTAAGCAGACACAGGGACTGACAGAACTCCATTCCTCTGCTGATTGAGAAGTGGCTGACTTTCACCCCTCCTATCAGCAATCTCGGCCATGACAGGCAGAAAAAGGATCTCTGTTGCAAATTCTTCTGGCACAAGAGATCACTCATGCAAGGGGAGGGGAAAATGTCAGATCAATCTCAGTGGCTGCTTATTGGAAAGTAGGGTTTCGGAGACTTTCAAGTCTCTACATAGTCCCTAGACTATTGTTAGGCTCCAACTCTCATTCTTCCTATCCCATATAGTCAATGGTAAGGGATGATGGGAGTTACAACCTACAGGTTGCTGAGCCCTCTCTAAACTTTTTGCAACCACATTTAATCTCATACGAGAATGTCATGAAATGTAGTCACACATCTCCAGTGATAGACACATCCTGGCCCTTAAACTGTATGTGTCTTTGGGATCCGTTTTTCTTCTTTTTGCTCAGCATATGCACTGCAATACCCTACAGTATATTAAGACAGATGTAAATACTAAAGTATGTAACAAAACTGCCAAGTCAGGGAGATGGGATGAGTTATCAGTTTGTTTTGATTTTCCTTCTGCTTTTGAAACTTCGCATTCCTAGCCAGCACCAACAAGTTTTTCTGCAACTGCAAAAGATGCTCACATAATTATATAATGCCATGAGTCAGAACCTGAAGTTGAGCATTGGTTCACCACATTTATGATGTAATGGTAAGCAATCTCATTGTTGCAGCTGGCACCACAGCATTTCAGTGAGAAAAACATGCTTTCCATATGCCTTATATTTTGAAAACATATGTCTTATGCTTGAAATAAACCACGGTGAAAATCAAAGCCCCATTTTAATTCCATTATGAGTCGCTTTGAGGGCCTCTTGTGGTAAAAAGGTAGGATCTAAAATAGTCCAGTGTCTAGCTCTGACAGTAGCCAAGCAGATACCCAAGACATCTTCTGCCTGAGGCAAACTCTACTGAAGATGCCCATTCTCTGTCACACACAAGTCAAGGTGCACAGTACCAAAAGACAGACAATTTATTTTGGTACATAAGGTTGAAAATCCAAAAACACCTCTCTCCAAAACCTGACAGTTGAAAAATACACTGATCAGAACTTAACTCTACAATAGTCCCTAGCTAGTATCTGTTACCAGATTTCTCCTGGGTAGATGGAATCCCTGAGGGCCAGGGTGGTGTAGTGGTTTGAGCATTGCACTATGACCCTCGTGATTTGGATTCAATTCCTTGCTCGGCATGGAAACCCACTGGGTAACTTTGGGCACATCACACATTCTCAGCCCCAGAAAACCCTCTGATAGGGTCACCTTAGGGTCATCATAAGTCAGAAACAACTTGAAGGCCAAGAAGAAGAAGAAGAGGAAGAGGAGGAAGAAGAAGAAGATGATGATGATGGAATCCCTCACCAGTCAATGAAACCCATTTGGTGGCCTTGGGCAAGTCACACTCTCTTAGCCTCTGAGGAAGGCAACGGCAAAACCCCTCTGAACAAATCTCGCCAAGAAAAACCCTATGATAGGTTTGCCTTTGAGTCACTATAAGTCAGAAACAACTTGAAGGCATACAAGAACAACAATAGATGCTGTCAGCTTTTCCCTGGCTAATTTCATATTGTGCCTTTTGCTCTTTCCTGAATGTGGCTGGAGCTCCATTTTTCAAAACCACTAACATCTGCTTCCGTTCCAGTGCCAGAGCTTTCCTCCTGCAAGACTCAAGTCTGCTCTGTAAGAGAAAGCCTCCTCCTGTAATATTCAAAATGCCGCAGGGGAACTTAGCAGCAAGGTGGAAAACTCAACACCCCAAACCCAGGTTACTGCTAGGACCAGAGGCCCAAAGTGTACAAATAGCTGCAACTAGGGCTGCCATCTTTCAACTGACTGTACTCTCTCTGTATTTAAATAGTAGCCTGCTTTGCAGAAGAAAACATTTAAAGTTTTCCCCACTGATGAGTCCTCATTGAGGGAGAGATTCACTGGATGCACTATGGGGTAAGAAAGTTAGTTTGTATTATGTATTATTAAACACATTAGATAATAAATAATAAGCATAGTATGAGCTATACCACAGTCACGAGCATTAAGGATGAGTACACAAGCCTCTCATTAAGGATGAGAGCTGGGGAAACATTGGTTCTCCAGAAGTTTTTTGATTCCATCTCCCATGAGCTCCACCAACAGTCAAGAAAGATGGGGATAATGATACAATCCACCATGTGAGATGTAGGCAGTCAGGTTGTTTTTGTACCCCTCTTCCAGAAAGAATGAAAATGCAGCCTTCTTATGGGGTATCATAGGGAGAGGGTATGTTCCTAAGTGAGGCCTAAATACCCTAATGACATCAGATCCTGTTTGATCTTGGAAGCTAAGCAGAGTCAGCCCTGGATAGTACTTTGATGGGATACTTCCAACAAATAGCAGGTGCTGTAGATGATGTTCCAGAGGAACTGGCAAAATCACCTCTGACTATACCCTTGCCTAAGAAAACCCTACAAAATTAATGGTGACACTATAAGTCAACAGGCAACTTGAAGGCACATACCCAGCCTTCCCATTGGACAAAATAAGCACCTGCCCTAGGCAGCAGATACTGGACAGCAGCAGCGAGGGATGAATAAAGGAGCCATGTGATATGCTGGTTGCCCTGAGCTCTCTGTACCAGAATACTGATGGAATGGATTGCAAGCACTTTCAACCTATTGGGTGGAAAATCACATTAGGAAATGCTCCCTTGTAGTAGTAGTTGTTGCTTTTTAACTTTGGTGTAGACAGAAAACACACACAACAGACAAAGAGCTATTATGCGAGAGGTGTGGGAACCTTTGGCCTTTCAGCTGTTTGGGGCTACAATTCTTATCAGTCCAGTTCTTAAGGCCAACAGCCAATGGGAAGAGATTGGTGGGACTGTAGTCCTGAAAATGCCTGCTTTAGGCTTTCTTACAGTCTTCCCCAATCTGATGCCCTCTAGATGTGTGTAGAACTGCAACAGCCATTATTCTGAGAAAACACGGGCATTGAAAAGGGTGTCACTGCAACACACATGTAAACACCAGACCAGAGAAGACTACCTTATTATATCTCAATTTTCTGTTAGCAGAATGGAGTTGGTTCTTTTTTAATAGGAAGTGATTTCTCCCACCTATATTCTGAATGGAACTTGAAATGCCTGCAGTGAGCACAGCCAGTGGACATACTGACTACTGGATTCTGAAAGTCAGTCCAAAAAAGTTAGACTTCCCAAACCCTGGCTCTTCAGTCATGCCGACAACAAATCCACCACCTCTTCATTCTGTCACTGTATTCTGCAGAATGTCCACATTTTGCCTGAATCTCAAGAGAGAGATTAATCAAGAGAACTCCCAAGAAGAATTGCCAGTCACCCTACGTGAGCAAACTGATTCCTACCAGAAAACGGAGCCTGCCCACCCGCTTCTAATCCTGCACTGGTCTGTTCCGCCTTTACCTCTGCTGGTGGGGACATATTGCTCCACGACGCTGACATACAGCTGCAGGGTGAGCTGTGGGGTGGAACCCAGGAATGCCTGGATAACGGCCATGCGCTTGAAGGCATTGCGATGGGTGATCAGTCTGCGCACCGAGTGCCCCACTTCTTGCTCCAGCTCAAACTCAGAGTCATTGTGAATATGCTTCTTGCGAGTGATAGTGACGTATGGCTCTTCCTCACGCCCCAACCTATAGAAAATCACTAAAGCCTCTAAGCACCTGCATGAGAGATTGAGAGAGAGAGAAAAATGGGAGTCCACATATTAATTAATTTTATCCACCAGTCAGTTTGCAATTTCCCCTATGTGTTTTACAATCGTAAACCCTGAAAACAGTCGATAAAATACTGCTCAAAACAATGACAGCAGACTCCAATATTAGCACACTAAAACAGCAAGATACTTAAAAGCCAGCAATAAACTGATAATAAAAGGAACACATTAAAGATTAAAGGCCTGGGGGAAGAGGAAGACCTCAGTCTTGCATCTAAATGCATGTTAGAAAGATGCTAGGCAGATCTCCCTATGGAGGGCTTCCATGGACAGGGTGGAGTGGGACCAAAGAGAAGGCCTTTTCTGTGTTTGCCACCTCTAGTAACCAAGGAAAACTCTCCAAGGATGCTCTTTAACAGTTTGGCAGGAATACAGGGGCAAAACACTCCTTCGGGTAGGCTTCTTCTAAGCTGGTCAGGACATTTCAGTGTTATCACCAACACAAGAGCCCCTGGCCTTTCAGCTTTGAGTTTTGTCAAATGGGGGAAATGAATATATAATGAAAATGTTCATGTGGCTTTTTTTTTTAAAATTAACAGTCTGAGGGCAGAGCTAACATTCAACTTGGGTTTGACTTGCTGATCCAAAGATCTGGCATTTCATCTGTAAAACCCGGCTCTGTGTGCTGCTGAGAATTCACTACTTCCTTTGACACATTCAGTGTGAAAAAGGGGTAGGGGAGAAGCAAGCTATGGCAGTTCCCTTCCCCTAAAACTACATGCATTGGTTTTGAAATTTTGGTCCAAAACTGTGCACATATTCCTCTCTGTGCATAAAGCCCTTTTTACATGGCTGAAAACCACTTCAGTTCATTGTACTTCAAGTGCCTCTCATCAGACTTTAAAAAGAAAATAAGAGCAGAGAGGCAAGAAGGACGGCCACAGTGTTCTTATGCCTCTTCTTCCTTCCCTCAGGAAAGGAGACTAAAGGTGCACCATCCAGGCAAGCCATATTTACTTATTATTTGTTCTACTATCTACTAAAGTTGAAGTCACTGGGAAAATGGTGTTTGATTTAGTGCGGCAACAAGCTAGGTACAGGACATTATATGTCCCTGGCTGATCCAACTTGTGAAGTCCAGCATTTCTCCTCAAATAGAGATATCAACTTTCCTATAAACATCTCCTTCTGAAAACTTATAGAGGTGACTAGTGAAAAATTTGGAGCAACCTTTACTCCAAATTTAATCTTTCATTACTCTTGTAGATTATAGGATGGATGTATTTGTACATGTTTTCTAGGTTCATACCATAAATGTTTCCATGAGGATCTGTTATACCATTACTGTTCTATTTGAATTGTACAGAAGGGCAGAAAATAGTCTTCAATATATAAGCCTTCCGTTTTTTCAAGAAACATCTTTCTTAACTTGCCTTACAGAGATTTTGAAAGGATAACATGAGGAGGAGGAGAGCTGTGTATGCTGTCTTGAGTTCCAGTGGAAAAGTGGGATACAAAGGAAAATAAACAGGTAACAAGAGCAAGCATGGTTTAGTGGTGTGAGGACTGGACTACATCCCCAGAGACAAGGGTTCGGGTCCCTACTTGGCCATGGAAACCCACTCAGTGACCTTGGGCATGTCACACACTCTCAGCCCCAGAAAACTCTATGATAGGTTTGCCTTAGGGCAGTGGTTCTCAACCTGTGGGTCCCCAGATGTTTGTGGACTTCAGCTCCCAGAAGCCCTGAACATTGACCATAGTGGCTGAAGTCCACGAATATCTGGGGACCCACAGGTTGAGAACCACTGCCTTAGGGTCACATAAGTACAAAATGAACTGAAGGTATGCATACAACAACAACGATGGGGTACCTCTAGGACCCCTCCATCTGGACATGACCAGTATCAACTCTTTCTATATTTCCAAAGGCAAGATATAAAGCTTCACAAACATTCTTGATTTCAACCTATTCCATTTCTAGGGTAGGAGGACGAGAGCTTGGGCTATATACATATTTTACTTATTTAGTGAGTACACCTTACTAGGGTTCCCAGAATGAAAACTGCAGAGGGGTCCTTCCCTTTCAGAAAAGGACATGGAATAGAGAGCCTGCCTCAAATATGGAGATGGCACTGGAAGTCCACTTGCTTTCAGCTGTCTACAGCCCAGTTTATTCTTAGCTTCCTTCCCGTTTATTATCTCTTGCTCCAGAAGCAGTAACCATAACACACTCTCTGAACCTCAGCATTTAGCTAGAAGCAGGTGATGTTATCGGCACCCAGCTTCCTAACACACCCACTTTGCATAAGACTTTCCCACACACTTAAAGAAGCACTCCCATAGCTGTCTTTCCCAAAGCAAAGTATGATACTGCTCCCCGCCCCACATCAAAAAACAGAATCATGAGATGGTACAGTGGGGACAAGATAGCCTTTCTCCCTTCCTGCTTGACTCAGACCATATCTTGCTGGTGTCATTTTTACTTCTCCTCCCAGCATAAATCTTGTGAACAATCTCCCACGCACTGTAATTTAGCAAAGCCAGTTCAAATGGGGGAAGGTTGGCCAGGCTTCTTGGGTGGACAAGCAGAGCCAGGTGCTGAACCAAGGGTCTGGAAAACAGTTGGCTCTCCACATTCACTAGGGTTAGGAGCTCAGGAACTCCACAAGAGTGAAAAAACTGCATATATGAAAGTGTGTGAGTGTCTCCGGGAAGAAGGCCAAGGCATGGTGAGGAGAATGGCTATCCATGGTCAAAGCAGGTCAGGGAAAGGTCGGGAGGTGTCAGCAAGAAGGCCCTAAACATTCTCTCTCTTGCCCATCTCCCTCCCTGAGTATGTGGAGAGGCACTGGGAGAGGGCTTCTGGTGCTGAGAAATCAGGCTGTGAGCCATCCTTAGCTGGTGAGGCAATAGCTGGTAGAGGAGGAAAACGATTAGATATGGGTTTTTAAAGGGCTGCATGGCCTGACTGGAGCAATTGAAAGGGAATGTTGCCCCAGATAAGAAGCTCCTGAGATGGGAGATGTCACTCCCTAAGATTCAAATGCCAGCTGATTCCCATAGCTATTCCTATACTTCTTCTCTTCCAGGCCATACTCCAAGGCTACAGAGCCTTAGGATTCCCAAAGGGTATCCCTCTTAATATACCCTCCAACTGTCCTGTTTTGCCTGGAAGAATTCCAATCAATCCGCTGTTGACCCACTTTTTCAGCAATTTTTAAAATGCCCCGGTTTCTCTCCTCCTCTTTCCCCCTCCATCCTTGGTTTCATTCAGCTGTAGCAAACTGAGTTCAGGGACCAAAAGTAGTTTGCAATCACTTAACTTAGTGGGGTAGGGACAGAATCTTCCCAGTAGACTTAAGCAAAAGCAAATCGCTCTAGATGCTTCTGCTTTGGTTGTTCTTCCTCATTACAGTAGCCCCTCCACTTTTGTGAGGTTCAGCGCATAAAACCCTTGGGAAAGTGGAAAAACGTGAACAACCCCCTGAGCCCCCCTCCCATTCCTTTCTGGGGCTCCCCACCCCATTCTCTTGCCTTTTGCCTCAGAGCATGTTCTCTGCAGAAGGGCAAGATGCAAGGGAATGGGATGGGGGAGATCCAGAGGGGAGAAGGAAGACCTATGCATATATTCCCTCACATTCCCTTGCATTTTGCCTTGGCGCTTGTTCCCTGTGCCAGGGCAAAATACATGGGAATGGGAGAGGGGAGAAGGAAGGTGCACGTGTGCCTCCCCCCACCCCCTTGCCTTGCCTTTTGCCTCAGCTCGCTTGCCTTCCTTCTCTGCACCAGCAAAACACAAGAGAATGGGAGGAGGCGGGGAAGCAGGGGAGATACGTGCCCGCCTCACAGATAATCAAATTCATGAAGGCTGGACCCACAAATGTGGAGGGAGGACTGTAAGAACTTTTGCTATCCTGATCACACTCTGATGTGTTTGGCCACACATGTCCCAGTTTTCATCTGTGAAATGTTGGGGAGTGTGTGCTACTCACTGGTGAGCCAACAAGGTTTCAATTTATCTTTCTGATAGCTTATGACTCCATCTCATGAGGGCATTAATTTTGAAATCTGAAATAAAAATTGACTTACCCTACTCATCTGCAAGGGTTCTTATCCAAGTCAGAAACCTACATGGATATTAAAGAATTTTTTAAGAAAGGAACTAAACATACTGCATAGTTTAGCCCAAGGGGGAGGGTGGGACAAGAATTTTGCCGGGCCTTAAAGACTTACAGCATGAACCTGAGGGATGAGTCCTGAGGGACTCACTGCTCGCTACCTACATAGGAGCCTGAAGTCAGAGACTGACCTCAGCCTTGAAAGGAAGTGCTTTGTGACTGCAAATGGAAAGAGAACATTTTATTGCTTTCTCTTATGATTTTTGTTCCCAGTCACTTCATGGCCGTAGGGTGTGTAGCCTGACCTTTCAGTTTGCACACAGCTTCCTTCTAGAATACCTCAAGCAAGATGCAGACCTGTGGCTCTAAGACCAGCACCTTCCTTGCACAATTGTTTATCTTGATTGTTTATCTTCTTTACTTGACAATTTTACACCTTTCAGTTAGCCCAAAGGCATTATGTACTTTGGATTCTGGAGTATGAACCTAGGAACCTTTACCCGAAACTAAGCCTTACTCCCAGGTAAACATGCAAAGGATTAGCCCGCATACCAGACACATATATTTGTAAGAACTAGAGCCTACTACTGGACCGACCTGGCTTAATCTACCTCTCCAGACAGTTTTCAAAATAAATCTCTCTTAGTTTTGTTTTAAGTTGCCATATAGGGAAGTTTAACTCTTGTGCATGTAAATATGGTAGACCTGTTTCAGATCAGTTCTTGACATGAGTAAAACAGAAACAATTTCTTAGCTACACACTATGCATTTTAATGTATCATCTAGTTTGATCCTGTATCTGTCATCAATAAGCCATGTTTCTAAACAGAAAGTTGGGTCTCAAACCTGCCCTAATTCTGAATATGTGCAGGTTAGTGCTGGAAGGAAAGGAATTCAGCACATGCTTAGCGGCCCATTAAAAACTGTATTATAACTTTACCTACTGTAAAGCTCCACACTGCTCTGAAGCCAACTTCCACAGCTACAGTTGGATTCCAACCAGCCCCTCCCAAGATCATCATCAATGCATTGCCTTGTATTTATTTTATTTTTCCAGGAGTCATGTGGCTTGGAAGGAAAGGGAAGTGCAGCCTGTAAGAGCAAGGGCTCTTTGTTGAATTTCAGATGCTGAGAACATAACAGAAAGCACAACTCGCTCCATTCTTCATTCTGTCTCATCAGTTAGAGAGTGAGAAAACACTGACGCTGAAATTGAAGGGTAGGGTACCAGCAGAAGAGAGCTAAAAATAAAAGGGCTTGATGTAGGAGTGAACGATGGAACGCCTCTATTTGGCCCAATCAAAGGCACCCTCATGTGCCGGCTGACACACCAATGCCACAAATGAACAAGTGGCTAGACAGTGGGTGGAGGGGAGGATGATTGGGAAACCCAGTGGTTTATTTTCTACAGGGTTATGTTGGTGAAAGGGAAGGCAGCAAGCACGACCTCTTCGGTCCTGCATATGAGCAGATCAGACTACAATGTTTTTTGGTCTGCATGGTAGGAAATGAGAGCTAGGGTGGTGTAATGGTTTGAGTGTTAAACTATGACTCTGGAGACCAGGGTTCAAATCCCCATGCAGCCATGGAAACCCAGTGGGTGACCTTGGGCAAGTCACACTTTCTCAGCTTCAGAGAAGGGCAAGGGCAAACCCTTTCTGAACAAATCTTGCCAAGAAAACCAGGTGATAGGTTCGCCTTAGGGCTGCTACTGTAAATCCAAATGACACTTGCCAAGTAGGCAAGATTTTAACATTAAACAGATTGAGGTGGTTGAGTCAAGCCGGAGACACTGGAAGGGGCAGCAAAGTACTGGAAGCCCCAGTTTGTACTACCGGCTCAGAGTGTCATGGAGGATACTCTGTCATCTCCATCACTAAAGAAAGATTCCCTTGCTCATCCACATGGCTTTTGTGCATAGTCTGAAAGGGGATGCCATCTTGTTCTTTGCGTCAGGCAGCAAAATGTATTGGTGTGTTCACGCTCCCCACTTAACATACAGTGTAATCTAATGAGAAGCAGAGTTCAGAAATTTTACTTTTTTGGACTACAACTCCCAGAATCTCCCAACTAGCTGGGTGGAGGACTTGGAGAGTTGTAGTCCAAAAAATAAACTTCCTGAGCTCTGATATAAGCAGTGCTTGCTGAATCAAGCCAACTTTCCATCTAGTCTGGGATACTGTTTTGCAGTGGAGACCTGCTGGTTCTTTTGATATAAGCTGCAAGCATGAGAGGAAGGCTACAGTCAGTCCCCACAGTCTGGGAGTCTACTGTGCAATTACACTGAACAGACCTCTGCCAGGCCTCTGGTTATTAACCCCGTGGGAACAAGTGAACGACTGCTGTATCTTCAAGCAATGAATTTCACCAACTCATTGGGAGAATGAAACAACTGGAAAGGCAGAAGGTTAAAAATTACAGCCGCCATTTACCCCCACTCTCAATTGTTTACTCACTGTATCAAACCAGTTTCCTTCGACACTCCTAATTAACTGCTCTGCTGTTTGGTTGGCTATAAAAGAGTCAGCAAATAACCTTTCATTCCACCGAAGAACCCGATGAGAAAGCCACTTAATTCCCAGCATCACAGAAAGCATGTGCCTCCCAGAAACCAGCTTGGGTGTGCCAACATAAAAAGCAGAGCTTGGGAATTGTTTTCTTTCTTTTCCTTCCCTCCTTTCCTTTTTCTGGGGCGGAGGAACACCTGGCACACTGCCAGCCTCCAGCACCAGCACCCGTTCAAGCTGTCCCCCCCATACCTACAACTTCATTCCACACCTGCCACCAGGGCTGTCCAGTGCTACTTTTCCAGAGTGTTTCCCATCCCCATGCCTGCTGGTGGGTCACCAGCAGACGACACTTTCACAATGGCAAACCTTCTAAGTGCTGCTGCACCCAAGGGCTTTTGCAGGGGCAAAGCTGTTCTGGGAACATGAAATCTCTTCTGTGGAAGATAGCGGCTACATGCAAGCACCTTCCAGGGAGGAACTCTGGAGTGTACAAAGCAGACTTTTAGAACAGGAGCTGGGAAACTGTCCTGGCCCTCCTGAGGTTCCTAGATTATAACTTCCAGCATTCCTAAACCCTGACTATACTGGCTCTCTGAGGGAGTCTAACAGTGTTGGGAGTGCTACTGCAACAAGTTCCCCCCTCTGCAATTGAGAAGCTCCAGAAAAGAATCTGCTTGTATTTTTTTTTCCTTTGTCACAAGAGTCCCTGGGCAAATAAGTTCAATGCAAAACTTAAAAAGTGGAAAGGGAGTTGTAACTGAATCAGAGTGGTAGCAGTGCGGGTGAGGGAACTTAACCCACAGCTTAGAAAAGTTACCTCCTTCTACCATGGCTCCTACAATCCCACTAGCCAACATTCACTGGGAGTTATACTCCAAAAACGAAGTATCCAAGTTAGCCTGAACTGTGCCTGTCTTTTCATTTATCTGAAGTAGGAGTAGTAGCACCTTTGCAGATGTGGATTCTGATGGGAAAAATAGAATGTGGGGGGAAGATTAACACTCTCCACTTCCCAGCATTGTTATCTCAAATCAAACCTCTTCTCAGATCATTTATGATTCTGTGTGTGTCTGTTTTAAAATTTAAAGCGATCCTATGAACAAGATATCCCCAAGACATACAATCATACTGAGCAGGATCTCCGCATAAACCCCCATTTCCCTGTGCACAGGGCCATAGCTTGGTGGCAGAATACCTGCTTTGCACGCAGAAGGCCCTGGGTTCAATCCTGGAACCTCTGGGCAGAGCAGGAAAAACAGCCTGCCTGGAGCCTGGCTGCCAACATCAACCAGATGGTGATGAGGGACCCACAGTCTGACACAGTGTAAGACTACTTGCTATGTCCCTGTGTCTTAAGGGAAGGGCACTGGTTGTGCAGGCAGAATCCCAGGTTCCATCCCTGATGCATCCCCCTAGGGCTGAGAAAGACTCTGGTCTGGGAAACTGCTGCCAGTTAGTGCAGAGAGGACTGGACTAGCTGAACCAATGAGCTCATTCAGTAGGAGTCTGCCGCCTTTGTTCCTTGGTGATGCTCGCATAATGTCGAGGGGGCAGAGTTTGGAAAAGTTGCTTTTTAGGACCATACCCCCTCAAGCTGGCTGGGAGGATCCTGGGTTTAGCAGCTCCCCCAGAGTAATCTACCCAGGCTCTGGCTAAACACAGGGGTGGCAGAAGGCTTCCCAGAGATCCTAACACCGCTCACCTGATGAGAGGCCCCAGCAGCACCAGGTGCATGAAGAGAATGAAGGGCTTGTCGCTGGTCAGGTCCCGGTGAACAAAGATGAGGGTGAGCTGGTCCATGACAGAGGGGATGAGCATCAGCAGCAGAGTCAGGGAGAGCCAGAAGACGTCGTCGGAGCGGCTGTAGGCGACACTCATGACGCAGGCAGAGGCCAGCTCCCCACAGTACAAGAGGGTCGTGAAGACAATAGCGAAGGGGGGATTTGTCTGGGTCACAGCTTGGGAGGCAACTTTGCGCAGGATGTGCCGGGAACGGCTTCCCCGTCCCCACGAAGGGAGCTGTTCTGGGCATTCCCTAATGGAGACGTCACCCACAGAGTCCATCCTTGGTCCTAATGGCCCTCCAGCCCAGAAATCTGGATCTCCACTAATGGAGACTTTGGACTGGAAAAGTAGATGGCAGGATACCTTCTTGATGGACAGACCCACTCCTGGTTACCAGACACTCTTGTGCTCTCACACTCTCAAAAGAAAAAAAAAGGCAAACAAACACAAAACCGGAAACAAAGGAAAGTCCCTTTCCTTTTCAGAGTCCTTTCCAGAATACTAGCAAACAGGTGTCAGGGGCCAGCGGCCCTTTCGGGGAGGGGACCGCCAACGCCTCGCTTTTGCTCGCCCGCCCATTTCACAGAAGTGATAAGAGCGAGGCTGAGTCCGTAGTTAGTCCCTACACGTTCCTATGGCAACCAGGGGCGTCAGAGACCGTTCTCAAAAGAGAGAGAGAGAAGGGAGGAAGGGAAGGGAAGGGAAGGGAAGGGAGAAACGGGCAGAGGTCGTAGTCCGGTTCGGATCAACAAGTGCAGGAGGCAAAGCGCCGCCAAGGCGAGCCCGGCTCGATCCGGCAACCGCAGGCGAGGCGAGGGCGCAGAGAAGGTCTCCGGGTGAAGACGGCGGGGCCGGCCGGAGGAAAGCGGGGCCGGAGGAAGGCGCCCGGGGTGGGCTCCGGGGGACGAGGAATCGTGGCCGAACGGCAAGTCCCGCCAAGGAGCGACGCCGCCTCGCCTTTCCTTCGTCGGCAAAACCACGTGGAGCTCCGGGCGCAGGCCAGCCCGGGCGCCCGGAGCCCTGGGCCTCGGCCCCGGCGGCGTGTCGTCCGGACACCCGAGGAGAAGCGGGCGGTCGCTCCGGCCGGGCGCGCCCCGGCCGCGGGGAAGGCGTCCGTCTCGGTCCGGGGCTGCGAGAGAGAGAGGGAGGGAGGGAGGGAGGGAGGGAGGGAGAGGGGTCAGCCGCCGAGGGAGGGACGGCGGGCGGGGGCGCGCGGCGCGACGGGCAGAGGGAGAAGGCAGAGCCGGCGAGCCGAGGCGCAGGAGGGCTCGGCGGCGGAGGGCGGGGGCGCCTCGTCGGGCCGCCCGGCAGGCGGGGGAGCCCGCTTTCCCCCTCGGCGCCCCTTCGCTGCCCGCACGCCGGCCGCCCGGCTCGCCCGCCCGCGCGCCCGCTCGCCCTGTCTGTTTGGGTTGAGCCGAGAAGACAGGTGTGCCTGCCCCGGCGCCTCCTAGCGGCCCTGGGTCCTAGCGCGCGACGGCTCGGGAGCCCTGGACCAGTTCCGCACCAGACGGCTATCGCGCTATTATTCCATTTTCAACCTCCTATGGAATCCTGGGGTTTGCAGTTTAGGGAGAGGCCTTTGTAAGAGTCTAGTGCGGAAACAGCCCAGTTGGTTTCGTTCCTTAAGCCGTGCGTGAACCCCTTTGAGCCGCCGAGGGCACCTTTCCTTCCCTGCGCCTTGACTCTGAACGTCAAGCAGAGATATTCAGCATCCACCGCTACCGCTCGCAGCATCAGCGGGCGACTGGGGAAGCTTCACCTGTTGCATGAGCGTCTGTCGCGCCGCTGTTCAGGTTACCAAAAAACCCCGAACCTTCCCCCTTGAAAACATGACGCACGTCTGAGCCCTCAGCTTGCTGTTTCTTGGGCATTGTTAATCCAGTAGAGGGGGGGAAAGTCAATATTAAATAGGTTAGCTTTTCCATTTTTTAGCTAAAAAAGGCTTTCCAGATAGATATGACCGTTTCTTCAAATCACACAAACTCCATTCATTCGCTGAATAATAATAATAATAATAATAATAGTCATTTTACAAAGGAGAACCTTGCTAAAGCCAAACATCTTTAAGATGTTGGTTTCCGTGGAGACATTTATGAGAACGAAATTAATGGAATTTAAAAAAGCTGAAACGAAGCTGTGTTGTGCCAATAAGAACCTTTACAATCCAGATCCCCAGACAGTTCTGCAGTCTGCTTCAGCTCCTGCAGGCTGGGTTCCCTGAGGAAGGCCAGGGTGATGCAGGCAGGTCATGAGAACCCAGCGGGGGAAGATGCATTTCTCCTGGACAGCCTTTGGCACACACACCTCTCTTTCTCAGCCTGATGTGTTCATGGGGAAAACTACGGGAAGGATGATTTCCTGTTTCACAAAGCAGATATGGAAAATATACAATTATGCAATAGCACTGGATATTTTCTCTCCCTCCAGTTTGTGCGGACTCCTCTATCTTCCTTTCCAAAAGTCCAAGCCAAAGCATGTTTACTTGGAGCAGAGGTGGGCACCTTATAATTCTGCCAGAGTGGTTTGAGCGTTGGACTGAGACCAGGGTTCTCTTCCCTGCTCAGACATGGAAACCCACTGGGTGACCTTGGGCACATCACGCACTCTCAGCCCCAGAAAGCCCCGTGATAGGTTTGCCTTGGGGTCACCACAAATTGGAAACAACTTGAAGGCACACAACAACAATAGCTCCTATCCCTTGCGAATGTGTTGATTACTTAGTGGCAGTTGGTATGCTCTCTGTGGCTGATGGTACTTGCAATTGATCAACTTCTAGAGGGCCAAAGATTCCCCATTCTTGAAAAAGAAGCAAGTTCCCACTGAGCATTGCCAGAGACGAATGCCCAAAGGAAGCTTTTGTATGGACCACAGATTAGTGTATCGGTTTCTAAGGCACCTCTCCCATGTCTCCTAGTATGGCAGAGCATTCCATCCTTAGCGAATGGTCATGGCTGTGTTTATGTTGCCATCAAAGTACATGGAACTGAGCCAACAAGTCAGTTTAGTCCTCAGACTGGAAATGTTCTGAAGAGGGAGGCCATGCTTTGGGTATTTGCAGAGGAAGAGGTTATCAAGACAGAACTGTCAAAACCTAAAGAGAGCTGAATGCTTTAAAGCTTAAACGATATTTAAGGGGATGGTCCCATGCAAATACAACCAAAAGAAAGCCCTGCTGTGTTCAGTGAAGCCTAAGGTATTTTGTTGCTCAAGCCAAAGAATAAATTGGCACCCTCTCCAATCCATATATGGAAGGCAACTGGGCTAGCAATTGAATTTTTCTTCAGCACTGGTAGCTGGGACAGATTTCCCACCATAGGGGCAGCTTGGGAAGCAGCACAGGGGGTGTGACTTTCCAGGCATGGAGGCTGACCCCAGGGAGTCCCACTGCTATCCTTAGAAGCGGCCCCCGAGGCCTAATGTTCTCTACCAGGGGTTGAACCATGCCCTGCTTATCCTTCAATAAGTAGAATTGGAACCTAGCTATATTCAGTATGAATGAGCTACATTTTTAAATACAATATATAAGCACATATTATTTGTCAATTACAGAGGCTAGCATTTTAGAGCAACTGGCTCAGGGAATTACTTAGAATGCTAATTGGTTTTTTTGAAGGAGGGGATGGGTTAAAATGGGGAAATGTCTCTAGCTGCCTTCTCAATGACTCACTCAGCCACTAAAACAATTAGTGCAAAACAGTTCATCTTTTCTTATAAAACTGACAGTGTTGCCCTCAATGGCCAGTGTTGCATTAATAGTCTATTATTATCATTATTTCCAACATCAGTGACCACTCACCAAGTAGTGGACATGTGAATGATTATAAATGTGTTTAGATGCCTTGACAAAAGAAAGGAAATGGGATGAAGCAAAAGAATCAAACAGCACCTTTGAGACTGATATATTTTGCCATAAGCTTATCTGGATATCCATCTTCAGATGCACAAAGTGATTTGGATATACAACCAATTCCATCAGTTCATCTGAGATTGATGTCCACAAAAGTTCATGCTAAAATAAATCAGTCTCAGAAGGTACTGCCTGATTCCTGCTATACACACACACTTTAAGCTGAAACAACCTATCACAGCTGTCTCCTTTTTCAACTAAAATGTGCAAATAGATCATCTTACATTAACAGTGATAGAAGACACAATCCAACTGTACATCCAGGTTGTGAAACATGCTACAAACACAAAAATAACAAATCATTCGAAAATAGGAGAAGTACTGAAGGCATAAAAATCTAGGGCCATTTCCACACAAGACTGTTATGGCACTATTATTTCACTTTCGACATCCTATGGAATCCTGGGGTTTGCAGTTTCGGCCCCTCCCGAAATGTCAAAAGTGAGATAATAGCGCTATAACAGTCTTGTGCGGAAATCGCTTAGGACCAGCTGTGTCTGAGGAGGTGAGAACCCTGTGTAACTATGGCTCTGGTTCAGGATTTTGAGATCATCAGCCTTTAGTTTTAAAAATTAGGTTCAGTGAGGCTGACAGAAGTCCAGACAAAAGAATTTGAAGCAATGTTCCCAGTCTGATCAACAGAACAAAAAAAAGAATTTGCTGGCTTCAGGTTGCAACAATTTCCCAGCAATCTCTGTGGTTTGCATCAGAAAATTTTTCATCAGGTTAATTGAATACATACACTCAAATAATGCTTCAGCCCCACTTCCTATTCCTCCTGAGATAGCTGAGAATTAAAGCCCACAACCTTGGAGAAAATTGGTTTTGACGCCAACATTGCATCATGCTCAAAGGTAAAAACAACAGACTTGGCAAACACACTTCTGCCTGGAAACTGATATTTCCATGTGGCAACTGTGGAAGCGTCCTTGAATATTCCACTCAGCCTAGTCTGGAACAAAGAAGAGATCAGGAGAGATGGTCCTGGCAGAAAAGAGGACACAGGGTGGAAAGAGAAACAGGAGCTAAGATCAATGCGGGGAAGTAAATGAATCCATTGTCTGTCACTATCCTGCTACAAATCAAATGATTTGGGAAAACTGCAGAGAGAAGCTGGTCAAGGTGATGCGTAGTGCCTGAGATCAAGGAGAGGGTATATATAGCCCTATAGATATTGTTGGAGTGAAGCTCCAATCAGCCCTGGCCAGCATAGCCAATGATGAGGAATGATGGGACTTGGAGTCCAACGTCATCTGGAGAACCATATGTTTTTCATCCCTGCCTGAGAAAGTCCTGAATCTGTCATGACCAAACAAATTGGCCTTGCATTTTGGCTTGCCAGTTGCTTCCCAGTGCAATGCAATCTCAGGAAGACAGTAAACTAGAATGGCACGCCTGAAGGCCAGTGAGATATAGTGTTCAGAGTGTTAAGCAAAATCTGATGGAGAGACTCACGTTCAAAGACAGCTCAACCATAAAGCTTATTAGGTGATTTTGGGCCATGCAGTCTTCTTCTCAACTGAACCGCACTGTGTGCTTGTGCGGACAGAAACTCTATGGAGAAAATGCAAGAAAGGTATTCATCACTAGTAATATTTGACCTACAAGTTGTTTCAAGGACACAAAACAAAGACAGAGGGAGAAACTAATAGGAACATTTTTCTTCCTCCCTTTTTAAGTTTCAAGTTCTTTGGTAGTTATTTTCCAGGCCTGGTTTTCTTTCTAGCCATACCATGAGTCTTTGGAATCAACTGGCCTAGGATGCAATGGCAGGGAACAGTGCTAATCTAGAAAATAACTGCCATGATTTGGAGGTTATCTTAATCCCCCATAACCATATAAACTAGAGAGAGAGAGAGGAAGAAAATTTTATTCAATAATCCCTTCTGTTCTTTCTATTGTCTATGAAAACTGCAGAATGAAGCTATTCTCATTTGATTTTTTTCATTTTAGTAGACCTTGTATATTTCACTAATTCAGTTTTAAAAAATTAAACACAACTACACTCCCATCACACGAGGGTGGTTGGGTTAGGGTCCAAGTATAGTCACAACTGGAGTATCACTATGACTGACTACCTTAACCCCACTTGATTTCAGTGGGTCTACTGCTACTCTTAGTCTGGATCCAACAAGTTTACCCAAGTTGTTGCTGTGCGCCCTCAAGTCATTTCCAATTTATGGCAACCCTAAAGTGAATCTTTTACAGGGTTTTTCTGGCCAGATTTGTTCAGAGACCTTTGCCTTCCTTTGAGTCTGAGAGAGTGTGACTTGCCCAAGGTCAACCAGTGAGTTTCCATGGCCGAATGGGGATCTGAACCTGGTCTCCATAGTATAGTTCAACGCTCAAACCACTATACTACTCTGATGGTTTCAGGTTGTTTGCCCTCATATTAATAGCATCCGGATTTGTGTGTGCATGCATTGCAATGACTCTTAAGCATAATGAGAATTCCATATATGTAGCATGCTTAGTCCAGCCTGGGGCGTGGGGGGACAAAAGCATTCCACAATTGCAATACATGCAAACAGTGCACTGCTTAAATATCTCCCTGTCCCTGCGTTCATCTTTTCTGACTTTCTGGAACAAGCTCTGAAATACCTTGGAAGAGAAAATTAAGATAATAAAAATTTCCTCAAAGCACAAAGCACCCCCCAAATTTAGTAAACAGCAATTTTCCTTCTGTTGTCCTCAGTAGGGTGATGCACTAGGACCCTGGAGAAAGTATTGCTCTGAGAGAAAATCAGTCAGTAGGACATGAGAAGATTCCAAATATAGTCATGAACGGGTACTGAAGGCCACTGGCTGTGTGAAGGAGCAGAAACCAGTCTTTAACCCGAAGGCAAACTGTGTTCGCCAGTGATTAATTCCTGCTCTGACAAGGTCTAAATCAAAAGGTAGATCAGGATCTCTCTGTGTTGCAATCACTCTGCAAGGATTTCTGCCTTGTATTTAAGGATTTAATAACAGCATCAAGCAAGTAACTCCCCTTCTTGCTGTCCTAAAGTGTATTGCTTGAAAAACTGACAATGGGGGGAGAGCCAGGAGCAGATTTTGGAACAGAAAATAGGGTTATCAGGTTGGAAACTGGAGAGGCCTCCTGCACCTTTAATGGTTGTATAGAAGAGGGCATCTCAGCAGGCATTGCTTGTTGCCTGGTTGTGCACCAAGCCACACTTGCTGGAATACCATCTTCTACACAACCATTAAGGTACAGGAGCTCTCTTCATTTTTCACACTGGCAAACTTAAACAGAAAGACTATGGACTTTTTTCACTTACAACACTCAATTCATAGTTCTAGATTCTCAAAGCATGAGAGTTAATTTTAAGAAGCAACTTGTTAGTACAAAAAAATTAAAGGTTACTTGTAATTATGGTTCCAAGGCCCGCAAAAGATTAGTTACCATTAGAAATGTGATTTTTTTAAAGTGATTTTTTAATACTTTACGCAAAAGTAGCCAGAATGGTTGCTTCCACTTGTTAAAAATCAGAATGCTACAAGCTGTTAACCTCTGATCCAAGACACACCTGAAGCCACCCACCCAGTGACTATAAAAGTAACTAAACTGTTACAGCTACAGCTTAAAAGGAGTGGCATTATTCTTTGTAATGTTAATGATAATGAATCCTAATTATATCTTGGTTCTTGCAAAAAAAAATGGAAGGACTGGGGAGGGGAAATTAATCATAAGCAACATGTTATGTTTGTCACAGGTTCCTTGTTGGCTCTTACAATAACTCGGTGCCTCTCTCTTTTGCATAAGGTTAGTGGATCTTACAGTTGCAATAACAAAGTTAGATTCCACAGGTCTAGGTCCCAAAAAGCAGATCTCTGCAGAACAACAGAAAGCAACTCACTAAACAAGACTGTTGGTTATTAAGAAAAGGGATAACAATTAAAGATGTCTGTAAAATAACATGAATGAAAAGAATTTTCTCCCTTTTCTCATATTTAAAACTTTGGTTTATACAATTAAATTGATTGGATGTAGGCTCAGGACTGGCAAGAGGAAGTACTGCATCATGCAGCCAATAATTAAGTTATGAAGCTCCCTGCCACAAGTTGCAGAGGTGGCCAATAACTTCAATGACTTTTCCAATGGAAACTAGGGCTATAAAGCTGAAATCTTGTTGACAGTTTCCTGAGAGTAAGCCCCAACTGAACACAATTTCTTTTGATTAGGCACCTGTAGGAAACTGCTATTTGTGACTGGTAATTGGAGTTGCAACCCCATTAAATATCTTTGAACAAATCTGTAGCCATGCAATTAAAAGCTGCATAAATTTACAGCTGGGAAAAAGCTGTATTTCTGCAGCATATTTTTGTCTGCTTTTAACCTTTTAGATAACACAAACTTATGCTGAAGCTTTCTCCAACCTTGGCAATGGGTCAGCATCCTCTCCCACACCTGAAGGCTAGCTTAGGGTGGCTGGCCAGGCCATGTGGCACTTAGCTTTGTCCCCCAAAACCACATTACCCTCTTCAGCATCTTCCCCAAGACAACTGCTTCACTGTACCTAAAAGCAGAGCTGTATGTTTCATGCTAAGAGGTTGGAAAATGTTACTTCTTGCAAACCAAAGCCCACAGAATTTCCAACCAAGCCACACTTTCCCAAACTCTTTTATGTATGCAGGAATGAGTAAGGGGCATGACAGCATGCTAATAGGAATTTCAGGGGCATGGAAGCATGCTAATGTCTGTACCTGAAGCAAAAGTGTAAGCCACAGGAGCAATGCTGACCGCTCTTGCCTGCATCTACCTCCCCACTCACATTCTGAACACAGATCAAGGTCTGCCAACAAGTGGGTACAGTGAGTCACAGGCTGGGTGTACAATGGCGCTAAGGAGTTCAAGCCAAAGGATTGGATGCTGAGCACCATTGGCAGCCCGGAGCTTGGCTCACCTGCATGGAGAAAACAGCCTTGGCAGCCATCTTTGGCTGTTCCCTCCTGTTCATTAGTCATGCTAGCACACAATGTATACTGGTGCGCCTTCTGCCCTGAGCAGTACCCTTTGCGAATAAGGAGCGTGGCCAAATACTCTCCAGAATCTTCTGAAGTGGCACATCTTGCCTTGTCTTCTGTGCCTGCTCACCTTGCAGTGGGCAAAGCCAGAAGAATGAGGAAAGCTAAGACCATTTCCGCACTAGACAGTTATAGCTCTATTGTTCCACTTTCAACATCCTATGGAATCCCGGGGTTTGCAGTTTAGGGAGGGGCCATAGGACGTTGAAAGTGGAATAATAGTACTATAACAGTCTAGTGTGGAAATGGCCAGAGGCAGCAAATGCTGGGGTCAGCGACAGCACTCTTTCGGCTATTCTGTCTGAGACCTCCCTCGCTACTTCCTTCTGTTAGAGGACAGAGCTGGGTGTGGCACATGGCCTGTCCAGCATCCCTGTCCTGCCCTTCCTCCTGCTTCCTGTCTTCAGGTATGTTGGAAGACATACAGCAGCTTGGAAATTTTATTTTTTGGGACCACAACTCCCAGAATCCCCCAGCTAGTGGCCATGCTGGTTGTGAGTTTCTGGGAGTACAGTCTAAAAAGTGGCACTTGCACCAAAAATCCACTTTGCTTCTGCACGTGGAATGGACAATGGCTGGAAAAGTTACTTATTTTGGACTACTAGTTTAAGAACCCCTCTCCCCCATCTCTGCCACAGCTAGAAGGAGGAGAGGAAACTAAAGAGTCCAAGCTCTGGAAATCGTGGAGACGATGCCAACATATCCTGTCATCCAAATGCTTAAACACTATTATATCACCCTGGCAAACCCTGTGCAAACAGGATCTGCTTGTTGGTGCCACATCTGAAAGCTAAACTTTAACTAAGCCCCTTCAGCTGGCTCTTGTTCTTTTCCACTCTGAGCAGGCTGGTGGCAGGTCTCTCCTTTCAACAGCCCAGCCCTTATAGACCCTCCTTTTCCTGCCGCCTGTGTTTGTCTCCCCAGTGAGAGGAAGCTGCTCTCTTTTGATACCAGTTCTATAATGAATTTTCAGACAAGAAATGTTGTCTTCTCCAAGTTATCATTAATGGCCAGACCAGGAGAGGTGGCAGAGAGAAAGGAGAATTTAAGGGACCCTGCATCTTATAACTGCTGTACAACCAACTGAAATGCAGTAGGTGCTACTTGACCTACCAATGGTCAAAGGCCCCTCCCTAAAGTGCAAACCCCAGGATTCCATGGGATGTTGAAAATGGAATAACAGCACTATAACAGTCTAGTGCGGAAATGGGCAATGATATGAAAAACGCACTTGTTGAATGTCTCCTTGTTTGAAGGCAAAGGGATCTGGGCTATTTTAGTTTTCGGGGAGCCTTGGAGTGGCCAAGGCAAAATTTGTCTTATTTTGCAAGGACGGTCCTCTGTTTGTAGGGCTGTCTAGTTGGATCAGGAGGAGACTGAGCAAGAAAACAAGTCAGCTGTTCACAGTCTTTCCCACCACAGTGAAATATGTAGTCTATTTCTGTTGACATTACAGTACTTATTTTTTGACATGCACCTATGGGTATAAATTAGCATATTCACTTTTTATAAACAAGTGATAATGCATTTATGATAATACATTTCCTTTTCTACAACAATATGTAATCTGGTTTGTGTGCATTTAAATTAGAGGCAGAGGTTTTCAGGAAGTTGTTAGGTGGTGAGCTGCATCTCGTGAAATCCTCTCTTCTGCATAACTAAGGGTTTTTCATGGGCTTTTGGCAATTGTTTGACTACTGGCTGGCTTTTAATGAGTGACTATGTGTTTCTTTACTGATGTGCTTTCAAATTGCTTTTCATTCCATTGCATTTTAATAGTTTTGAGTGTGTAACTGTGTATTATTACTATTACTATATGTGTTCTTATTAGCATCTTCTTTATTTCAACTTGTTGCTACCTGCTTTGGATCTCAGTTTTGGATGAAAGCAAAATACAAATAAAATAAAAGGTGCAGGAGGATTTCCTTTTTTTTTTTTTCAAACATCTGGCCACTCTGTAGTTTGTTTTCTATGTCACATTTGTTATTTTAATGAACATGCCAACTTCCATGTTTAACTCATGCTTTTCAGAGGAAGTTTGCTTCCTGGCAAATATGATTGCAATTTGAGTCATTGTACACTTGGGAAGAGATTTCCTCAGGTCTACTGGTAGCTTTGCAACTTTTAAAATTCTTTGCCCTCTCCTCTTTGTCCCATTTATTTTCTTGTATGTGGTTGTGTGCATGCACCTGCACTCCTGTGCTTGTTACAGTGGGTTAAGCTATAGAATCTAGAATCATAGAAATGTAGAGTTGGAAGAGACCACAAGGGCCATCCAGTCCAACCCCCTGCCATGCAGGAAAACCCTCAAAGCACTCCCGACAAATGGCCATCCAGCCTCTGCTTAAAAACCTCCAAAGAAGGAGACTCCACCACACTCTGTGGCAGCACATTCCACTGCCGGACAGCCCTGACTGTCAGGAAATTCCTCCTGAGGTGCAGGTGGAATCTCCCCTCCTTGCAGCTTGCATCCATTGCTCCTTGTCCTGGTCTCAAGAGCAGGAGAAAACAAGCCCACTCCCTCCTCGACATGACATCCCTTCAAATATTTAAACATGGCTATCATGTCCCCTCTCAACCTTCTCTTCTGCAGACTAAACATCCCCAGCTCTCTAAGTCTGTCCTCATAGGGCATGGCTTCCAGGCCCCTCACCATTTTGGTTGCCCTCCGCTGGACCTGCTCCAGCTTATCCATATCCTTCTTGAATTGGGGTGCCCAGAACTGGACACAGTATTCAAGATGAGGTCTAACCAATGCAGAATAAAGTGGTACCAATACCTCCCTCGATCTAGACACCATACTCCTATTGATGCAACCAAGAATTGCGTTGGCCTTCTTGGCTGCCGCATCACACTGCTGACTCATGTTCAGCTTGTGGTCTATGAAGACTCCTAAATCCCTTTCACACGTACTGTTAGCCAGCCACGTGTCCCCCATCCTATATTTCTGCATACCATTTTTTCTGCCTAAGTGTAGGACCTTACATTTCTCTCTGTTGAAATTCATTTTGTTAGCCTTGGCCCAGCTCTCCAATCTGTCCAGGTCCTTTTGAATTTTGATCCTGTCCTCTGGCGTATTAGCAACCCCTCCCAATTTGGTGTCATCTGCAAATTTGATCAGCGTGCCCTCTATTCCTTCATCCAAGTCATTAATGAAGATATTGAACAGCACCGGGTCCAGGACAGAACCCTGTGGCACCCCGCTAGTCACTTCTCTCCAGGATGAGAAGCTATTTTAGGCTATTTTTTTTTCTGGAACAAGATGAAGCAGGAGAAGAAACAGTCACCTGTTTAAGTGTGGTGTGGTGTGTTGTCATTATTGGTAGAAGCTCAACAGCAAGGCCAGGAAGTAAAAGCACAGACACAGTTATCATCTAGATTAATTCATCATCTCCCACCCCTATAATTCCTATAGAAGTAAGAGAATAGGATTTTACAAATCTAAGACCAGGGTGGGAGGCTACCTTTTAAGTACTCATATACAATTGTGGTTCATACCAAAGCCGCTGGATAGCTGCTCTTCTCTTTCCTAGAACAGCAGTCTTTTCTGTTGGAACAGCTCCTCTCTTTGATTTTGCTATCTTTAAGGGACTTGCGCGGGAGCCAAACCGTCGAGGCTTGCTTGTTCTTACCTGTTCAACTCAACTTTCCATCCTCATGGACTAAAACTGGAAGAAAAAGCACCAGAAGCAGAAGAGAGTGCTTAAAATGTGCACCCAGTTTAAAATTATCGTTGCTTGCAGAGAAAGGGATATACCCCAGAACTGTCTATAACTCTGCCTTCTCTGAGTCCATCTCAAGGTGGGCAGTCTCCAGGAAATGCATAGGTGGGGGACATGAAGAGATACTCTCTCTTTCTTTTGTCCAGACCAGCTAAGGGGGAGTTTCTGTTCTCACCTTAAGAGAATGAATTCTGCTACAGAGAGTCTCCCTGGCAACTGTTCCTATGGAAACTCAGAACCAGTCCTGCATCACCAGGCAAGCTGGAAGGCCAGATGATGCATCTTAGGGGGCCATCGACCAGATCTGTGACTGAAATAATTTGAGTGCTAATAGAAAACTCTGGTACCGGCGTTCCTGTGTTTCTTCTGCAACAGCCACTCTCGGAAAACTGAGAGTGGATTATAGCTGTGCACTTCCAGAAACCAGAGCTAAAGCAAGATACTTATCTCTTGCTCCTGCCTAACAAGTTCAGCTGTGTAACCTGATGCATATTCAAACCAAGGTCCAAGTCAGAGTCACAAACAAAACTGCTGCTGCTGCTGCTGCTGCTGTTACCACCACTTTTATTTATGTGCCATGTTTTACAAATTAACACAATTACAGTGTAGTTAAAAACATACACAATCGTATAGCAATTGTATTATTAACCATATAGAAAGCATATTTAATTTGCTGAGCAGTGAAGAGTTTTGATTGCATACATGTTTAAATATTTGAAGAGATGTCATGTTGAATATGGAGCAAGCTTGTTTTCTGCTGCTCCAGACGCTGGGACACGGAGCAATGGAAGAACTTCCTGACACTAAGAGCCATTTGACAGTGGAATATGCTGCCTCGGAGTCTGGTGGAGTCACTTTCTTTGGAGGTTTTTAAACAGAAGCTACATAGGCATTTGCTGGGAATGCTCTGAGTGTGTGTTCCTGCATGACAGGGGGTTGCACTTGATGACCGTTATGGTCTCTTCCAACTCTATGATGCTATGAAATAACCAATTGTTAGGCTTGAAATTTGGTGCTCTGTAACTTGCTATAGAATTAATACTTGATAATCATTAACTGTGACATTAATTGGCATTTTAGACACTCAGGGCTCATCAAACAACCTTGCTTTAGAATTGTTTGTTCTGCCTAGTACATGTCAATGATCAGTATGTACAAGCGCAGGACTCTCGAAACGTCAGAGATGTCTTCAGGGATGACCCAGGGTCACGCAGACTTGGGAAGTGAAAGGTCAGACAAAATGTAACGTGTACAAGCTGTGACTCTGCTAATGCTGATGCATGAATCTTTTCTTTCTGTAAGCATTCCTTAATATAAACATAAAGATGGTATAAGAAGGGAAGCCTGAAAGAATGAATTATCGTTTTTTACTTGGATGGATCCCTTAGCCAAAGTTACACATGTGTTCTTTCTTTCTTTCCTTCTCTTTTCTACCTTCCTACCTTGTGTTTGGGGATTCAAGCCAGCTCCATGTCCTCCTGGGGATACGGTGAGGTGTGGTTTGTTTATCCACCTAACACAATCATTAAAAAAAACAAACATTGTGCCTAAGTTTTGGTATCCTGAAGTCTGTTTTCCCACGTACATGAAGTGGCCCTCATAAGTTTCTAATGCTAAAAGTTTGCTTCTTTGTCTTTTTAAGTTTACTCACTTTCAAGTTTACTCACTTAAGTAAGTGCATCCATGCCTACACTCAGGCTGAACAGGTTCAACCTCCAACTGATCCAACAGGAAGCTTTGGGGGGCTAAACCCAACGTCACCCCCAAAATTTGCTATTAATTCTTTTTGGAAATAAAGCATCTCAAAATGCCCCCGTGCCCTCTGGTGGGTGTGGGGGACAGTTCTGCTCTCTTTTTCCCCTCCCTGTGTTCTTTTTAGGTTTTAAGAGAATCAGAGAGTTGGGAAGGCCCCGTAAGCCATTGAGTCCAAACCTCCCGTTCTCTCAGTGCAGGAGGAGGAGGAGGGAACATCCCCAGCAGGTAGCTGTCCAGCCTCTTCTGAAGTCCTCCAGAGAGAGACCCCGGCCACACCTCTCTAGCAGTTGGTTCCGTTGTCAAACCACTCTCGCTGTCAAGAAGTTCCTTCTAATAAGCAAAAATGGACAAATTACTGGCTGTGGTACGAGAAAAATTGTTGGAAAGATTTCTGAAAGACTGGAAATCACTTATAGCCTTCTTCTGGAAGAAAGAAAAGATTTGGGCCATTTCCGCACTAGACTGTTATAGTGCTATTATTCCACTTTCAACATCCTATGGAACCTGGGGTTTGCAGTTTAGGGAGGGGCTTTTGGGGCCCCTCCCTAAACTGCAAACCCCAGGATTCCATAGGATGTTGAAAGTGGAGTAACAGTACTATAACAGTGAAGTGCGGAAATGGCCTTGGCAATTTTTGGATCTGACCATTGGTAAGATGTTGTGGAAAGGGCTGGACTATGACCCTAGAGTCCAGGGTTTGATTCCCCACTCGGCCATGAAAACCCACCACACACTCAAACCCAGAAAACCTCGTGATAGGTTTGCCGTAAGTCAGAAACAATTTGAATACACAACAACAAAGATGTTCTTAGTGGAGGAAGTGAACAATGTAATGTTATAGAAAGGAATTTGATTGTATTATATGTATGTATGTATGTATAACTGACAAAGGAAAGTTGAAAGCCACACGTTCTTTTGTTCTGCATTTCATTATATATCTTACTTTACTTCCTTATTTTTTTTCTTTTTCTTCTTCTTCTTATTAGAAAATCCTTTAAAAAAAGTAGTTCCTTCTAATGTTCAATTGAAATCTACCCTCCTGTAACTTAAAACCATTAGACCTGAGAGGCCTTTTTAAACCCAGGTTTTCAGTTCCTGGCTTTAAAAAGGCCTTCCCTAACCCCACAACAGCTGGTGAAGAGAAACATGAAGACATTGCCTCCCC
Organism: Iguana delicatissima; assembly: GCA_948472985.1. Lineage (NCBI taxonomy): Eukaryota > Metazoa > Chordata > Lepidosauria > Squamata > Iguanidae > Iguana > Iguana delicatissima. The sequence continues at coordinate 506,901 of CAOKZL010000631.1, read as the reverse complement.
TCACATCTCTAAGTGGTGTTGGGGCCATTTTTGTAAAAGAAGAGATTTGGGAGGGGGTCAAAATTGGGGGGCTGGTTGACTCTTGGCAGCCTCAAAATCAAGGTGTGGGAGGGTCACATTTGGCCTAAATGCTTGCCCAACCTGGATCCTTTAGCCATTATGGCCAGTGATCAGTCAGAAAATAATTTTGCCAAGATCAGCTCTGTTGTTTAATTGTGCGTCTTTTGTGTCTGGCTCCTGTAATTTAATGCTGGGATTCTAATAATCAAACAGTATCAACTCCTAAAGCCTGCAGCCTGCTCACCGCACCAGCTTTTGGTGCATAGTCATTTTGGCATGGATTTGCTGTTCAGCTTTTGTTTTATTTTTATTTTTTTTCCCTTGCGGTGCTGGTCCTCTGCTGCAGGAGTCCTAATCTAGGGTGCAGCTTTACCCTTTGCAAGCTTTTATAATTAGCAGGCTTCGTAGCATCCTCAGCTTCTAGCGCTATGATTTGCCTGGCTTGGGGTGGGGTGGAGTGCAGCACAGCATTGCATAGCCAGAGATCACGTGTTTGGAGTCCCTGGTTCTGGATACTTTAAGAGAGAATGTGACTTTATCTGCCACCTTTCTCAGGTGGCTAAAGCCATATGCGGAAGATAAAGACTCCTGTTCCCTTTGAGCTTCACTACAATCCTTGCGAGTAGTTAAAGAGAAAATAGATTTTTCCAGCAGCAATAAGTTGTTCTGAGGTACCAATTAGCAACTAAGATCCATGAGCTTTACAAAAAAAGCCCTCTCCTGGCAGAGATGAACACAACTAAAACTGGTGTCTTGATCTGAGTTGACCTACTACCTCCTCTGGGAGCTTATGGGAGCTTATGGGATTTGCTAAGTGAATGTTTGCAATTCAAAATGTATCACTACACTACTGCCTTCAAAGTGGGAAACCGCAGCCAAGTCGAGAGCCAGTGTCATATACTGTTTGAGCGTTGGGCTGTGACCCTGGAGACCAAGGTTTGATTCAGCCCGCTGGGTGACCTTGGGTATGGCACACGCTCTCAGCCCCAGAAAACTCTGTGATAGGTTTGCCTCAGGGTTGCTGTAAGTCAGAAACAATGTGAAAACAACACGACTACAAACAACAGCGACGTATTTACCACACCTAGTTCTTCCAGCGGTACTGAACTAGATCTAGGCTGTACCACTTTAGAAGGGAGGTAGGACTACTCACCTACAGAGAAAGGCACGGTGTGCATGCCACAGAAAATTGGATGTCAAGGAGAAGAGTCATAGGTGAGGCTTTCCTATGGCCTGTGAGAAATTTATGGGCTTGAATAATACTTCATAAAGGTGCATCCAATCATGTGTGCGTCCTCCTTCAATCTGAAGAGGTACAGCCAGCTGGAGATTTGCTGTCACAGTGTGGCTGTGCTTTCTTATTCGTGTGGCCAATAATGGAGAACTGCCCAGAGGGATTTGTATATAGGGATAACAATAATAGGATTAGGTGCAGGAAGCCTGCGGTTTGGACGATAACAGGAAATTAGGGCAGATAACTGGTTGCCAAATAAAAGGGGAGCAGTGTTTTAATTAGATGGAGTTTCATGGCACCTTAAAAGATAACACATTTATTACTGACAGAAGCCGTCATGGATTGGACTTCACCAAATTAATTAAGCATTTATTGTGTTGGCAGGGATCTATAGGCATGTATAACAGGAGAACTGTAAAGGTCAGCGGAAACAAAATGCAAGTAGTACAGACTATGACAATTTCATTACAACTTGCAACACAAAATTATTACCGTGACCATTCACAAAACCATGCTGATCACACAAACAGTCTTCTGCACAGACACCCTGCCTCCCAGGAAGGGCATCGCAGGTAAAGGAGAGACCAGCTTGGCCCTACACCCCAGCTATGAAGAGGGCAGCTTCTTTTACCCTTTGGGGCCTGTTACAACTTTATTTTATTTTTTTTAAATCATTTTATTGAAATTTCACAAATAAAAACAAACATTTGTTACCGCTATTTCGCTTGAATTATTTCTTTATTCTTCCAGACTGATTTAGATTTCATTTTCAATATCTCTTAACATTTTCAATATCTCTTAATATCATTGTACTGCATTTTTCAACTATTTTACATGTTGGTTCATTGCATTTCATTTTCCATATTCCTGCTTCGTGATATCCACCGTAATCATCACAATAAATTTTTCCACATAATACCATGAATTATAGACTTCTTTTAAACGTCACCCAGCAATCACCTACAATTTGCCATTCTTTCTGAATTTCATCATCTCATTTCACTTTCAGTCTTTGAGAGGCTATATCAGCGTTTTTATTTCAATAAAAGTTCCCCACCATTGTTCTATTGTAGGTATTTGCTGTGTTTTCCATATCTTTGCATATTCAATACGTGCTGTTGTTATCATATACAATAGTATTCTCCAATGTTTCTTTATATTCATACCGTCTACTGAATCTATCATGTTTAAAAAATACATTTCAGGAATCATAGGAAACTGTAGCTTCAATATTTCACAAATCCTGTTACGTATCTCAATCCGATATTTCTTAACCTTTGGACATGTCCACCACATGTGATATATCGTGCCCACCTCTTTTAAAAGGGCCTGTTACAACTTTATAACCAGAATCAGTGCATGAATTAGCCTTATTTTCCCCTCTTCCTGCTCAATCTGTTTTCTTTCTGTTTCATGCCTGAAAACCAGAGGGTGGGGTTATTTTATCTTTACAAGATGCCATGGAAGCTGTTTTTTTAAACTGAAGAGCAGGATAAATATATGTAAAATAAGCAAACAAGATTGTGGTAAGTGAATGTATATGTGCTTCCTTAATTCAAGCCACTGGTGAGAGAACTGAACTTCTTGTTAAGATGGATGTAACCGTTTTACACCAGAACAAGAAGGCTGTGGTTTAGGGGACAGCAAAATATGGGAAGAAAACAAGTTACACAAATACAGAGAGCGAGGGGAGGGAGAGAGAAAGAGAGAACATCTGTCATATTTATTTTAGAATACGTTTCTGAGGTCTACTTTGTCAAATGCAAGAAGTGTTATCCTAAGCTGGCTAATATATATCCTTGTAGGGAGAAAAGGGACAGCAGCAAGCAGCAAGCTCAGAAGGAAATGAACAATCAAACTATTCAGAAAGGGACAATTGATAGAAAGCTTAAACAATTATTACTGATGCTCTTTGCAAGGCAGCACACCCCAAGCATCCTATATAGTGCACAACTCTAGCTTTTTTATGCCACTTTAGTTGCGATGGCTGTATCATATGATATCCTGCGATTTGTTGTTTGATGAGGTACTTGGCATTTTCTAGTTCATTCACAAAATAAATTTCCCATACTCTGTGTGGAATGAGACGGGGGACTGGCATAACCTTCTTCTCTGACACGGGTAGTTAAATGTCTTGGGCTGGCCCTGAAATGGAGAATGCCGGGTTTTTTTCTGCAGAGCACAGTAGTCAGATCCCAGGATTAAGACAGCATGTGACTGAACAGGGAGGTGATCCATTGCAAGAGATTTGCTAAACTGGCCAATTAGCATGCTTCATTTTCTCAAACTGTTTACAAACCAGTGACCCATCTGATTGCCGCTTTCCTTTGACACCCTGGCACAGCTTTTAAGAAATTAGATATATTCTTCTTGCTCATTGTCCATTATGGATGCAGAGGCAGGTTCTTCAAAATTACTGTCCTAAGAATATGCTCTTTTCCTGGCTTGAACCTACTTTGCGATTAAGAAAACTATGGAAGCAAAGACTTTTAATCCAGATTAGGTTTAGCTGAATGCTCCAGGACACTAACAACGAAGAGAAGAGCATGAGAACAAAGAAACAGGTGAGAATGAGTTTCTATTCTGATGTCAGCATCTTTACGCAGAATAAATATGTGAACCTGCCATGTTTCCCTCCTGCCTGGACACGTTCTGTTCTGTGCAGAGTAAATATCACGTGTAATATCAGAGGCTGTGCCTTCTTAATTGTCTATAGATGGTATTTGCTATTTTACAAGGATTCTAAGGAGTTCTAATGGGAAACATGGGAACTTGATCTACTAAGTAGTACCCCATCTTCTATGGCCAAATCCTGGACTAAAGTTCTAATAAAGCACAGAAATAGTACCAGAAGTCTTAGGGCCATTTCACGCTACACAATTACTGTGCTGTTATTCCACTTTACTTATCATGGTTCCTTCCTATGGAATCCTGGGACTGACAGTTTAGGATGGGGTACCAAGAATTCTCAGCCAGATAGCTCTCGTGCCTTGCCATGCTAAAAACCTCAGGATTCCCTAGGATGGAACCATGGCAGTTAAAGTGGAATCATGGTGCTATACTTGTGTGAAAAACCCCTGTTTTAAGCTCTAACCAATTTCTCTGAAACAACCACTGTTTTTCCTCACTCACATTCCCTGCTTTCTCTTAGGAGAAGTAAAAAACAAATTTTAAATTTTTTGTTAGGATGCATTAAAGTCCCAGGCTTGGGAGGTGAGGGGGAGGCAACTCAAAATGTTTTGCTGCAGGGGTAAAGAAGTTGGTGCCTCTTCCATTCTGTGTTCAAAAGACAACTGACCGGCAGCTGAATATTTTCTCAACAGTAGTGAGGGAACAGCATCCTGGGCCATTTCCATACTACACTCTTATAGCGTGATTATTCCACTTTCAACATCCTATGGAATCCTGGGGTTTGCAGTTTCGGGAGGGGCTCCTGGCCCCTCCCGAAACTGCAAACCCCAGGATTCCATAGGATGTTGAAAGTGGAATAATCGTGCTATAAGAGTGCAGTGCGGAAATGGCCCTGGTTGCACTGAAGGCAGCAGACAACCTGAGAGGGCAAAGAGCTGTCTCCTCCCAGCATCTCTTCCCTGCAACAGCCACCTCGTTCTAGCCAACAGCAGAGCAAATCTGAGCGCTCTCAAAAGTGTTCAGTAGGGACCCAGTGCCTTATCTTTTCTCCCTCCAGCACGTTGCTTCTACTGCAAACCTGACTGTGCTTTGAAGGTGCCAATGGCCATACAACCTTCCTGAATAGTCAGTCAGTGAGCCAGCTGCTGCTCACCAGACCATGTCATGCCCTTTTCTGAGAGCTAATTCTTCAGACTGAGCAATTTGCCTCTCGTGGGCAGAGAACAATCCCAATCTAGGAGCGTGGAGCCTTTGGACCTCTTGATATTTCAGATTACTGCTACCATAGTCTGTTGGCCATGTTGGCTGGAAGTTTTGGGAGCTGAAGTTCAATCTACCTGTGCCAGTGCCCTTCCCCATGTCCTAAATTCTGGGCTCCTGAGCCTTGATTATAGTTCTGGGACGTGACTACTACGGAGCTCAGAAAAGCGGGTTTGAAACTATAACCCTCCAAATCCTTCAGCCAGATTCTGGGAGCTGCAGTCTGAAAGTAACTTTTCCAGCTCTGCCTTACCCTGGTTTGCCTTAGTGGTAATTGCAATGGTTGCTTTAACTGCTTCTAGAACAGTAAGACTCTGGTATACAGGAAAGATGACTCCCTGTTCCAGCTGACAGTGGCCCAGTGTGGGTAACACAATGTGCAGGCATCAAATTAGCAATGGATGAGTAATCTGACTGCTGCTGCAACAGCGGGCACCATGCCACAACTCAGGGGCCCATTCACACTACATAATTGCAGCGCTATTATCCCACTTTACCTGCCGTACTTCCATCCTGTGGCATCCTGGGGTTTGGAGTTTGGTGAGGCACTGGAGTGCTCTGGCTGAGAATTCTAAAGGTCCCTCTCCTGAGTGCAAATCCCAGGGCTCCACAGGACAGAACCATGGCAGTTGAAGTGGAATAATAGCACCATAATTGCATAGTGTGAATGGACCCCTGTGTATGAATAGTGAACTCTTTATCTGAATGTGGATCTATAGCATAGCCCAAAAGGCACCCGGGTGATATAAGCATGGTCCACTGGGGAAGGGGATGACTCCAGGCATTGCAAAAGTCTTTTTTTTTTTTCTCTCAAAAATACTCAGAGGGAGGAACGCCTACTAGAAAGTGAACGGCAGTCATACTAACTGGCCATTAAATGTTGTCTGAAAGCTGGAAGAAGCAAACTGTGAAAGCTGAGGGAAGAAGAAGGGAACAGAGCATCACTGGAAAGGGCCTGGGCTGCTCACTGACTGGCACTCCAAACCAAAATACTCCAGACAGCAGCACTCACTAGTTTGTAAATCTGTTTTTAGTGTTCCAAAGCTATTGACGTGTCAGATGTCCGTTTTGAACAGAGATCTGGTATTATTCATAAGCCTGTGTTATTGGGGGCTTTTTGCTTAATAGTAGTTGGGGCATATGGCCAGTTTTTTAAACAATGGTTCCACACTACATATACATCTGGGTACGTCTTAGGATGATTTTACTCCAGCTCCTAAGTCAGTCAGCATGCACAAGTAGGGATGCACCCATTTAAGAAGTTTGTATTAGGGAAAGAAAGAATGTTCTCTGTTATTCATTTCCCAGTTGAAAAATTGTGCAGCTTTCACCAATATTTCAACATTCAAGAATGTTCCGGAGGATTTTTCTGTACAGAGAAATGTGAATTTTTATTTTTATTTTTGTGTGTGTGTCTGCAAAAACATATTTTCTATGCAGAAATAGTGTTTTCTGTGAGCAAATGTAGGTTGTCTGCAAAAAAAAAAAATCCTTACACTTTTGCTGTGTAGGAAAAAAAATTACTGGAACACTTGAAACACTCAGGCTGCCATGTGAAATATCCATTTTCTTCAGCAGTCAGGAGAAAACCACAGTAATTATTCATCCCTGCATTTGCCATCTCCAGATACTGTTGGTGGGCAGTTCTGTTTGTTGGTGTTAATTCAACAAGAGCCATCCTTGTTAAGCCTTACTTTTTTCAAGTCTGCACATTTTTGTGTATGCAGGCTTGTGGGGGGGGGGGTGTACACTGATGTGCAGACTGGGAAAAGTCTGTAAAGAAAGGTCACAAGATCAGATTCTTTGCACACTCTTAAGCACAGCTGAGAAGGAGACAGGAGCACAAGTCTGACTGGCTGTGTGGCCATAACCTAGCGTGCCACTATCTCAACCCTACAGTTCCTGTTCAAGAGCATGCCACAAGCTCCTGCTTCCGGCAGAGAGCCAAATTTAATTTATCTTTTTTTTTCCTCTCAGGACAACTTATACCAGTAAAAAAGGGAAACCACCTTTTTGTTGTTGTAGAAGAAAATCTCAGCATTCTTGTTGCTTTGCTATTTTTCTTCAAAAACCAGAGAAAAGGCCAAGAAGTCCAACTGCAGTTAAACTCTGGTGACTTGCCAGAGCATGTTTCACCTCCTGTCTTACTGCTGGTCTTGGCTGCAGGCAATCCAAGAGCCAATCAGGTAAATTCAGGACATTTTTATTTACGCACATTTCAGTCCACGTTTGTCCAGCTTTCCTTTTGCTGCCACCTCTGTGCGAAGTTTCAGATTGCAAGCTCCTTGGGACAGGGACCTGTTTTTGACGTTTTGGTCACGAAACATGCTATGCACACTGACAACACTATGTACATAATTAACTATGAAGGTAATGTAAGATGAGAGAAATGTGCTCAGGGAACTATCTTCTCAAAAGAAAGAGTAGCTTGGGAATGCACAGTGTAACTTGTGTGTGTTGCTAGCACTCTCCCATGGTGGGGAGCAGAAATATCCAGCCTTTAAGCTTTTGGTGTAATATATGAACCAGTCCTAAAGGTACTATTTCTCCTGAAGCATTAATTGAAGAGGAACTTCAGCTTTGGAGCAAGTGAAATCACATAGAAAAATATATGTCATCTGATCAAGAACTGAGTGGTCTATTTCTCATATGTGTTGGCCTACAACTCCCATTATTCTATGACACCATGGCCATTTCCGCACTAGACTGTTATAGTGCTATTATTCCACTTTCAACATCCTATGGAATCCAGGGGTTTGCAGTTTAGGGAGGGGCCTCAAAGGCCCTCCCTAAACTGCAAACCCCAGGATTCCATAGGATGTTGAAAGTGGAATAATAGCACTATAACAGTCCAGTGCAGAAATGGCCCATGGCCGGTGGTCAGGGATTTGGGGAGCTGCAGTCCAAACATCTGGTGGAGGCATTAGGTAGCCTACTTATTTTTCAGAACATTCTGCCTAAACATAATCCCACCCCAAATCTTTTCCAACTCTGGTTTATTCTTTTATTTATTAAAATATTTACATCTCACGCCATATCTAAAGATCTGAGTGCAACGCACAATAAAATCAATCTTAAGACATTCAGAACAGTAAAAATAGTTTAAAGAGACTAAATGCATATTAAATAATTCAACAAGTTAAATTGCACATTACATAGCAAAGGTTGCTAAGGCAATAAACTGAAGGCTTGCCATTTTTCCAGTGATCACCTCCCTCCTTCCCCTTTTCTCACATGTCTGTTTTGCCCTTTCAGCCCAGCTGGCACCCCACAAAAATCACCATAGCAACTCTAAAGGCAAAGCCTGCTTAAGCCTGACATCTCTGAATGGAGAAGAGATTCTGCCTCCTGCTTTCCACCAGAGTGGAGATGCTCAGTGATGGGGAAGAAACTGTCTGATCTGTTGTTTTTCTTGCTGGTCATCACTGCTCTCGGAAAAGAAAACATAGGGAACTGCTAAACATTGTGCCCGGTAGAAGAGAATCCCAGGGCCCAATGGTACACTGTATGATTTCCATCTTTTCAGAAAATAGTGTGCTAAGGACTTTTTGCACCTTTATTTGCATAACTGCCTAAACAAAAGGCAGCTTCAGCAGAAATGAGACCAGGGGATGGGGAGTTTAGACTGAGATCACGGCTGGAGGAAAGAGGGCTTTTTAACTCAGTCCTTCCCTGTGCCTTTTTGGGGGGATTGAAATCCAGCCTCCTTGCTTTGCCCCTCAAGCTGGCATATGATAACAGTTTGAAACTCTCCCTCTTCTTTCTTGTCAGGAAAGTGACCATCCTTGTCCTTGGTCTAGACGGAGCAGGAAAAAGTTCCCTCATAAAGGAAATTCAGAGAGGTGAGTTGCTCTGCAGGATTTCATTAAAACAGAACCTTGACAGACCTTCCACTCTGTAACCCAGTGCCAGTGCCTCGGAGAACTTAGGATCAAGTAAACAGGAACAAGAATGCCTCTGAGCTCCTGCAGAAGGCCTTTGGTAGATGTCGAATGCTTCAGCCACCCTTGATCAGATGAGACATGAGCCATTTCCGCACTAGCCTGTTATAGCGCTATTATTCCACTTTCAACATCCTATGGAATCCTGGGGTTTGCAATTTAGGGAGGGGCCCCAAAAGCTCAAATGTGTTAACAAACTAACAGAATCGCAAAATAAGTAAGTGTAATCTATGAGTCTTGTCGTCTGTGTGTATTTGAAAGCCAGTGTGGTATAATGGTTGAAACACATGAACACTTGAAAGCCGGTGTGGTACAAGGGTTTGAGCATTGGGCTATGACCCTGGAGACCAGGGCCATTTCCGCACTAGACTATTATAGCGCTATGATTCCACTTTCAACCTCCTATGGAATCCTGGGGTTTGCAGTTTCGGGAGGGGCGGGCCGGCCCCTCCCAAAACTGCAAACCCCAGGATTCCATAGGAGGTTGAAAGTGGAATCATAGCGCAATAACAGTCTAGTGCGGAAATGGCCCAGGGTTCGATTCCCTGTTCGGCTATGGAAACCCTCTGGGTGACCTTGGCTACATCACATACTCTCAGCCCCAGAAAACCCTTTAATAGGTAACATAATAATAATAATAATTAATATTTTTATTTGTTACTTGCCTCTCCTCAAAGCTCAGATTGCCATAAGTTGGAAACAACTTGAAAGCACACTACAACAACAATTTGTAATACTAAAAGCACAATAAACATGAAAATCTGTTTGCATGAATCTTTTCGCTAATGATCATTAGTGTAACAAATCTGTATGGATGCATTTACTATGATTACTAACTGTGTATGTGGATCTACTGCAAATATTTATTCATTATGACTATGTATGTATACACACACAAACGCACACGTTCACATTTTACTTATTTCCTTCCTGGTGCTGTTGATTTATTAATAATCATATATCTGAATCAGGTTCTATATTTCCTTTTTTAAATTGTTTTGCCTATTGTGTTTTTGCCCACAGGGTATTGCTTAGCCAACCATAATGGCTGGAATCCAGTTGATGCGCCTTGGATCCCATTTGGGAGAAAGACAGGATTAAAATAAAAATAAAATAAAATTACCCTAGCATAATTATGTCATTGTAGGGATTGGCAGCAGGAAAAAAAGGCTCACATGTGAGGCAACCACGAAGGGACTAAAGATACTGGAGACCCAGGCCTCTCAGAGCTGGCCGATTTTATTTGTCTTCCTTGATCATCATTTTGGAAACGGAGAGCATGAGCTACTGCTAGAGTCATGGACCAACAAGACTCCAGCCATAATTTGCCTCATCTATGGGCTGAACTACATGCCCTATTAAATATGTAAAAGATATCTTGGTTTTTTATATACTCAACAACCCTAATCTAGACTGGGCTCATTAAAAAAAAATTTCTTTCATCCCTTCCACTTAAAAGATGAGGCAAAGTAAAAAAAAAAAAGAAAGAAAAAAGAAAAACATGCCAGAGATTAATTCAGTCTGCCACGTCCATCATGAGACTTGGGCTCCTTCTGCATCTTCCCTTCTTGCAGCAGCATCCGGTGGCAATCCCAGCAGCAGCTCTGCTGGGAAGGGAGCGCAACATCAGCACTCTCCTCCACATGGGACCAGCTCACTGAGGAAGGGAGCATGAGGGACATGCCACTTCCTTTGGCGGTGCAGCTTGGCATTTTCCCAGGCTGCACTGGGGCAGGAAGCACCATCATTGCACTTCCTGCACTGCGACAGGACAGGAAAATGCAGGACAGGGATGGGGGCACAATCGTGGGGAAAAGCCATCAATAATTTAATCCACGATTGCACCACCTGGGGATAGGAGTGGAGTGAGACCGCAATGACATCATGCAGAAGTGTCGTTGCAGTCCCGTCCCTATGGCAGAATGGGAGGGTGCTGCAGAATCATAGAATCATAGAATCATAGAAATGTAGAGTTGGAAGAGACCACACAGGCCATCCAGTCCAACCCCCGGCTATGCAGGAACACCCTCAAAGCATTCCCGACAGATGGCCATCCAGCCTCTGCTTAAAAACCTCCAAGGAAGGAGACTCCACTACACTCCGAGGCAGCCTATTCCACTGCCGGACAGCCCTGTCAGGAAGTTCTTCCTGAGGTTCAGGTGGAATCTCCTTTCCTGCAGCTTGAATCCATTGCTCCTTGTCCTGGTCTCTGGAGCAGCAGAAAACAAGCCCTCTCCTTCCTCTACATGGCATCCCTTCAAATATTTAAACATAGCTATCATGTCCCCTCTTAACCTTCTCTTCCGCAGACTAAACATCCCCAGCTCTCTAAGTCTATCCTCATAGGGCATGGCTTCCAGGCCCCTCACCATTTTGGTCGCCCTTCTCTGGACTTGCTCCAGCTTGACCATGTCTTTCTTGAATTGGGGTGCCCAGAACAGGACACAGTATTCAAGATGAGGTCTAACCAAAGCAGAGTAGAGCGGTACCAGTACCTCCCTCAATCTAGGCACCATACTCCTATTGATGCAGCCGAGAATTGCATTGGCTTTCTTGGCTGCCGCATCACACTGCTGACTCATGTTCAGCTTGTGGTCTATTAAGACTCCTAGATCCCTTTCACACGTACTGCTATCCAGCCACTTGTCCCCCATCCTATATTTCTGTATTCCATTTTATCTACTTAAATGTAGGACCTTACACTTCTCTCTGTTGAATTTCATTTTGTTAGACTTGGCCCAGCTCTCCAATCTATCCACGTCATTTTGAATTTTGATCCTGTCCTCTGGCGTATTAGCAACCCCTCCCAATTTGGTGTCATCTGCGAATTTGATGAGCATGCCCTCTAATCCTTCATCCAAGTCGTTGACAAAAATATTGAACAGCACTGGGCCCAGGACAGAACCCTGTGGCACCCTGCTAGTCACTTCTCTCCAGGAGGAAAAGCAGCCATTTGTGATCACTCTTTGGGTTCGGTCGGTCAACCAATTACAAATCCAACTAACAGTAGCCCTGTCCAGCATGCATTTTACTAGCTTCTTTGCAAGAATGTCATGGGGAACTTTGTCAAAGGCCTTACTGAAATCAAGATATGCTACATCCACAGCATTCCCTTCATCTATCAAGCTAGTAACTCTATCATAAAAAGAGATAAGATTAGTCTGGTATGACTTATTTTTGAGAAATCCATGTTGACTTCTCGTGATTATCGCCTTGCTTTCTAAGTGATTAGAAACTGACTGCTTAACGATCTGCTCCAGGATCTTTCCGGGTACTGATGTCAGGCTGACTGGGCGATAATTATTTGGGTCCTCTTTTTTCCCTACTTGAAGATGGGGACAACCTTTGCTCTCTTCCAGTCTGCTGGAACTTCTCCTGTCCGCCAAGATTTCTCAAAGATTACAGCAAGTGGTTCCGAAATGACCTCTGCCAGCTCTTTTAATATCCTAGGATGCAATTCATCTGGCCCTGGAGACTTGAATTCATCCAGTGTGGCCAGGTATTCCTGTACCACCCCTCTACCTATTACGTGCCTCATTTGCCCTGCTTCCTCACCTTCTCCCCAACCACCAGGTTGAGTGCTTGTATCCTTCTGGGAAAAAACTGAGGCAAAGAAGGTGTTAAGTAGTTCTGCCTTTTCCCTTCCCCCTGTGAGTAATTCTCCATCTTCTCTGCGCAGCGACCCTATCGTCTCCTTCTTTTTCCTTTTGGTGCGGACGTATTTAAAAAAGCCCTTTTTATTATTTTTAATGTCTCTGCTCAGCCTAAGTTCGTTCTGTGCTTTAGCCTTTCTGACCTCCTCCCTACATCTCCGGGCCACTTGCTTAAATTCTTCTTTGGTGGTTTCCCCCTTCTTCCATTTCCTATACGTGTTTCTCTTAACACTTAGCTCAGCTGAGAGTTCTTTAGTCAACCTTTCTGGTTTCCTCAGATGCCTTCCATTTTTCCTCCTTATTGGCACAGTTTTAGACTGTGCCTTCAGTATCTCCTTTTTAAGGAACTCCCATGCCTCCTGAACGCCTTTCTCTTTCACTATTCTTGACCACGGAATTCCAGCCAGCAGCTCCCTAAGTTTACCGAAGTCCGCTTTTTTAAAATCTAAGATGAGTGTTTGGCTACCCTTATCTTCTCCTTCCCACTGAATGCCAAATTCCAATAGGGCATGGTCACTCCCCCCTAAAGATCCAACCACTTCTACCTCATTAACAAGGTCATCCCTGTTGGTCAGGATCAGATCTAGAATATTTGATCCCCTTGTGGCCTCTTCCACCTTCTGGACCATGAAGTTGTCTGCAAGACAAGCAAGAAACTTGCTGGACCTTGCTGTCTTGGCAGAGTTTGACTGCCAGCATATATCTGAGTAATTGAAATCTCCCATTATTACTATATCTCTCCTCCTTGAATGTGCAGTCATTTGGTTGAGGAAGGCATCATCAAAGTCCTCAGCCTGAGTTGGAGGTCTGTAGTAAACCCCCACCAGAATATCCCTATTGTTTCTCGCTCCCTTAATTCTAACCCAAATGCTCTCAACTTGGCTTACTGGGTTTAAGTCAAGGATCTCTTTACAGGTAAAAACATCCTTGACATACAAGGCTACTCCTCCTCCTTTCTTGTTTGGTCTATTTTTATAAAATAGGCTATACCGCTCTATTCCTATATTCCAGTCATGAGACTCATCCCACCAGGTCTCAGTGATGCCTATCAAATCGTATTTATTTTGTTGTACTAGGAGTTCGAGTTCATCCTGCTTGTTTCCCATACTCCGTGCATTAGTGTAGAGACACTTAAGTCCCCGGACCCTTCCTGCAAGTCCTGTACTATTGTTTCTACTCCTCCCGCCATTGGCCTCTTGTACTACTTGTGCAGTATCAATTGGGCCTTTTCCCCCTGCGCTTGACAAGTCCCTGCCCTGGATAATACTGTCTCCCTCCCCAGCTGAACTTAGTTTAAAGACCTCTTAATCCTCCTTGCGAGACTGTTTGCAAAAACATTCCTGCCAAGTTTTGTGAGGTGCAGCCCATCCCTCGCCAGAAGCCCACGTTCATGGAAATTCAGGCCATGTTCCAAAAACCCAAACCATTGCCAGCGGCACCACGTGCAGAGCCAGTTGTTGACCTCTGCTATTGTCCTTTCCCGACGTGCGCCATATCCTTGAACAGGGAGGAGAGACGAAATGACCACCTGCGCACCAAGGTCCTTAAGCTTCGTCCCCATAAGCTCATAGTCCTTTGCGATGTGGTAAAAGCTGCTCCTCGCAGTTTCATTGGTTCCGACATGAACCAAAATGAGGGGCTTCTGGTCAGTGGGTTTGACCAGCCTGGTTAGCCTCTCCGTTATGTGGTTGATCCTGGCCCCAGGCAGACAGCAGACCTCTCGATTGAGCTTGTCCGGTTTGCAAATTGCCGTTTCGGTTCCTTTGAGCAAGGAGTCCCCAACCACCAGAACTCGCCTCCTCTGCGGCTTGTCCTGGTCTCCTCGACAAGCATGTTCCACTAGGACTGCCTGGGCATTCTGTTGAGGCTGGGAGCATTGACCTAGTTCCTGTTGCCGAAGTTGGATTTCTTCTCGTTGACATTCTGTTCCCTCCGCATGGCGCTCCTCTTTGTTCGTACGGCCAAGAACTTTGAAGCGATTGTGCAGGTGAAGAGTCTCTGTTGCCTTCCTGGTCCTTCTACTCCTCCGTGTAACATTCTCCCAAGCCTCCATTTCCTGGCACAGTGTGCTAACTTGCTGATCTGGCAGCTCCTCTGTGCATTCGGTCTTCCGGTAGGTCCTCTCTGCCCTATCCAAAAACGCCTCCCCTTCCCTTGGGTTTGACCACAGTCTTCACGGGAACAACAAAAGGGCTTTTCTATTTCTACCCCATCTCCTAATTATTTTTGTACCACCTACTCTGCTGAAGAGTTCTGGGCAACTCAAAATATTGCACTCTTCATTGGATTTTGGTCAGAATAAAGATATTACTTCTAACTGCAAGTAGTGTTCTATAGGTTTAAAATAAATTAAGAGGGAAAACTACTGTGAGATGGAAACTTCTCCAGGCATTTTATTGAGAGCGATGTCACCCTGACAGTTGGCATTTGTTTGGGTTGTGTTTGCTTTCTTTGCCTTGCAGTCCTCTCCTGTGAAGTGCTCCCTACTACGAAGCCCAACCAGATAGAGCTCAGAGTGGACAGGTTTGAGGTATCCCTCATCGACCTGGCTGGGGGGCAAAGGTCCTGGGGAACCTGGAAGGACCACTACAGCTCGGCTCACGGGATAATCTTCGTGCTTGACTCTGGTGATGTGGCTCGGATGGAAGAGGCCAAGAGAACTCTGTCCCGTGTTCTGGGGCACTCAAAGGTTTCAGGAAAGCCTCTATTACTGTGAGATTCTCATCCTTTTCCACTCTTAATTTGTACCCTGTGGTAAATGGGTGGATGTAAAAAGAGGAATTTGTACCATCCTTTGGTTTATGATCAAACTCACAAGACAATTTTCAGGAGATAGCACTTTTTTACAAAATAATAAGTAGTTGCATGTAGTTAGTTTTTGCAAACAATGAGGTCATAACTTATTTAATGACTGCAATGTGACAAGAATAATGTTACTCCTTTTATGGTGTAGTTGTAACTGTTTTAGTCACTTCCGTAGTCAGAAAATGCACAGTTGTACTATATACTTTCTCGCCACAGGAAAAGACAATCAGCTAGGATTCTCTATTTTGAATCTGCAGACTCTTCCTACTATAGCATCTCAATACAACATGGTGATGCTGTGTTTTTAATATCCAGTCATTTCCCACTTCCACTCCCCTATGTACCTTTTGTAACAGCTTTATGGTCTTCAAAGCTGGTGTGGATTTTTGTGTCTTTTTGATTGGCACAATAGCCAAAAGACATTACCACAATATGGATTTTAGAACTGCTGTTAGAGGCAGTATGGCTCCCCCAGTTTTGGAAAGTTTCATATTCTTAACTACAACAGTGAGCATGCAGCTTGTTCATAAGGTTTGACTGTGCTGTCTTCTAATTTCTCCATGGATGTCCAAGGCTGGCAAACAAACAAGACAAAGTGGATGCCCTCTTGCCCTGTGAGATCATTGAGTGCCTGTCTTTGGAGAAGCTGGCGAATGAAAACAAGTCGTTGTGTCGGATTGTAAGTATGAGATGACACTTTCTCTTCACTTTGGCAACACTAGAAATGGCCCTACATTTAGGATGAGTCAACTACTTCAGGTGGCAGGTGATGATAGGCACGAACAAATCCCTAATTGTTCTTTCTAACCCCATGTCTATTTTCTCTTTTGAAGGATAGTATCATACTACCTGGAGAGGTGGTGGAGATGCTGTCTCTTCACCCTTACCAATGTGAGATTTACCTGCTAGTCCAGTCAGCTTCTATATATGAAATTGCTGGAGGTTGCGGTAGAACCATGTACCATCTTGTCTTTTGCCTCAGGCTGAAGGAATGGAGAAAATCTGCTTCAGGATCACTGCCACTGAGTTTCAGGAACTGATTTTCCCCTTGCTTTTTAATCGAATTATATAACCATTTTAATTCTTGGCCATACAAGCCATGGAACTGGGGAAATAAAATCTGATGAATATGGGCAGGAAATAAATCATTTCCATCCCAGTTATCTGTATTTTCCACTCTACTTTCTTCTGCTCAGATAAACTAAGGCAGTCTTCCTTTACTACAGAGTTTTGAGGGAAAACATTTTCTCTCTGTATTTTTGGATTACAATTCTCATAATTCCTTAACAATGGCCATGCTAGCTGGGACTTCTCAGAGATGAAGTCCAAAACATCTGGAGAGCCAAAGGGTCCTCATCTCTGCTTGACAGGGTCATTTTTGGTGTTTTGTAATAATTTTCTGGTTTGCCAACATACAAGATGATCAGGCGTGTAGAAGCAAACAAGGGAAACTCTGGACTGCCAGAAAGATCAAAAGATGAGTCTGAGATCAAATTGAGCTTAACTCTTCCTGGAAGCCAAAATGACTAAACTGAGGCTGCCATAATTTGTATATGTGATGAGATGATGTGACTCATGGGAAAAGATGATAATGTTGGGGAAAGCTGACAGCAGTAGAAAGAGGACGACCACATTACAGATGGATTGATTAAATCAAGGAAGCCACAGCCCTGAGTTTGCCAGGCTGCTCGTGACTGGGGCTCATGGAAGCCTCATTCATAGGGTTGTCATAAGTCAAAGCTGAGTTGATGGCAAGAACAACAGAGGCAAACACCTTTTGGTGAAAATTCAGAAAAGCCAGCTAGAAGAATGATGTGGGAATAAGTGGTTTCTGTAAAAGAAAAGTGCAGGCATGGGATGGGAGGAGTGTATCCTGTAACCCAATGAATCCCCAACTTTGGTCCCCAGGTGTTCTTGGACATACCATGGGCAATGCTGGATTGGGATTTGAAGGGTGAAGTCTAGGGATACCTGGAGACCCAAGTCTGGAAATCACTGTTAACATAGCCTATTCTAGCGGGCACCTTAAGCTGGCATAACTACTTGAGCAAAAGAAGAAAGATATGAAAGAAGAAAGGTATGGGTGAAAGAAGATGCTATGAGCTGACAAATGTTGTCTTCTTTACCTCAGCACCACAGCACTAACCCGGAAAGTACGACATAGGGCACCAATAGGATTCCTGTTTCCTTTGATGCTTTATTGTGGTTTTGTGCTTTTGTTACCCTGTTTACTGGGGGTCCCGCGAGGGACTCCAAACGTGCTCAAATCTTGGTGGGGAAAATTAGCTCAGAGTAGAAGTTAGCAAAACGAGAGGCAGGGCAACGCAGCGGAATCTTTAAACCCAACGTCTACGGGGTCAGGACAAGCCAAGAAGCACACCAGATATGAAATAATAACTGTGATTTTATTAAATACAGGCAAACAGTGTATGTAACACACTCACACAAGTAACTATAGAAAATAAAGGTGCTAGCGGTATAGAGGAATTTTTGAGAGGGGTTTGTTGAATTGGGTGATGCTACACCTGTCTGAAGCCCGGGGTAGATTACAGCAGAGGTCCGTAACTGCGCAGTCTCGGACTGAGACTGAGGGGAAAGCTTGGCGGATGAAGCGGCAGCAAGGCGGGAAGTTCAGAGCGATCCGAGGAAGGTCTTGGAATTGGGGGGGTTTATAGGGAAAATATGACCGTAGGCTAGTCTGTACTTTGGGAAGAACAATGAGGTTTGGGAACGAGACACTGTCTCCGAAAGGTCAGAATTTAGCATGATTGAATTAAGTCCAAATCAACAATGGAATGGCCAGTATGCAGATACAGCATGCTTGACAGTTAAGCGTCTAGCTCATCAAGTTGCCTGCTCAGGGCAGGGAGTTCTTTGTATTAGCGTGCATCTTTAATGAGGTGTTTGTCTAGGAGGTCTCCTAAAGCGATGATCCGGCTGAGTCTGGCCTGCCTGGGTGGAGAAAGGAATGTTCAGCAATCAACGGCCATGCCTAGTTCTGTGCTTGTTCGGGGGCCTCGCAAACACTTGGCCGAGGATGGCAAAATGGGGCCGAATTGTGATATCAAAACGATATCTAATATCTTCCAAAGTAAGGCTAGTAAAATGGTAATAACACCTTCAAGTCATTTTCAATTTATGGCAACCCTAACATGAACCTATCATGAGGTTTTCTGGGACTAAGAGTGTGTGACACACCCAAGCTCCCCCAGTGGGTTTCCATGACCAAGCAAGGAATTGAACCCTGGTTGCTGGTGTTGCTCAAACCACTACACCATTCTGGCTATCTTTGATGCTCTCCCCTCCGTTGTATATAAAATTTGGCAAAACTGATGTCTGAATCCTACCAACATAAGGGCCACTTTGCCCCTTTGCAATTCCTGATTGAGTAGACATTCAGTCCCCACGCCATGTAGACGGGCCTGATTTCTTGCTTTTCAAACACATTCTGTGTTGCTTTGGAAGCTGCCAGCTGCTCCTGCCTTTGAAAATCTCCCTAGAGAGGATGTAAGTCGTAACTTTTCCCCTTTGGGGTTTTCCAGCATTGCTCCCTACCGAGCCATAGAATCATAGAAATGTAGAGTTGGAAGAGACCGCAAGGGCCATCCAGTCCAACCCCCTGCCATGCAGGAAAACCCTCAAAGCACTCCCGACAAGTGGCCATCCAGCCTCCGCTTAAAAACCTCCAACGAAGGAGACTCCACCACACTCTGTGGCAGCACATTCCACTGCCGGACAGCCCTGACTGTCAGGAAATTCCTCCTGAGGTGCAGGCGGAATCTCCCCTCCTGCAGCTTGCATCCCTTGCTCCTTGTCCTGGTCTCAAGAGCAGGAGAAAACAAGCCCACTCCCTCCTCGACATGACATCCCTTCAAATATTTAAACATGGCTATCATGTCCCCTCTCAACCTTCTCTTCTGCAGACTAAACATCCCCAGCTCTCTAAGTCTGTCCTCATAGGGCATGGCTTCCAGGCCCCTCACCATTTTGGTTGCCCTCCTCTGGACCTGCTCCAGCTTATCCATATCCTTCTTGAATTGGGGTGCCCAGAACTGGACGCAGTATTCAAGATGAGGTCTAACCAATGCAGAATAAAGTGGTACCAATACCTCCCTCGATCTAGACACCATACTCCTATTGATGCAACCAAGAATTGTGTTGGCTTTCTTGGCTGCCGCATCACACTGCTGACTCATGTTCAGCTTGTAGTTTATTAAGACTCCTAGATCCCTTTCACACATACTGTTAGCCAGCCACGTGTCCCCCATCCTATATTTCTGCATACCATTTTTTCTGCCTAAGTGTAGGACCTTACATTTCTCTCTGTTGAAATTCATTTTGTTAGCCTTGGCCCAGCTCTCCAATCTGTCCAGGTCATTTTGAATTTTGATCCTATCATCAGGCATATTAGCAACCCCTCCCAGTTTGGTGTCATCTGAAAATTTGATCAGCGTGCCCTCTATTCCTTCATCCAAGTCATTAATGAAGATATTGAACAGCACCGGGCCCAGGACAGAACCCTGTGGCACCCCGCTAGTCACTTCTCTCCAGGATGAGAATCTGCCATTGGTAACCACCCTTTGGGTACGGTCAGTCAACCAGTTACAAATCCACCTGACAGTAGCCCTGTCCAGCCCACATCTTACTAGCTTCTTTGCAAGAATGTCATGGGGAACTTTGTCAAAGGCCTTACTGAAATCAAGATATACTATGTCCACGGCATTCCCTTCATCTATCAAGCAAGTAACTCTATCATAAAAAGAGATAAGATTAGTCTGGCATGACCTATTTTTGAGAAATCCATGTTGACTTTTCGTAATTACAGCATTCTTTTCTAAGTGATTAGAAACTGACTGTTTGATGATCCGCTCCAGGATCTTTCCAGGTACTGATGTCAGGCTGACTGGGCGATAATTATTTGGGTCCTCTTTTTTTCCCTTCTTGAAGATGCGGACAACATTTGCCCTCCTCCAGTCTGCCGGAACTTCTCCTGTCCGCCAAGAGTTTTCAAAGATTATAGCAAGAGGTTCCGCAATGACCTCTGCTAGTTCTTTTAAAATCCTAGGATGCAATTCATCTGTCCCTGGAGACTTGAATTCATCCAGTGTGGCCAGGTATTCCTGTACTAACTCTCTACCTATTCTGTGCTGCATTTCCCCCACTTCCTCACCTGCTCCCCAACCGCCAGGTTGAGTGTTTTTATCCTTTTGGGAAAAAACTGAGGCAAAGAAGGTGTTGAGGAGTTCTGCCTTTTTTCTTCCTCCTGTTATTAATTCACCATCTTCCCTGCGCAGTGACCCTATCGTCTCCTCCTTTTTCCTTTTGCTGCGGACGTATTAAAAAAAGCCCTTTTTATTGTTTTTAATGTCTCTGGCCAGCCTAAGTTCGTTCTGTGCTTTAGCCTTTCTGACCTTCTCCCTACATCTCCTGGCTATTTGCTTATAATCTTCTTTGGTGATTTCCCCTTCTTCCATTTCCTGTACATGTTTTTCTTAACACTTAGCTCAACTGAGAGCTCTTTAGTCAACCATTCTGGTTTGTTCAGATGCCTTCCATTTTTCCTCCTTAATGGCACAGTTTTAGCCTGTGCCTTCAGTACCTCCCTTTTAAAGAACTCCCATGCATCCTGAACTCCTTTCTCATTGACTATTCTTGACCACGGGATTTCAGCCAGCAGCTCCTTCAGTTTACAGAAGTCTGCTTTTTTAAAATCTAAGACGAGTGCCTGGCTACACTTGTCTTCTCTTCCCCACTGAATGCCAAATTCTAATAGGGCATGGTCACTCTCTCCTAAAGATCCAACCAGTTCTACGTCATTAACAAGGTCTTCCCTGTTGGTCAGGATCAGATCCAGAATATTTGATCCCCTTGTCGCCTCTTCCACCTTCTGGACCATGAAATTGTCTGCAAGACAAGCAAGAAATTTGCTGGACCTTGCCACCTTTGCAGAGTTTGACTGCCAACATATATCCGTGTTTTTGTCACTATTTTCATTCATAAAAGCACTGTTTGTTTCCTTTGTAAAAAGCAAAATAAGACATGGTGCTATTCCCCAAAGCCCTCTGTGCAGCTGCAGTATCAAGAGTGTTTTGAAGTTCTTGCTGACCACCACAGTGGTTAGGAATTATCAATCTATTCCACATTCCGTGTATTTCCATTCTCAGTTTAAGTATCCCTTAGCATGTTAGATGTAAATGTTTAAATGCAGGCATTCATCAGGACGGTCTCTATCACTATACCCCTAAGAATTCCAAAATGCAAGCAGCTATGTTAGTTGATTATAACCACACCTACCAGTTAGCAGCTTCATCAAGAAGAAAAAGTCTTAATAGTTGATCCCAGCGTAACCCTTAGATCAACAGCCAGGGTGTGGTTTGGTATCTAAGGGTCATTCTTCATTTCCTTTAAGTTCTGGCTCAAGCCCTCTACACACACAAAAGTAGAGACTCAGGTCTGAATGACTGAGTAACAGCAACACTCATTCTAGTTAACAACAAGAGACAGGACTTTCAGGGGAACTGCAAAATGTATGTTTTAGTCCAAAGCTTCCACCTTATCTTCCCCCACGTCTAGATATGCCAGTGGAGGTCTTCATCCTTTCTCATAGTCCGGGGTGTCTCCAATGCAATACATAGTGCAGTTCTTAGATGCGTGTGCTCTGAAAGTCCAGCAGCAACCGTGGTGTGTTGAAATAACAACTCCAACCAGCCAATGGCAGCAGGGAGGTTAGATACAGGATTTGAGAGCATTGCATTATCTTGGAATAAGGACTTTCAGCCAGCAAGTGGCAGCGCAAGCACCCCAGGGTTTTCTTTTGATTTCTGGTCCCTACAGCAATAGGAATTTTTTGTTACCTCACCACCTAATAATGATTTCATCCAGAAAGATAAGGTAAGGTACAGGAAGCCTCTGCCTTTCATCACCCTGTTATCTGACAACTTGCTCTTCTGATGCTTCCACATTAAGGACAAGTTCCAGTAATTCGACATCAGGCCCATTCTTTCATTGGTTCTTCTTGCCCATGGAGGCTTGCTTGGGACTGCTCGTATGTGCACGCAGTCCCAAGTTTTGCCTACAGAAAGCGCAGGTCCTCTGGTCAAACTGATAGAACTTGTTTGTATTGCAAGCATCAAAGCAGCAGGCTCCCATCAGTTCTTCTTCCCTACAGATGCTTGCTTGGGACTACACATACGCTGCTTGCAAAGCGAGCTCAGCACAAGAAGAAAGGTGCCAAGGCAGCTGAGAGACTTTGCAAGCAGCTTGTGCATGTGATCAGTCACAAGCAGGCCTCCATAAGTCCTTCGTGGTCTTTACAGTAGATGGGTTCCGCTTTTTGACCTTTTCTGCTTTCTGACTGTGCTCCACTCCCTAACCTGTCAGATAAGTGAGGGATGCCTGTATTGGTGATATCTAGCCAACACTGATCCAGAATAGCATTTGTATGGGAAGCTCAATAATTCCCTCTCCTGGGCATTAAAATAGTTTAGCTCTTTAATTTTCCCTTCCCAAAAAAGAGGAGGTTTCTTTTTTCCTTTTCTTCTGCTGAGATTTAATGGCAATGCAATACCTATTAAAAGCTATTTTTGCCACCATTCACCCCATTTTTGTTAGCCTTTTTCTCATCAGATCTATCACTCCTGTTCCCCTTTGAGAATTGAACAATCTGACCTAGAGCAGCGTGTGGCACTCCTTCCTGAGGGTGGCTGGTGAGAGGGCACACACAGCCCCAAACACTCTTTTCTTCAACTTATTCCCACTGTTACAGAGAACGTACACTTCCCCTCAACCCAACAGACATATTGGGGGATTTCCCCTCTCTGTCTGCCTGTCTGTATCTTCCACTTTGTGAAATATGTTTTCCCTGCACTTTTTGTACAAGACGAAACCACTCAAACTTTTTTTCATATTCTATTAATTTTAATACAGACAAACTGATTCACAACAGCATAATCAACATACGGGGAGAAAAAAAGAAAAGAAAAATATATAGTCAGACCTCCGCCTCTGTAGCTTTTATATTCATGGATTTGATTATTCATGGGTTATTTGCTGCCACCTCTGCTGCTGCTCTGCTTTATTTTAAATAAAGAGTTATAAGTCATGCCTCGTGTTTGCAGTCTCTCTTCTTTGCCTTAAATGGTTCTATATTCTCAGGCTCTGTCTTTTGCCTTTGTAACATAGGAACCCTGTTCAGCTACCAAAAGGCTTCCCAAAATCCAGTGTTGGACCATCGTGCAAGGACTCCACTGGCTCTTGCACACGATTGCCATCAATTACAGTCTCTTGTGTGGCCGCATTCAGGAAGACAGACCTCAACTACAAGAGACAGCAGACCAGGAGGTGCCCAGGAAAGCACAGCAATCACGGAGCAGGACACAGGAAGCCAGGTCCTCCCTTCTTCCTGCTAATCTGGGTGGACAGTTGAAGTAGTAGGGAATGCCAAGTTGTCTTTGGGTTGGCATCATGTTGGCATGATCGAGAACATCAGCTTGGGTTTGAGCTGAAACTAAGCAGAGATGAAAGCCATCATTCTGGCAATGGTGTCTCACACTTCCTTCTTTTTAGCAGCTCAGTTAGTTAGCCTGTGGTGTTAATAAGACCAGTGTCATGGATCCAATTCTTGTGTCTACAAGAGTGTTTTGTAGAACCAGTGAGGTGTAGTAGTGTGTTGGGCTGGGAGCTAGGAAATCTACAATCAAGTCCTCCTTGGGGGACCTTGGGCAAGTCAGTTTCTCTTTCTTTCAGGATTGTTTTAAAAACAGAGCTTGGAGGAGGAGAGACTAGAACTCACTGGAAGAAAGGTGGGGTACAAATGTAAAAAGTAAATTTAAGTTAACACAATTTTTATTTGATTTAATCACACCCCTGTGAAACAAATCATTCCCATTTTACAGATGGTGAATTCAGGATGAGATATAGTGATTTGTTTAAAGGGCTATCAGTTAATCTGTTGCAAAAGTAGGGATTAGACACCAAGTTTTTAGACATCTGCATCCATCATTCTATCTGTGAGACCACATCTGTAGCCTTCTTTATCACTACCCAGGCAGCTTACAAGATAGCAGAGCTGTCTTTAGTGCTACTGTTCAATTATTAAGTTCACAAGAACTGGTATGTTGCTGTTTTTGCATTTTTTGCTTAATTTCTGTCTCTCCCCGATCAGAGTGCCACATTCCAGAAAGGGGAGCAAACAGTTAGGGATGTCCAAGATGGAGGAGAAAAAATCCACAGAAGCTATCCAGGACACGTGTTCACAGGTAACCAGTGACACTCCTATAATTTTGTTGCAGAAAGTATTCCCAAGTTTTAGAAGTGTGTTGTTTCATTCAGTTCACTGGCAATACAAAGAATCGGCAGTACCAGTCAAACTGGGCAACTGGAAGGAATACAATATGATCTAAATCTAAATGTAAAGTTCTGGTTAACTTTATTGGTGGGACTGTCCCAAGGAAGCACGTATATTTCTGTGTGCAGCCAGAGACAGGCCATGATGTTCTGCTGTCCCGAATTAGTGAAGAAAATGGCACCTCCTTCCTTTACATATACATTAGCGGTTGAATCTTTCTTCAACAGTGACAACAGGGCAGTATCTTCCACCACACCTGAGATCAGAAAGCTAGTTTAAGGGTCTCATGGCAACCAGCGTGGCTCACGGCGCCCTTGTCCACCCCCCTGCTGCTCCCTCCCAACATCCGCCACCTAAGGCAAGTCCTTATTTTGCCCAATGAGAGGGCTACCCTGTACACAACTCTTGAGGTATGATAAAATCAGAATGTGAACTGTTCTCTATGCTGCCATCAGGTGTTTGGCAGTGGAATATGCTGCCTCGGAGTGTGGTGGAGTCTCCTTCTTTGGAGGTTTTTAAGCAGAGGCTGGATGGCCATCTGTCAGGAGTGCTTTGATGGGTGTTCCTGCATAGCACAGCGTTGGACTCGATGGCCCCTGTGGTCTCTTCCAACTCTATGACTCCATGATTCTATCACTTTTATATATTTTTTAAAAAATCCAACCAATATAGGAGAAATACATATTATTGAGTTACCTTTCTTAAAATAATCATGTTTATTTATAACGCTCTTTCCATACATACATTCAAAGACAAAAAAAAAACTAAATATACATAAAAACCCCAACATCCCACCAGTCACCCCAACAACCTCTGGCACAGCTCAGCAGATTAATCCATCAAATCAAAGCAGAAAGTCTTCAACTCTTGACAGAAATGAGTGAGATCCTCCTCCCGCTGGATGTCCAAAAGAAGACGGTTTCACAGATGCAGAGCCAAGTTTTGAAAGGCTCAGAGCCTTGACACAGTTGTGAGCATCACTGGAAAAGACAGTAATCCTTTGCCTTAATCCTTTGCCTTAAATTCCTAGTTAGTACATACCAGGCTAGCCAAGCTGCCAGGTACTGGGGGAGATTATTGCACAGAGCCCTAAATACAAAGGCCAAAAATTTGAAATGGGCTCTGACCCAAACTGGTAGCCATTGAAGGGATCTATGGGAAGAAGAAACATGTGAATGTTTTGGGGAAATATTATAAGCAGACCAGTAAAAATAATTCCTAACCAAAGCTTTCAATTTATTTGAATATAACATTCCACTACATTAATGGTGCAATCTTATACATGTCTACGCAGAGGTAAACTGCACTAAGTTCAGTAGGACTAAATCCTTGGCAAGGGCATATAAGGTTACAGCCTAAGTGGGCTTTATTGATTTTCTCTTCCCTTCCCAATCAAATATTTCAGTTCAATCGCTTCTGGCTAACTGGAAGAAAAACTCCTGAGATATTTATATAGCATATAAAGTTACAATAGCTCACTTTTTAAGGCATTGTTTAGCCAAATAAAGATATTAAATAAAATCTCAGCTAATATCAGACTATGGACATTTGGGGTACATGTTCTAATTTAGCAGTTTCTCGGAAATCCACCTAATAACTTCAGCTAACCTGCCTGTTTTGCTGCAGGCTCATTTTGAGTAGTAAGGACAGAGACATCACTTGCCACCCTCCATCCTTGTTTAGCTATGGTCCTCACAGTAATTGAGAAGGAAATGTATTTTCCCAGCAACCATATATTCTTTTGAGATATCCCTAGTGCTGTGCAAAGTACTTGGGAATGGCATAGTCTTGAATGAGCAATTGAAGCCATTAGCTTTACAAAGTAACTGCTCCTGGTAAAAATGAATCCAGTAGGTACCCCATATCCATAAGGGATACATTTCCAGACTTGATGCAGATAACAGGAGGAGGGAGACTTTGTGTGCCTTCAGTGACTTGACTCAGACTTGACTCAGCAATAAATGAGGCACTGACTCGACTCAACTCGAGACTTGTATATTTTCAGTGACTGACTTGCTGCCCTTGGTTCAGTAAAATAGCACATTCATCCAGAAACCTTACAACTGTGAACAACACTTCCACCTCTTTTTGCCTACTGGTCACATGGTGATCTGTCTCAGGCCCAAAATGTGGGTGAATTTCTTGGAGAGGAACAGCAAGTGTGTGGTTAGGCAATGGGCTTGAGGCAGGCTTGAGGTCCCTGCGGCATATCAGAGGAGCCATCTAAAACTTTTCCTAAGAGCTGAAGACAAGAGTCACCCTCGGAGTGCAGGGTGCATTTCTCAGAGGGGACCAGCAAATGTGTTAGTCAACAGGCTTGAGGAGGAAGGATCCTTCCTTCTAAAGGTTTTGAAGCTTCAGTAATGGGGAGTAAGAAGGATTCTGTTCCCTGCTTCTGAAGCTGCAGAATCTTTTATGTCCATTGGCATAAAATCCTCCAGCTTCAGGAACGGGGAGTAAGAAGGACCCTATTCTCCACTTCCAAAACTGAAGATGACAAAATTGCAAACGTGGAGGGCCAACTCTGTTAAATTGTTAAAACTGGTTTCATTGGACTCTGTCCAGAAATTCTGGAATTTTGGTTGGGGTATAAAGTTGGCTTCCAGACTTGAGACTTGACTTGACATTTGAAGGTAGAGACTTGAGATGTGACTTGAGACTTGGAGTGAAAGACTTAAATAAATCACTGATAAACAGGCACTAGTGTGCAATGAACAGCAATAATGGGATATGCATGTCCTGGGCCAGTTGTGATTAAAATTATGGACTCCATGTGGGGAGGAGTGGTTCAGGTGGCAATTGATACAAGGGGTGGAACATTTGGGCTAGCAAATTCTTAAACTAAATATAAAGAGAGAGTTTTCACCCATTTATTTCTTGGGGGATGCTGCACAGAAGGAGGAAAGAGCAATGGCATCCAAGAAACGGAAGGGGAAAGTCAAGCAGAAGATGAAGAAGAAAAGTTCAGTGCAGTCTGAGAATACCATACCTGAAGATGACAGTGACAAAGCAGCAGCAGGTAGGAGTAAAGCGGGAGCCATCTCTGGCCTCCTCCACAGCAACAAGGTTGCCCAAGAGAAGCCCAATGCTCTGGAAACATCTCTGCCCCCAGCAGGTAAACGTGCATTTCTTACAAACAATAGAAATACATTCAGCGGTGACCGTGATGTGATGGTGCATTTTCAAATTCAGGCCCTCATTATGACAGCCCCAATAGTTATGCCCCCAAAGGGGAACTGTTACTCAGTTCATCTTACTGCTATAGTATCAGCTACTGTGACAACAGTTATGTAGGAGAGCAGCTCAGAATAAAAAAAAACCCCTAAAATAACCTAAATATCAGCAATCAGGCTATTTTAACCTTTGGCTGCTCTCTTTATAGAAGCTGATTTGCAGCTGTGCATTCCGTTTATATTCCACCTTTTCTCCAAGGAACTCAAGGGAGGGTACATTGTCTCCTCACAGCTGTGTACACCTGCACTTTGTCCTCACAGCAACTCTGTAAGAATATTAAACTGAGAGAGAGCGGCAGTGTACGTAAGGATTTGAACTAGGGTTTCTCCCATCCAAGTCCAACCACTCCAACTACTATACAACTTTCGACTCCATTTCAGTAACATTTCAGGCCAGGCTGTTGGACCACTGAAATGCGTGTGCAGCCTGCCCTGAACACTTGAGCCGGACTATTCTGCTGCCCTCAGGAGTGGTCCAGTAACCCATGTGAAAAAGTTACTTTTGGGAAGTTGTAATAAAAAAATAATTTTTTCACGTTCTTCCTGTCACCAGAGTGAGCTCTGTTGCCTAGCAGCATGGTCCAAATTAGCAGAGCAACGTGAGCAAGGAGTTAAGTGAAAGGCAAAGTTTATTTCTGCAGCAGAAATAGGTACAGTACATATTTTGTGGAGGCCCAAAACACATTTCTCAGTGCTCACTTTATATATACTAAACAGGTGGGTTTCTTCATGTAAACATTCAGAAAACAATTAACACTTAGTTCAAAGTACATCCTCTCTATCTGGCATCAATCAGCATTTCTAAACTGTCCCAATCTATCATTTTTGGATAGCATGTGAAATTTAATCAATGAGAACTTGGGTGTTTGTATATTTCAGAGCACCTGTTACTTGAAAAAGGGAATGTAATTAACAGTTGTAAATCAAGGAGAGAGCTCACTTTCTCACTTGTATGTTCAAACACAGGATAGAGCCAAGGCTCATAAACTATTAGCCTATGTGACCCTATGGCCTCCACGGAATGGACATCTCTTATCCCTGCGTTCAGACTGGAAAAAGGGAATTTCTGACTTTGAGAGTGGGGGTTTCATCATCATCATCATCATCATCACCACCACCACCACCACCACCCTTCCCCTTACCAAAAATAAAATATGATTTAACTGCCAGTCCAGTCACTTTCTGTACGTGCAAAATGCCCATGGGTCAACTCTGACAATTTCCAACAGAGTGACTGTGAAATCAGCTTGAATTCTGTAGCAGTTCAGTTGGAGGAGGTCTGCAATGCAAGGGGAAGAGCAGAGTGGGGTGAGGAGAGAAGGAAGGAGAGAAGGTCAGGAACTTATTGGTCAACCTTTGCCTAACAGTTTGCTCCTGCTGTAGGACTTCTGCAGCACAAAAACTATGTCCGACTGTCATTTAAAGTCTCTATAAACTGCTAATGCAACCAGCTACCCATGCTTCCACCAACAAGGAAAAATTCTACTCTTGAGTTATTGCTACCTTCCAAATGTCCTGATTTGACGGTGACAGTCCTGATTTTTTTTTCCCCAACAGCTTTTACAGTGTACCAGGCCATTTCTGCACTAGACTGTTATAGCGCGAGTGCAGAAATGGCTCCAGTTTCTCTCTGCTCCTTCCACTCCCCCCCCCACTTTGGCCTCAGCTTAGTTCAGTTGCTGTAAACTGAGTTCAAAGTGCAACAGTCTGTACTTAATCAACTTGGAGGAGGAGATGGAGAGAAGAGGAAGGGTTAGAATCTTGCCCTTCCCTGCAGATTCAAGCAAAAGCAGACTGCTGCTACCTTTCTTAGCTTGTCCATTATTCCTCATTAATAACATTTGCCATCTTGACCACATTCTGATGTTGCTTGACCATACATGTACCAGTTTTCATCTGTGAAATGTAATGGTTTGAGTGCTGGGCTATGGATGCTGGGGATCAGAGTTCAAATCCCTGCTTGGCCATGGGAAGCTACTGGGTGGCCTTGGGCACATCACACACTCTCAACCCCAGAAAACCCCGTGATAGGTTCATCTTAGGGTTGCCATGACTCAGACGCAACTTGGAGGCACACGCAACAAGAACAATGATTGATGCTATCTAACATCTAGCAGTAACAATTGCTATAGGAAGTTTAGCCAATTCTTCTCTTTTGTTTCTCCTGATAATAATACCTTCTCCTGCTAGAGCTACCTTTTGTTCTGTTGTAGAGATCACCGTGTTTCATAAAGACAGGTGGGCTTTTTGCGAGGATTGTAAAATTTATTTCTTTTTATGAATTTTGTCTCTCTTGTATGAGTCATCACCTTTACTCTTAAGACAACTGCCCCCCTTCCTTCATGTGCAGTGTATTAAGATAAAGTCAAATAAAAATATAAGTTCACTGTATCTGCAATGGTACCAGTAAGCATGTTGGGATGTAATAGCCTATGAAAGTTGCAGCCTTAAACACACATTTGTTGTTGTGTCTCTTCAAATCATTCTGACTTATAGCAACCCTATCACAGTGTTTTCTAGGGGCTGAGAGTGTGTGACACGTCCAAGGTCACCCAGTGGGTCTTCCATGGCTGGGCAGGGAGTTGAATCCTAGTCTGCAGAGTCGTAGTTCAGAGCTCAAACCACTGTACCACACTGGGTCTCAAACACACATTTACATAGTAGTAGGTCCCACTGAAGTCAATGGTGATTATTTCACATTTGCCCAGAACTTGGGAGTTCCTATCATGGCAGGCCCACCAAGCCCCTTGGTTGGAGACTTTCTGTCATCTGGTGGGAACTATTTTTTATTTCAACAAGTATTTGACCCACACTGCTGGCTAATTTTTTCTGCAGCTCTGTATTTTAACCTGTGTGTACATGTGTGAGTGTGTATATGTGACTTCAAGTAGCTTCTCGATTTAGACAATGTTGTGAATTTCATAGAGTTTACTTAGTCACATAGTATTTCAATTTAATTATATTTTAGCAGAGTATTATCTTGAAATAATATGCTCTTCTTCCATTCTTAGATGGTTCTATTTTATGTTACTTTTTATTGCAGATTTTCCTCTACTGTCTTAAGTGTACTTGATGTAAATTATGTAATTATAATGTAACTATAAAAAGTCTAGTTTTCATGAGGATAACAAATTGATTTTTAAACAAACACATTTCATTGGCCAAAGCTGCAAAATTTTCTTGCCAAGATATACTTGTTTGTTTCTCTTTTTTTTTTCAGGACAGCGGACCAAGAAGAAAAATAAAATACTGAAAAACAAAATCAAAAGTGAAGAAGCGTTACAGTCTCAGCCAAATGAGAATCTATCAAGTACTTTTGGTACGTATTTTTCAAAAAGAGAAAGGAGTTTGGTAGGAAGGCATGCATGAGATTTGTTACACCAAAAAAATGAGGGTGCCCATTCTCATTGAGTTGGTTTTTCAAATATGATTAACAATATTTTTACCTTTATTTGTCCAAATTGTGGGCAAATACTTGCTGCCATATTTACTAGAAAGCAAGACTGATGCTTTTGTCATGGGTTGTGGCAAGATTCCTGTGTTTTCATGAATGGTGGGAATCTTTTTTCCCTGTCTACATCTGTAGTTTGTTTGTGCTTGCCTTAACTTTTTCTTGCTGTGTAGCTTTTTTGAGAAATACGGGAGCCGTTCTGTCACACAGAAAGTGAGAGGGAGAGAGATTGCTGATGGCAAACTTGCTCTCTGGCTGAGAATTCTAAAAGCACTTCCCTAAACAGCAAACCCCCAGGATTCCATAGGATGTTGAAAGTGGAATAATAGCACTAGAACAGTGCAGTGCAGTGCAGTGCAGTGCAGTGCAGTGCAAAAATGGCCTAAGAGTCATCTGCTACCTTAGAGACTAAAATACTTATTGAAGTGTGAGGTTCCCTGGATGATAACCACTTCATCAGATGCATAGAAACACAGAGTTGGAAGAGACCACAGGGGCCATCCAGTCCAACCCCCCGTCATGCAGGAACACACATCAAAGCACTCCTGACAGATGGCCATCCAGCCTCTGCTTAGAAACCTCCAAAGAAGGAGACTCCACCACACTCCGAGGCAGCGTATTCCACTGCTGGACAGCTCTGACTGTTAGGAAGTTCTTCCTGAGGTTTAAGTGAAATCTCCTTTCCTGTAGTTTGAATCCATTGCTCCTTGTCCTAGTCTCTGAAGCAGCAGAAAACAAGCCTGCCCCTTCCTCGACATAACATCTCTTTAAATACTTAAACATGGCTATCATGGGAATTTTGGGAACACTAACCAAAATTTGCAGTCTACATAGCTGGGGATGAATGTTTTCTCCATGTCAGAAGGAAATTAAATGTAAAATGTACTGGCAGTGAAAATTTTATTAACACTAGTCACTCACAAAACTATTGCTGCTAAAATGAACTAGGCATTAGGTAAGCCAATTAACACATTTAGTATTAGAAGAAACCCTCATCCCAATTCAAGCTTCTGACAACGGACTTCCTAGTGAATTTTTACTCAGTAGTCTCTCACTTCAAATCTCATCTCCATTTGAAGCTCCCTGCTCCCCAGCTGATCAATGACAGAGTGACATAAAATGATTAAAAAGTTTTGTGATATATTCAAAAAGTGTAGAAATGAAAGTGGGAATTCTGTACATTTTTGGTGGCCCTGCATTTATCCCAGATGAAATCAAACGGGAATCAAATGGGGAAAATTGTTAATAGCATTCTGGAAAAAATCTTATAATTTGGTACAACATGCTGGCAAGCATACAGCACTGCACAGAGTGGAACTGCGTTCAAATTGTTGAAAGGACTTGTATTCAAAGAAAAAGAAACTATTACTCTGTGGGACAGTAATAGCTAGATTAATAATTGCCAAGAATCAGAAGGTGCCACTGACATTGAAACTGAAAGATTGGCTTGTCAAATTCTGAGACAGAGCTGCTCTCAAGTAAATTAACACAGGTGTAATGGTTTAAATGAGGAGCCCATAGCACAAAACCTGGTGGGAAAAGAATATGGCTGCTTCATATGATGCTGACCATGAGGCAGAGACTCCCCTACCATTACAGATTCGGCTGCAACCTGCGTTTTCTACAATCTGCACTTTCCAAATATGCAAGACCTCAGTTTCTGTTACCTCCCCATAGCATGGTCAGGCTCTTTCGCTGGCTAGGGATGGTGGAAGTTATATTCCAACACAGATGGAGGACACCAAGCTGCAGAAGGCTGCTTGTGGATGTTGCTTTGGTGTTTGATGTTTGTTGTTGTCTCTTTCTTAAATGAGCAAATGTATATTATATTATATTGTATTGTATTGTATTGTATTGTATTGTATTATATTATATTATATTATATTATATTATATTATATTATATTATATTATATTAGAGTTTACTAATAAAAACAGGAATTAAGGAAAAACCCAGTCAGGATTGTTTCAATTATATCTCTTTCCTCCTCAGATTTGTATCGGAGAGCCATGTTGGCTCTGAAAATGCAGAAAGGGGGTCCGAAGCCCCCATCTACAGCCAGTCCCTGATTGAGATGCCCCACAAATGTCAGAGAGTTTAAGTGGAATGAGTGGGGGACAAAAATACTGCAGCATGGAGTGTGAGTCCCAATTCCACCATGATGTATCTTCCAACTTATTGCAGCGTGACATTCAAAGAAGAGGTGTTATAATACAATGGGCAATTGGTATTAAAGGTTCTTTCTCTATTTGAAAATCTAGTCCCAAATTGACCATGAGGTGTCTTTCTGCTACTATGGAACTAGAATCTGGTATGCAGATTTGATGCTTTGTCTTCAGAATGTGTGCAGGATCACAACTGGAGATGAAAGAAGGAAAAAAATGGCTCCGATGTTTAGAGCATCTTGGATAGAAACGGACAGTCAGGCACCTCTTCTGTATTGCCATCTGCTGATCTTGCTCACTTGGCAAAGGCACAACTGTGGGAGTTCTCTGAAACTGGAATTCTTTTCTCCCCAAAAGTCACCAAAGTCTTAGCTGTGGCAACTTCCAGAAACAGTATATATCTACAATGGTTGTAACACATGTTATATTGTACATATATCTAAATATTTTTAAGAAAAAGCTTTTTTTTCAAGTAAAGGCCTCTTTTTTAAAAAAGAGAAAAATATGGATACACGCATACAACCCAAGTAATAAAATATGCCAGCACCCAGGATACAGTCCTCCAGACCTCTGCATTTGAAACGAAATTATGGCTAATTGTCTGTACTAATCTAGGACAGCCAAAAGAAGTCAGTATGGGATCTTCCTTGCTTTCAGGTAACTGAAAAAAACTTGTTTCCCTGTTGTCCTAGGGAATGAAGAGAGACCACTTGCTCAGACCAACTCTTGGAAAAACACCCTTGCTTCACTATTGGCTGCTTATATACCTTGTGTTTTGTCCTATAAACTCAAGGTGCCTTAGCTGGCTCTCTTTTTCTTCACCTACTGTCACAGTAGCCCTATCCAGGCACTATACTAATTGAATGTGAGGTTAAATGGGTGGTGTAATTTTGTGCTTGGTGAACACAAATGTCTAACACAAAGATTTAAAGAGGGCCCTGTAATCAAATTTACAGAGTTTCCATGATCAGATACATCTGGACGGCAGATGTATGCATGAGGAGACAGAGAGAGGCGAGTATGCCACAAACTGAGAGAGGCCAGCCCAAGGCCACCCAATGGCTTTATCATGGCTCAGTGGGGTCTAGAGTGTGAATCTTCCAAGTCTAGGACAACACTCTAATCGAGGGATAAGCAACTGTGGCCATCCGTGTATTAAGAGACTACAGCTACCATCATCCCTAGTCAACATTAGCAGTGAGAAAAGATTATCTTTCCCCAGTCCAGAAATATCTGGAGGGCAAGAGTTACCCACTGCTATGCCCCATATAGCACACAGTCAAACTGTGGAATTCTTTGCTGTAAGACGTAGTGATGTCTACCAACTTGGCTACCTTCAAAAGGGGATTAGATGGAAGCTAGATACCACTTTCAGGAACACAGACACTTTGGCCATTTCTACACTACCCTGTTATAATGCTATTATTCCACTTTCAACATCCTATGGAATCCTGAGGTTTGCACTTTAGGGAGGGGCCTTTGAGGCCTTTGAAATGGCCTTTACTCCTCTTACACCAGTTGCTAGGAAGCTGTGCAATATCCTGTGCTTGCAGACTCTTTTCTTAAAGGCCATTTCCACACTAGACTGTTATAGTGCTATTATTCCACTTTCAACATCCTATGGTTTGCAGTTTAGGGAGGGGCTTCAAGTGCAGAAATGGCCAAAGGCTCAGGGAACAGATATTGTGCCTTCTTTTTCCAGTTCTACCAGTATTCCTGAGAGGCCTTTATGATTCTGCTAGTGGCAATTTTGCACCTCCTGGTGGTTCAGTGAAGATGAACTAAATTAAATCAAGGAATGGCTGTACCTGCAGGAAGCATCTCTAGAAGCCACCACTCAAAACAGACACTGAAGTGATCATTATTTTCTCCATCATTGCCCTCAACAGACCATGATCAGTGTAAATTGCAACCTATGGAGCAAAACAAAGAAGAGAGTCAGGGAAATTACAGTATGTGAGAATTCTCACTTTTTGCCCTGACAAATGCTTTGCTTCTTTCGCAGCTGCATAATACAGTCAGCCATCCACATTCACTAGGGCTACGGGTGCAGGACCCTCACAAGAGTGGAAAAATTGCAAATATCAAAATGTGTATGTGTATGTTTGTAGGAAGTGGGCCAAGGCATAGAAGAGGAGGTGGGGCTGGCATGGTGGCCCTATACTTCCACTCCCTCACCCATCTCCTTCTTGGGGTGGGGAAAGGAGGAGGAGGAGAAGCGGGTTTTTAATTGCGCAGCCTGATAGGAGCTGCTGAGAGGGCAAGTTGCCCTGGATAAAAAGCACCTGAGGTGGTGGGCAAGGGTTGGAGAAACACACAAATAATCAAATCTGTGAAAGTTAACTTGAAAACGTGGAGGGCCAACTGTAGTCAGGAGTATATGCTGGTACACGACATTTTTCTCAGCTTGGAGGTGCTCTCACAAAGAAAGTTATTGCTGTTGTGAACTGCCCTCAAGTTCACTTTGACTTATGATGATCCTATGAACAAGAGACATCCATGTCATCCTATAATTAACAGCTATGCTCAGGTCTTGCAGAGTAAAGGCTGTGGCTTCCTTGATTGAGTCTGTCCATCTGTAATGCGGTCCTCCTCTTCTCCTATTGCCTTCGACCTTACCAAAAATTAAAGCTAAACCAGTTGTATTTCTGCCTGCAATGTAGCTATTAAAGGCACAGAGCTCCCCCTTCAGGCAAATAAGGTGGGTGGCTATTTTAGTACAAAAGGAATCATATGGCCCACAAGAAGTTGTTGGACTGCAAGTCTCAGCAGTCCTAGGCATCATTGTCAATGGTGAGGAATGCTGGGAGTTGGAGTCCAGTACCATCTAGGGCTATGTGATGCTCACTCTGTTGTCATAATGACTTTGATGCAAATAATTAGCATTGTTGTCTCACTTGGGATGTCTTCTTTAGATAAAAGTGCAAGGATTTGGGTTAATGACACAGAATATTGCCTTGCATTGAGCCTGTTATCAGGTTTGTCTAGCTCAGGATTGTCTACAACTTTAATTTGTCATCTGTTCTGTTATTTGTTTGCTTCCTTGACTTTTTATGGCATAAAATATGCAACTGGAAAATGTCCAATGGAAAAATATAGAGAGGGCAGAATTGGGCACACGTTTTGCATTTGAGATAGGCAATTAGAATAGAAATTTATAGCAGTATAAGCACATAGGATTATTGCAAACCTAGAAAAATAGCATCCTTAACTAGCTATCCTTAACTAAATCTGAGCAATGGAGGGTCATGTCTTGGTGGACCACAAGCTGAGCATGAGTCAGCAGTGTGATGCAGCAGTCACGAAAGCCAACGCAATTTTTGGTTGCATCAATAGGAGTATGGTGTCTAGATCGAGGAAAGTAATAGTACCACTGTATTCTGCTTTCTGCTATTCTGCTTTGGTCAGACCTCATCTGGAATACTGTGTCCAGTTCTGGGCACTTCATTTCAAAAAGTATATTGACAAGCTGGAACATGTCCAGAGGAGGGTGACCAAAATGGTGAACGGCCTGGAAACCATGAAACCCTATGAGGAGCAGCTCAGGGAGCTGAGGATGTTTAATTTGCAGAAGAGAAAGTTAAGAGGGGACATGATAGCCATGTTGAGGAGGGTGCAGGCTTGTCTTCCGCTGCTCCAGAGACTAGGACAAGGGGCAATGGATTCAAACTACAGGAAAAGAGATTCCACCTAAACCTCAGGAAGAACTGCCTGATGGCCAGAGCTGTTTGGCAGTGGAATCTGCTGCCCGGGAGTGTGGTGGGGTCTCCTTCTTTGGAGGTTTTTAAGCAGAGGCTGGATGGCCATCTGTTGGGAGGGCTTTGATGGGAGTTCCTGCATGGCAGCGGGTTGGACTGGATGGCCCCTGGGGTCTCTTCCAACTCTGTGATTCTATGTTCTGGCCCGGTCTTCCAGCACCATCCTACAGCTATTGAGAACGTTCTTTCTTCGTTCTGCTGACAGATCATTTTGAACAGCGGAAAAATTTGCTATAGGAAAGCTCTGATCAGCAACCTGCCCTAGCCTACTTCCCAATAACTAGGGATTAAACGAGGGGCTTTGTGAAGTAGGACTCGGACCGTTTTCTTACTCGAAGAGGAAGGAGGCAGTTCCAACTCCTGCAATTCCAACTCTACTGGAAAAGTTCTTCTGTTTTAATCGAGTCGAGCAGCATCTGTCTGTCTGTCTGTCTGTCTCGAGGCACGCGACAGCTTTAGGAAACCCCCCGTCCCAAATCGCCCTTCCGCAAGTCAGCCCTTCTCCTAGCAAGGCAGCCGAGAGGAGCGGCGTGGCGCAAAAGCTCCGAAACCCAAAAGCGCCCCGCCTTGGGAGGAAAAGGCGGCGCTTGGCGCGGAGCACAGGCCGCGGAGGCGGTCCCGGGCGCGGGAGACGGCGCTGGGCGACGAGCTGGGCCCCGGCCCGGCCCACGGGGAAGGCAGGTGCCTGGAGTTTTCGGGGTTTAGCGGCTTCTTCTCTGCGGCCATTTCCGCGCTAGAGGGTTATAGCGCTACTATTCCCCTTTCAGCCTCCTATGGAATCCTGGGGTTTGCAATTTAGGGAGGGCCTCCGCCTTGAAAGTGGAATAATGGCGCTATAACACTCTGGTGCGGAAATGGCCTAGGTGGGACTTGACCTGTAAGCAGCGCCGGGTGCTGGGAAGGCTGCGCGAGAAGTCGCGCGTGGAGCAAGAGGGGATTCTGACACCAAGGACGAAGGACGCTCGCTGGAATAACTAAAGCGTCCAATACCTTTCATTTCTTCCAAATGACCAAGAAAACAAAACAAAACACTGCTTTTCTGAACAGCCAGGAAAAAAAATACAGAGGGTTGCTTAAACTGTGAGTCTTTCTGTACTACACTGTTATAGTGTTATCATCCCACTTTCAACATCCTGGGGAATTCCGGAGTTTGTCGTTTCCTGAGGCCAAAGAGCTCTCTGGCTGAGAATGCTAAATGCCCCTCTCTAAACTGCAAACCCCAGCATTCCATAGGTAGTTGAAAGTGGAATGATAGCAGTATAACGGTGTAGTGCAGAAAGACCATATGAGATTTTAGGGATCTGGTCTGAAAGGTAGCTGGAGACGGCCAGAATGGTCATTGACAGGCCTTCGGGTGAGATAGGGTCCCGTTCCGTTCCCTGTCGTCCTTGTTGTGTGCCTTCAAGTTTCCAGCAGACAGTGATCCCATAACAGGGCTTTCTGGGCTGAGAGGGTGTGACCCACCCATGGTCAGGCAGTGGGATTACCGTGGTCGAGGGGGAATCGAACCCTGGTCTCCAGGATCGTAGTCCAGTTCACAAATCGCTACACCGCTCTTCCTGTCACTCCAGATGTAAGTTAATAAAACATAGTTCCCCAAATGCTGAATGCATTAGTAGATGTGGTGGAAGGATTATTAAAAACAACATGCAGGCAGCTTGCTGACAGCAGTTTGTTTATATCTTGCCTTCTTTCCTCAAGAAGAGGGCTCTCCTCTTCGCTGTTTCTTTGTAGCAGCCCTGTGAGGTAGGCTAAGCCAAAAGAGCAGGGCTAGCCCAAGGTAATCCTGCCAGCTTTCTGACTCGGCGGGAACTTGAATCTGAATTTCCCAAACAGCCATACAACATTCTTGATTCCTGCATCGCGTTAATATTGGTTTCCATTTGATGCTTTTACTAAAGCAATTCAGGCAACATCATACCTCTGAATGGAGTAAGGGCACACCTCACCACCTGAAGGATTCCAGATTTCTTGTCCACAAGAAATGGCAGCCAGCTATGGACAGAGGTTTTTGTTACATTTCCAAGTTTGCTGGCCAGTGAGACTGAGGCACCGATTTCTGGTAACAGTACCTGAGGACTGGAGGTGCGAAGAAGCTGGAAGGGAAAAACCCAGGAAAAAAGGATGGAAGCACAAGAAACTAAAAGAGAGGAACAGCTCCTGGGGCCTGGGTATCCCCTGGGAAGAGAGGTAGGAGGACCCCCAGTTGGGGGCAGACCTTGGGAAAGTTAATGGTTTTCGACAGTATTTTGAGTGCCTCAGCCAGCAGTGGCCATGTGGGTTGGGGATACTGGGAGCTGTAGTCCAAAAAAAGTAACTCTTTCAAGCTTTGCTTAGTGGTAATGTACTGCGCCTTTAAGGGAGCATACACACACACTCTAACATGGAAGTTTTCTGTGATCTTTGAAGGATTGTTTTCTCCATTTTCAGTGTGAGGAACGCTGTTTACCTCATGGATGGAGAAAATATTCAGTTGTTGGACTGCAACTCCAATTAGCCCTAACTATCATAGCTTGGGGGCAGAAATCATGGTCCCACAACATGTGAAGTAATCAAAAATGTCACTGTCCATGCAAAGAGTAAAGTAGCAGCAGCTCTGGAGAAACTCAAGGTTTACAGATGTACAAAAAATTTTTGGAGGGGAGATTCCCCCAAAACAATTGAGTAAGGTCTCAGTGTGCCTGGACTGATGGACAACAGTATGAAAAAAACAGGAGTTTTCAAAAATCTGGAGCAGAAGCACCCCACACTGCTGCAGTTTGGTGCAGGTGTCACTTGTATTCCTTGAAATCTAGGGTCCCTTCACACTTACAGAATTACAATGCTATTATTCCACTTTAACAACCGGGGTTCCACCCTGTGGGATCCTGAGGTTTTGTAGTTTAGTGAGGGGCTAGAGTGCTCCGTCTGAGAATTCTAACAGCCCCTGCCTACACTGCCAGTCCTAGGATTTTATGGGACGGAACCATGGCAGTTAAAGTGGCACCACAGCACTGTAATTCTGTAGGCTGCATGGGCCCCTCATGAGTTTCCTATACGAAAGGAATCAGTCACCAGTTAGCAGCTCAGAACTGAAAGGAGTCCATAGAAAGTTGAATTCACTCTTATAAATGTGAGATATCCATTTTGAGGGATTATGGAGGTGCTGTGATCTTCTGCTTTATGCTCATGTAGATACTGCTTTTGCACAGAAAATTGAAATGAGGCAGGGCTCCTTTGAGTAGGAATCTACACCCAATAAGAAGCCTCAATTAATGTCTGTCTACATGCCTGCCAGATCTAGGGAAAGTTACTTTTTGGCATACAGTTTCTTGAATCCCTAGCCAGTGGTTGTGCTAACAGGACAATCCTGGAAGTTGTAATGCAAAAAGTAACTGTTTCATGTGCATGTGTAGCTCCTAGGCAGTGGATTGCCTTGCCTAGGATTTCTCTCTTTATAAGTGTAACATGTTATGTTTGCCAGGTTGTCACGTGCAGTTACCCCACTGTGTGGACTCCCCTATGAGGAGCAACTGAAGGTAAGATGGGCTTGCTGAGGTGCTCTACACACAACCTAGCATGGTATAATAGAACAATATGGCAGACTTGGGCTGGAGAGTTCTGGGTTTGGGTCCTAAAATTCAGTCCTGAAGCTTCTCAGGAGGACAAGAGGCAGGCTCTTGTCTCCTAGTCCACTTGTAGGAGTGCTGTGATGGTGAAATGGCAGTGTCTCAATTTTTCACTGCCCTAAAATCTTTGCAGGAAGAAAAAGATACAATTGTAAAAAGTGAACTGAAATCAGATAATATGCCTTGATAGCCCAAGAAATATCTCCTGTGGGCCTAAATATTTATTTTATGCTGTGTTCTTAGCTGAATGAAATAAGAGGAAACCTGTTGAAGCTAATGCTTATTGAAGACTAGCGTATATATCCGGTGTTGCCCGGGATTTTATTTTCTCATAGGTAATACTTGCTAGAAATACCTTAGGACTTATCTTACCTTACCTTGGGAATTAGATGTGGTTGAAATACACAGATTTGAGCTCCTGTGTCCCTAATTCCCCAAACTGTCTTGCCCAGTACCTGTAACTTTTCCCCATATTCCCCAATCCAAACTGTATTCAGAGTTGTTAACATATAGAGGTTGGGTTCCTGAAGGAATACGCTGCTGTCCTTCTTCTTGCTGTTAGGCCTCGTCTCCATAGCAACTGGCCTCAGGCCCAAGAGCTTTCTGGCTGAGAATTCTAAAGGCCCCTCCCTAAGTTCCCTAAACTCTCTAAACACATGATTGAAGGGTGGTGGCAGAATATAAGAATAAATGGCATTACACATGGGTCCACTTTGCAGAGCTCTTCTTCTCAGTTGGTCATGTGAAGCTGTTCAACATAATGTGATTGATAAAGCCATTCTTTTTACTACGCATATATGTGCTCCAGGTGAAATATGAAAAAGTGAAGATGATTCTGCAGTCACTGACGTCTCGTCTTAAGGAGCTGGGCACAGATGTGTCAAAGATCACACAAGCAGAGGATGGGATGTGCTGCCCTCTGCAATCTGTTGTCCCCTCTGTGAGTAGTTGTTGTTCCCTTGGTGAGTATTGGCCATTCTGGCTAGAGGATTCTGGGAGATGTAGTTAAAAAAACTTTTTCCAAGCTGTGGTGTTTGGGAAAAGGACCTTCCGTCTTTGAAGTGGGGGTCTCTAAGCTGGGAGAGTGCTCTGTGCTGGCCACAGTTGGGCCTTTGGGTTCTTGCAAGCTTCTTGAAGTGATGAACAGCCATTTGAGAGAGGCTGTACACAGAGTGTAGGGAGCCTATGGCTCTTCAGGGGTTGTTGGATTACAGTTCCCATCATTCTTGGCCATTGGCTATACTGGCTGGGGTTGATGGGAGTCAGAAACCAACCACATCTGGACCTACATGCTCTCTGTCCACACTAGACACCAGTAAGTTGGGCAAGGGTTGGCAGTAGCCTTGAAGAGGCTCAAAATGCTCTCTGATAGGTTGTCTTTTAATTCAGTACCCAGCTGTAGCACTCAACCAGGCTTATCAGGAGATGGGTGTAAAAGAGAGGCAGAATCTAGGATATGCAAAAGATGAGCTTTATTCCCAAAAACAGCCTCACATGTTTCATGCATGAAATATTTGTCTGGGCTTCTGAGGGAATAGATGTATGCATGCATAATTTAATAGAAGGGAACTGTAATAGTCATAGAAAAAAACATCAGTTAAATGGATAGAAAAGTTATATATATGTGTAGGTCTCATATT
Organism: Iguana delicatissima; assembly: GCA_948472985.1. NCBI lineage: Eukaryota > Metazoa > Chordata > Lepidosauria > Squamata > Iguanidae > Iguana > Iguana delicatissima. The sequence continues at coordinate 464,116 of CAOKZL010000631.1, read as the reverse complement.
GATGTACACATGAAATTAAAATCTATAGCAGGTTTTTACCCTTTTCTTTACCATGGACTCCCTGTAAAGGTAATTTGTTGCCAGGGTCCCCTATGACTTAACTCAAGATCTCAAGGTGTCCTGTAGAACACCAAGCGCAAGGGTTTTTTCCCTCAAATCCGATGTGGAACAAGATTAATAGCAGGGAACAGGGATAAAGTCAGAGGAGGGCCCTGACAAGTATTTATAGAGCAAAGATGTCAGGTGCTGGCATTGAACTTGAGTTGGACAACTGAATGTAGATCTGCAGCAGCTGCACCACATGCCTTGTTTCTGCTGCAGGCAAATCGGGCAATCGTGCAAAAGTCACTGCTCCCCAGCCTCAGTTTCGCATCACTGGGAATAAATAATAAAATAGGGCAAGGATCTGAAATGGGTTGTAGTCCTCAGTGAAGTTGAATGCCAAGCACATTGTTCAGGAACTTGGATGTTATTATTTTTTTTTTAAATGTTTCCAGTCCTGGATAACTTTGGAATTGTGTGTACAAAGCCAGTAAATCACAGACACTGGGGGAAAGGGAGAGAGAGACTGGGGGCCTTTTCGCACTACACTGTTCTAGAACTATTATTCCACTTTCAACATCCTGTGGAATTCTGGGGTTTGTAGTTTACTGAGGCTGAAATTGCTCTCTGGCTGAGAATTCTAAAGGCCCCTCCCTGAACTGCAAGCCCCAGGATTCCATAGGATGTTGAAAGTGAAATAATAGCACTATAACAGTGTAGTGCAGAAAAGCCCTGGGTATGTTTTTTAATAGTTGAAAGAACAGAGTGTTCTTTTCCTCATAATGCCCACAGGGAACTGAAAAAAGTATGCAAAACAGGTAAAACCTAAGGAAATGTTACATGTGTTGGATAATGTAGATTTATACATATTTTGTACCATTGCCAAATCCAGTTGTTTTGTTTTAGTTTACAGAAGTGTTCTGTATGTATGCATACATGCATGTATTTGTACATGCACATATGTAATGTAAAAGACTGACTCCCATCAGATGCTGGGATTCCTGGCTTGGCATTTCATTCTTCTGCTTCCTGGTTGGTTTTGTAGCTAACATAGGCCTTTACTTCCCCTGTCCTATCTCTCTTGCTTTGTACAGATTTATATCCTACTTGGCTTAGAAAGGTTTTGCCTGTCATTGGCGCTGCTTTTCTCCACAGTCATCTATTGCTTCTTGGCTTTACCTTCTTCTTCCCTGTTTTCCAGCCTGTTGTCAATGGCTACAGAAACAAATCTACGTTTTCTGTGAACCGAGGAGCTGATGGAAACCCCAAAACTGTGGGGCTCTATGTAGGAAGTGGCAAAGGTCAGTATGTCATAAGACAGACAACAGGCAAACAGGAGATTGCTATATCCTAAGTCAGACTCTCCCCATCACATCTTGCCAATATTGTACAGGCTTCCCCTGCTTATCTGACAGACAGGTTAGGGACTGAAGCACTGTTCAAAAGTAGAAATGGTTGAAAAGCAGAATGAATCTACTGTAGGGAACATGAAGGACTTACAGAAACTCACTTGGGACCGACCAACCATGTGCACTGCTTGTAAAGTCTCTCGGCAGACTTGGTGTCTTCTTTTCTCCTGCAGAGCTCACTTTGCAAGCAGTGCATGTGCAGTCCCAAGCCATAGGCAAAAAGAACTGATGGAAGCTCACTGTTTCAATGCTTGCAATACAGAAGACTTCCATTAATTTGACCAGAGGATCTGCTCTTTCTGCAGGCAAGACTTGCAACTGCACACACATTCAGGTGGTCCCAAGCAAGCCTCCATAGGCAAGAAGAACTGATGAAAGAGCAGATCCCACATTGAATTAATGGAGTGAATCATCAGATAACGGTGTCAAAAGACAGGGGCTTCCTGTACCTGGTTGAATCTCTCTAAAGTTTCAGTCTGTCCCACCATCTTCTCTCTCACAGAGGGTAAGTATGCCGCCTTCCAGATGATGTTGGGTTGTAGTTCCCATTATCCTTAGACAGCACGATGAATGGTGAGGAATGCTAGGAGTTTCAGCCCACCAGCATCTGGAAAGCTGTGTGATTCCCACCATGCTGTTTTATCTTTTTAAAAAACATCTGTAGCTAAAGGAATTGAAGCTGGACTTTTTACATACATAAAAAGCAAAGTCTTATTCAACATATTAATCAATGACTTGGATAAAGGAAAGTCGGAGCAAAGTCAGAGTACCCACCTTGAGTTGGAGTCAGAGCTTGGAAAACCTTACTCGTTTGGATTACATATATACTTTAGTTAATGAAGTAGATGCATTCCTGGGGATTATGTCTTTAACAGAAATTTTGATAGCAGAGGCCAAAATAACATGGATAGAATAGGGATAGATTCCTACACCAGAAAAAAAGAAGAGATGTTCAAAATGTTTCAGTAAACTTTTAAAAAATAATGATATGCACATGTGAAATGAAACACCTAGGTCAGGTAAGCATTGTATAAATAGATAAGAACATTTCAAACCCTCTAGAGACCACTTTATACAGAGCAGAAAATGGAATTAGTAGCTTTTAGATCCTGTAACTAATGCTGTCAGTAATACTGCTGAGCTTTCTGCCCATAGCTGCTGTTTCTAATGGTTCTCCTTAGAACCTGTGTGCATAAACATATCTATATACATAACTTCTGAGTGTAAAAATATTCAAGTTCCTTGAGGCAGAGTTGAGATGCTCATTGTGAAACTGTTGAGTATGTTGCACTATCCCGACATTTAATTGTCATTTCCAGTGAGCAAATGACATAAAACTCAGCTCAGCAAACAATATAATGCAATTAGCACAACTGACTATTTCTGGGCTCCTTCCCTCTTTCCAGTGTTCAGAACATTTTCCCAGTCTAAGGGAAAGGGATTCTGTGACTGGTACCACTGGATGGCACATCTCTTGTTACCAGCACTTCAGCCTGCAGGAGGTGGGGGACATCATAGAATCATAGAATTGGAAGAGACCATAGGGACCCCCCAGTCTGACCCCCTGCCATACAGGAACACACATCAAAGCACTCCCAAAAGATGGCCATCCAGCCTCTGTTTAAAAACCTCTAAAGAAGGAGACTCCACCACATTCCGAGGCAGCATATTCCACTGCCAGACAGCTCTGACTATCAGGAATCTTCTTCAGGTTTAGGTGGAATCTCTTTCCCCATATGTTGAATCCATTGCTCCTTGTCCTAGTCTGTGGAGCAGTAGAAAACAAGCCTGTTCCCTCCTCAATATGACATCCTTTCAAATATTCAATGCAGACTGAGAGAAAATGGACAGAACAGGTTTTTTTTAATTGCTGAATCCATGTCAGACTAACATGGGCCACTGCTTTATGGACCAGACTGGTGCATCCATCCTCATTTCCTTGTGTTAAGTCCAAATCTGTCTCTCTGTAATTTAAAACTTTGGTCGCCATCAGTAGAAAATGAGATCAGTTATTGGCTGCTGTGCTTCAAAAGCCAAGGTGCAATGTCCTTTCTTTCCCATTTTTGCAGGCAGGGATATTGTTTGTGTGCGAGCCAACCACTTGCTGAACATGCCTCCAGCCCACCTCCAGGTAGCTCAGGTAAGGATGTTGTGGCATGACTCAAAAAAAGGCAATTGTACATTTGTATTTATAGCAGAGGAAGCACTGTTGTTCACCATAATTCAAAACACAGAATTACTCCTCTTCTGGATTCAGCAAAAGTAGCTGTGATAAGGTATTATTGATAATAGCGCTAATCCCAACTTCTTTTTGAATCTAGTGCTATGAGAAATTTCTCCATCAGTCTCCTCTGGATCCCTGTCTTCTCTTTCATCTGGGTGGCCACTGGCGGGAGATCATTGTGCGGAGCAACAGGAAAGGAGACACCATGGCTATCGTTACCTTCCACCCCCAGGACCAAAGTCCAGTGAGTAACCTGAGAGTTGGGAACAGTTTTCACTACCTCACGTTAGAAAGTCTAGTACGATTGTAGTGAAGCCAAAGAAATGATGCTTTTTTTGGTGCTTTTTTTGTTGTGCATTAATATCTCTTTCATGTGCATTTGGTAAGCACCTTACTAGCAAGAGTCCAACATAGGGCTGCACAAGACATTGTGCTGCCTGAGGTGGAGTAGCCACCCACCCAAGTCAAGGTGCATGTAGTTGGCTGAGCTGTTTGGATATGAGACATAAAATCCCACAAATGCCTCTCCTATTTCCTAACAGTAAAAAAGCCAATGATTATGGGGGCAGTAGCAGTAGCAGTATTAATAAACAGATGTTTTGTTGCCCATTCATGACAGGTGAAATCTGTTGCTGAAGCAGCCATTTCACTCAACTAATAACAAAGCCAGCCCCACAAGAGAAGTTGATCCAGTCATAGCTGGAGGCTTACTTCCCCACTCTCACAGAGTCTGTTAAGCCCAGTGCAGGCATTCATCTGAACACAAGCGGAGCTAGAATGAGGAGGGAATGCTGGTTTGCAATATCTTTTGCATGTGGGTTGCCTTCTAGGATTTCATCTATTCAGTGCAAAGATTGCAAAGCATTCTGTGTGTGAGCTCAGCTGAATGCACATACAGAACTGTTCGCAGCCTGATCTCTGAAAAGATCTAGCAATCTACCATGTACGTGGAGATGTTGGGGAGAAAAGGTTTACATCTCCATTCACATGCGCTCCCCAATTTAGGTCCTGTTTCTATGCAGGCAAATACAGTGGGCCCTCATATGAACAACTCCTGGATCTGCAAATTTAAGTGATTGTGGAGTATCACATCCTATACCTAAAATAGCAGTGATGTGCCTGTGGACACACTGAAGCATCTGTGATCTGTGCACATGTCACCACTATTTAATAATATGGGACACAAGCACTCATGGTTTTTCCCCTTCATGGCAGGCCCTGGAATGGAACCTCTATAGATACAGAGAGCCCACCTTACTTATATATGGCACTTGTTTATTATAAATAAATAAATAACTCAGAGATTATATGAACTCTGAAAGTAGCAAGCCATCCCTTTTGTTTAATTGTTCTGCAAGCCACTCTGGTAGCCTTTCCAATTGAACAGTGGCATGCAAATGCTTTTAACTTAGTCAGTGAAATCTATATGATTATAAAGTTTACAAAAACCACTACAAGAACTAGTGTTGGAATAAGTTACATCCACTTCTGGAGTCTCTCTTTGCTTCATTTCCTTCATTTCTTTGTTCTTCACAGGAGGAACTCTGCAGTCAGAGAGAGCAGATCAAGGACTTCTTCCTTCAAGGCCCCGGGGCAGCGTGTGCTCTGACCTCCCTTTATTTCCAGGAGAGGTAAACAACCTTCGCTTCACCGCAGTACATCTCAAAGCCTAAGAGAAATTTAGGGGATGAGCTGGATGACACAACAACAGAGTTCTAGGGCTGCTGCCTCAGCTGACATTGTGCAACCTGCAGAATCTGATTCAGGATCAAACTAGATCTAAATTTAAGCCATGTTAAATTCCATCAAAACCAAGGGACTAACGTTGTGGACCTAAACTTGCTAACTTCAGATAAAGCCCCTCGATCAGAATGCATCCTGTTTTCCTGAGAGTTGCAGTATAGGAGGGCTTTTTTTAAAATACAAAGTACTCAGTTACAAACACATCTCAATGTGACAAATGGAGGTCTTTGAGCAGCCTTCCGCTGATGAGACATTTGCACTGGCTGTCTCCAGTATTAGCCTAGAGGCAAAAGCAGCGTGAGATGAAAGTGGGACAGCTTAGCTCAGGAGTGGAGATGTTAATGTCTAGTGTGGATCTCAGTCAAAACCTGGTGGGAGGAGGGGTGGGAATCTGAATTCTATAAGTAGGTGGGACCAGAGCCCAGAGTCTGTGGAACTACAGGCAAAATGGAGAGGTGCCAGAGCCTCAGTGAGTGAGGCCAGAGTTAAGAGTGATGTTGGTTTGAAATCAGGCCATAGCCTCCACCCACCCAATCTCGTTTAAGGAAACAGTGGTTGAGGTTGTGGTCCATGGCCTTTGTTTGTTCTTCAAAGTGTTCTCTAGGATAACTGGTTACACCTCAAAGCTCTATGGTATTTTAGCTTTTTTTAGGATATTGTGCCAAATAAATGAAGAGTTTGATACACAGTGAATAGGGAGCGGGGTGTCTATTAAAAGCCTAACTCATCCTAACTCATTGAGATTTTAGTTAGAGGACTCCCAAACCTAATTCAATTTATATTTACATTAGCAGGAAAATTTCCTAACACATTAAATTAATTGTTAAATTGAACATTAAGTTATTGGTTAGTTTTAAAAGAAATTCTAGTAGAAGATGGCATGTACTAATATGGTTAATGCTGTTGCCCTTTAGTGATAACAGTCTGCTATTTGCTTATATAATCTGGCGATTTCCAGATGCCATAGACTACAAATACCATAATTCAACTGCTGGTGGGATGCTAAACTATGGTATTTAACTAGCTGTCAGTAATTTTTATCATTTATCTGCCTCTCTTGCCTTCTTTCCTTCCCCACCCACCACCCTTGCCAACATGTATGCCATTCTGTCACCTGTCAGTGCTCAATTACAAAAAGGGGAGCCATGCAGCAGTTGTAACTGACCCTTTGTCATTGTGTAGCAGGAAGAAGCTCTTGGTTACTTTGACTTTCAGGGCTGGTTTGGGTTTGTGTTTCAAGGGGATGGGAGTAGGACCTCTCTTACAGTTAATATGAGAATTAGAATGTAGTAAAAGATGTTGTAAGTAGGATTTCCAATGAAATGTTACAATATATTGTCCCTCACCGATAGAAGTGTGCCAGATCAAGGTGTCTGCTAGTCATCAACCATGACTGTTTCAAGTTTAGAGGAACAAAGTAAGACAATTCATTCTTCTTTCCCATCCCATCCCCATCCTCTTTTGCAATTGATACTCAGTATTCTAGGGCCCTAGTGAAATGCTGCAAACCTTAGGTCCCTTAGATATCTTGATGTATTCCTTTTATTTCTCAGTGGCTCTGTTGGCATTTGCCACTTGAGATTACTATTGGAGAGAGTGATGTCCTTAAAAATCAGGGAACAGTCATCAGTGTTCTTTTGCCCCAATAATCCCATTTACATCCTGCAGTCTGTCTTGCTTGTAATAAGATTAATCCATCAGTTATGCCTGCATGACTCCTCCTGCCCACCATTGTAAGGAATTGCAGATTTTGGGGTGACAGCATCACATTCAGCTTTTCCTCCCCCCCCCAGTGTATTTAACATCCAGCATAACAAAACACTTTGGAGGCTGCAAATGCTTGCTCGCTACATTTTGAGACTTGGGTCCTAATAAAGGCCTTACAGTATCATGGCTTTGGGATGTTACTATGAAGTGAGCCTGGTTGTAGGGAGAAAGTGAAGGTGTTATGGACACCGACATTGAAATGGTTGGCACTGACACTGCTGCGTTGCAGGTAACGATATATTGGAACAGCCATGTTAGAGAAGGCTTTTCCTTTCTCATTCTCCAAGTTGCTTTATATGGAACATTTTTAAAAGTTTGGCTTCAGGATCTTCATTTGGTTTCATCCTTGTGTGTTCTTTTGGCACGTTGCTAGCTTGCATGGTTTCAGAGGAAAGCTTGACAAATGTATAGTGAGCAAATAAAGAAAAAAAGCAAGCAGAGCACATCGTGCTGTTGAGTTTTAATCTGGTAATCTGATAACATTGTTAAAGCGCAGCCTTGTCTTAACTCTTTGGTTTCCTTCTAGCACCATGACTCGCTGCTCCCACCGACAGTCTCCTTACCAGCTTCTGTATGGTACATCACATATCTTCGAAGAGCTACAGGGCCTTCAATTTCGCATTTCCCCAGATGCCTTCTTCCAGGTCAATACAGCCGGGGCTGAGGTCCTGTACCAGACCATTGGCAAACTGAGCTCAGTTGACAAGGACACGGTTCTCCTTGATATCTGCTGTGGAACTGGTGTGTATTGATAATGCGTTGGGATGAAAAATACAGTTTATGCATTTTTTTCTTTATGTGTAGTAACAATATATTGAAAGAGAAAATTATCTTGATACTAAGATTACCCCTTCCTTCCGTCATCAGATACAAATGCAGTATAGCTAGTGCACTGAAGTGCTTAAAGTGTGTCTTGGGAGATGCAGGTTGTAGGTTCCGTTGAGCCATGAATTTCACTGCGTGGCTTGGGGGCCAGTCACGCTTTCTGTCAGCCTGCCACAGAGTTGTGAGGTCAAAATAGAGAGCAGGGGTGCAGTATGTATTCCCTCATGCTCACTGGAAGAAAGGCAGATTATAAGTGTAGCAAACAAATAATGTCTATTAAAATTCACTTATACATTAGATACAATGTATTTGTACACATCCTTAACAGATCAGATTTGTAGCCCAACCATTTACTCTCAGATTATTGTATCTGTGGTGGTGTTGTATGCCTTCAAGTCATTTCCAACTTATAGTGACTCTAAAGTGAACCTATCATGGGGTTTTCTGGGGCTGAGAGTTTGTGACATGCTCAAGGTCACCCTGTGGGATTCCATGGCCAAACAGGGAACTGAACCCTGGTCTCCAGGGTAGTAGTCCAATGCTCAAACAGCACATTGGCTCTCTATTATATCTGTACCAATACTGAAAGAACTTCTCAGTTATGTTCTTATTTACTGCATGTTTCTACTTTTCCTAAGGTATGCAATTTTCAAGCATTTCAATAAAGAACAATATTTTGCTTTGGAGATTGGTGACTGATGGAACCTTTACTCTTTTCTGCAAATCTTAGCAACAGTTAAGGCAAGAATGGGAATGCTGGTTTCCTGTATTTTCTTGGACTGCAGCAGTGAGGGATGAAGACCAGCATGACGTGAAGGGCTGCCGGTTGCCCATCCCTGCAAACTTCAGTGTGGTTTTGAGGTCATAACAAAAGTCCTTCTGGATCAGAACAAAAGCTTATCTTTTCCAGCATTCTGTTCATGCAGTGACTGTCCAGTTGCCAATGGGAAGTTCACTAGCAGGGCATAAGCTCAACAATGTCCTCCTATTCATGGTTTCTGACAGCTGATATATGGAGCCATGTTGCCCGCAGTACTGAGGGATATGTAGCCAGTAGTCCAGAGGCCAGGACTCATGGTTACTAATAGTCCCAGCCCCCACGAAACATCCTTCTTACATTGCCAGTGGTTTGGCTGGTGGGAACAAGGGAGACAGTCTTTCTAATAATGGCTTCAAAATCTTGAAACATCTTTCACCGACAGACTCATCACTGGCAGCTGCAGTCCAAGAAAACAGTTCATATTTAAATAAGCACTAAATATGGGCTTTTTTTCTGTTGCACTTTTATTTGAAACTGTCAGTATTTGTTGTTTGTTGGATCTGTCTCCTTTATGATGTTTGAATTGATTGCTCTTTTCTTGTATTTTAATACTACAGAGTTTGCTTTGCTGTTAGCTGTCTTGTTTACCTGCATAAATAAGTGGCGTTACTTGCTATGAACCTATTTCCTCTGAGCTGAGCTAAATAGTTTGGTACTATTTTGATAAGCTGGTTTTAATTTGAATTGACTAGTAATTGGGATGGGCACATGTAATGTGGTCATGAAGAACAAAATATCTCAAAGTTCTTATATTCTTTTCTCTTGGCTATGGAATTCATATAGTTGCCTGTTCCTAGGTGCAATTGGTCTCTCTCTGGCTGAGCAAGTCTCCAGAGTTGTTGGCATTGATGTGGTGGACCAAGCAGTAGAAGATGCCACATGGAATGCTGCATTCAATGGTATATGAATTTCATGCGCTTCAACAAGACAGTTTTAAACTAGATGTTGCATTGCTGTGGGAGAATTAGAATAAATAGTTTATACTGGAGAAGAAGTTCTTCATACTCAGTACATCACTGCAACTCTTTCAATTTCAGATGCTGATCAGGAATGTAGCCTAGCAAGTCCTTCTTATAGGAGATGTCTGTTAATTTTAATGAAGCTTGCCCATAGTAAGAGATATTAACACGTCCAGATCTGGGTAATTAGTTCACATTTCCCAATTGTTTTTGCCAGCTTCTCCAGCTTAGTGCTGTCTCGAAGATGTTGAACGATAGCTTCCCCAACCACTGCGGCCACCATCCACTTATTGATTGGGAAACAAGGGAATTATAGTCCAACATCTTGTGAGGGACACTAGTTTGGAAAGGCTAGCTTAACCCCGATCCCTCCTTTTCATCTATCTTCCTCTTTCTCTGGCTTTAGCAACCAAAAGTTAAAAAAAAAAACTGAACAAAGATACCAGCAAAAGAAAGAGATTTCCAACCCATCCTGCTAATGTGATGAGCGGAATGTCTAGAGGAGGCAAGTAGTGTGATATTCAATTAATCTCCAGTCAAAGCATTCTGGAGTGGGACCTTATGTTGTTCTTCTTTGTGTCCCATTTAAAAAAAAATCACCCACACTTTGGCTGTTAAACTAGAGATTCTTGCATTCAGTACGTTAAACGCAAATATCAACAAATCAGAGCTAGAAAGTAACTTCTAAGGTCATTTAGTCACTTGGAATATTCTGTAGCTGGATTGTACCCAACAATTTCCTGTAAAAGAGGAGTTTCCACAACCTCCCTCCATGACTTGCTTGTAGAGAGTGTTTTTGGAGAGACAGTTCTTCAAGAATGATCTCTTTTTCTTGAGGTTCAACAGGTTGGAAGGGAAGAGCTTCTCTTGTGTCTTTTTAAGTCAAGTCAGCTGTTTCATACATTGTACCATTCTTTCTGGTCACACTTTTTGCACAGGAATCTCCAACTGTGAATTTCACAGTGGGAAGGCAGAAGTTCTCCTACCTCAGTTCCTCACATCATGGACAGATTGCAAACCTCTTACTGCTGTGGTGAATCCATCAAGAGCTGGACTCCGTAAGCATTTATTTGGTTAAATCCAAGCAAAACTGCTAAGGAAAAAAATACAATATATAGAGGGATGGCTAAGCTACATTCTTCTGCCAGCTTAGTTTTGCAGTCATTGTTTCTCACTTCTTGACAAATGAAACTCCTCAGATACAGGCAATAATACTAACAAGGTAGCCAGAAAATGTCAACCCACATCCTATGCACTGCAGTAGGCTCTGCTGTCTGGAATGCCAGTCCTTTTCAAGGGGAAAAAACAACACCAGCCATGCCCGGAAGGGAGTGTGTGGGTCAGCAAATGTTTAAGAGAACTGTGAGGTTGGTAGGTTTAATTATTTATTTAAATCCTTTATACCCAGCTCTTCAGCTGGAAAAACTGATCAAAATGAAGTGAGACAAGACTGTCTTGCCCTGTTGCATATGATCCTGAGGACAATATGCCCCACAATGAACAAGGAATGGGGAGAGAGAAGGAAGAGTTCCTAATGTTCTGAGTTCATTTAATGACCAGTTTTCACATACTGGGATGGTCTAGTGTTGCTGGATGTTTTTAATGATCCTAGAATGCCTACTAGAATGGAAACAGCCTTGAGAGAAAAGGAATCAAAAATTGCCCATCTATTAGTTGAGCTGACAAGCTGTTTCAAGTCTCTCCGTCTCTTCACTGTGGTGGAGTGGCTGCTGGATTGCAAATTGGGAGAGAAATATAATGATACTGCTTTTAAAAAAAACCCTAAGGTGAGAGGAGCACCACAAAAGAGTCCGATGAGCACTGAGCGTGCTCAATGGGAATGAAACACCAATTGTTGGGAGTGGTTTGGAAAACCAGAATAGGGGACAGAATTAAAGTGGTTGGAATCCTGAATGAGGAGGAGGTTTGCCTGAAGACGTGGCCCTATCTTGTTGGAGGTCCCACCTTTATATATATAGCTGTGTCTCAAACAGCGGTAGGCAATCTGGTATCTCTTCCGCTATTTTATAATGCAGTTTCTTGGAGCCCCAGCCAGCACGGCCAGGGATCGGATGATAATGATGATGGTTATATTTATTTATATCCTGCCTTCCTCCCAAAATTGAGACTCAAAGTGGTCTACATTTTAAAAGAGCAATGCAGTTAAAACATACCAGAAGTGAACGTTAAAATTGAATTGATCACAGTATTAAAACATTTAAAATTTCTAGTTAAAAAAATAAAATGCAGTTAAAAGATTTAAAAGCTATTAAAACAGTACAATGTCAACCAAAACAGCACCCCCTAGCCCACTCTTTAAAAACTTTCAATGTTAAAAGCCTATTGAAATAAAAAGAGTTTTGTCTGCCAACAGAAGGACAGCAGGTGTGGAGGGCCATTCAGGCCTCCCTTGGAAGAGAGTTCCAGAAACTAGCAGCAGCCACTGAGAAGGCCCTTTTTTGGGTCCCCACCATCCATGCTTGTAAAAGTGATGAAACGGAGAGAAGGGCTCAGGGCCTAAGCAGGCACATATAGAGAGATACAGTCCGCTAGATAGCCTGGACCCCTGAGCCATATGGTGCTTTACAGGTTATAATCAGCACTCTGAATTGTGCTTGGAAACAAACTGGGAGCCAGCAGAACTATTTTAACCAGGGAGTGGTCTGGGCACTGTTACCCAACCCCAGTTAGCACTCTGGCTGCAGCTCTTTGGACTTGACATTTCTGAACACTCTTTAAAGACAGACCCATATACAGCACATTACAATACAGGCTTCCCTCACTTATCTGATAACAGGTTAGGGACTGGAGCACTGTCAGAAACAGAATTGGTTGAAAAGCAGAACCTATGTACTCTACTGTAGGGAGCATGAAGGACTTACGGAGGCTCACTTGGGACCAATCGTGCATGCTCTGCTCCCAAAGTCTCTCAGCTGGCTTGGTGCCCTTTTTCCCTTTCTCAGCTCACTTTGCAGCATGTATAAGTGGCCCCAACCAAGCCTCCAAAGGGAAAAAGAACTGATGAAACAGCAGAACCCCCATTGAATTAATAGAACTTGTCCTTAATTTGAAAGCACTTACAGAGCAAGTCATCAGATAATGCGGCGTTGAAAGGTGGGAGCTTCTTGTAGTCCAAACAGGATGTAATTAAGGCATGGCCAGATTTGGCATCTCAAGGAATGGGTACAGGCAGTGCCCAAGCTTTAAATGTGCAAAAGCACTCCTGCCCACCACAGAAACCTGGGCCTCCAGTTTCAAAGCTGAATTCAGGAGTTCGCCCAAACTGTGAACCTATGTCTTCAGGGAGAATGTAACCCCATCTAACACAGGCTGAATCCCTATTGCCTGATCTCCCTTTTGACTGACCAGGAGTACCTCTGTCTTGTCTGGCAAGTTTCTGTTTGATCACAGATGCTGATAGGAATTGTAATTTCTGATGCTAATGATGGGGACATATGCAGCTGCCCTTTGCTTGATCAGACTGTTGTCCACACACCTCTTCCATTGTCTCTCCTGGCTAGAGCCGATGGGCATTGCATCTCTCCCAAGCATGGACACCTGCCCACAATCCTGGCTCAGACACCCAGAACCTCCATCATTTTTAGTAATGCATTTACCTTCTGTTTCCCTTCATTGCTACACTTCAGCAATACACTGTAATGTGATTTGGTCTGATTTGTCTGGGTAGAGTGGTACTGCGTAGTTTTAACTGGCTTTATAGCTCTCAGATTTTACATTTATGATGACCAAATCATTCATTGCTTTATGTAGGGTCTCTTCTCTGAGCATGTTATCAGGCTGTATACCCCCACACTTTGATATTTGTTAAATATGATTTAATTGGCAAAATCTATTGATTGGCATAAATATTAAATGTGCCCTGCTATGACTGTATGGCCACGGTAGACAAGAGGGAAAAACTAGCCAAACATACGAATAGTGAATTAAGTTAGATAACACCTCCAGGCTTAGCCAGGTCATAGTCAGGAAATCACCAGAAACTCCAGGGATAACAGCCTTGCAGCTAGCCTTAATGACTCAACCTTTTGGACAATAGCCTTGGAAATTCCCACAAGACTACTGATTATCTTAACTCCTCTTCCTCCAACCAAGTAAACCGTTCCTTGTCCTAAAACCTGTCCAACAAGCACCAAGCTATGAAGACAATCATTAGTCCTTTGTCACCAACGCTGAGACCATTAGCCCATTCTGGACCTCCTTGTCCATTCTGCATTTACTCCTTCAGAGAGTCATTAACACCCTTGCCCTCCGGGCAGAAATCAGGTATATAAACCCCTGTTTTTGACCAGTCAACTTTCAGTATACCAATTGCTGGTTGCCACTCTGCTGCTTCAATTCCTGATAGTGCATCCTGTCCTTAGACATGAGTCAAACCACATCACTGCTTCTTTGCTGCTCTTCTAGATAGGTAAATATCACCCACTATGCCCTGAAATCTTGTTATCCAAAATTTTCCTCCCTTTTCCTTCAACTAGCCTTCCGTGCTTGCGTGGCCACTTGGATCTTGTGTGTGTGATTAAGTTCCCCAGTAAAAAACAATTTAGCTTACTTTTGGATCTCAGGCTGGTTCTTCCCTGCAGAAGTGCTGGTAAATGCTGGTATAAAAAATCTCATTAGGTTACGCCCCTCTTTAGGCCTCCTCTTTGAGCTAATAATTCCCAACCATTTCACGGAGGTACTGGCATTGGGGGTGGATCCCTGACTCAGCCACAGTTTGGAATAACAAGAACATCTAGATTATATTCTCTAACTTCTTTACTGTCCTCAGATTATCGTGTGGTTAGAGCTATTCGGAACTGTGAGGCCATCCGCACTGTGGTGTATGTTTCCTGCAAGCCAGAAGGAGAAGCCATGAGGAACTTTCTTGAGTGAGTCTCTGGTTACAGAAACATATCTTACATAGAGAAAGCTTTGAGCAAATCTGTCAAGTATGGTCTTTTGTTCTGTTCTGTTTAATTAATTAAAGATTTTTGATGCTGCTAATACAGGCCTCCATGATGGCTGGCTGAATTGTGAATTCCATACTGGGTTCAATAGGATTTACTCTCTAATAAGTGTGTTTAGAATAGCAGCCTTAGTTTTGCTGTCATCACACTGGATTTCCCAGTGTGTTCTCTAAGTATTTGTTTATAGCCAGAAGATTGACCTGTGTGTTATAGATCACAGAAAAGTCTTTCATTACATAAATCATGAAAAATTATGTTTTAGTTCTAAAAGAAATAGGCATGCCTCAACATCTGGTTGTCATAATGCATAACTTCTGTTCTGGCTAGTGCAAAGACAGAATATGGAATCATATAATCATAGAGCTGGAGGAGACCACAAAGGCCATCGAGTCCAATTCCCTGCTATGCAAGAATACACAATCAAAGCATTCCTAAGAGATGGCCATCCAACTTCTGTTTAAAAACCTCCAAAGGAGACTCCACCACACTCCAAGGCACCATATTGCATTTTTTAACTGCTCTTACCATCAGGAATTTGTTTAGGTGGGATCTCTTTCCTGAAATTTGAAGCCATTGCTCCATGTCCTAGTCTCTGGAGCAGCGGAAACAAGCTTGCTCCATCCTGTATATGACATTCCTTCAAATACTTGAACGCGGATATCACGTCACCTCTTAACCTTCTCTTCTCCAGGCTAAATATATCCAGCTCCTTAAGCCGCTCCTCATAAGGCATGGTCTCCAGGCCTTTCATCATTTTAGTCACCCTCCTGTGGGCACTGTGACACCCAGAATGGGACAGAGTCTTAACAAAGCAGAATTGAGTGGTATTATTACTCCCCTTGGCCTGAATACTAATGGAGAAACAGAATGGTTTCCTGTTGACAAGGTGTCACACAAGACTGCATTTTATTACCCTTTCTCTTTAATTTATATTCAGACTATATCATACTGAAAGCAGGACCACAAATGATTTGCATAAAATTAAAATGGCCAGTGAAAACATTGAAATAGTTAAAGATACTGTTTAGATAGGGGTCAATCATTAATTAGTCAAGAAATCAGAAGATGGGTAGGTTGTTGTGGGTTTTCCGAGCTTTGAGACCGTGTTCTGTTAGTATTTTCTCCCGATGTTTCGCCTGCATCTGTGGCTGGCATTTTCAGAGGATCTCAGAAGATGAGTAAGACTTGAAGGGGCAGCTGTGAAGGAACTAGACAAAGATCTTCAAGTATAAATGTCCTTAAGTATAGGCAAGATTCTTGTGTATATGTCATTAAATGCCAAAGTCAGAATCATCTGTGTCATAGTAATTTTGATTTCTATGCATGGGTGTAAAAACTGGACAGTAAAGAAATCTGCTGAAATGCTAAAAGGACAAATGCATGGGTCCCAGAGCAATCAGGCCTGAATCAAGGAAGCCACATCCCTGAGCTTGCAAGACATGAGCAGAGCAGTTGATTAGCAGAACTCGTGGAGGTCCCTTATTGATAGGATTGCCATAAGCTGAAGTCACTGCAAATAATAGCAACAAAATAAAGCAAAAAGCTAACAACTGCTGCCTGAGGCAAATATTTTTAGGGCTGGTTCTAACTATTTTTTAATGAGGAGAATATAGCTGTTCGTATGTTGGAGGTATGTTGCAAACAGGGATGTGACCTTTAAAAGAAATGTGAAATAAAGAAAAAAAGATACCCACTAAATTTACTTAACATCTTGTTTTCTCATAGGTTTTGCTCCCCACCAGATGCTGAAAAGAAACTTGTAGGAGAACCCTTTATGCCTCTTCTGGCAGTTCCGGTAGACCTCTTTCCTCATACAACCCACTGTGAACTGGTGCTGCTTTTTGCCCGCTAATTAACATCCTTATTTCATTTCTTGTGGTTTTCCCACCTGCAAGCCAGAACTAGTTTAAAACGACAAAGCACTGAGGACATGTGGATTGACAAAATTGCCAAGATTAGCTTTTTAATGGTAATATAGAATTTTAAAATCCTGGATAAAAAATAAAAGACTTTTATGTGTACGGTGCTGTAATATTTCTCACCCAGATATTTTTTTCTTATGTGAATGAAGTAAAGAACAATTTATTCAGAATTAACCTGGTTTATCCACATAGCCCATGTAACAATTCCTTGCATAGTTGATATTTCAGGGAAACAGAAAAAGCAGAAGCAAGGCTAAGGACTTTAGCACACTCTGAGGCCATTTCTGCACTACACTGTTATAGTGCTATTATTCCATTTTGAACATCCTGTGGAATTCTGGGGTTTGTAGTTTACTGAGGCCAAAATTGCTCTCTGGCTGAGAATTCTAAATTCCCCTCCTTAAACTGCAAACTCCAGGATTCCACAGGATGTTGAAAGTGGAATAATAGCACTATAACAGTGTAGTTTTAATAAAATCTAGTAGGGGTGGACTGACCAGATGAGTCCAGGGTGTGGCAAATGCCACATTGCATCAGGAAGAGAAGTGCCTGCTGCCTTGAAAGAGGCAGTGGGCTGCCCTCTTCAGAAGAGGACCTGCCTGGACCAAAGGGTATACAAGAAATACCACCCTACTGGAAATATCCCTTTTTGGGGCATGGGGCACAAGCATCCATTTCAGTCTGGTTGCAGGCCAGAGTATGGCACTGAAATGGCCTTAGTTGCTCTGGTGACGACCTACTCTGAGGAGATGTCTGTTCATGGACTTTTAGTGGTTTTTGGAAGCACTGATCACGATATCTTACTGGACTAGCTTTATAGAATGAGATTAGGATGCACTGTTGTGTAGTGGGGTTCTGCTCCTACCTGGAGGGCCAGTTCCAGAAAGCAGTAGTGGGGAAATTCATGTTCAGCTCCAGGGCAATTAAGCTGTGGAGTACCACAGGGTCCAGCTTATCCCCCATGCTGTTCAATATCTACATGAAGCCTCTGGGCGAGGTCATAAGGTTTGGAGTCGGGTGCCATTAGTATGACACTGAGTGACACTCAGCTCTGTTTCTCCTTGTCACTGGAGTCAGCTGAGGTGTAGAGGTGCTGGACCAGTGCCTGGATGTTGTAATGGAGTGGATGAAGGCCAGTAAACTGAAGCTGGATCCTGGTAAGAGGAAGGAGCAGGTGTGTAGCTTGGGAGTACTTTTAAATCAATCCCTGTCATGGGAGGCCTGAGAGGACTCTGTGGCTCTGAGCTTCAACTGATATGCCAGCTATGGCTGTTCCTGGACAGAGGTGATCTAGCCATAGTAGTCCATGCACTGGTAACTTCTTGATTATGCCGGTCGTAAAAAGAATTGCACTGAGTGGCAATACACTGAATTCAGACAGGAAATGTATTGACACTCAGTGCAATTCTTTTTAAGACTGGCATTATATGTTGTCTATATGGTATTTCAGTCAGCAGTTGAGCTGCTGGACTTTGCACTAACTGGAATTTCTGAGTTGTCCTGAAAGGCAGCCCTAGTGTGACTGGTGTGGCAGCTATGGCCGTTCCTGGACAGAGAAGGGTCTTCTCAGTGGTGGCACACCAGCTATGGAATGCAAATACAATTGTAAATAGTTTTAAAAACCTTTAAATCTGTTTTTAATTCATTATGTTGTGCAATATGTTGTTAGCTTATTTAAATTATTTTATTCTTTTAAATGTTTAACTTGTTTTAATTCTATTTGTAATACAGCCTGAGATCTTTTGATATGGGGGTATAAATATTTTAGAGCCAGCTTGGTGTAGTGGTTTGAACATTGGACTATGACCCTGGAGACCAACGTTTGATTCCCTGCTCGGCCATGGAAACCCACTGGGTGACTTTGGATGCATCATATACCCTCACCCCCCAGAAAACCCCGTGATAGCATCACCTTAGGGTCAAAATGAGTCAGAAATGACTTGACGGCACACAACACTGATATAAATATTTTAGTAGTAGTGATAATACAATTACGGTATTCAGCATGTTGATGCTCTCATTCAATTTTTACCATGCCTTGTTTTCAAATGTGTATCCTGCTTGATTCCCGTTACCCCAAAATGTAGGTGCCACAAGGGATACCTCACAATGCCAAATATCTCCTTTCAAAACTGGGGAGTGAATTAGCTCAAAATCAGGAGGCTTACGGGGGGGGGGCAACTTAGCAAAACCTTTCTACCAATGTTTATGGGCTCATGCAGGAAAAGAAACAGCCATAGATTCAAAAGTAAATTAAAAATGTGTTTTGTTGAGCAGAATTCACTCATGTATGCACACAAGATACAAACAAACATTCACACAAGAGCTAACTGAAGGATAAAGGGAGGAAAAATTATGGATAGAAAGGCTGAGGGTTTGGGGTTATAATTACCAGTCCAGAAGAGTTATGAAGAAGCTGAAATGTGGCTTGGCTTAGGTAGGACCTAAGGACAGTTCTCATTCAGAAGTGAGAGAGACAGAGTGAAGGGTAGACCTTTGAAAGACTGTGCTGGGCGTCCTAGAATCAGGGGTATTTGTACCCAAAAAATAGCCTGTGGCAGTAGAAGATACGTGCAGTTCCAGGTGTGGAACAGTGGGAGTTGAAGCACAGACAATTGGCTATCAACCCACTAATTTCTGCAGTATTTGGGTGACAAAGCCATAACGGGTGTTGTAATAGCTGTCTATTGTGGGTGCTACAAGGAAGGAGTCCAGGTGCATAGGGGATGGCTGTCTGTCAATCAGTGTCCTGGTGGGCTTCTCACAATTGCGTTCTCTGGAGAAACTCCAGCTTCTACTTTAAGCTTATTGTCCACAGGAACAGCAATTGTTTGCCTGACAAATGATTTAGTCTTACCTGAAGGGTGTTTAGATTGACCTGCCTCTCCTTCTAACATTCACAGTCAGAGTTAACAGACTTGAGGGTAGTGGTTCCAGTCGTTCCTGGAGTGTCAAATTCAGAAAGTGGTGTGGGGGACTCCTGCTCAGAACCCTGGCCATTGGTCTGGGGGATCCCTCAGGACTCAGTGTCCCCCATGCTATTTAAAACCTCTAGGAGATGTCACCCAGTGTTTTGCAGGGAGGTTTCTTAAGGGGGGTGCTTTATTTTTAACTTCTATATGTTTTTTAATGTCTTTATATTGCTTTTAATCCATTGCTTTAATGGGATGATTTTAACTGTATTTTAATTTTTTGTTTTTCTTGTTTTAGCTTATTCCTTTTGTAAACCCCCTTAGGTCCCATTCTGAGAGACAGATGGCAGGCAGTATATAAATGAAATGGGGAAAAAAGAAAAGACTGGAAGAAAATAGCTGCTACAAACCTGAGTAGCCACTACTATATAAGGTGTACCAATAGTTTGAATCTTAATAAGGGAGTTTTACATGTTTGCATATATTAGTGCTGGTGATAGTATGACCTTGCAGATATTGTTGGATTGCAGCTTCCATCAGCCTCAGCCAGCACAGTTAAGCTAATAGTGAAGGAAGTTAAGAGCTGCAATTCAGCTATAGGAGGAGAGCCATATATTCCCAGGACTTATGTAGATTGCAGGCCTGTCAGCAGATCCGCTCTTGAAATTACAAGATGCTGCCTTGGTGACTTTTAGATGCACCATACATTTTATATACATATTAAGGGATCTCTGCACTGTATTACTCTATTCTTGGCTCTCTGACATGCTACTCAGAACTAGAAGTCCCATCTAAAACTACCCAGCTTGCTTCCAAGGAATAAGATTAAACTGTTGTATGAAAAATTGCTGTGTAAGCCAATTGAAAAAAATGGGACTCTGTGTGTATGTGTGTGGTGTATTTGTGTGCATGTGTGCATACACACCTTCAAGTTGCCCGTTGGGTTATAGTGACCTTATCCGTTTCATTGGGTTTTCTTAAGCAAGGAATACTCAGAGGTGGTTTGGCCAGTTCCTTCTTCTGACATATAGCCTATGGCACTTGGTACTCATTGGTGGATAGTCTGGACGTCTAAATATCACTGGATTGTCATGTAAGGCTCTAAGCCGTCTCCATTGTGAACACTCAGAAACATGAAAACACACGAAGGCAGAAATATTTGTTATTGGAAGTATGGATTGAAACTGAACATTACTTATGTGGCTGAAACTGAAGAATGTCTTCCAAAGTATATTGGTTGAATTCCCATGTACCATTAATTCATAAGGTCCCTGATATAACTCAGGCTTGCTCTGACTGTTTATACCAGCTGTCTCCTTTGCTCTCCTTTATTACCCTTTCTTCCTGTCTGGAAGATACCAAACATCCCTAGCCCAGTATCCTGCTTCTCTTTGATCTCGGCTAATGTACAACTCTCCATCAGACACCTCTGGCTTTAGGCCATATCATAAAACATCCTTTGAAGGCCAATTTGGCACCTGGTTCCCCCTTTCAAAGTACCTTCCAGGAACTGCTCTGTTTACTGCCTTAAGTTTCCCAAGTTATCCCATCATCCGATACAATCCAGTTTTCTCATTTAGCAGTTCATATCCCATCATCCTTTCATCTCTCTGTCTTCCATGAATAAGTAAAAGTCATATACTTGCAGCATACAAGATTAAAACTACCCAATTTCCTTATACAATATAACGACTCACTACACATGCCCTACTCTCTATGCAAGCAGCGATACATATATGTAATATAATATGTATACAATCAAGCAAGGTACATAATAACACCATTACACATAATTAAGAGCAAGCACTAACTAGAGCTGCTTAGCACATAGCAAGACAGGCAAAGCATGCAGTAATAGATAGTAGTAGGGCTTTACTTAGTACTACATAATAACCTGCAACAGAGCTTTCCAAACTTTTCACATTGGTGACACACTTTTTAGACATGCATCAATTCTCGACACAGTAATTCAGTTTTACTAGCAAACTGGAGGTTAAACTAACCCTTTATAAGAGATACCTACATAAATTGTAATAGCGAAATGTATGGGGACACAGCATATCTTATATATTTTTAAAAATATATGATTTATAAATAATAACGTACAGTTCCAAGATTGTAAGTGACACACTTACACACCTCAGGTGACACACTAATGTGTCACTGCACACCATTTGGAAAGTCCTGACCTACAAAAATATACCTTCTCTAGGCAGATAAAACATCATCATCACCACAACTCACATGTCATGTCATGAGCCATGCCAACATGACATGGATTGCCAGCAGGTTGTTACTGAACAAACTGGAAAACAAGAGGAAGCACGCACCATCGGTTTCTAGCCCTCAGGGATTGATTGGTCATGGAAGACTGGCAAACCTCAAACATTTCAGCTTTTGAACCATAACTTGAGATTCCCTGCAACAATATTTTGTCATAATCATCATCATTAAGGTGCATACCACACTTGAGTGTTAATTATTTCAGTAATTACATAGCTGTAGCAAGCCTCTGAGCCCTGTGTAATCTGTATTGGAGACATCTGGGGATTGTTGTGGGGTGCCATTAACTCTGCTGATTATTGCACCAATTTAAAGAAGGACACATTTGTTTGCTCCAAGTCATATATAATACAAATGTGAATTGATGGAGGATTTTTAGTGTGATTTTTTTAGTGTCATGAGAGAATAAGAACATAGTAGGGAGGGAGGAAAAAGGGAATGAAATGAAATGAGTGAGCGAATTGCCTGGGCTAAGGAGAGATCTCTGAGTTCCTAGAGGTTGTTCCTGCCTGGGTCGTCTCCCTATCTAAACTATATCTGAGACCCAAATGGCTACTGAAGTGCCTACAGGGCTTAATTTCTCACAGGATATTATTGTTATTACTACCAATAGTAGTATTTCAGGGGAGCTCTGAATAGCAGACATTCACATCATGTTGCAATTTCCTTTTTGGAACAGGTTTAGGGAGGAAAATGTAAACCCTGTACTTGGCAGGAATGGAAAGAAAAGAGGGCCATTGCAGTGAAACATAATCCACAGACACTATGTGCCAGGTGTATGCTCTGCCTGTTTTGTGGGTTTTCTTTGGAGAAGACGGCTATTGTCGTTAAGGATTTCCAAATTATTCTTGAATGCAAGAACTATACAAAGATTCTGTTTTCTCAACCCTAACCTTTTCTGACTGGTCTAATCTTTGGCAGATGTCATCTTGCTATCATTAGTGCCAGCGGGGCATTAGGACCCAGAGGTGGCTGAACAGGAGAGGCAGAATGCCTGTCTCTTTTGTCATCCTCTTTGCTTCTGCAGCCTTCCTATCCTGATCTCCTTCAATGGTGACTGACCATCTCTTAAACAGCCAGGGTGCCAGACTAGCGCCGTGACCCACAATGGCCTCTCCCCGGACTATAACCATTGTGGCCCTCTCAGTGGCCTTGGGGCTCTTCTTTGTCTTTATGGGGACCATCAAACTGACCCCAAGACTCAGCAAAGATGCCTACAATGAAATGGTGAGTTATACAGCAGGGGTGGGAGACATCGTGCTGGCTGGTGGAACTGGCACTCCTGCTGCTTTCTGTCTCTTCCTTTGCAAGAGGGATCAGCCGTGAAAAGAAGCTTCGGTGGATATGCCGTGGGCAGGAAAAGGGGATGGATACTAGCAAGGGAAACAGCAGCATCATTCGGCTAGGAACGGGGAACCCTGAAGCTCCCACTGCTGCTTCTAAAGCCATTTTGTCTGTTCATAGTTTTCAGTTTCTGTGTCATTTCTTCCCACAGAATAGAACAAAACCAAAAGCTATAGAATGTAAGCAAAGAGATTGAAGAAGAGGGAAAACGCGATGGGGACAGAACTGCACAGAAACTGGATCTCTGCTCTGGGAGAGCAGAGTCTTTGCAATACAAATGGATCCTTTTTGTTGTTATTTCCACAAGTAAGGTTGGGGGTCTCTAAGTGGTTTTGCTAGTAGACAGCAGGAGGGTATGGCCGCTGGATCTCCCCCTTTCCGGCAAAATGATCCAGAGTGGATCCCATCTTCCTCCAAACAGGAGCACCAGATAAGACAGGACGAGGTGGCCATGTCAGGGAGCAGATCCTGAGTCAGAAACGGGAAATTATCTGCTTTATTACTTCTGTGCATGAGTATGGAGGGGGAGAGGAGGGAGGGAGGGGGAGAGAGATTGAGAAAGAGAGAGAGAGATGTTGATAACCCGATGCGGGCACTAAAATGCCTTGTGCTAGCCTTGTCAAAGGGCAACGTGACACCCTCCCTCCCTCCCTCCCTCCCTTCTCTCCCCAAGAGAAGGTTCTGGAAAATGGAAAATGAGGGTCTTTCATCGGCCTTAGAGGAAATGCAGTCTTTCCCTCTAATTGGCCAATATGGTATCAGCTTCTCCTGCTCTTTACCATAAGAGGGTGAGCCCCACCTGTGTTGTGATGCAGGGAGCTGAAGCATGATAGCCCATCATGTTTCACAGTCTTGCTTCCTCCAATATATTTTATGCATCCATTTGAGGCATATTCCTTCACTGAGGAATGGCTAGAATGTCTTGGAGTCCCAAGAAACTACAGTGGAACTTTCTAGCATGTTCCATTTTTTGCTTTGCCACAACCATGAATAGCAGATGAATGACTCTCAGCCACTCTGTTTATGCCAAGCTGCCTCCCGGGAGGACTGGCAAAGTACTTTGAGAAGCAAGTGGTAAAGGGCAATCGTAGCTATGTTAAATCACATCAAGCTGATGGTAAAAACTCAAATCTCCTCAGACCCTGCTCTCTCATTCTTACTCTTGTATTTATTTTAATGCAGAGACTTCACTGTCAATAGCATTAGTATTCTCATCCACCCAACTGCCTTGATTTTTTATTGTTTATATAGTGGCCATTTAAACACATGTAGATTCAAAAGGTGTTTTTTTTTTAAATTAAGACAACATACATATCTGAAATTCATGGGGTTGCCATAAGTCAGCAGACAACTTAAACGTGCATACGCACGCACACACGCATACACCTTTGCTTTTGCTTTATCTTCTGCTTTCTGTGCTATTATTTTTTATATATATCTATCAATGCCCATTAGAAAAAACAAGACTAAACAGGCCTTTGCCATCTGTTGTTTATCATACCATGTTAAAATGTCCAGCTATCCATTGTTTGTAGTACAGCTCAGTTTTTCAATTTGAGCTTGCAGTTTTCAAACAATGGAAGTGGCAGAGGTTGGGGTTTGGCCTGCAGCACCTTCTACATCTTAATGCTCTCCAGCTGTGTTGGACTACGAGTCCCACCGTGCGCAGGCAGCATTATTACCCTGACTGAACATGGTGGCTGTTATAGTCCGACATGGCTGGAGGGTACCAAGCTGCAGGGAGGCTGATTTACTGACTGCTACTCTTGTGATGGTTTTTAACTCTGAGTCTGCATTCAAACAGCAACTTCGGCCCTTTCCACACGGGGGAAAAAAAACGGCTTAGGGCGACTCATCCGGAGGTCGTCCACACCGTGGAGCGCGCTAGAGCGGTTTGAATAGTGGAGGTTCCACACCTCAAACCGCGCTAGCGCGGCCGCAAGGGGTGGCGCGGCGCGTTTTTTAAAAACCACATTTTATGAGGTTTTTACGAAACGCGAGCGCGCTAACCCATTGCAGCGCCCCGTGTGAAACTGCAGGGACGCGCTAGCGCGTCCCTGCAGAGCTGCCCAGGGGCGGGCTTCCGGCTGGCGCGCTGCCCTGATTGGCGGAGCGCCGCCGGAAGTCGCCGGCCGCCATTTTGGGCGCCGCCGAACACCGCCGAAACTCGCCAGCGTGTGGAGCGGCGAACGCGCGCTCCCCGCAGGGACGGAGCAACCCGTTTTCAGGTAAGATCCGTCCCTGCATGCGCTGCCCCGTTCCCCCGTCCCCTGTGTGGAAAGGGCCTTCATTTCAACTATTCCTGCATGGGTATTATATTTGGGGAGCTGTCACATAAGTGAAGATTCAGAGTTTTTGCAAACTGATTTCAGAACAAATGATAAATGGAAAAGAATGGAGCCCGTTTGGTTCTGTCTTCTTCTGTTATGAAGCAAATGCCAAGAGTGATATAAATAAGGCTCATGTTTGTTAATTTCATTCATACATGTGCTCCACCTTTTCTTGTAGCAGCAGAGGTGTTCTCAACAAGCACTTCCTAACTGCTGACATTTGTTTTCTTAGCCATCCCAAACATTATGTCATGAAGAAAGCATTTACCCGGAAGGGCACCATTTTGTGGTAGCCATTATTTTTTTCCCAGAATGCTCTGGAAAGACACAATATTCAGGATTTTTGTGAGGGAAAAATATATCAACCAAGAGACCAATCTCAATGAATGGTTCTGCCACAATTCCTTTAAAAATGAGAGCAACACAGCAAGTTAAACAATGTTAATGAATTATTAATATCTATTGGGATGGGTGTTCTATCTCTGTGTGACCAAGGAATGCCTCATAACGGAGGTATTGGTGATTCTGGGGATAAACAGAATTATTACCATCTCCACTGAGTAACCAGCCTCGCTCTGTCCTGGTCAGGACAAGGTTTCCACTCAAAGGATGGTATTTTGGCAACTTTGCACGACCAGCATCTCTTGTTGTTTTATTTTTGAAGTTAATAGTAGGGAACAGGATGAAATTAATAATGAGAGAAAAGTGGCTTTTCAAAATAAAGGACAAGAAAATAAGTCCACCATTCCAACTATTGTTTAGGGACTATAATATTAATTTGACTAAATAATTGCTAGCTAACTAGCAGCCATCTTGTTCCCAATTAAAAAGAAAAAGAAAACCTTAAATGATTGGCCACAGTCATTTCATTTAAATTTTTATAGGAGAAAACGAATTGTTTTAAAGAAAAAAATGCTGAGTTTGGATGATGAGTGTACATATCACCCCAGCCATCATCCATAAAGTTTTTTCTTATGCAGAAAAGAGAAACTGTTAAGATGGTGTTTGATATTTCATGACTTATATGTACTTGTGTTTTTTTAAAAAATTTCTGTTTTAAAATCCGTCAACCAGTGATACCTTTTATTGGCTCAAAGTAGGCTGGAATCCTATTAGTTAATCCCAACTAGAGTAGAGCCACTGAATTTCTCATTGACTAGTGAGTCAATAGGTAGGTAAATCCAAATGATTCAGTGGTTCTACTCTATTCAGGATAAACAGAATTTAGGCCACAGTTTTAATTGATCTAACCAATTAATTAACTCAGGCTGCAATCCTCTGTTTACCTGAGTATAAATGCCACTGAATTCAATGAGACTTCCAATTAGAGATATATAGGATCACACTGTGAAGTTATAACCCTACAGACAGCATTTGTCAAATTCCCTTCTGGCATGTTAATGAATGCAATTTTAACTATAATGCATCCATTTCCCCCATCTTTTTAAGAAGTGAACACTTGAAAAATAATTAGACAGGACACAGACATCAACCTCGTGTGCCTAAATATATCAGAAAGAGGACTAGTATTTACTATGTTAGTTTAACAGATGACTTTGAATCAACTCTTAGAAAAATAAAGACAAGATCTCTGTATTATCAATGTTAGTGTAGTCAGACTTTGCTTATGAGCTGCAACTTCTGATGTGATCAGTGCTAAAGACAAAAAGAACAGAACAGATATAATTATGCAACCCAGTCTTCTGTATGTTTAATCAGAAACTAGGGTGGCTGGTGGCTTCCATGTCAGTAGAGTGGTGAATTTACTCTGGTCCAAACTTTTACAAAGCTATCCAAGGCCCTGAATCTATTGCCGAGACAAGTTTCCACACCTTCAATAGCTCTCTTAAAATTCAGACTAAAATCCAGAGCAGATATAGCATTCCATTGATAAGTAAGGCACAGGTATCAGAGGAGTGTCCCACTGAGTTCACTTGAGCCTACTTTCAAGTATGAAGTGAATCCTGCAAGCAAGATTAAAGTGACAGACCTGATAAGCTTAAGGATACACCTCTGAGTAAGTAAATCCAAATATGAATAACTGAATTCAACTTCCTGGTCTCAGTACCATCTAAGATATTTACTGAATGAATGTAAGGCAGAGAACTTTTTTCTATGGCAGTGCCACAGCTCTAGAAAATTGATGAAAGACTGTCACCTCTTGTCTTTGCTATCAAGTTCTTGTCATCTGACAGGTGACATTACTTAATTAGGATAAGACGAATCCTCTTTGCTCAGATCTGTTCAAATCAATGCTGTACTCCATTTTGGACCTATGTTTGTGTTTGTATGAGAAAGAAAGAAGCTACATGCCAGATCCCATCTGTACTGAATACCATGTTCTTGATGTTTTGGTTGCAGAAACGAGCCTACAAGAGCTATGTCCGTGCACTGCCCATGCTTAAGAGAATGGGGATCAGCTCTATCATTCTTCGTAAGAGTATTGGAGCCCTAGAGGTGGCCTGTGGCATCGTCATGACACTAGTTCCTGGCCGTCCCAAGGACGTGGCCAACTTTCTGCTGCTGCTGCTTGTTCTGGCTGTGCTGTTCTTCCACCAGCTGGTGGGAGACCCACTCAAACGCTATGCCCATGCCTTGGTCTTCGGGATCCTGCTTACCTGCCGCTTGCTGATTGCCCGTCAGCCTGAGGAGCAGCTGCCAGAGAAGAGGACCCTGTCAGTGAATGGAGAGGAGCAGCCACTTCTCGCAGAAGGAGAACCAGAGAAGGGCAAAATTAAGGTGTCCTAGTGGGGTGCCTTTGAGGGACATGTGGACCCTCCATGCAGCTCTCCCCCCAAGCACCTAAAAAGATTTGGTTCTTTTCTTTTTTGGTTTTGTAAAGGGTTACATATTGGAGCATGGGGTAAACTTTAAGTTTGCCAACTAAACAACAACTTGGCTTGTGCACTCCAAACCTCTAGAACTACCCTCTGCTGCACCCCCCACATGTGTAGATATGAATTAATTTTAATGGGTCTAGAAGGGAATAAATGTACCTTGTGTTGGGTGTGTATCTTTTTGTGCATAAGAGAGAAATTGTTTGGATGGTGAGTTGATGGCTGAATCACTGAAACTGCCTCTGAACCAATCTGTATTCTTCAGGGGTAAAAGGAACGGGAAGGAAGTTCCCAATGGTGTGCTTGCTCACTTACTGTATCCTCTCCCCTCTTTGCCCAGCATCTAGCTCTGGAGTGATGAACATTTTTTTTCTTGCTTCACATGAGCCAAGTGGTGCATCCCACCCACCTCTCTCGAAAGAGAATAAAGAATGCTATATACCTAATAATAGCAACAACCTGCAGTTATTTCAGTCTTCTAAGTCTATCTGTGTTGCTGTCAGAAAATCAAGGACCACTCAGTATCACCCAACACATTAACCTGCTTTTTCTGCCATCCATTCACTCTGCCTTTATGGAGTGACAGGTTAGTGTGGGTGGGTTAGAGCTTGCCACTGAGAACAGAATTCATTTTCATGCCTCACCAAGACCTGACAAATCAAGAGATAGTGAGGTCCCTCTGAAGAAGCTATTTCAGTTGTGACAATGCTGAGATTGGAGGGGGAAAGGTGAAATTGTCATTAGAAACACATTTTTAAAATGTATGCTGCCTTTCTTGGTGATGTCCAGTTTGCATTCTCTTCCTCCCTTCTTTTTCTCCCCCTTAATTTATAAAAATAAACTTTTTGAAATTTGGAGGAAAATTGCCTTGTATATTGTCAGATTTTACATGTGTGTGATATGCTTATGATGGATATTCCTTATACCTGCCTGTTGTAATTTATTACTTCCTGGGTGACTATAGAAGCAACCCTGGAGCTGAAGTTACAAAGGAGCTGTAGATTAGCATGGTTTAGTAGTCTGAGCATTGGACTACAACTCTGAAGACCATGGTTCAAACCTCTGCTCAGCCACGGAAACTTACTGGATGACCTCAGGCAAATCATACTCTCTCAGCCTCAGAGGAAGACAAAGACAACCCTCCTCTGAACACATTTTGCAAAGAAAACCCTGAGAGGTTTGCCTTGCGGTCACCAATAGAAACAGAAACAACTTGAAGGCGCACACACAAGATGATTTTATCTTGCGATGATCTCTGGTATGCCCTTCTTGAGTGTGTTGAAAATAGCTGAAGTGAATTCTAGGACTCTTCTCTCAGAATAACTGATGTGGTAAACCCTAAGGATAATCTTCCAAAATAAATGTGAACCCAGTAACCTGGAAGACTGCATATTGAAAACAATGTATTAAGCTCCTGGTGAACTTCTGTCACTACAAGAAAGGATGGTGTTGACCACCTCTTAAATCTCAGTATTACTGAGACAGAAGAAACTCCACAAAAAAACAGTCAGATCAGGGAATCCCACATCGAACTTGGAAGAAACTAGTTACAATAAGAATCTACTTGGAATTGACTCATTTTCTCAGCAATGGAGTATAACTACCTCACATTAAAGTTGTAAATTAACATGGAATAACTTACACAATGTAATTGTAACCTTTTAGTTATTTCTCCAGTTAGGGGGTAAGGAAGGAATATCAGGTGCTGGCTTCTGCTACAGCTTGAGCCTCTGTCTTATGCTCTGCTATGGGTATTGAGAGGTGGATGGAGAATATGTTTTGTACTATAGGCCAGGAGTCTGCAAAGTTTAGATATGTTTGTTTTCAATGAACTGAAAGTTATTGGTTTTAGTTACTTAGAAGTAATGTGAAAGCAAAGCATTACTCTTAAAAACTGTACATACAAAGGCAACTAATTACTTTGGGGGCCTAGAACTATAATGGTAAAAATTAACTTTGCAGACTCTACATATATCTTGTTTGGCAGAAACTGACAAAAATCCTACTGGTGACATAACCTTAAGGAGTTACACAAGCATGTGTCCTTTGGGGGACATTGGAAAAGGAAGTATTAAATGCCTCCTTGTGCAACACCTCCCCTCGCATATGTAAGATAGCTTCAAGGGGTTGGAGCATACTCCATTTAATGGCCAGAGAAGGGCAGGAGGTGCCTGGAAAGAGTGTAGCTCAGTTCAGCCAGAAGAAGATTGCTAATATTACTCTCTCAGATCTCCAGCAAGTGCAAGTAAGGACAGTGTCAGTTCTCCCAGCTGCTGGATGTTGCCTGGGGACCTTCTGCCTTCTCATGGCCACTGAATGGACAGGGGAGTATGTTCCAGCCCTTCGAAGCTGCCTTCAGGCAGGATACACACAAGTGCATGTGTAGAATGTTATGCTTCGTCCACATAGTGGTAGACAAGAGAAGTATGGATATGCATTTGTGAAGATCTTACTGGGGAGAAGTGGGCCTAGCCTTTGTATAGCACTGCAGCTAAAGACCATCTTAGCCATTATTTGGCAATCTCAGCCTCCTCATTTAATGCAGCTGTCAAATATGAAAACCTTCAACTTGCAAATCTAGAGTAGTATATGTTTGATGGGAATGTCTGAAGTTCCAGCAGTTTATAAGTGTTCCTTAATTTAACCACAATTATCAGAATGTTGAGAGTGTTAGAGGATGTATTCCCAGAATCCTCTGCACAGCGCCAAGAGTTCCTTGGCATGAACATGCCACAGAAAGGAGTCTGTCATAGTTGAAAATTTGAAAATTCAACCCAGCCCATGAATTGTACAAAATGATCCAGAAATGCCTACGGAAAACTCTGCTGTCCAAGGTACTGAAGTGACTGAATACAAGTACAAATATATGTACTTTGCTGAGTCACCAAAGAACCAAGCAGCAAATTGGCACAGTTTCTGGTACAAGTGGAACTGCATTTTGTTGTTGTTGTGCCTTCATGTTGATTCTGGTATACAGTAACCTTTATCATATGCTTTTTCTTGGCAAGGTTTATTCAGAGGAGGTGTGCCACTGAGTTCTTCTAAGGCTGAGTTTGACTTGCACAAGGACACCCTGAGTTTCCAGGGCTGAGCAGGAATGTAAGCTTAGTTGCCCAGATTCCTAGTCTACACTGCGCTACACTGGCTTCAGAAATAACCTGGATTACTTGGGCTGATATGAGACAAGACCCAGCAATGAACCTAATGCTCCAGTCACTTTCCAAGCATCTGGTTACTGTTTGCCTTTAAAATAATACTATCCAGAGTGTTCAGTACAGAGCAGGGATGTTGATAACAGAGAGTCTTGGAAAGTCCCTCACTTGTAGGGTCACCAGACGTTGAAGCCAAGTTGGAGGCAATCAACAACAAAAACAGTGTTCAGGCCAGTCCACACACAATGTGTTGTAATCTTTATAACCCTTTAGGGCAGTTCAGCATTTTGATGTCTACACTGTAGTTGATGGAGGAAAAGTCTCAGGCCATTTCTGCACTAGACTGTTATAATGCTATTATTCCACTTTCAACATCCTATGGAATCCTGTGGTTTGCAGTTTAGGGAGGGGCCCAGGATTTCATAGGATGTTGAAAGTGTAATAATAGCACTATAACAGTCTAGTGCAGAAATGGCCTCAGAAAGTATGACTTGCGTAAGGCTACCCAGTGAATTACAGCAGAATTACAGGGTCTCTTACAGTCCAGTTCTCTGCATGTAGTAAATCCTACTGTGCTCAACAGGACACATTCCCACTTCAGCCAATAAAATACTTCAGAAAAACATGTCTCCTTATATAGTAGAAGACACAAGCTTCTGGTCAAAAAATGCAATAGGGACATTGATATAAGTTATTAATTAACATTTAATGTTACTCAATATATTTAATTATTTTATTTACAACTAACGTATATACCTGACATTGCCTGGGATTTTATTTTCTCATTTTCTCATACTTGTTGGAAAGATTTGAGATCCTGTGTCTCTAATTCCCCAAGCTGTCTTGTCCAGTACCTGTAACTATTCCCCAGTCCAATCTGTATTCAGAGTTATTAACACACACAGGTTGGGTTTCTGGAGGAATACACTGTCCTCCTCCTTAATGCTAGGCCTAGTCTCCATGGCAACCAGCCTATTCAAGGCAGACACAGTTGAGTGAGGCCCAAGAGCTCTCTGGCTGAGCATTCTAAAGGCCCCTCCCTGAACTGCCAACCCCCAGGATTCCACAGAATCTTCTTAGGCAGCCAAGCATAGGAGGTCTTTGCCTGACACAGGCAAATTTTGACTTTTAGATAGCGGATAATTAAAGAGATGGCTGCAGATAGAAAACATCCTGTGAAACTACGAAGAGCCGGGTTCACACATTTGTGATTACCATTCTGAATTACATAATAGCCGTTTGTTCACGAATATTAGCAACTAGAAGGACAAAGGAACAAGGAAGGCTGCTTGGCTCCCACAGGAGGAGACTATGGCCATTTCCGCACTAGACTGTTACAGAGCGATCATTCCACTTTCCACATCCTATGGAATCCTGGGGTTTGCAACTCAGGGAGGCCTCAAGCCCTGCTCCCAGACCGGCCTATCTACGCCTTTTCCCCCTCAGAGGTTTTAACACCCACAGCCAGCACCTCCCAACCTATTTACCACCGTTCTCTGTGAGCATGCGCAGTTCCCGTCGACTGCCGTCTCTAATCTTAACCACCATTCAGTCGGACGAACTCCTCCCACTCCTAGTTCCAGCGACGCGTCCGGAGAACGATGATGTCATTCGTCTGTCAGGGAGACGACCGGGAGGGGTACGCACATGCTCCCAGCGGCTCTCGCAACCAATGGGAAACCAGCTCCCTCAACGTCGAGCTCCTTTTTATCTATAGCCCCGCCTGGCCCTTGATTACTATTTGCGCATGCGCAGAGCGGAAATTTTGAATTGAAGAGCGGTTGAGAAAGCGTTGCCGCGGTCGTGGTAATGGCGGGGGGAGGGACAGGTAGGCCTTGGTGAGGCTGGCGGACAGGAGGCGGGGGGCGACCGTTTTAGCAGCTGATTGAGTGGAAGGCCGGGGGTTTCTGTCAGGAAAGGTAAGAAGCGGGTTTTTAAGGTGATGTTAAAGACCAGAGAAGAATCGACCCGGGAGGAGCCTCGGAGCGTTGTTCTGCGCTGAGGAGAGAAAAGCTGACCAAAGCGGGCGGCGGTTTGTTGCGGAGGGAGCGAAGGACAACTCCGAGCGAGTGGGGCCAGCCGCGATAAAGGTATTGCCTCCCATCATTTCTTCCAACAGACCAGTGTGGCTTTCTTTGTTTTACCTGTAAGTGTGTGCTGTTCTTTTTAGGGGTAGCTCCGCCTTCCCGCTCGCATCCTCGGACGTGAGGCAGCCCTCTTTTAGACAGCGGTTAGAGAGCTGTCTAAAACCTTGTTAGTGAGTTGGTGAAACCTCCAAGGGGGTTAGGTTGCTGACCTGTGGAATTAATACCTACCAGGGTTTTTTTTTTCTCTTTTGTCTGTGTGAGTCACTTTAAAAGTTAGTTTCACTTTTAAAATTAGATTAGTTCATAAAAATTGTAGGTGCATTTTAAGCTGCCTTTGAGGGCAGATCTGTTGTCAGGCAGAATGGTAGGCTGGAAATCATTTAAATAAATCTAGCAAACTTGAATTGATGGTGTTGTGGACAGCTACCACTCTAGCAAATGGTGCTGTTCCTGACTTTGGCTTGAATTGGTTTTAACTGCACTTCTTACGTTTCATTGTGCTTGATCTCCCAGTTGCGTGTTTAAGTAGATATACACACCCCTATTAACACTTCATTTTTCTGAGGAAGTGGATTTCAGTGCAGAGGTTGGGAGCATGTTTTTGTCTAGATGTTATTGTTCTACAACTCTTTAACATTGGTGAGGTTGGGTAGGACCAGTAGGAACGGAAGCTTAATAACATTTAAAGAGCCGAATGTTCCTTCTCCTGTCTACCAAAGATGTATACCATAATAAACGTTTAGTTTTCAGATCTACAAAATTCTTTGTTCTTTTGTGGAGCCTGTGTTCCATAGATTTTCTTGGTTGGGATGCTTGCATGTAAGATGTCCATTGGGCCAGAGTTTTCCAGCGTTCAGAGATAACACTGTTGTTTATCACTAGCTTCTATTTCTGGAAGTTCTGCTTATTTATTATGAACAGGAGACATGTGGCTAAAACAGTTCAACTGTGTTATATTAATTCTTGGAAGTTATGTGGCTATCTCCTGCCTTGTGTCTACTTCCTGCCAACCATATTTTTCTATGAGAGGAGATAAATTAATTTATTTTATATAGTTTAAATACAGCTTATTTCTCATAAACAGAAATAGTGATAGATTAACTACAGCTTGGTTTGGGGTAATACAGAAAATTGTAGTTAATTATAAATGGAAGCAAAGTTTAATGAAGTGCTAAATCAGAGAGGGGAGGAAGTGTGTGAGCTGGTTGGCAAGTAGAGAGCAAGGCCAAGCTTGTTCTCATCATGCTGAATTATGATTTAGGTTTAGTGTGTTTTTTCCAACCAGCCAATTTTTTATAAACAAGATCCTATTCATTTGACTGCTGTCACTTCTGGTATAATTGTAGGTGGGTGGAGTTTCCATCCTCTGATGGATCAGTCATTAGTTCTGTTAGCTTCTGGGTTTTCTGCTGATGTCACTTTAATATAAATTTGATACTTTGCTTAATATTTGTTACTAAGCTTGTGGATCTCACTCCATGAAGCAGAAGTGGGGACTCTAAAGACAAGCATTTTAAAATAAAATTGAAACTGAAACTTCTGTAACTATTTAGTAATACATATAAACAAATTTGATGAAATCCATCCTGACCATGGAAACACCTAGAATGGATTACTGCAATACTCTCTACATGGAGCTATCTTTAAAGAGTCCTCTGAAACTGCAATTGGTCTAGAATGCAGGCAGTCACATACTTACAAGACCACATAATATCTGTTCTGTAACATGTATACTGACTACCAATTTGTTTCCAGGCACAATTCAAAGTGTTGATAATGACCTAAATAGTGGAGATCCAGAATATTTTAGAGATTGGCTCCCCCCATATCATACCTGCCTGCATGACCTAACAGGGTGGACAAGTATGCCAGGTATGTAAATAGTGCTAAAGGGAGACCAACAGAGGAAGCCAAGGGTCAGTGCATAGAGGCAGGAGAAGCATGGTAACTCTAAAGAATGGGGCAAAGGATAGACAGAACACAAGCCAAAGTTGGATAATAGAGTCAGTGCAAAGATTTAGCCAAGAGGACTGTGCACCCTCTACTGCTCTGTGTTTCTGTCTAGTGGCATCTGGGAAACTTCCTCACACATCTGCCATAGCTAATGACATCTTCAGATGCTGTCTCTCTCTGGGACTCAGAGATAGTTCTGCCTTGGAATCCTTTAAATCTTCTCTGTTGGAGAAGATGGATCCTCTTACGAAGGCCTATGCTGCACTTAAACCTGCAGAGTTTCTTGACCTTTTGCCTTTTTTTGCACCCTTTCAAACTACATTTTGCTGTATGACAAAGGCTTTCCTTCCTCTATCCACCCCCCAACCATTCCCCAAGTTTTTGTTACCTTCCAGCCTGATGAAGGGTTCTGGACAACTTGAGAGCTCAATCTGTGTGAGATTTAATGATCATAATAAAGGAGTTTTTCAGTACTTGTATGTGGATCACATAGCAGCTGTTTGGTGACTTTCTTTTCTTTTCTTTTTTAAGTGCTTAACTTTGTGTTCTCACTCTCATAGGTAACTTTTCATTCATTTTTGGCTTAGAACTTGGATATTGTTGGTGAAAAGTTTGGTACTGACGAATGAAATAATAGGACTTATCTTGCTGTTCTTTTCTTGGATTTGGAAAGCATGAAGAAAGGCATAAATGCTAAGAAGCTAAAAGAAACATTTCCTGTTAGCTCTACCAAGTCAACGAATCTTTCTGCATTGGGAACAAGTGCACAGAATCATGGAGCTCCAGAAATGTGTACCAATGAAGAAGAGCCCAGTCAAAGTCCTCTTGAAGAAGCATTGAACTATTTGGTGACAAGTAAGAGTATAAGTAGGGCTAATTGTTTATAGCTTAATCCAATTAAAGTAGTCTTCTTCAGCCTATTATTCTCTAAATATTTCAAGCTTTTACTTCTCTCATCCCCAATCAGCAAAACCAGTTGTAAGAGATAATAAAAATTACAGTCTAAAAAAACTGAAGTGTTACAGGGTTGAAGACTAAATTGTTGTTGTGTGCCTTTAAGGCATTTCTGACTTGATGACTCTAGGTGAACCTATCATAGGTTTTCTCGGCAAGATTTGTTCATAAGGACTTTGTCTTTGTCTTGCTTTTGAGGCTCAGAGAGTATGACTTATCCAAGGTCAGTCAGTGGGTTTCTGTGGCTGAGTGAGGCTCCAAGCCTAGTATCTAGAGTTGTAGTCAACACTCAAACCACTGTTCCGTGCTCAAAACCAAAAACTGAATAAGGAGATGCAAATAAACAGGTTGTGACATTTGCTAAATCAAGAATGATGGGTATAAATGTGACCACAAATACGGTAATTGTCAATGCTGCCTTACTGAAT
Organism: Iguana delicatissima; assembly: GCA_948472985.1. Classification (NCBI taxonomy): domain Eukaryota; kingdom Metazoa; phylum Chordata; class Lepidosauria; order Squamata; family Iguanidae; genus Iguana; species Iguana delicatissima. The sequence goes on along the minus strand of CAOKZL010000631.1, from coordinate 427,158 downwards.
TACATCATTTTTAGTAGAATCTGTATTTCATAGTGAACGATTTAACTGTAAATATATTTTTAAATATTACAATCTTCCCTCCACATGAATGGGTTTTACATTTGCAAATTTGATTATTTGAAAAAGCGTGTATGCGCCTCTCCCCGTTCTCCTCTCATTCTCTTGTGTTTTGTAGGCATGGAGAGAGAAGGCAAGTGCCCAGACAAAAGGCAATGAAATGAAGGGGGCATGCATGTGCCATCCTTCTCTCCTCTGGAGCTCCCCTGCCGTTCCCTTGCCTCTGGTCCTGGCATGCAAAAAGCAAAGGAATGAAAAGTGGGAAACTGGGAAGGGAATGGGAGGGGTTGCAGGGGGAATTGTTCAAGGTTTTTCCACTTTCACAAGGGTCCAGTGCCAGAACCCAATGTCTGTAGAACAGAGATAGGCAGATTTTGCTGGACATTCAGACACTTTTCAGGGGGCATAGCAAAAGACTAATGGGCAGAGATTAGTAGGTTTCTAATAATACATAGAATAGAGTAGTCTTCTTTTTATATATTTTCTAGTTTTACTTGTATTTAAAGGGTATTATAAACAAATAAAATTCTACTCAGTTAACAAATCAAATTTCTCTGTATTTGATTAATCAATATTAATTTATAGTTGTATGTATAATAAAATCTAAGTTAACTTCAGTATGACATTTTGGCTATGATAAGGATATTGACTATCCCATTGACAACTACAGTCAATAGGACAGCTAATATCGTAGCATTTGCTTCCTTTTCTCACTGACTGTAGTGCATTCATAGCAATCCATGATGTCAAACTCTGAAAAAAATCCTGGTCTGGATGTGGCTTGAGGGACACACTTTGCTAATGCAGATGTAGAAACAGTGCTTCCCAGTTTCTTTTGATGGAAGAATATAATGCAAGGGATAGCTCTGTGCAGCTGTGTACTGCTGTGTGATCTTCATGGTGTACCGTGGACAGTAAGCAGATTGCCAGGGCTGAGAAAGGGCTGCTTTTCTCAAAACTATTGGTAGGGTTGTGGAGGCGGGATTGGTCTTCCTCACGGTGGTGTTAAGGATACAACTAGCAGTGATTTTTTTTTTATTTCAGAGTTGGTGAAATATCTGATTTTTACTGAGGATCCCCCAGTATTGAGAAGGAAAGCTTAATACTAACCCTGCCCTGAATCTTCCAGTCCTTCCCATGGTGAAGTCATGGCAGCTGGTTAGAAAAGCATCCTTATGCTACATCACTGGAAGGATTGCCAATAAAATCAGAGTCTTCCAGCTGTGGTTAAAACTTAGTAGCTACTTACAACGTTACTATAGTATAATATAATATGTAACTTGACTGCCATTACTGCACTTTAATGGAACGCCGCTGCCCCTCCCTCCTGGCAATATGTGAGGGATTGCCATTTATTTATTGGGAAAAGGTTAAGTGGTGCAATTGGATAAAGAGTGCAGGGGGAATCATCAAAATCTTTCTGTCATCCTGAATAATTGATAACTTGGTTTACTCAAACATGGATTTCCCTGAGGAATATTATATTGTGCTCCATTGGCTGTGATAAATTTTGAATAAACTGAATGAATTTTCAGAAGAACATAGAATCACAGAAATGTAGAGTTGGAAGAGACCACACTGGCCATCCAGTCCAACCCCCTGCCATGCAGGAACACCCTCAAAGTGTTCCTGACAGATGGCCATCCAGCCTCTACTTAAAAACCTCCAAAGAAGGAGACTCCACTACACTCCAAGGAGCATATTCCACTGCCAGACAGCCCTGACTGTTAGGAAGTTCTTCCTGAGGTTCAGGTGGAATCTCCTTTCCTGCAGCTTGAATCCATTGTTCCTTGTCCTGGTCTCTGGAGCAGCAAAACAAGCCCTCTCCCTCCTCTACATGGCATCCCTTCAAAACATCCAATTAAAAGGTAGCTCCTATTACACCGTTTGATGCTCTCTTTACGGTTGCTCTTAATCAAGTAGTATCTGTGTCAATAAACTTTCCAGATTTTTTGTTTGGGACTGTGCCGTATATTTTGTTAAACTCCAGGCAGTATCGATTTATTAAATTACTCATGTCTATTAGCTAAGCGCTTCTAAAGATACCTTATGTGTTGGACCAGGGTTTTTTCCCCAGTGTGCCATGAACCAGTACGGTATTTGTGACCTTGGCTACAACTGTTGCTTTCCTGGAAACTTGCCATAGCCTGGCCACCAGTGTCTCACAGACTGGCACTGGTGTGTGCCAACACTCTCAATGCATTAGATGACACTGAAAAAGCATCAGAGTTTTAGCTATTGCACCTCTGTTTTAATGATTCATCCCCTTCATTTCTTGTAGACTCTTATTGTTCACACCTTTTTTCTGAACTAAAAGGATGTTTCCTGATCAGCTTTGTAAAGTCTGCTTCCTTGTGAGAAGAAATTATTAAAGGTGTATTTCTTCTTGTAATAACCTGGGTAGAACTACACAAGATGTGCAGATAGGAAGTAGACAGGTAGCAGATAGATAATAATAATAATAGTAGTAATAATAATAATAATAATAAAATTTATTTCTATCCCGCCTCTCCCAAATGGATCGAGGCGGCATTACAAAACATATAAATATTAAAATATCAAAATGTAGCCCACCCTCCCCACTCACCAACCCTACCATCCCCCCAACACACCAACTATTAAAACAGATTAAAATAAAATTAAAACTAAAAGTTAAAAAAAACAATTAAAAACAATTAAAAACAAAGGGACAATTGATGAGAGGCAGTGGAACACTAGTCTGGGAAGGCCTGTCAGAAGAGAACAGTCTTGATTGCTTTTTTAAAGCAGTCAAGACTGCTTTTTTAAAGCAGTCAAGACTGGTAATGTGCCGGGTCTCCTCCGGCAAGCCATTCCATAACCTGGGAGCGACTGAAGAAAAGGTCCTCTGGGTAACCGCAGCCAACCTAGTTCTGATTGGCTGCAGTAGATTCCTCCCAGAGGACCTTAATGTGCGGGGCAGATTATATGGGAGAAGGCGATCCCGCAAGTAGGCTGGCCCCAAGCCATGAAGGGCTTTAAAGGTAAAAACCAACACCTTGTACTGTGCCCGGAAACTAATAGGCAGCCAGTGTAAAGACTTCAATATAGGTGTTATGTGGTCAGTTTTAGATCTTCCGGTGACCAACCTGGCTGCCATATTCTGAATTAATTGAAGTTTCCGGACTAAGCACATGGGTAGCCCTGTGTAGAGCGCATTGCAGAAGTCAAGCCGTGAAGTTACCAGCGCATGTACCACTGTTTTTAGGTGTTCCAAGTCCAGGAAGGGGCGCAGCTGGTGTATCAGCCAAAGCTGATAGCAGGCGCTCCTGGCTGCCGCATCAATTTGAGCTGTCATCTGAAGTGCTGAGTCCAAGAGCACCCCCAAGCTGCGGACTTGCAGATGACTTGCAGCCCAATTTCTCAGCACCACGAACTTTCTCCCAATGTCCTCTCCCACACCCAAGAAAGGAGGCAGGCAAGAGAGAGGAAGTATAAGGCCACTGTGCTGACCACCCCCTTTCCCTCTCTTTTCCTTGACCTGAACTGTGAGTGCCCATTCCTCCTGCCTTGCCTGGGCCCCCATCCCACAGACACACATCTTAATATTTGCAATTTTTACACTTATGTGGGATCCTGTACCGCAAATCCTAACAAACATTATTTACTGGAATATCAGATACATAATATCTTCCTACAGAGAGCACCCATGCTAGTTCACCCACTTTATATTTTCGTCTCAGAATCATTTCAGTTTAAACAATGAGACTTATTACAGAGTAGGAAAATATAGGATTGCACTGTAAATATGGTAATATAAGAATCTGTGCAGTGAACAATTTTCTCTTCTGTCCTTTCTGACTCATTCTTGGCCAGGCCCTCCAACCCAAAGCACCAGAAAAAAAATGAAATGCTTATTGTCAACAAATATTAGTAAGGTCTGAGGTTACTGAGCAAAACAGCAGATTATTGTCACAGATGAAAGCAATGAAAATGAAATGCCTGTGTTCAGTAGAATATTCATATATGAGAAATGATAATATTGGTTCTTCTGCTTAGAAAAGGCTATATAAAGTGCTAACATGGTTATATTCAGATTATTTAACACCATCTGTTTCAATATTAACTTACTTGTTATTTAAGAGTGTTTAAATTAAGAAAAATTTTAAAAATAAATTTTTACCTGTCCTCTTTAAAAAAACAATGTATTGCTTACTACTTTGTTTTAAAAGCCAGAGAAATGAGGACAAATCAGTATGCCAATATTGAACAAAGTGATCAACGAACTTATCATAAAATAAACATATTCACTATATGTACAGATCAATTCAGATTAAATCAATTATAAAGTGTGTGTGGAGCAGTAGCATATAAATAATAAATATATTCTCCAGTAGTGCTCTATGCAGTGATTGACACATTTTTGCTCAAGTTATGAAATAACTGTCCCTCCCTTTGACATATTAATTGGAATAGAAATTCCATGGAGATTCCATGTAGCTGGAAGATATAACCTAAAATCAGTGTAATGCTAATGGAACAAAAATCCCCACCAGTTATATTGCACTGGACTACACTGTTGTGCTAGAAGTTGCATTTACATGTGTGTGTGTGCGTGTGTATAGTTATAAGTTTGGTGGGTCAGGGGTGCTGTGGATATAGTATGCCTTGATTTCAGTAAGGCTTTTGGCAAGGTCTCCCATGATGTTTTTGTAAGCAAGCTAGTGTACTGTGGGCTGAATCTGTTACTGGTTGACCAGTCAGACCCAGAGAGTACTTTCAAATGGTTGTTCTTCATTCTGGAGAGAAGCAGCCAATGGAGTGCCTCAGGGTTCTGTCCTGAGCTCAGGGTTGTGTAACATCTTTATCAGTGTCTTAGGTGAGAGTGCAGAAGGCATGCTAATCATATTTGGAGATGACACCAAAATGAGGATAGCTAATACCCCAGAGGACAGGAAGAGGATTCAAAATAACCTTGACAGATTGGAAAACTGGGCCAAAACTAACAAAATGAATTTTAACTGAGATGAATGTAAGATACTGCATCCAACAAGGAAAAAATGAAATGCAGAAGTGTAAGCTGGTTGACCCCTGGCTAGAAAGCAGCACATGTAGAAAGAATCTAAAGGTCTTAGTAGACCACAAACTAAACATAAGTCGATAGTGTAGTGTAGCATTCAGAAAAGCCAGTGCAGTTCTGGGCTACATCAACAGAAACATAGTGTCCAAATAAAGGGAAGCAGTAGTGCTACTTTATTCTGCTTTAGTTTAACTTTATCTGTAATACTGTGTCCAGTTCTGGACCACAGCTGTGCAGAGAAGGGTGACCAAGATCGTCAAAGGGCTGGAAACTGAGCCTTCTGACAAACGCCTTAGGGAGCTGGGTATGTTTAGCTTGGAGAAAAGAATAATGAGAGATTCTAGGATCTTGCATCTTAACTCTAAAAACATTCAACTGCAAGTTCAATAGGCATTGTGCTGGTGAAATGATGTTGAATGCAGCCAAATATTCCCTACTGTAGCTTTTCTTGATCTTAGCAAACGACCAACAAAAGCATGTTTATTAACAACTGTATTATCTGGCTCAGAAGAGAATCGTAGTTACACTAAAACCTTAATATCTCTGCAAAGGGCATAGAGATGTTTGTTCTGTGAAGGAGAGGTTTTTGGTGGTGTAGGCTACATGTAAATTAAGCCATCATGAAGCACTACTCATGACAAAGTTTAATGTGCAACTTTACATGTTTTGATTTTTTCTAGTAAAAGATCGCACTTCCCTGAAGAATGAGATTCTGCAGAAACACTTGGTGACTGTGGAAAAAATTGCCCAAGAAAGAGGCTTGAATCCTAAAGAAATTGATGTCGTGTTGAATGTGGCACTCAGTGGCAAGTTTGGTAAAAACAAATAAAGCTTCATGTTCTCCTACTTTTCACTTGGCACTAAAGAGTACATGAGAGCAGCTATATTGCTATATCTGAGCCCCTACTAGCTTGTGAGTGATTATCAATAATATTGACATTTAAGTAGCGTATCTCACTGTCTTCCAGCTGAAATGATAAATACTAGACTACTGAAGAACCTGATTCCCACATCAAGAATAACAGAGGATTCTGTTGTTTCAGCAGTATCTTGGCTCTGCGTTGGCAAATGCTCATGTAATACTCAGGTAACTTGGAAAGCATAGGATTGATATTTTAATTCTTAGAAGTGATATTTTATGCCAGTTGGACTTATTATGATGACTACTAGACCACATGTCCCTGCTATCAACAGATTCCATAACTGATTTGTTTTACTGATTTCATTTTTGCTCAGTGAAGGACATGTTTTCTTTCCTGTTAGGTAACATTTTTAAAATGGCTAATTGCAATGTTTGACTTCATTGATCAGAAGGAAAAGATTAATGCTCTCTATGGGTTCTTCTTCAACTTCTTACAAGATGAAAAACTGGTAAGATACAATATAATGATAGGTTGTTTTGAAAGGGAACAAAATCTAGTTCTTTGATAGTGTAACACTTCATTCTTTGTGATAATTTTAATTAGCTTTTCTCCTTAGTTGCTGAGAAAGAAGCATAGTTAGTATTGATCTGCTTCTAATTTTGAGGTGTATTTTAACTGGCAAGGTGCCTTTTCTTCTAAATGAACGTATTTCACAAAAGATCTATTGTAAAAGTTGGAAAGCTTGTATGTTATTTTGGCAATACTACATTCTACAAAGTATTGCTAAATTCATGCTATCTGCTTTTAATTATTGTATTTGGTAGAGAGTATACAAATTGCACAATTAAACATTTAACACTTTTCTTTCCGCAGCAACCCTTTGCCTGTCATGTGCTTTATTTGCTGACCAGAAGAGAGAACGGTGAGCTCTTAATTAGATTCATAGCACAATAGGTGCTTGCAGAAGTAAATAATTTTTATGTTTCATTACTCAGGCTTTCTGTCAAAGTTATTTAGTCATTTAATTTTTTTAGTGTTAGGGGCTCATTCTGTTGAATTGGACAACCTAAACTAAATCCATTGAAGACTTATTACCAAAATGGAATGTGCACTGTCCTTTACTGTTTCAGCTGATTGAATCTGAAAACATATCTACAGCGAAAGAACACAATTCTTTTTATGTGCTGTCCTATCCTATTTTCAATCTGCTGCATAATTTGGAAGAATTATTTTATTTGTTTTACCTGTAACTGCCTTGAGGTTAATGCAGAGGAATAATAATAATCCCCAACTAAAGAATATTTATAGATTTTCCTTTGTGTTCTTTTCTCCAGTGAAACCTTTCCGTGTGAGAAGACTGCTCGATCTACAAACTAGGAGGGTGAGTCACTTGAAACCCAAGCACTAATAAAAACTTCATGTATAACTTTATTGAGTAACATTTGCAAGGTATGTAAATAAGTTGAAAGCTGGTATTTAAATTATGCGTGGGCATCAAGGTTTTTTCTATTGAGGCCATATTCTGTCAAGAGTAATCTAAGGACACTACGTATTGTGGGTAGATAGGTTGAGAGCAAAAATTAAGTTAGTGTTCCCCTTTCTTTGTCTTGCTTTTGCTGTGTAGTTGTGCTTCCTCCCCCTACTTTTTATTCGTGTGCTGCACTCTGTGTATAAGCAAAAGAGAGGAAGCACAGTGTTCCTGTCAGTTTTAATCTTTTTAAAACTTGCTTCTCTCTTGCCATCTCTGGGTTAATCCTCATCTTCTTCTGATGAAATACCTGCAAGTCAGAGTAATTTCCAGTAGTTATGGTAGCAGGTTCATAGTTAATAGGCTGCTATGGAGGAACATGAGAGAAGTGCAAAATCTAATTCTCCTCTGGTTGTTTTCCAGGGACCAGAGCCTACTCTGCAAGCTCTGCTATTGATGTACAAAAGCTTTGCTCCTGAAATGGTATCTGTGACTCTGCCCAAAAACATAAAGGTGAGGAATAGGATGGCTGGAAATAAGGGCTGTGCTGTGCTTTCTTGGTGAAAGCAGTTGTATTGAAAGTCATTGTGATTAAATTTTCAACGTCCTTATTGATCCAACAATAATTGTTTATGGGACTGATGTGCATTTTTATAAACTCTGTATGTTATGTTACTTAATATGAAATTATTAATTAAGGAGAAGTAGAGATTGTCATGATCATTGTGATTATCAACAGAAAACTATAATTTTAAAAATCTGTGTGAATTGTTATTGGAGATGCCTCTTGGATGGCTGTGTTCTGGACAGGGAAGCTGACTAATAGCTTGAAAATTTATTCTGGTGTGCTCTATATGGGGCATATGTTGGGTGATATTTGAAATGGATCTAGTTACCGAATGGGCGCTACAGTGGCTTCTTGACTTTTGTGAAGGTTTGGAGTGCAGAACCCTCACAAAAGTAAAAAAGCAGTGAATAACTACCCCCACCCCCACTGAAGTGAGTGCTCCCCCTCCCATTCCCTTCTAAGGCTCTCAGACCTGCTGCCTTCCTTCCAGGCGCCTGGGCAAAACACAAGTGAATGGGAGGGGGCAGCCACATGCCTGGAGAAGGTGTGCGCACATGCCTTTCTCCCCATTCACTTGCGTTTCACCTGGGTGTACTGCTTTCCAAGCACCAAGGCGATAGGCAAATGAATGGGAGGAGCAGCCGCATGTCCGGAGAAGGTGTGAGTGTGTGCCTTCACCCTCCCTTCACTTGTGTTTCACCCAGGTGATAGGCAAGCAAATGGAAGGGGGCATCCATGCGCCCAGGAAGGTGTGTATATGCACCTTCTCTCTCCCATTCACTTGTGTTTTGCCCGGGTGCGCTGCCTTCCAGGCTCCTGGGCAATAGGCAAGCGAATGGGAGGGGGCAGCAGCACAACCAGAGAAAGCACACACACGAGGCCGTCCCTTGCCATTTGCTTGCCTTTTGCCCAATGGGTCCGGGCAGAAGGCAGGTGAATGGGAGGGGGAGAATGAAGAGGAGGCAGGTGAGCACCTCACGAATAATCAAGTTTGTGAAGGTCAAATCTGGTAAGGTAGAGCGGGCAGGACTGTATTCCCAGTAACTGGATCCCAGTGTGTATGCATTTGGTATTGGACTCTCATTTCTTTGGCTTCTACAGAGATTAAATCTTGAAAACAATCCAGTTTTCTATTCTGCAAGGGCATTCAAAGAAGATAAGTAATACTAACTTGCAAACTAGAATACTTTCAGAAAGATGTATTCAAATTATTTATCTGAATCAAAACAGAATTTAAGCTGACTAATAGATTCTAATGTCAACTGATGCATCCCTCTAATACTGAGAGTTCCTCTGCAAGCCATATTGGTAAAAAAGTAATCTACCTACCTGAACAGAACAATGGAAGGTTTATTGTGTATCCTATCAGTTCATCATATATAAAAAAAGTAAGCAACAAAGTATAATGTGGTTATTGGACACTAGAGATCTTTGCTCTCACTCTGTATGAAGCAAGAAGCTCACTCTACTGGCAGAGTGTCTGGCATGGTGGGTGTAAGCTGTCCCTTTCCCTGCTTCAGATTTTGGTTGTTGCAAGCAAAGTATAGATAACCTTATTTATAGTTTGGGGAGATGTCCTTCATGAATGGTTCTCACTTTTATGAGGTGAGAGGGCTGTTCTTTGGGTCACATGGTTGAGTGCAAATTGTCATCTGATGAATTATACCTGTAATAATAAAATCTACTTCTAATCACTTTTCATCTGGATGAGAGCAATTTAATTTATTTCTAGATACGGTTTAGGAATTCAGAAAGCCAGTGGAAATCAGCAATCAGCACCATAAAAAGACGAATCTATGGGGCACTGCCTGCATCGCCACGAGATAACATGGGCATTGGCTCTCTGCAGTCCCAGAAGAGAGTGAGTTAACTGAAGATTGCTTAAATGTCTTTACTGGACTGTATTTGTTAAATACCTTTACTGGACTAATTTTTCATGTAATTTATGTAGCTTTATTGACAGCTAATTCACTTTTGAGCTGTACATGCTCAATAACAGTTCACTTTCTGGTTTTGAACATCAGAGTATTTGCAGTTTCCATTATACTAGCAGCAGTCAGAATAGGTTTGCCTGATGTTTTATACAATCTTATTTCATGTTCTTTATCTTTCATCTCTTATTTTAAACAGATCCACTTCTCTATAATCCTGTAAACCTCCTTAAACATTGTTTTTTCATTCATTCTGATGTTGTGAAATAGCTAGGCATGTACAGTCACTGAGGTTTTTTTTGTATCCTCGCTGCATGTTTAATAGCACATAAGAAGATGAATAGCTGACTATGTGAACATCTGCATAGTAGGGTAGAACATGACAAATGGTTTTGCCTATAAATATATACTTATTCCCAATTGGGTGAAAGTGGCCAATTATGGCAAAAGTGTATGCTTCTGGCATTCAGACTGTATTTTAGGTACACAGGTTCCTTGGGAGCTTCTTTAGGAATGCATTCAAAGGTATGTTGAGAATATCTCAGTTTGGATGTAGGCTGGTGACCATAAGGCACAGTAGACCTGGTTAATGTCCCATGTGTGTTCCAGAATACTACTATACAGTGGTTCCTCCACTTTTGCAAAGGTTCTAGATGCAGAACCCCCACGAAAGTGGGAAAACCATGAATAACCTCCCCACACTCCCCCTCTTGTTCCCTTCTGGCTCGCTCCCCCCGTCCTTTGTCCCAGTGCACACTGAGGCAAAATGCAGTGCGTGGCAAGGATTGGGGAGAGTTCTGGAGGGGAAAAGGAAGACTCGCGTGAGCCTCCCTCTGCCCCATTCCTTTACATTTTGCCTTCTTGTGCTTACCTCTCTTCTCAGTGCCCAGCAAAATGCAAGGCAATGCAAGGAGGAGAAGGAGGGAATTTCTATACTATAATTTCTGTCAATAAACAAGAGTTTCCTTGACACTCAAATCAGTGCAGAAAATCTCCTGAAGACATTGTATACATGTCATAGTTTGGTGTTTTGCCTTGTTTTTGAACACCTTTTTATTGTTTTTTGCTTCTCTTTTGGAGACCTCACAGCAGTTTATATGACTATCTTCCTTCCAGCCTCATCTGGATTCACAGCTGCTATAGTCCTAGATAGCTCAGACAATTAACTGAGTGATTTACTTGCTAAATAGAATGCAACCTGTCAGCTTACAAAACTTGTAATTGTTCTACTTGGAAAAGAGAAAGCAAATTGTCTACATATACCCCTGAAGGTGCAACTTTAGGAAAGGACTGGAGTGTGGTGTGCTGACAGGCACATTTGTGTGTATATACCTGTAACTCACTAGTCGACTTATAGCGATACCATAAATTTCATAGGTTCTTCTTTGTGGTCTCTGTGCCTCATACATTAGGAGCTTTCGCGCCTGTGCGGTAGCGTTTGGAAGATTCTATAGCTCGTTAGCTTGGCAGGAACCCCTCCCCCACATCGGTACTGCGCATGCTCCTCCCGCCAAGCAACGGTCTCTCCTCAGTTCTTTCTTGTCCGCTGTCGCAAACAGAAGGTTCTGCTTGTTGGCTTGTGCTTTGCTTGATTTTCTTGGTTTTTGACTTCAGATTTTGGATTTTTGACCACCCCTCTCGGATTTCGGACTTGTCTTTGGTGTTGTTACAATCGGTTTGACCTTTTTCTGGCTGTTATAGTTTTTGGATTTCAGACTGTGTTTGGCGTTCTCGGACTACCCCCTTTCTCCTCGCCTTGCCCTGCCCTTGTTTTATGTCAGCTTTGTTCGAACACTTCGTCTCCTGTGCAAGGAAGGTCGCTCTTTCCGACCAACACTCGAAGTGTTTGTTTTGTTTGGGTGAAGGGCATAACATCCAAGCTTGCCCTGTCTGTAAAGACCCACCAAACGCTTCGTAACAGGGCTGCAAGATTAAAATCCCACTGTTGGGAAGAGCCTCTGCACGCTCAAAAACGTGAGACGGCATTGATGGCCGAGAAACGCCCGACCCCCTCTTCTTCTTCTCTGGCAGCAGCGGCGGCTGCCGTGCCCTCTACGTCATCGGTATCGGTACCAGGCTCGGTACCAATCATGAAGTTGCCGAGAATTCCCAAGATCTCGGCAACTCGGGCGCGTGAGGATCCTGCAGGCTCGCAGGCCTCCACCTCCTCCTCCAGGCCGCTTACCCCGGCCCAGAAAAAGCGTCCTGCCACCGAAGACGCTGGGAAGGAGAAGAAGAAGAAGGAGAAACGGCACTCTCCACCAAAAGTGGCTTGACCACCAACTCCGCCACCCACCCAGCCCGCCGAGGAACCTGAACCGATGGAGCTCCCTAAGGAAGAGGAACCTCTAGAGGAACAAGAGATCCTCGAGGTGTCGGATGAGGAGCAGGCCGTGCAGGCCTCACTGTCTCAACCACCCGAGCTCATTGCAGAGACCATCCCGCCAAGTCGCCGTCCCTCGGCAGACCACTGGGAGGAGGCTGTGGTCAGGCAGCGACCAGCCTCTCGACGCGACGAATCCCGCTCTCCGGAGCAGCGGGTCAGGCCTCCATCCCCGCGTTACCAGGAGATGCGCCTGGAGAGGGTACACTCAGGCGAGAGCGCCTACTCCCCACCAGCCTACCTTGGGAGGTATGCCCAGGAGCAGGTGTGGCATGAGCCGGCTGGTTCCTATATTCCTGTTCGTACAGGGACCGGTACCATCCAGATCCACGGTACTGGTCACCACGACGCCGGTCTCGGTCACCACTGTGGGAAGCTCACTACTCCCGCTATGATTGGTCACCACTGCATCGATCTCCGAGTCACCGAAGGTCCCGGGAGCTCTCACCCCGCTGCAGGGCTGTCTCACCACCCCAGAGGACGATAGCCACAGCTACCCGTCTGGCGCCACAGTCCACCGTGGCCCAAACGACAGTGGCCAGCATGTCTACAATGCAGGCGGCACACCGCCCTTGGCCCTCGGTGGTGCCCCTGCAGGTGACCTTGGTACTGGCCACGACACCGGCCGCATCCACGTCGACACAGCCTGCAGCTCCAGCGGTCACCCTGGCTCCCTCGGTTCGTATACCAGCTGAAGAGAAGGTGGTGGAGAGGTCACCAACTCCATCAGGCAACTCCTACAAGTCAGACTCCGATTCCGCGGAGTTGACTCCCTTGTCTCACGAGTCTCCTCCGCTGGCTTTCGGGGAACCAGGTCCGGAGTCTGCACTGGAGGATGTGCGCCAGTTGTCCGCCATCCTCCTCAGAATGGCCACGGCCCTTGGCCTGAAGGTGACCGAACCTGCTCCTCAAGCCCAGGACCTGGTCTTCCAGTACCTGGAGACCCGCCCACCATCGACCGCACCACTGCCCTTCTTGCCGACGCTGGTTGAGGCAATGAAGCAGCCGTGGGTGAAGCCGGCGTCAGCACAGCCTATCCTGCATAGGCTGGAGCACCTGTACAGGACACAGAAGGAGAATGCGGAGTTCCTCTTCAGCCATCCTGTACTGAATTCCATCATCGTCGAGTCAGCCCAGACGAAGGGAGGCAATCGGGCGCATACCACCCCGCCGGATCATGAAGGCCGGAAGCTTGACACCTTCGGTTGCCACTTTTATACGGCGGCTTCCTTGGTGGCCAGGACAATCAACACGATGGCATGCCTCGTGGCCTACCATCGGAATCTGCTGGACTGACTCGCACCGCTTCTAGCTGACCTGCCGGAGGAGTCGCGCACCTCAGCCACCCAGATCTTCGGCGAGGCCGTCGCTGTAGCTACTCAACAGATCGCCACCTTGAGGCACGCCGTGGAGGCCACCTCGAGGGTGATGGTCGGTGCCGTAGCCCTCTGACGTCATGTGTGGGTCCGGTCCTCTGGGCTCCAGGAGGACAGCCGTCGACGGATTGAAGATCTTCCGTTCGACGGCGAAGGGCTCTTCCATACCTCCACGGACGAGGCCATGGATCACTTCGTCAAGGCCCGGCTGACACAAAGAGGATGGGCATAAACCAGCCTGCCCAATCCCGCCGCAGCTTCCAGCCGAGGTCTTTGTGGAGAAGATCCTCCTCATCCTCTGCATACCAGCCGCGGTCTCCACAATCGACCGCGTCGAGACCATCAACGTCTTCTGCTTCATGAAGGCTTCCTAGGCAGCGCCCGTCTTCGTCGTCAAAGAAGTCTTCCTCTGGAGTGAAGACCCAAATTTGATGGTCTTCGCAGGACACCACCTATGCCATCTTTCACCCTTCCAGCAGACCTGATCCATCATCCGAGCCTGGCCAGGCACCTTGACCAATGGTGGGAGATCACTGCGGACTCCTGGGTACTTACCATCATCCGCCTGGGATACGCCATCGAGTTCCAGGATATTGCGCCACGGGGTGTCTACTACTCCACCCCAGCCAGCTCTGCTCTGCTGGAAGAGATCCAATCCCTCCTCGAAAAGGGAGCGATCGAGAGACTCCTGCCTTCAGCCAAAACCACTGGCTTCTACTCGAGATACTTCACGGTACCAAAGGCAGACGGATGCCTGCGGCCCATCCTAGATCTCAGAGGGGTCAACGAGTACATCCGCCCCAAGAGGTTCAAGATGGTCACACTGCCGTCGATCCTCCCCTTCCTCCGGAGAGGGGACTGGTTTGCATCCATAGACCTCAAAGACGCCTGTTTCCACAACTCAATCCGACCGCAGCACAGACGGTACCTGTGGTTCGCGGTTGACGGCACCAGCTACCAGTACCGGGTACTGCCGTTCAGCCTCTCCACCATGCCGCGGGTATTCACGAAGTGCATGGCTCCCGTTGTGTCCTTCCTGCGGACGAAAGGCGTCTCCGTCTATCCCATCTGGACGATTGGCATCCTGCAGACAGAAGCTTTACAAAGACATCCATTGGACTTTGACATTGCTCACTCGGCTCGGACTCGGGGTCAATCCCAAGAAGTCCAATCTCGAACCCACCCGGGTTCTCGATTTCATTGAGGTGACCCTCAATGCTGTATCGGCGAGGGCCTACCTACTGGACGACAGGGAGCAGACGCTTTGTCGAGCAGCGTCTGCCGCCTTCCGGGCTCAGACGGTATCAGCCAGGGCAATACAGCAGCTCCTCGGCTACATGGCCTTGACCACTGCCGTAACCTACCTCTCCAGGTTGCGCGCACAACCGCTCCAGCACTGGTTCGTCAGGGCCTTCGATCCACTCTGGGATGACCAGTCTCGCCGGTACCGGCTGCCCCAGGAGGTACGTCAATCTCTCCTGTGGTGGCAGTCGTACAGGAACCTCCTGTCAGGCATGCCGTTCCGCGAACCCAAGCCATTGGTCACGGTAACAACGGATGCCTCGCTCTTCGGCTGGTGAGCGCACACTGGTGACCTCCGAGTCCGGTGGATGGACAACGAGATGTCCCTCCATATCAACGCTCTCGAACTACTGGCGATCCACAAGGCACTGAGAGCGTTCCGTCACTTGGTCACGGGCCGCACGGTGTTGATCCTCACCGACAACACAACGGCGGTCTGCTACTTGAACAGACAAGGAGGGACTCACTCCACCACACTTCTCGGAATAGCGCTCAACCTCTGGGACTGGTGCGTCTCGCTTCGGATACACCCGGTGGCCATTCACCTGGCGGGGCAGGAGAACACCACAGCAGACGCCCTCAACAGGGACACCACTTCTCACCCCGAGTGGTCCCTGTCGGACGAGGCTTTCCAGATGGTTCGGGACTGATGGGGCGAACCGACCGTCGACCTCTTTGCGACCAGCCAGAATGCAAAATGCCGTCGTTTCTGCTCGAGAGCCGGCCACAATCGCCACTCCATCGGCGACGCGTTCCAGTTCCCGTGGGACGAGAATCTCCTCTACACCTTCCGTCCGTTCCCGTTCCTGGGCCACGTGATGTCGAAGATCATCGCAGACCGAGCAGACGCGATCCTCGTGGCACCGTACTCACCGAGGCAGCACTGGCCCCTGATCGAGGCCGCTCGGGGCAGGATTCTCTGGTTTCCAATGGTACCGGACCTGCTGTCCCACTCCGACGGTCTCGTGCTGCACCTGGACCTGCTGGTATTGGCCCTCCATGCCTGGAGGATATCGCCGTAGATAACCCAGTCATCGGTAACGTCTTGACCGCGGCCAGGAAAGAGTCCACACGAAGGAACTACCATTACAAGTGGCAGCGCTTCGTGGCCTTCGCCGAGGAACGTCGAGAGCCGGTATCACCCGTCAACCTGCGTACTGTGCTCCACTTCCTCCTTCACCTACAACAACAGGGCCTGGCCTTCCCGTCGCTCAAGGTCTACCTCGCCGCGATCGTGACATACCAGCCGCCACGATCCCCCTTGGCTGCGCTCTTCAGGGATGGTACCGTCAAACAGTTCCTGAAGGGCCTACAGCACCTCTACCCGCCGCTATCGCCGCCGCTATCTCCGTGGTCGCTATCATTGGTGCTGTCGCAGCTGACGAGGCCGCCCTTCGAACTGATGGCGACGACAGACGTCAGGCTGCTCGCGATGAAGACCGCGGTCCTAGTGGCTGTCACCTCTGCCAGGCAGGCGGGAGAGTTGACGGCGCTACGGTGCGATGAGCCATACCTGGTCTTCCATCGTGACAAGCTGGTCCTCCGGCCTGACATCTCCTTCCTGCCAAAGGTGGTGTCCAGCTTCCATCTGAGCCAGGACATCATCCTGCCAGCCTTCTATCCTGACCTGACTACACCTCTGGAGCGGTCCCTCCACTCCCTGGATGTTCGTCCAGCCCTGGCGTTTTACAAGGACAGGACTGCGGCCTATAGGCAGACACCACATCTTTTTGTCTGCTATGGCTCCTAATGTATGAGGGCACAGATGACCACTCAAAGAACCACAGTTACAGGTAAGCAACCTGTTCTTTTTATCAGGCAAGGAATACTTAGAGGTGATTTTGCCCATTCCTTCCTCTGAAATATAGGCTACAGTACCTGATATTTGTTGGTGGTATTCCATCCAAAGCTGAACCTCTTGGCTGCCAAGATCATATAGGATCTGTTGTCTTTAAGGTATTTAGGTAGTGGTGTAATCTTGGGAAAATAACTATGAGCTACTAATGAGGACATTCTTGCTTTTCTACAGAAATGGAATAGCAAGTCATTACTTCCTGCATGTAGCACCAACTCTGATTGTTCAACTGGGACCAAAAGCCCAACTGTACTGACGTCATCAGTCACACTAAGTTCTTCCCAGTGGAGCAGCTGCAGACGTTCCCCAGCTTCTGCAAAACATTGATTGTTTAGAGGTAACTGGCAGATGTCAAAGTGACCAGAATATATGTATGGGGATTAAATCACTATTGCATATTAAAACCCCTTATTCTTGGGCGGGGGAAAAGCAGATTAACTTTTTTTAAATTATTTTTATTAACTTCTATTGAATTGTTAAGACAGACAAACAAACATCCAAAAACAGTGACAAAATAACAATAAGATCCCAATGCCATATATAACAAATAATTAGGACAAATAAAAAAAACAAAATAATCACTATCTACGTAATGATAACATAAACAGCAGCAAAAAAAAGGAGAATGAAGACAGACATCTACATTGTAGTTGACTTCTCTCTCTGTTGGAACTACAGATTGGGTAGATTTCATTCATTTTATATACCCTTTTAAATTCTCGTTTACAATTTATATCATTCTGTCATTAGAACACACTGGTATTGTATCTCTAATCACTCTGACAAATTATATTTTGACCCTTTAATCACAATCTTTAATTTAATCACAATCTTAACAGAACTTCTTATGATAATAACATATATGTGTTAATAACATTATCATGGAACGTTCTGATTCCATACTATCTATTCCTTGTCTCTTTGTGTTAGGCTTTACCTGCTTCTTATTTACAAAAATACATGTTATACAATTTGTACCTTTTCCATTACATTTCCATTACCCTGTGCGAGTAATTTATAAATGGCTGCCATGTTTGAAGAAATTTATGATACAAAAAAAAAGTAGACTAACTTGACAGAAGTTAAATAGGCTTAACTTTAATCATGACTTTAAAACACCTAGAAATAATACTGATTTCATTTAATACAAAATGACAAAGTATTAAGGCTCATTATACTCTTGTAAAGCACAATTATGACAAACCCACTGCAGTATTTGTTCCACAGGACCTAATCTTACAGTTTTCTCTGTAACACAATCTAATCCAGGAAGAAGGGTGGAGTATAAATGTAATAAATAAATACAGAGGCACAAATATTGTTATCCAAACAAAATAACAAGTTAAAAACTAAATGGTTATCATGGTAATAATAGTTAAAATATCTATTGTAGCATTAATTACTTTTTATTATACCCCTCTGTGCAATGAATTTGCTGGAATTCATCCTACACTCTCTACTTTGAGTTGTTATCAAACCATCTGTGAGTGAAACTTTTAAATGAAAAAGTCCACACTTGATCAAACTGAGGACTGAAACACTACAGAGTGGCTCTCATTAGTGGAACTTGTGCAGTATGCCTTTTACAAAGTAACTAGTGTATGAACTGCTGAACAATAACAATAAGGTAGTTCCTGTCTACAGATCTGTCATCTAAAAGACATAATGTAAAAAGATTTGGGGAAGAGGGAAAGAAGAAAACTCACTTATCATTTCTTGAAGTTTCATAGTTCTTAGAGCTATTAATTAAAACATTTGAGGGAGGACAGAGCCAAATGGCAGCTGATTGGAGAGAAACCCACTTTCTTAATCTTTCCTTCTGCTGCAAGCAGTACAGGATCTGGGCAAATGACACTAGCTGATCTGGTATAAAATAAATGTTCTACTTGCTGAAGCAGTAGAAAACAATGCCTGCAATGGAAGTGGAGCTTTTTGGGTTACAACAAGCCTCACACAGGTTTTAGGGCAACCAGAAACTGTTGGCAACAATCTTATAGATGCACAAAGTTAGGGGATTTGAGACTTACGTGGGACATTCCGATGTTACAATGATGTAGTAAGCCTATGCATACCACTGTTTTTCTTGTCTTAGATATCTTGATGTAGTGTTAAGAGTACATAGAAACAAAATAGGGTTAGCACTGTTGAGTCTTCATGTGTTCCCTTCTGGTCAATTTCTTCTCCCTGTTGGTTTGAACAGTTCCCTTCACGGATAGGCTCAGTACTAGGAAATCCACTATTGCTGCACCACATCAACTGTGTGAAAGATGATTCTGTCTACCAGCGGATGTATTACTGGATGGGTCAAACATTCAGAGAAGGTAGGGAGACCAATTTGATATCTTCAGGGAATAGATTGATGTTTTCTTGCCATGACAGTGAATGTGATTTTCACAGTGGCAAATAACTCTGGAATGTCTCACTTCAGATGACATCTCACTTCAGGCATGATTTATTCCCAGACACAAGGTATTGTCCCAACAGGCCCAAATTGTGACAATGCATAATAACAACTGATGCAGGGTTTGAATATGTAAATGTGGGGGAAGTGAGGTAGAAAACTCTGTCTTTAAGTATTATTTTACCCTTTTTTATGATTCAGAATGTCCTTGGTATAAGATTGAAAACCAGCAATATGAATTAGAGTTCAAGGACTTTTTGGAGACAGTCTTGGAAGCCGAGTATTTCTTGCAGGTTAGTTTGCACATGACTCTTATAATTCTCTGGAGCACATTTGGGGCTTTATTTCTATTGGTGTCTCAGCAATTCCACGCATTTGTGGCACTGATTTTTTAAAAAAGAAAAGCTGCTCTGATTATAGAGAATCAATTATAAAGACAGTATTTTATGACAATTGAAACATGGGGGGTTGTTTGGCATTTCCTAGTCTTTTCCCCTTCTCTCTTCATTAACTATGCTTAATCTCCCTTTGTCTATCTTGGCTAAAAACTGGGCTAATGTTTTTTTAGATATTGACTGAAAATCTCTTCTTCAAAAACTCTTGCTTTGATCCAAAATAAATGACATCATTTGGAGCTGAGGGTCATTAAAACGGTGGTAATAAATAATAATTTAGTACTTAAATAGTGCTTTCAAGTGATCAAAATAATTCCATATGCAACATACTGTTGTAATCTTTACAAGAAATATGAAAGAAACATGTGTATTACTAACTGAATCTAAAAGATTGCAGCCTCCTAATCCTACCTAGTGAATTCATGGAAGGAATAAAATTCCAACTGAGCTCTTCTTAATCCATAGCTCAGTTTTATAACAACCATGCATTTATCTCTTCAGCTGTTTGAAACGGACAAAGCAATTAAAAAAAACAATGCTTTGGTTATCTGCTTTTGAGTAGAATGAAAATAATGGCTGCAGCAATCAGATATTTGAGCACCATTTAAAGGAAAGAAGAATATCCATTGTGGGCTGTGGTGGAGGATTTTCTGATTCTAATGTGAGATGAAGTGGAAGAAAGTGATTGTAAAAGGAGCATAAGCAAGAGAAGCAGCCACATAAGTTAGGGATCTGCTTGACAGGAGGAGGTAGTAAAATCTGTTCTTTGACCAAAGAAAATGACTTGGATTTTTGGAACTTTCCCATTTCTGATGTGGAATATGTAGCCTGACAGACCTGATAAATTTGCTTTCGTTATCTTCTCCCATAAATTTAGAAGGTGTTTTTTTCCTCTGCTGAGGTGAAAAATTTCAAAATTGGCTGAATGAAAAGAACTGGCTTACAAGAAATCTCTTGCTCTCTCAATTGTCTCTTTCAGGAGGGCTTCTCATCCTGTGAAGAATTTTTGTACAGGAGTCTACCATTCTGGGATGGCTGCTGTTGTAGGTCACAGGTTCTGCAACTTGTGAGTTGGATCCCTCTCAGCACTTTCTCAGGTATGTGATGCAGTCAAAGCAGCCTTATCCCCCTGCCCTTTAAAAGTAACCATGGTGTGCTTAGCAGTCACTGTTCTTTATTTCTTTGTTTTTAGAAATGAAGCCCTATCTCTGCAGGCCATTGACACAACTTTTCATCACATCATCCCTTTATTTTAAGGTAATGGAGGAAAAGGGACCAACAGGTTTATGAGTAATCACATTTGATCCCTGCCACTCTAAAGAGCTGTTTTCTTGGGCTGACTTCAACAACCACTGACAGTTTAACTGGGGAGCAAATAAAAGACTCATTGGTCTTGATATAAGACAAAACCATGAATAGTATTGGGATTGCTGTCTTTACCAGTGAAAGGAGGTGAAGCACTTGTTACACTTACAGTTGGCTTTTTCATTTTGTATGACTTGTCTCTTTAGGCAGAAGTAGATTCAAAACAGTCTTATGTTCAGAGACAAAGGAATTGCAAATAAAAATCAGGCAAAATAAAATAAGCATTCTTTGTAATTGACACAGAGGGGTTATTCTGCACCAGCACAGAGCTAGTTGGAACTTTCTGAAGCCTAGCTTTAGCGTTTTGGTGGGAGTCCTATCCTCTCAATTCATCTGCACATCCAGCCATCTCAGTTACTTTCAACTCACTGCCTCAGTAACAGCTTTTCCTTTTAAAAGGACAAACAAATCAATTCCTACCACTGAGTCTCCCCCAAATTAACAGTATAATAATATACAGAGTACAGTCATGTGCATATATTAGCAAATTATCTATAAATAATTTATTTATGTACTCATCTATCTATCCATATAATGTTTATTATTAGTTGCTCTGTTTTTATAGTATATCTGCTATGCAAAAAATCCAACTAACTAGTTGGAGATCATCTTCAACATTCAGTTCTTGAAAATATATTAAAATGGGTACCCAATTTCTACAAAACTGTTCTTATTCTCTTATTTCTTGTTAATTCATGGTTTATTAATTAATCATTCATATCTTAATTCATTAAGATAACCATGAAAAGAAAGGTCTTGGGACATTTTTCTAAGCTCTGGCAATCTCAGCTCTTGAAGCTCCTACAAGAATTACAAGCATTTCTTTATAACACAATTTCTCATTCTCGGGCTGACAGGAGGATCAATCCACAACGCCTGGGGCTTGATCCTCGTGCCAGCTTGATGCAGGAGCCGTTCTCGAGCTTGATGTTAAAAACCATTCAACTGACTCCTGTCCCTCTCCCGGCAGTTTTTTATTTCTCCTGCGTGGCAGTAAGATGCGTTTAGGTCCCTCTCCGGCAACTTAGAAAAATACAGAAATAGTTAAGTAGAGAGTCAGTAGGGTGATTCAGAGTGTGGACGCAACTTAAAAAAAAATGGCTTCTGAAAAAATTTCTACAGCAAAAGCGACTCTGGCAGATGAAGTGATCCGTAGCACCAATGAGTTGGGCTTGGACGCTATAAAGCTTTCCTCAAAATTGAAAAAGGAATAAAAACTCTTTTGTGATTTTTGCTTGTGCTGTTATTTTACTTAACCATTTATTCAAGTAGGCCACACTTTGTCTAACACATATCAGATAAGCTGTTAATTTTGCAGGACACAAATATAATCTATGAACTGTTTCTAATACCAGTTCTTTAGAGATAGGTAGTATAGACTTAAAAGGTTGTGAAAATCAAATTCTTGTCCATTAAGTATACTGATACTTAAATTTGTTTCTGAAGTCATCTTTCTTCCCGTATAGTTGCCATATTCCTCCTCAGTAATGACTTTAATGATCATTCCTCTTTACCATACTCTTCACTACTGTAGTTCTGAAATACCAGGTGCTCACATAAAAATATCTGCATCTGGTGCTATCTCAGATTTGTACAATTTTGCATACTAGCTTTAAATAATTTATTTTATGGTAACGTTACTCATGTCACATCTTTAGTTCTGATATAACTAATTGCACTTCTGGCAGATTTCGTTCTTAAAAACATTAACGATATAGAATTTTTACTGCCTCATGCACAATAATTACAGCTTAAATAAACCACTACAGCATGATTTTGTTGTGTGCCTTCAAGTCATTTCTGACTTATGGAAACTCTAAGGCAATCCTATCATGGGGTTCTCTTGACAAGGGTTGTTCAGAGGAGTTTGCTCTGGCTTTCCTCTGAGGCTGAAAAAATGTGACTTGCCCAAAGTCACCCACTGGGCTTACATGGCTGGACAGGGATTTGAATCCTTGTCTCCCAGTGTGATAGTCCAGCACTCAGACCACTGCAGTATGACTTTTCCATGTGTCTAAATCTTCTATTTCTGTCATTTCAGAGGGGTTTTTTGTTTTAGTTTTTTTTAAGCCTGGTTTCTTATGTTTTGCTGATAATACAGTAGACCTGCGTTGAACATGAGTTCGTTCAGTGTGGCTTCAACTATATGCAGTGGAGGGGCTGCTGATCCTCCTCTCATCTGGGAAAAAGAGCAGGATTGGCACACATGTACCAGCTCCATCTCGCTGCCAAAGTGGCTGGACAAGGTGGCAGTTGTGTCAACAATCACAGTCCATCCAGTTGCTTTGGCAGGAACACAGAGCAAGAGGGGGTGTAGGTGCCAATTCTGCTCTTTCATTCCCAGACAAGAGAGGAGGGTCAGTATGCCCTACTGCCCTTGGCCATCCTGTGATTGTTGGCAATGTTACTAAAATTGCAGGCCATTCAGCAGCTTTGGCAGAGACACAGAGCAGAATATGTGTGAGATCCTGATCTCTTGTTTGGGAATAAAAGAGCAGGACTGATACACACATACCTGTTCTGTGTCCCTGCCGAATCCACTGGACAAGGTGATGGCAGTGCCGACAATTGCAGGTCATCCAGCAGCTTCAGCAGGGGCATGGAGCAGGGTGTGTGTGTGCTGAACCTGCTCTTTCTTTCCCGAATGAGAGATCAGAGTCAGCACATCTCCCTGCTGCTGGCCAGTCTGGGATTATTGGAGGCACCTTCAGGATGGACATGGCCAGAGTGGGGAGATATGCCAACCCTGCTCTTTCGTCTGGGAATGAAAGAACAGGGTTGGCACACACTCACCACTGTCGTGTTCCTGCTGAAGGCCCCATCAACGATCTCAGGCTGACCAACTGCTGCAGGGGGATTCCATATTATATGCAAAAATTGTATATAACATGCAGAGTCCCAGAATGAATCTGTCATGTTATATATGGCCTTACTGTATCTGCATTATGGTATGTAATTTTTCTTGAAGACTGTTTTCTTCTTCCATCTTTTTTTTATTATAAACTTCCCTCTGAGATATGGTTTCAGAGCCTTCCATAGTAAGGTAGCTAAATCTCCTTTTTTTATTTTTTTTTATTTTTTCAATTCAATTTTTATTAAGTTTTAATATAGAACTGACAAAACTCTAACAAAATACAAAAAAAACCTCTAGCATAATACAATAAACAAAGAAAAAAATAACTGTTAAGAAGAAAAAAGAAACAAAAAAGAAATTACATTTAAAAAAGGGAAAAAATGTAATTACACATTTGAAAAGCAAAAAAAAAAGAGAGAGAGAGAGAGGAAAGAAGAAAAAAGAGCGAATGGCCCTGCCCCTTCCTTTCCCCTCTCCATGACTTCCCACACTTTCTGACATCAGTTGGTTAACAGGGATCAAACTAATTCCCCTCTTTTCTTTTAAAAAAAAAAGGAAAATCTCTTTTTATATTTAATCTTTATCTTTGAATTGCGGAGATAAGTATATACTAAATATCAAAACCTAATTGAACGTTATCACTAAATCTTTCCTTCATGTACGATATATAAGGACACCAAATTTTAAGATAGGATTGTGTGGAGTTCCCTTTCAACCAGCATGTCAGTTTATCTATTTTAGCCAAGTCCATCATCTTCTCTAACCATTCTTGCATCAGAGGAATGGATCTGTGTTGCTAGTATTTTGCAAAAATTATTCTGGCTGCTGTAATCATATAATATAACAATATCCTATTTTCTTTTTCCACCTTATCTTCATAATCCAGCATATTTAAAAGAAAAAGCTCTGGCCTAAAAATAATTCTTGTTTTCAAAATTTTTTGTGTTTACACATTAACTTGTAACCAAAATCTTCTGGCTTTCCTACCAGTCCACAATAGCTGGTAAAAAAAACCCTTCCTGTAAGTTACATTTCCAACACTTGTTCTTGTATTTTTATATATTTTTTTGCCAATTTACCTGAGGTCAAGTGCCATCTATACAACATTTTAAGGAAGTTTTCTTTATAACTATAGCAACTTGTAAATTTTAAAACAGGTCTCCAAGCTCTCTCCCATTATTCCAATTGTATGAGATGACCCACATTCTTTGCCCATTTTAACATGCAGTTTTTAACCAATTCATCTTCAGTTTCATAATAATAATAATTTATATATTTTTGCTATCAAATGAGGGTTCTCTTTACAAATTAACTTCTCTAAAACCAATCCATTTTTTTCAAAATCATGTTTAATTTTATCTTCCCTAAATCCTTCTCATAGCTGGAGGTAGGATAGCCATTGAATTTTAATAATCTCTTCTCCCAATTTATGAAATTCCTTTAATTTCCAATTTCCTTATTTACTCTCCTATAAGTCTGTGTATCTAATCCATCTTTGTAGACTTCTTAATCCTCTTTTATGCATTTTAATTTTTGATATTGTTCTGTTTTTATGTTTAAAAATATGAAGAGAGAGAGAGAAATGCTAACTCTAAGCAATTCCAGAGATTCCTCCAAAGGTGTTGTACCTTTGGAGGAATCTCTGGAATTGCTTTAGAGTTAGCATTTTCTCTCTCTCTCTTCATATTTGTCGTGGTTGGTTTTTGGGCAGGGGTCTTTGTTTTCCCTCTGTCATTGTCAGTTTTGTTCAGCTCCTTCAGCCTTCACTGTCAGCAGTTAGTTGTTGTGTACCTAGGGGCTTATGGCTTCTCAGCAATACTTCAAAAAGTGTGTCAGTTCTGGAAGAAAAATTATTGTGACCTACAGCGATTCCCACTACCTGATTTGTTAGGTAATGCCCATATAATTCCTACTTTGCCGGAATATAGGCAGGCGTTTTGGAATTGGCAGCCTATCTCAAAGTTTTTGACTTGAAAGATGTGATAAAGACATTGACACTCCAAGAAAAGGCTGGTCATAAGGCTTGCTTCTTTGCTCTTTAATATTTATTTTTCAGACTTTAGAACAAAATCTTCTTTTGGAACCTTGAGACATATTGCCATTTAATGACTAGGAAAGACTCCTACTTAATTATGAAGATGATCTTCTGTTTGTGTGGCTTCTCAAAAAGAGTTCCAGTTCTTCAGTGAGCCCACGCCTTGTATTTATGGTGAAGCCCTTTTAGCCCTTGGCCACATGTGACTTAGAACTACTTTCAAAGAAGTAGCATTTCTACTGACCATTATCTCAGCAAAGAAAGCAGGGGAGCTCTG
Organism: Iguana delicatissima; assembly: GCA_948472985.1. Classification (NCBI taxonomy): domain Eukaryota; kingdom Metazoa; phylum Chordata; class Lepidosauria; order Squamata; family Iguanidae; genus Iguana; species Iguana delicatissima. The sequence continues at coordinate 400,990 of CAOKZL010000631.1, read as the reverse complement.
TACCTTAAGATACAATCCATATTTTCTCAAATTTCATTTAAATAGGGCAGTTCTTTGTTGAGAGCTTATCTTTATTGCAAAGGAAGTTACTACCTCCCGTCTATTGCAAGACATTGTTCTCCCTGCATTCATGGAATCTTCTGATATGACACTTGAAAAACGGCTTCACGCCCTGGATGTACATTGAGCCCTCACCTATCACCTGGACAGTACAAACCCTTCAGACATTTGACCAGACTTCATTCGACCAAGGAAGGAGCAGCCTGTTTAACAGCAATGTTTCATGAAGTAGGTGATAGAAATAATTAGCTTAGTTTATGAGGTGGTAAAGAAACCCTTACCGTGTCAGGTGCAGCCATCTGGTAAGAACAACTTCAGCTTCTACAGCTTTCTTGCAAAGGGTACCATTTTCTGACTTGTGTAAACCAGCAATGTCACTCCAGCCACCTAGTTCAGCCAGTACTATAGCCTTGATGTCAAGTTGAAGACAGAGGCTAAGTCTGAGAGAGCAGTGTTGTCCTCTCTCTGTCCAGTGATTACTGCCTGCCAGCCTACCCATTTGTGGAGAGCCCACAATGAAGAATAGGTTGCTCACCTGTAACTGTGGCTCCTTCAGTGACACCCTGTGAACTCACAAAGTCCTCCCTTCTCTCCTCAAGATTGTTTTCATTTGTGTGCCCCTCGTAATTCTTCTCCTGCGGTGGACCAGGAACTAAAGAGATTAGGAAGGAACCTGGATGTGTAATTGTGCTGCTTGAGTGAGACTCTTGACAAAATGCTAAAGCTAACTTTAAAAGGTTTCAGTCAGTTCTGTACAGATGTAAAATAACGCATGTCTGATTTCACAGCTGAACTCAAAAGATCCCATTACAAATAAACAACCTATTTTTATTGCTCTTTTTCTCTTATAGTTGGAAGTATGCAAGACATCTGTTTCCTAGAGCTTTTATCTTTTTATCCTATTTTTCTGTGGTTTTATTGTTAGACCAATATCCTCTGCTGTTAAGTTTCAGAAACCTTTCCTTGCTGTTTGCTGCCCTCTGAATAGTGTAGAAAATATCTCAACTGGGCATACTCCATGTCCTAAATGCAATTGACCCATGGATGGTTTCTTTTTTGTCTTTTATAGTGTAGTGTTCTAGAAAGTCTGAGGGATCTATTGCTGAATTGGCTGAACTGGCACATCATGCAAGCAGACATGGCAACAGAGGTGAATGCTGATGTCTTGTAAGTATGATCTTTAAAAGCTGTCCAAACCTCTAGTACTATGTAATGCGCCATTAAGTAGTTAACTATGCCCTCTCTTGTAAGCTGTTTATGCTGATAATTCTGTCTTGCTTTTCGATAGGAACACAACGCTTTCTGGGCTAGTTAGCTCTGTGACAGAGCTCATCCAATTTGTAGGCTGGCTTTCAACTATTGCTCTGAATTTGGAGAACAATTCTGCTTTCTTGATGCATTTCATCCTGGACTTCTATGAGATAGTACGTAAGCTGTTCACCCTGCCAATTTGTTCTGTGACTTGTTCTGTGATCTTCAACAGTCTAGTGCTTTCCGAAGTGTTGAGCTCTAGATGTGATTGACCAGTGGCCATGCTGACTGGAGTTGTGTAGTTGTGTGAAAGAGGCCAAGTTGAGAAAGGCTGCTCTAGACATTTGGCGTTTGGCAATCCTAAAAAGATTATAATACAGGGGTGGGAATTGTGAAGTCCTCCAGAAATTGGATTGCAGCTCCTAGCACATCTAACCAGCTTAGCCAGTGGTGAGTGATTCTGGACACTGCACCATCTGGAGGGCCACTTTATTCCCACCTTCCTCTAATGCTTCAGGAAGGAGAGAGAAATATAATATGGAAAAACAGGAAAGAACACCCTTTCTGTTTAAACATATTTCCAACAATGCATATGAAAAGGTTAGCAAAATTGCTTGCCTGTATATATCTTATTATTTAGAGTGGTTTAAAATATTACAAGAAAGAGAAAGCAGAAATAAAACAATTAGAAACAAATCAGCAATAAAAAAAATAAGGATCAGGTAATCTTCAGATATCCTGAACCCAAAATGTATGAGGTCATGTAGAAAGCTGGAATATAGAGTCTAATGTGAAGGTGGCAAGCACAATGCAATCCCTCTATTTTTCCTTTGAGTACTATATAAAAGACAGAGGGTTGAACGCAAATTCATCTGGCTGTCTTTCCTACTTTTAGGTTTGTGATGTGTATCAGAAGTACAATCTCCCATTGGTTGTGATGCCTCCTGCTGGAATCTTCTATCCAGCCCTGCTCAGTATAGATTCTGTCACAATTGACCGTCTCTGTTATATTATGTACAGGTATTGTTACAGTCCTGTTTTTTCTGCCCTGTGAGCACTTTTTCTGTTTTCAAGTCTTTCTTCAATGCCTTATCTGGATGGCTATAACCTGTTAGATTCTTTATAGCCAACGCAGCTTTCCTTCTCATATCTACAATATATTTTAGCAAGCTTGATTTTTCACATTTTGCCTTTTTCCCAGCTACCCATCCCATTTCAGATTGAACCAGGGTCATGCTGCTAGAGTTGCATAGTAGCATCCAGCATAATGTTTACATCTCAGTAAACATTAAATGGAGAAACCACTTAGGGGCCTGGGCTGCTGCGGCGGCGGCGGTCATCCCTGACAGTGCCATCTTAGTTAAATGAAACAATTAGGCCAGAAGACAATCACCTTGCATTTCAGACTTATTGAGCTGACATTTTAGTGAGGGTCATGAAGACTTCACTTATTTTTCCGCTTTCACTTTTGCTGAGAGAGGGAAGTGTATGTGACCATAATGCTTGATTTTCATGATAGTGTAGAGTTACTGTGTTCCTGTTAAAGGAAACAGGTCTCCCTATCTTGGATGAGGGCAGGCCCCATTTCAGAGTTTGAGTTCTAACTCTTCTTCCTCATTCTTCTTTTACAGTAAAATCAGGCATTAAAACAGGGATTCACAGCCAGTGAAGCAGTTTCCCTATCTCACTTAGGGCTTGTATCAGGACTTCAGGGGAGGTGATGTAATATGAAAAAACATCCATTACTAGTGTAAATCCCATGTCACCATAGGTGCCACTAGTCTGAAAGACTGGTCTAATAGATCTGATGAACTGATAGAGGGGTTGCAGCCCTGTCCATAGTCTTGGGAGTCAATCCTAAATGATCTTTGTTAGACCAAAGTCCCTGGAACCAGGGGAAGGTTCAAATGTAGAAATAGCAGTTTCTATCTATTCCTATGCTTTCCCTCTATCTCTCTCTCTCTCTCTCTCTGTCCCTCCCCACAACTGTTCTCATGCATACACAGAGCCTTCCAAATTTCACCCACACCCACATAGAACCCTGTCTCATTCAGCCACATTCATACAGAATATATAGAATGTACAGAATACAGAGAATACTTATCTCTCCAACTGTTCAGGTAGATAAACAGCCACATGTGATGCCATCCCCAGCCAACTTTTCTGAAAAACATTCTGTACCTCTTCTGCTCTGCAACGCTACTAATCAGGTCCCTAAGTCTCTCTATATATTTATTCTTCAAGCCCCTTTTTACTGCCATACAATTATCCAGTTTACGTGCCTCAGTTTACCTCCCTGCTGCAGCATTCCCTTCCTCCCCCACTTCAGTTATGCTCCATGCCTACCAGCAATATTAAGGCCCCACCCATCCAGGCTCCACTTCACAAAAATACGCCTTTGCTACAGAAAGAACAGCTGCTGTTCTTGTGGTAAGGTCCTTTGTTGGCAGGAAAGGGGAAGACCACTTTTGGGACAACCTACCACTTTGATGTTGTTTTGCTATTAAACCTTGTCCATTTCTGAATTTTCTGTATATTAATTTTAGTTCTTCCTCGTGGTCTCTGTGCCTCACACACTAGGAGTTTTTGCACGTGCGTGGTAGTGTTCAGAAGATTCTAGAGCTTAGTAGCTTGGTGGGAACCCCTCCTCCATGCCCGTACTGAGCATGCTGAGCAACGGTCACTCCACAGTTCTTTCTCGTCCACCCTTGCGAACGGAAGGTTCTTTGCTTCGTAGCAATTCTTGGCTTGCTTTCGAATACTTTTTTGGCTTTTGACTACGCATTTCGGCTTTGTTCTTGGTATTTGGATTATGGACTTGGATTTTGGTATTTGGATTCCCTCCGCCTCCTCTTCTCGTCTTCTTCTCTACTCTTCTCCATCTCCACCTTCTCTCAGCATCTTAACCTCATTATGTGTCGGCCCTCTTCAAGCACTGTTCCACCTGTGGCCGTAAAGTCGCCCTGACCGACAGACATCGGGATTGCCTTTTCTGTTTGGGGGAAACCCATAACGTTAAGGCCTGCATTATTTGCTGGGAATTCACCACGCAGACGCTTCGGAACTGCGCTTCGAGACTGAAATCCCACTGCTGGGAGGAGTCCCTTCGAGCACGAGACCAGCCAGAAATCCCGACTATGTCGGCATCGACTTCTGGGCGCCCAACCACCACTGCCTCAGTGTTTTCGGCGGTTGCCTTACTGCTCGCATTGACGGCTTTGGACCTGGTACCGTCCTCCTGGATGCCGTTATAATTGCTACCGCGGATCCCAAAGCTACCATTGGCGGTGTCAACGTCTCGAGAAGCTCCTGCGGGCTCGCAGGCAGCAAAACCATCGAAAACACTGACCGCTGCCCAGCGGAAGTGTCCTGCCCCTCAAGAGACAATGAGGGAAAAGGAGAAGAAGAGGAAGGAGAAGCGGCGCTCACCTTCCAAGGTGACTCGCCCCTTAACACCTCCTCCGACTCAACTCACTGGGGACCCAGTTGAGGAGTCAGACCCGCAAGAGGTCCTTGAGGTGTCCAGTGAGGAGCAACCCGTGGCTACGGACTTGCCCTCGGAACTGCCCGTTCTAACGGCTGCAGTAACCCCGCTCGGTTACCCTGAGAGGGTGGACCACCCGGAGGATGTACCTACCCTACAGTGTGCCTCGGCCACGCGTCGGGCAGGAGTAGATCACGCTCCCCGGAACAACGGGTGAGGCGTCCATCTCTGCACTGTCGGGAGATCTATGTCGAGAGGACCACGTCTCGCCCTTTGACTGACTTGCCCCACACCTCCACTTCTCATGCAGTGAGGTACGGCCGAGAATACGCCTGGCGAGAATATCCACCCTCGTACCTGTCCTACTCTCCATCGTATCGGGACAGGTACCATCCAGATGCCAGGTACTGGTCTCCCTACTGCCGGTCTCGCTCTCCATCTCACGAGCGATACCACTGCCGGCATCGACAGTTGCTGAGTCAGTCAACATCCCGGTTTCCATGCTACAGGAGATCCGGCGAACCTACTCCTTATTATAGGGCCGTGTCTCCGCCCCCGAGGGTAACTTCGACTGCCACCTGCCCGACCTCGGACTCTGCCCCGGCAAGGACGACTGTTCCGACCACCGTCGTCACACAGGTGATGCAATGCCCAAGGCCCACGACGGTACCGATCTCAACATCTTCGGTAAACCGGACGATGGCCATTATGACAACATTGCCGGAGGCTACGGTACCTGCCGCGATACCGTTGCTACAAACGACGCCGCGGTTACCCTGCAGATTCCATCATCCAGGGTGAAGTCCGTTGAGAGGCCGCTGTCTCCCTCTTCCCAGTCCTAGGAGACGGACTAGGATTCGGATGAGTCAATGGCGACATCCCATGAGTCCCCCCTTGACATTCAGGGAACCAGGACCAGAGTCAGCACCGGAGGACGTAAGAACAGTTCTCCGCCATCCTTCTGCGTATGGCTACGGCGCTAGGACTCAAGGTTGCTGACCAGGCTCCGGCAGTACAGGATCCGGTGTACCAATACGTGGACACCCACCCGCCATCCACCGCGCCGCTACCTTTCTTGCCAGCCTTGACCGAGGCCCTGAAGCATCCTTGGGGCAAGCCTGTGTCCGCACAGCCAATCCCGTACCGGCTCGAAATCTTCAACAAAATGAACTTCAACAGAGAGAAATGTAAGGTCTTACACTTAGGCAGAAAAAATGGTATGCAGAAATATAGGATGGGGGACACGTGGCTGGCTAACAGTACATGTGAAAGGGATCTAGGAGTCTTCATAGACCACAAGCTGAACATGAGTCAGCAGTGTGATGCGGGAGCCAAGAAGGCCAACGCAATTCTTGGTTGCATCAATAGGAGTATGGTATCAGATCGAGGGAGGTATTGGTACCACTCTATTCTGCATTGGTTAGACTTCATCTTGAACACTGTGTCCAGTTCTGGGCACCCCAGTTCAAGAAGGATATGGATAAGCTGGAGCAGGTCCAGAGGAGGGCAACCAAAATGGTGAGGGGCCTGGAAGCCATGGCCTATGAGGACAGGCTTAGAGAGCTGGGTATGTTTAGTCTGCAGAAGAGAAGGTTGAGAGGGGACATGATAGCCATGTTTAAATATTTGAAGGGATGTCATGTCGAGGAGGGAGTGGGCTTGTCTGTCTCTGCTCTTGAGACCAGGACTAGGAGCAATGGATGCAAGCTGCAGGAGGGGAGATTCCGCCTGAACCTCAGGAGGAATTTCCTGACAGTCAGGGCTGTCCGGCAGTGGAATGTGCTGCCACAGAGTGTGGTGGAGTCTCCTTCTTTGGAAGTTTTTAAGCGGAGGCTGGATGGCTACTTGTCGGGAGTGCTTTGAGGGTTTTCCTGCATGGCAGGGGGTTGGACTGGATGGCCCTTGTGGTCTCTTCCAACTCTACATTTCTATGATTCAATGATTCTATCGTACACAGAAGGATGAGGTGGATTTCCTTTTTACGCACTCAGTGCTTAACTCTATCATAGTGGAGTCTGTCCAAACTAAAGGTGGAAATCGGACTCATACTACACTGCCCGACCGCGAGAGACGTCGGTTAGACACTTTTGGCAGGCGCTTTTACACCGCCGCCTCCCTTATTGCCGGAGTGTCTAACACCCAGGCGTGCATGGCGGCCTGTGCGAGGAACCTCCTCGACAGATTTGGACCTCTTCTCTCCAATCTGCCGGAGGAGCATCGAGCAAATGCCCTCCAGTTCTTCAATGAGGAGGTGGCCCTCACAAACCAGCAAATCACCTGTGCAAGGCATGCTGTGGAGGTCGCCACCCGGGTCCTCGTTGGGTCTGTGGCCTTGCGCCACTACGCCTGGCTCCGATCATCAGGCCTTCAAGAGGACAGCAGGAGGAGGATTGAAGATCTCCTCTTCAATGGCCAGGGGCTGTTCCACACAACAACCGATGACACCATGGACCGCCTCGTCAAGGCACACCTGACAGCCAAGAAGATGGACAGCCAACAGCCTCAGCGTAGCTTTGGTTCCCGGCCGTCCTGGCACAGATCTTCATCCTCCACCTTCCATCCTCGCTCGCCTGGCTCGGGCCTGTCTCGTCCGTTGACCTCATCCTCGATGCAGAGACGCCTTCGAAGGCGCCCATCTTCGTCCTCGAAGAAGTCCTTCTCTGGGATGAAGTCTCGGTTTTGACCTGATTTGCAGGTCGCCACCACTACCATCCTTCAGCCTACCAGCAGCCCTAGAAGGTCAACCGAGCCTGGCCAGGCACCTCGCGGAGTGGTGTCAAGTCACTACGGACTCTTGGGCCCTCTCCATCGTCCGTCTTGGCTATGCCATAGAGTTTGGAAGTATTCCTCCGCGAGACGTCTATTATTCCACCCTGGCTAGCCCGGCCCTGCTGGAAGAGATCCAGTCCCTCCTGCAAAAGGGAGCGATCGAACAACTCCCACCCTTGGCCTCTTCCACCGGCTTCTTCTCCCGGTACTTCACGGTACCGAAGTCGGACGGGACCCTGCGACCCATTCTGGACCTCAGTGGGGTGAACAAATATATCCGCCCCAAGAGGTTCAAGATGGTCACGCTGTCGTTGATCCTTCCTTTCCTTCACCGAGGGGACTGGTTTGCATCCTTCAATCTTCGGGATGCCTATTTTCACATTGCCATTCGCCCACAGCACAGACGATACCTCTGGTTCACGGTCGACGGTTCCTGTTGCCAGTACCGGGTACTACCGTCCAGCCTCTCGACCGCACCACGGGTCTTCACAAAGTGCATGGCCCCCGTGGTGTCATTCCTGCGGATGAAGGGCATCTCCATCTATCCCTATCTGGACGATTGGCTGTTGGTGGCATCCTGCGGACGCAAACTCTTCACGGACATTCACAAGACACTTACCCTTCTGACCCGTCTCGGTCTCTGGGTCAACTCGAAGAAGTCCCATCTCAAGCCCGCGAGGGTTCTCGACTTCATCGGGGCAACCTTGGACTCGGTATCAGCCAAGGCCTACTTACCGATGGACCGCGCACGGATGCTTCGTTGGGTTGCGTCCACTGTCTTCAACGCCCCAATGGTATCAGCGAGGAAAATCCAGCAGCTCCTCGGGAACGTGGCCTCGACTAGCACCGTGACCTATCTGTCCAGGCTCCGTGCACGGCCTCTTCAGCACTGGTTCGTCCGAATCTTCGACCCACTCCTAGACAACCAGAGATGTCTCCTTCGACTGCCCCCGCAGGTACAGCACTCCCTGACACGGTGGCAGTCCTACCACAACCTACTCTCCGGCATGCCCTTTCGGGAGCCAAATCCACACATCACCGTGACCACGGATGCCTCCCTCTTCAGATAGGGAGCTCACTGTGGCGACCTCAGAGTCCGGGGCCGGTGGATCGACAATGAGACCGTCCTCCACATCAACGCCCTCGAGCCACTCGCCATCTGGAAAGCTCTGAGGGCGTTTCATCACCTCGTCGCAGGCCGCACGGTGTTGATCCTGACAGACAACACAACGGCGGTCTGTTATGTGGACAGGCAAGAGGGACTCATTCAACCACCCCACTCAACATAGCCCTCGAACTCTGGGACTGGTGCGTCTCGCTTCGAATCCATCCGGTGGCAGTTCACCTGGCCAGGCAGGAGAACACCACAGCGGACGCCCCAGCAGGGACACCAGTACCCACCACAAGTGGTTCCTCTTGACTGAGGCGTTCCAGATGATTCAGGATCCTCGCGGACCGAGCTGACGTTGTCCTCGTAGCCCCGTACTGGACGAGGCAGCACTGGTTTGGCCCCCTGTTCGAGGCTACTCGCGGCCAGATCTTCCGGTTTCGCACAACACCAGTCCTCTTGTCCCACTCCAACGGGCTCGTCCTCCACCCGGACCTGCTGCTCCTGGCCCTCCATGCCTGGCGGATATCGCCCTAGTCAATCCCATCATTGGCAACATCTTGACTGCAGCCAGGAAAGAGTCAACACGCCGCAATTATCACTACAAGTGGCGGTTCTTCGTTGCCTTCGCCGAAGCACGACGGTAACCGGTATCGCCTGTCAACCCTCCTACCGTGCTCCACTTCCTTCTATATCTCCGAGAGCAGGGCTTAGCCTTCCTTTTACTGAAGGTGGCATACCAACCTCCATGGTCTCCATCGGCAGCTCTCTTCTGTGTTGCTACCGTGAAGCAGTTTATGAAGGGCCTGCACCACCTCTATCCACTGTTATCACCACCGCTACCACCGTGGTCGTTGTTGTTGGTGCTATCGCAGTTGATGAGACCGCCCTTCGAGCCCATGGCAACCGCAGATGACAGGCTGCTCACCAGGAAAACTGTCTTCTTGGTGGCTGTCACCTCTGCCGGGCGGGTGTGAGAGCTGACAGCCCTACGGTCTGACGAGCCATACCTCGTCTTCCATAGAGACAAAGTGGTCCTTCGGCCTGACATCTCTTTCTTGCTGAAGGTGGTGTCTAACTTCCACGTCAGCCAAGACATCATCTTGCCAATCTTCTACCTGGACCTGACTACACCTTTGGTGCGATCCCCTTCACTCCCTGGATGTTCGTCGGGCCTTGGCCTTCTACAAGGACAGGACTGCCTCTTTCCGACAGACCCCGCACCTCTTTGTGTGCTATGGCAGGCGTCGGAGAGGCCAAAAGGTGTCCACCGAGCGTTTCTCGAAATGGGTGGCCCAGACTATCCAGCTGGCGTATGAGCTCACCAAGAAGCCTCCGCCAGTTTTCCTCCGGGCTCATTCCACCAGAGCCGTGGCGACATCTGCAACCCTCCTACGAGGAGTCGACCTGCAGGAACTCTGCCGTGTGGTGACCTGGTCCCAGCCATCGACCTTCATGCGCCACTACAGACTGGACTACCGGTCCCGTCGCGATGCCCGTTTTGGACATGCTGTGCTGGCTTCCGTTCTTTAGGACCTGACCCGCCATCCAACCGGTAAGCTACACAGTCTCCTAGTGTGTGAGGCACAGAGACCACGAAGAAGAAGAACAGGTTGCTTACCTGTAACTGTGGTTCTTTAAGTGGTCATCTGTGCCCTCACACACACACACCCAGCCGTCCCCTCTTTCTCAGGTCCCTCATTGGTGGACTACAGAACTGAGGAGTGACCGTTGCTCGGCAGGCTGAGCATGCTCAGTACGGCCATGGGGGAGGGGTTCCCACCAAGCTACTAAACTCTAGAATCTTCCAAACGCTACCGCGCAGGCGCGAAAGCTCCTAGTTTGTGAGGGCACAGATGACCACTCGAAGAACCACAGTTACAGGTAAGCAACCTGTTCTTTTCACTTTTTTAAAAACATGAGAAAAATTCATACAACAGATATCTAGCAATAAGTGTTACATGAATGCATTCTTACAGAGACAATATTTTTTTAATCTGGAAATTGCTCTCTGTATTTATTGCCTATTTCTCCGTCCTAAAATGCACAGTAGTGCTCCCACTCCTGCAGTGCCAAAATCTAAATGTTTCTTCCCTTTTTCATAAATTTCAAATGCTATTATTTTGTTATGAGTTGTGATACTTCACATTTCAGATAAGATTATTGGGGAGACAGCTTTGGGGAGGGGTATGATACTTTTACAGAGAGTGTACTGGTTTCAATCCCCTACTTGGCCATGGAAACTCATTGGATGACCTGTGCATGTCACATACTCTCAGCCCTAGAAAATCCTGTGATAGGTTTGTCTTAGGGTCTCCATAAGTCAGAAACAACTTGACAGCATGCAACAATAATAACATGATACTTTTATGCTTATTAAAATTGATAAATTTAACAGGCTGAGAAACACTGAGATAAAGCACACTTTCAGCATCTTCCTCTTCATTTGTGTTCAGAAGTAAATTCCTTGTATATCTGTATTGGGTTGCACCCTTTGTGTGTTAATTGTATAAACCTGGCTTTCAAGTTATTCACAGCTAAAGTTCTATGCAGTTTTCACTTTGTGCCTGAAAAGTGAGGAATACCTTTCAGTCCCTTTTCCTCACCATTGGAAGGGCTGCAATGGTCTTGATTTTATAAGAAGATAACTACCATACATTTAGCTGGATGACCCTGGTGAAGTTGCCCTAAATCATGCAGAATTCAGCAGTAATCAGATACAGAGCCAGGAGTCCCACAGTGATAGTGTGCGTTTTGGTGGTGATGATTTGCTTATTAAAAGGACAGCAGAAATCTCAGCAACTGAGGCCGATGCACATCTGGACTTTTCTTTAAATGCTCAGTTTTCTGTAGGATCTGCTACATAAGAGTGCTGCCCTTTTTAGCAATGTTAGCAGTTGTGTGTGATATGAGAAGTAGCCAGCTGCTGACAGCTGGCGTAGGGCACTTTCTTTGGCTTTCTCCCTGAGGAAATTACAAGCTAATTAATGTGGAAGGGTACACACAGGGAGGTACTGAAACTGTGCTCATTATCCCAAACAGCTGTCAAAGCCCATTACTTCTGGTGACTTCTAAAATCTGTTGTAACTGCACAGGAACCCAATGCTGCTGCTTGAGGTCACATTCTACCTTTTCCTCAGAAGCAGAGAGTTCCTGTTGTGCCTCTTGTGCTCAGGAAAGCAACAGGCAGGCACACTTGTGGACTGAAATGAGCATCCGTTCAAATGCTGTCCTCTCTAAGTAACATCTGCTTGTGAGTTGTGAAAATGGCCTCTTGAGCTCCTCCTTGAATCACTTGGTATTCAGATATGAGTTCAGTATGCTTGCTGTTGGAAGATAAAGAGCTATCATGCTTGGTTTCAGTATTTTCCACTTACTGTCTGCTTTGGAAATTGCTCCTATTGTAACAAATCGTGAAAGGGATTTCTGTAATAGAGTCTGTGCAGTTCCACTAAAAAAATGAGGAAAATTTGATGTTCTCTTGGTATATTATCACTGAGAGCAGAAAGAAGAGGTAGCTACCAATTCTTGATCAGCTGCGGCTTACTTGCTTGAGAGGAGGAAGAGGAAGATTTAGTATGTGTGTAGCATTTTCAAGTGTTTAAAGTACTGCTTCTGTGTTACCTATTCGCATTCCCTACAACAACCTTGTAAAATCAAGAAGTGTTATTTTCAGACATATTGCAGATGGGAGGACTAAAGTTCAAGAAGAGTAACTTGCTTAAGCCACCTAGGGAATTCAGGGTTAGACAAGAAACAAGCCATGGAATGCTCAATCCATAGTGCTCTTAGCCACTGTACTACACCAGTTTTACTAGCCTTGCTTTATATTATACATGTGCTGTTTGTTAGAATTCAGAATATACCTAAACCCTTCTTTCCTCTGCTGTTTTAGGTATCGAGCCAACTTGGTAGCTGCAAAACAAAATCAACAAGCTAAAAAGGTAAAACAAATAAGGCATCCCATGCTTCATGTTTTGAGTATATTACTTCCATTGACACTTCCTCTGATATTCAGCGTAATCCCATGTACTCTTCAGCTGTCAGGATGCATGGCTCCTGTTACAGTGTATCAATTGCCAGTTGCTGCTTGCAATTATGTATTCGGTTGGAAGTTCTAAAGCAGTGGTTCTCAACCTGTAGGTCCCCAGATGTTTGTGGACTTCAGCTCCCAGAAGCCCCAGCCACTATGGTCAATGCTCAGGGCTTCTGGGAGCTGAAGTCCACAAACATCTGGGGACCCACAGGTTGAGAACCACTGTTCTAAAGTATCCCAAGGTGCCAAATGGTTAACTGCTGCATTGTTTGATGTTACTTTGTATCCAGAAAGGAGGAAAAAGATTAAAAAGGGGAATGCAAAAGTAGTGGGAAGGTGTTGTAGGAATAGGCATGTGAAAGATAAGGAGGCAGTAGATTGTCCTAGCTCCCAGGATGAAAGATATGTAAATAACATAGGATCTGGGAAGGTTCTGGTACTGGTGGGATGGTGTGACATTTATGACATTCACCAATGCCCTGTGTGCCTAAATTTGTATAACAAGATATAAAATCTGTAACCATCCAACTTGCAGTAGTTTCAGCAACTTCTCGGGAAAGTTGCTATGTTGCTTGCTTTACTCCAAATAAACACTTCTGTTCAAATTCTGACCAAAGTCTGTGGGCGCAAGTTACCAGAAATGACATCAGCAACTACTTACTGCTTTATGTTGTACTCTTTCCCATATGACGAGCCTCAAACTCTCCTATCTTTCCATCTTTCTGCAAAGGAGCAGTTTTCCTGAAAACTCCCAACCTTCTGCCCCTTCCCCATATCCCCTTATGTTCTGTGTCTGGAGTTGCCAAACCAAGTTTCAGTTGTCATCTTATAACACTTCCTTTTTGAACTTGACATGCTCTCGACTGCATATCTGCCTAAATTCCCTCTGCTTTTTTTCAGCTAAAAATGGTGTGTGTGTGTGTTCAGTGGGGATCCCAAGGGTTGCATGTGGACCTTCCAGTATAGGGGCTACATGCCATATGATCCACCCATTTTAGGATAATGAGTAATCATAACTCATTATACTAAAATTTTAATGACACTTCTTCCATTATTCGTTGGAAGCAATGCTGTAGGCAGTTGTATCCAAAAAGATATATGTTACAAATAAGGTTGTTACTTTAATTGCTCTGGGATAAATTATGGAAGCCTAGTTTCAGCTGATTGGTCAGTGATGTTCCGCAGATAATGATTGCATAGTGGGCATGTTAGAGGGATGCTTCTTGTTAGCAAGAGATGAAGCTTGCCGCCTCTGGCCAGAAACCAATTATAGGCTCTCCTCCTTTGTCCTGTCAGACAATGCTGCAGTTCAAGTTTAGCAGCCGAACTTGCCAAGAATACAACCAATATATAACAGCCATGGTTGGGTGCCTGTGGACTTCAAATGTGTTCCAGAAAGACTTCCACCCTCAGGGCATTCATATGGACTCAGAAATGCTGGAGAAGACCAAAGTGCAGGAATACAGGAAGGGCTTAAACATAGTTTACCATCCTGCCTTGACAGGCTATGCAATGCTGTTCTTGGAGCAGGTAAGGAAAATGTATTTTTCCATTAGTATCAACCTTGTTTTGTTTATTTAGTACTGTGCTGCTACCTGAAAGCTACTGAATTTTTTTCTTAAAAATAATACAAAACAGAGACAAAAAAATACCATTACATATCAATACAAAAAGCTAAAATACATAAGAACACAATACAAATTAGAAAAACTGCAAAACTGTAACAGAAAGAACTACAGATAACTAGAAATTGGTTCCTGCCCTTGTTGCAAACAGCACATGTTAATCAAGTAGTTACACCTAACTATTAATTCTTAAATTTAAACTAGAAATTAATACTTACTACTAAATCTTCTTATCATCCTGAATATGTATATGCTACAAAGTTACATACATCACTTACAAACAATTGAAATCACTAATGGAATCATTTTACAATCTATGTTAGTTTAAACTATCAGTACTTACCAATCATCAAAATATGATGATGATGATGATGATGATGATAACAACAATGCTAAAAAAGCTACTGAAAGCTACTGAATCTTTTTTGCTTTCCGTCTGTGTGTGCTAGACAGTAGTTGTTATGTCCTTTTTGATTCCTCCTACATTCTGTAGATTTTTTCACTGCATGTTGGCCTCCTTAGAATGTGTGGTGCAGGATGGTAAAGTGTTGCACCAAGATATGGGTTCAACAGTCTTTTTGTTGGTTCACTGTCATACCACAATCAGACTTCTTTTATCTGCCTGCACTTTTGTCTTTGTTACATTTTGAAAAATTGAATAGACTTGCCATGCACAGTTTGAACTTCTGCTGTATTTTGTTCTTAATTCCTTTGAAAAATCTCCCAGTTTCTGAAATGGTGGTTAGCTTCTCATCTACTCTTAATGTCTGGTACTGATACTTATTAGAATTGCAGGTACAGATTCTGCTGAGTTGAAGTCTATGGGGGGGTTTAATTTTTTTGTAATTGTTTTGAAAAGAGAAGTTGTAGTCGATGAACATTGTCTTTCTATACAACTTTCAAAAGTTGGGACTTTGCAATTTCCTGCTCCAGCGGCAGGTGGGTATATTCAAAGCCACAAAGTTATGCCTAAAACAAATGAAATGCAGCCTAATTCTGCAGTAGCAGGCATTGGTTCATCTAGTACTGGGTACACTGACTAACTTGCAGTGATTCACCGGGATTTCAGGTAGGGTTTGTTTTTCGGCACTACCTGCAGACACCAAAAATAAAAAATAGGTTTTTAAAGCATATACTCTTCAGTGAGAGATACTTACTTGCACACTCCCCCAATAAATAATTTAATAAATATCTCATTACTGATACTGTCTTTTGTAGTCATACAAGAGTGGAATTTGTTCTTCATTTCACCAGGGGGCACTGTCACACAGCAGAAAATAGCTGGTGCCCAAGCAATGTTTGCATGAAATCTGGGCTGTTTCTACCTGTAGCCTAATGCCCAAAATGCTATACCATAGTTATGCTGAATTCTACTATTGTACAACTGATTGTGCAGTGGGCTCCAAGGCTTTAAACTCACCCATCATTGAATGATTAATTAGCTGCCCACTCACCATGACATCTGTGTATGTGCCTGTGGGGATGCTGGTGTGATCAGAACATAGTAAAATCTATGTATGAAAAATGTATAGTATTGCTTAATACTGTGGGAGGGAGTGTACAATTCCACAAACTTGCAGTGGAAGATCAATGATCTAGGTAGGAGCTGTTTGTTCTGGAGCACCCTAGATTTCTTTTTTCATTTTCCAAATTTTGAGTTGAAAACTAGAAGAACTGTTCTCCAAAAGCAAGTCAAACTAACTCAACCTGTGCATGCCCACTGAAAAATATCAACTGTGTTGATTTTTCCATCGACTTAAGAATATGGCCCTGGATTTGATTTCATGGCACAGTTTGGAGTTAGCATAAGCTTGACTTTGCACAGTCATATTCTAAAATGTTTGATGTACAATACTGTCTACAGAGGTTTAGCAATTCAGTAGTGCCATGCTGCCTTCAGTTACACTAGCTTCTGAATCTGATTCTGGAGTTAGTATGTTACAGAATTTACCAGTTTGCTCTAGATGAAGATATTTCTTTAAAAAGACTTAGCTCAGAGAACCTTTAATTTTTGGCATTTTGTTTTCTTTCCTTCAGATTCAACCAAAAGACAAAACTTCAAACTTCAAACTAATTCAGGTAAAATGGCTATTTGTCAAAGAACTATATTTCATGGGAAACTCCTTTTAAATTGGTACTGTACTTTGAAGGCATTCTGCACTAGGAGAGAAGGAAATGGTCTGGGAAGTATAGAACGTCCAGGAGAAGACTAAGTTGATAAGTGCTACTAAGATATCTGTAGCTTCTGTATATTCACAAACCATATCTGTGTTCCCAGCATGCTTTCTCATGTGGCGAGAAGTTAAATGTAGATCAGTTCAAACCATGTGTTTTGATATGGTGACCATTCAGCCTGAAAACTTAGCCATGACTAGTCTATAAATGAATTCCTGACACAGATGCAGTGGTCTCTCTGGCTATTAGACAATCTCAAAGTAGAAATCTATTACTTGGTTTCCACTATCCCTTGGCGTGGACCCAAGCTAACTGAAGCTGCCTTATTTGAATGCATAGACACACTGTGGCTCCTAAGGAGGATGCAGAATGAGAAATCATTCCCTACCACCAGATCTGTGGTGATGGGGCCCATTTGTAGTATGTGGGTATGCTGGACTTTTGCAATATGAACTGGCCTGATAGTTGAGATGCTGATGGAGAACTGACAGTGAAAAATGTAAGAATATTGTTTGACAAATAAGGTTCTGTAGCTGCAGATTCCAAATGCTTTATCTTTGCCATTCTAATGCTTTACCTGCAGGGGAGGAGGTGGGAATGGTACCTGGAATATCTCTACTCCCAAGACTTAAAAGGCCTGAAATTCTTCATTGAGAGTAGCATCAACCGTGTTTCTCATCATTCTCAGATGAAAGCAAGCAAAGTCACAGAAACAACAGGCTGATTTATTTTACTAGTCCTACTATCCAAGCTAAAATATTGGAGGTTGCTGGCCTTCTGTTTTTATGAAGAGAGTCGCTTCACATCTCATTACAAACATTGTAATGGATTGCCCAAGGTTGAAGCAATGTGGAGCTGGCTTCCTGGACCCAGTCTTTGCAGCATTGAACTTTCCATTGTTTGGGGAACAGCACTTTTGACTAAAGAAGTTTGTGCACTTAAGAAAAAAAAGCAGTGCCTATCCAACATCCATCACCTTTTTTCAGTCTTACAAAATGAGGAAAACTTCTTCAAGTCGTTCTTGGAAACATTGAGAAGGGTGGAAATGATAGCAAGAATTTGTGTTGACTACACCTTAGAGAAAAAACAGCATTATTTCTGTAGTGCAACTGGTGACTTCCACAGTAGTTGGAATGCTC
The DNA here is from genome assembly GCA_948472985.1 of Iguana delicatissima. Taxonomy (NCBI): domain Eukaryota; kingdom Metazoa; phylum Chordata; class Lepidosauria; order Squamata; family Iguanidae; genus Iguana; species Iguana delicatissima. Next base: position 383,343 of record CAOKZL010000631.1, on the reverse strand, counting down.
TGGTGCTGAACTTCATTTTTTAATTGATACCACAAAGACTCTGCAGCAGTTACAATGGCTGGCAAAAGGCAAGATGTTTCTGTGTGTTCTGTTACTCTGTATATAACTGTATAATAGATATTTATGCAACAAAATATCATCTGTAATTTATATGCTTCTCCTGTTTATCATATTAGGAAAGAAGTTAGATTTAAAAAGAGATTTTTCCATCTCATCCTGTATAAATTGTACATACAGAATCCAAATGTCTCTTGAGTCTTAGATTTTCACTGTAAAATGTTTACCTCTGAAGAGAACCTAAATCATTTTCATTTCTTGAGATGAATTTGGTAATGGCATCAGAAGAAACCTTTGGCCACTAGTAAACCTGTTCTCTTATATTGTCCCTACAGAATGTTTTCTTTGTAGTTGGCAGGGACAATGCCTCTCTGCCTGTTCATAGACAAAACCAAAATATCTTTTACTGATGATGACCATTGGCTATCTTTGACCTTCCATACCACTGTCTCAGTGCTATGCCATATTGTGCATGGCAGACATTCAGGAAAATGACAATTGCTCTTCCAACCCATGCAGTGTACCTGTCATAACAATAAGGAGCCAGTGGTGGAGGTTTAATATATCACCTGACTGCTGTTGGCATTGGTGAGGGCTAAAGATGCCCCTGTACATAGATACCAGAAATCCTAGAAAAAGAAGAATGGCAATTTTGTCTTAAAATTAGATCTGACTCAGCCCTTTTCTTCTGTCCTGTGTGTTCCTGGGACTGTTGATCTTGCCTGTGCTGAATTCTCTCAACCAGATTTGTGCCTTAGATCCCCAAGATGGCTTGCAAAGTCATGAAAATGAACACACACCAGACTGAATTAAATGGATTCAAATGAATTAAAAACAGTAGCATTGGTGGTTGACTAATGTCTTGCATAAATAAATGATTAGAGAATTTTGATTCCAGAGAGTAATGTTAAATTTTACAAAATAAGTTTTATGTGTTTGAAACCGTTGGCAGACCTCAAATGGTTCTAGTGCTTACTTGAGTTCTAGCCTTTGCCTCTTCAAAGCTCTCTTGTGTTCGCTGTCTGCTGACATACATTTTCACTCATCTGTCTACAGTTCCAAATTGCCCATTATGTGATTTAAACTAAAGAAATCACAACCTTTATTTTTTTATAATATTGCTCAAATTTGCTTAACCTGTTTGTTGATTTTACTCATCAAGTGTGGCATTTGGAATATAGAAAGGATTTTGGCAGAAAGCAGCAAAGCTGAGCAACCTTGAAGGAAGAACATCATGTTCTGGTTCCTGACAATCCAGGCGCAACATGTAATCAAACACATGCTTTCACCCACACACATAATAGTTGCTGATAAGCCAGCATACATCACTAGAAACTATGCAGATGTTTCTCTTATGTTCCTTGCCTCCTAGTGTTTAATTGGGGGGGGGATCATTATATTGCAATCAGGGAGGCACCAGCAGCTGTTCAGCTGTAAACCACATTTGTTCCTTAAAAAAAACTTTTTATTTCTAGAGAGACATACAGCACATACTGACCAGTTTGTCATTGCACAACTAGATATTTAAACTGCTGTCACTACAGAGGTGGAAATCAAGGTACTGAAGTGAAGGTACAGGAAGCCTGACAACATGCAAGTATTTTCTGCTTTTTCCTTGGACTTTGTAGAAAATGTGTACACTTTTACTCTCTGGATCCCAGAGCTGCAGTCTATTGTGCAGCCATTTCATCTCACATTATTCAGCACACAGCCAGGAAGTGGTGTAAGTCTGCCTTGAAGGCTTCTACAAACTGTTTCTGAAGCCACATTAAGCTTTCCATCTGTTAATTAGTCTCATTTTCTCCTTTGTGAGGATGGAAAAGGCACCTCTTCTCATCCTTTTTATCTTACTGAAGTTTAGCACCTACCTCTTTTACTGACCTTTCCAGTCAGCTTAGCCTTGTCATTTGACAGCAGAACAATTTCTCTTTCATTTAATCCTCCCTTTCTGTTGGAATGGCAAATTCGCTTGCTGTGTATTCTCGCTCTCTTCTCATGTTGGCCTACTTCCTCAGGCTTGTGTTTTGCATCCTTAATGCCATGAATAAATCAGGAGCTGCAGATTTAGAAGTGGGTACAGCTGGAACCACTTGGAAAACTGAACTGCCAAAGTGAAGCCTGCTGGAGGGTGGGGGCCTTCCCAAGGTTTCTTACTTATTTGAAGGAAATGGCTTACACCCGTTACTTTAATAGTTCCCCATATCACACTAACAATTTCGGGACGAGTGGGTTCTGGCTTTTAATATTTTGCTTCCACACTTTTTAGAGCTTATATGTTGGCTTTATCTTTAAGCAACCATGAGCTATCTGTTTTAGAAGCACCTTTTTGTGCAGTGCACAGCTAGGATGGTCAAACTGGGACGAGTCTGCCACTTCAGATGATAGGTGGGGTCATTTATTTAGTCTGCTTATAGCTTCATTTTCCTCTGATAAGCTTAAGGTAGTATCTGTGGTTGTCTTCCCCCACTTTATCATCACAGTACTGTGAAGCAGGTCAAGCTAAACGAGTGACTGGCCCAAGGTCACTCAGGTAGTATATGGTTCAATGGGCACTGACAGTCAAACTTCCCAGCTCCCAGTCCAGCATTAACCACTACGCTGTGGCTGGATGCTCTATGCTCATAAACCCCCCTGGACTTAGAAATTAACCTCATCGGGTGGTGAGCTGAACCATAACCACTACTCAAGCATTCTATTCTTCTTCGTGGTCTCTGTGCCTCATACATTAGGAGCTTTCGCGCCTGCGCGGTAGCGTTCGGAAGATTCTAGAGCTCGTTAGCTTTGGCGGGAACCCCTCCCCCATGTCGGTACTGCGCATGCTCCTCCCGCCGACTAATGGTCTCTCCTCAGTTCTTTCTTGTCCGTCTCAGCGTACAGAAGGTTCTGCTTGTTGGCTTGCTTTTTCGATTCTGCTTTTCGTGTTTTCGACTTCGGATTTGGCTTTTGACTACCCCTCATGGATTTCGGATTTGGTTTTGGTACTTCTCGATCGGTTTGACCACCTTTCTGGCTTTGACTACGATTTCGGATCTCGGACTGTGTCTTGGTGTTCTCGGACTTTGCTTTTCTTGCCTTGCCTTCGGTTTATGTCGGCTCTTTTCAAACGTTGCGCCTCCTGTGGAAGGAAGGTCGCTCTCTCTGACCGACACTCTAAGTGCCTGATTTGTTTGGGTGAGGGGCATAACGTTCAGGCCTGCCCCATTTGCAGGGAGTTCACTCACCAGACTCTCCGCAACCGGTCAGCAAGGCTTAAATCCCATTGTTGGGAGGAGTCTCTTCGTGCACGAGGCCCTGAGACGATGGCTGAGAAACGCCCGTCCTCTTCTTCTTCTTCGGCAGCAGCGGCGGCTGCCGTGCCCTCGACCTCGTCGGTATCGGTACTGGGCTCGGTACCGATAATGAAGTTGCCGAGGATACCGAAGATCTCGGCAACTCGGGCACGTGAGGACCCTGCGGGCTCGCAGGCCTCAACCTCCTCCTCCAGGCCATTGACCGCGGCTCAGAAGAAGCGCCCAGCCACCGAGGGCCTGGGGGAGAAGAGTAAGAAGAAGAAGAGGAGGGAGAAACGGCGCTCTCCACCGACGGTGGTGCGACCCCCGACTCCGCCACCCACCCAGCCCGCCGAGGAACCTCTGCTGATGGAGCTCCCCATGGAAGAGGAGCCTCCGGAGGAAGACGAAGTCCTCGAGGTGTCGGATGAGGAGCAGGTCGTGCAGGCCTCGCCTCCTCAACCACCCGAGCTGATCGCGGAGATCACTCCGCAGAATGCCGAGAGGAGGCTGTGGTCAGACAGCGCCCAGCCTCTCGACGCGACCAGTCCCGCTCGCCGGAGCAGCGGGCCAGGCCTCCATCCCCGCGATATCGGGAGATGCGCCTGGAGAGGCTCACTACCCCCGCTATGAAAGGTCACCCCTGCGTCACTCGCCGAGTCGCCGTCGGTCCCCAGAGCCCTCACCCCGCTACAGGGCTGTTTCTCCACTGCCACGGACGACAGCCACAGCTACCCGACCAACGCCACAGTCCACCGTGGCCCAGCCGGCGGTAGCAGCGACTTCCACCACGCAGGCGGCACACCGTCCTAGGCCCGCGGTCGTGCCCCTGCAGGTAACTCCGATACCGGTTGCGACATCGGCCGTATCGGTGACGACGCAACCTGCAGCTCCGGCTGTTACCCTGGCAACTCCGGCCCCTGGACCGGCCGAGGAGAAGGAGGCAGAGAGGTCGTCATCACCATCTGGTGACTCCTACGACTCGGATTCTGATTCTGCTGAGTCCACCCCTTCTTCTCATGAATCCCCACCGCTGGGGTTCGGAGAGCCAGGCCCGGAGTCTGCGCCGGAGGACGTCCGCCAGTTTTCCGCGATCCTCCTCCGGATGGCCACAGCCCTTGGCCTGAAGGTGACCAAACCTGCTCCCCAGCCCAGGACCCGGTCTTCCAGTACTTGGAAGCCCGCCCACCGTCGACCGCACCGCTGCCGTTCCTGCCTACCCTGGTGGACGCGATGAAGCAGCCGTGGGCGAAGCCGGCGTCAGCACAGCCTATTCCTCATAGGCTAGAACATCTGTAAGGACTCAGAAGCAGAACGCGGAGTTCCTCTTCCACCACCCTGTATCGAACTCTATTGTGGTCGAGTTGGCACAGACGAAGGGAGGCAATCAAGCACATACCACCCCTCCGGACCGTGAAGGACGGAAGCTCGATGCCTTCGGCCGAAGGTTCTACTCGGCATCGTCCCTGGTGGTCAGGACGGTGAACACAATGGCATGCCTTGCGGCGTACCATCGGAACCTGTTTGATCGACTCGCTCCACTCCTTGCTGACTTGCCAGAGGAGTCACGTGCCTCAGCCACACAGATCTTCGGCAAGGCTGTTGAGGTGGCTACACAGCAGATCGCAACCTCGAGGCACGCCGTGGAGGCTACCTTGAGGGTGATGGTCGGTGCCGTAGCCCTCCGACGCCACGCGTGGCTCCGGTCCTGTGGGCTCCAGGAGGACAGCCGTCGGCGTATTGAAGATCTACCGTTCGACGGCGAAGGGCTCTTCCACACCTCCACTGACGAGGCTATGGATCACCTCGTCAAGGCCCGGCTGACACAAAGAGGATGGGCATAAACCAGCCTGCCCCGTCTCGCCACTCCTTCCAGCCGAGGCCTACGTGGAGAAGGTCCTCCTCTTCATCGGCGTACCAGCCGCGGTCTCCGCAGTCGACCGCGTCGAGGCCGTCGACCTCTTCGGCTTCCAGGAGGCTTCCCAGGCGACGCCCGTCTTCGTCGTCCAAGAAGTCGTCCTCGGGAGCGAAGTCCCGGTTTTGACGGCCTTCGCAGGACTCCACCCGTGCCATCCTTCGCCCTTCCAGTAGAACTGTTCCACCACCCGAGCCTGGCCAGGTACCTCGACTGCTGGCGGGAGATCACTGCGGATTCCTGGGTACTTACCATCGTCCACCTGGGGTACGCCATCGAGTTCCAGGCTATTCCGCCACGGGGTGTCTATTATTCCACCCTGGCCAGCTCGGCTTTACTGGAAGAGGTCCAGTCCCTCCTCGAGAAGGGAGCGATCGAGAGGCTCCCGCCCTCAGCCAAGACCACCGACTTCTACTCGAGGTACTTCACGGTGCCGAAGGTGGACGGATCCCTGCGGCCCATCCTAGACCTCCGAGGGGTGAACGAATACATCCGCCCCAAGATGGTCACGCTGCCGTCGATCCTCCCCTTCCTCCGCCGAGGGGACTGGTTTGCGTCTATAGACCTCAAAGACGCCTATTTCCACATCTTGATCCGCCCGCAACACAGGAGATACCTTCGGTTCACGATCGACGGCACCAGCTACCAGTACCGGGTGCTGCCGTTCGGGCTTTCCACCGCACCGAGGATGTTCACCAAGTGCATGGCTCCGGTCGTGTCCTTCCTGCGGACGAAAGGCATCTCTGTCTACCCTTACCTGGACGATTGGCTATTGGTGGCATCCTGCAACAGAAACTGTACAGGGACATTCATCGGACTTTGTCCCTTCTCACTCGGCTTGGACTCAGGGTCAACCCCAAGAAGTCCCATCTCGAGCCCACCCGGGTTCTCGACTTCATCGGGGCGACCCTCGACTCGGTATCGGCAAGGGCTTTCCTCCCAGACGAGAGGGCACGGACGCTTCGTCGGGCGGTGTCCGCTGCCTTCGAGGCCTCGACGGTGTCAGCGAGGAGGGTCCAACAGCTCCTCGGCTACATGGCCTCGACCACCGCCGTAACCTACCTCTCCAGGTTACGCGCCGGCCGCTCCAGCACTGGTTCGTCAGGGCCTTCGATCCACTCAGGGACGACCAGCGCCGCCGATACCGCCTGCCCCAACAGGTACGCCGATCGCTCCTGTGGTGGCAGTCGTACAGGAACTTGCTTTCGGGCATGCCGTTCCGCGAACCCAGGCCGTCGGTCACGATAACGACGGATGCCTCGCTCTTCGGCTGGGGAACGCACACCGGGGATCTCCGGGTCCGGGGCCGGTGGATGGACGACGAGTTGCTCCTCCACATCAACTCTCTCGAACTGTTGGCGATCCACAAGGCCCTGAGAGCGTTCCGACACCTGGTGTTGATACTTACCGACAACACGACGGCGGTCTGCTACGTGAACAGACAAGGAGGGACGCACTCCACCACGCTGCTAGGCATCGCACTCAAACTTTGGGACTGGTGCGTCCCGCTCCGGATACACCCTGTGGCGGTTCACCTGGCGGGGCAGGAGAACACCACGGCGGACGCCCTCAGCAGGGACACCACCTCCCATCACGAGTGGTCCCTGTCCGACGAGGCCTTCCGGATGCTTCGGGACCGATGGGGCAAGCCGACCATCGACCTCTTCACGACCAACCAGAACACGAAGTGCCGCCTGTTCTGCTCGAGGGCCAGCCACGATCGCCGCTCCATCGGCAACGTCTTCCAGTTTCCGTGGGACGAAGGGCTGATCTACACCTTCCTTCCGTTCCCGCTCCTGGGCCGCGTGATCGCGAAGATCATCGCGGACCAGGTGGACGCGATCCTGGTAGTGCCGTACTGGCCGAGGCAGCACTGGTTCGGACCCCTGATCAAGGCCGGCCGGGACAGGACTCTCAGGTTTCCAACGGTACCGGACCTGCTGTCCCACTCCAACGGACTGGTGTTGCACCTGGACCTGCCGGTGTTGGCCCTCCATGCTTGGAGGATATCGCCCTAGACGATCCAGCCATCGGGAACGTCTTGACCGCGGCCAGGAAGGAGTCCACGCGAAGGAACTACTACTACAAGTGGCAGCGCTTCGTGGCCTTCGCCGAGGAACGTCGAGAGCCGGTATCGCCTGTCACCCTGCGTACTGTGCTCCACTTCCTCCTCCGGCAACAGGGCCTGGCTTTCCCGTCGCTCAAGGTCTACCTCACCGCAATCGCGGCATACCAACCGCCACGATCCCCGTCGGCCGCTCTCTTCAGGGACGGTACCGTTAAGCAGTTCCTGAAGGGCCTGCAGCACCTCTACCCGCCGGTATCGCTGCCGCTACCGCCGTGGTCGCTGTCATTGGTGCTGTCCCAGCTGACGAGGCCGCCTTTCGAGCCCATGGCCACGTCGGACGACAGGCTGCTCGCGATGAAGACTGCGTTCCTAGTGGCCGTCACCTCTGCCAGACGGGCGGGAGAGTTGATGGCGCTACGGTGCGAGGAACCATACTTAGTCTTTCATCGCGACGAGGTGGTCCTCCAGCCTGACATTTCCTTCCTGCCGAAGGTGGTGTCCAGCTTCCACCTGAGCCAGGACATCATCCTGCCGGCCTTCTACCCGGACCCGACGACACCTCTGGAGCGTTCCCTCCACTCCCTAGACGTGCGTCAGGCGCTGGCCTTCTATAAAGACAGGACTGCAGCCTACAGACAGACACCCCACCTGTTTGTCTGTTATGGCAGGCGCCGGAGAGGCCACAAAGTATCCACCCAGCGCTTCTCTAAGTGGGTGGTACAGACTGTTCAACTGGCGTACGAGCTTGCCAGGAAGCCTCCGCCAGACCTGCTTCGGGCCCACTCCACCAGGGCCGTGGCGACATCTGCTGCCCTCCTGCGAGGCGTCGACCTGTCGGAACTCTGCCGTGTGGCGACCTGGTCCCAGCCGTCGACCTTCGTGCGCCACTACAGGCTCGACTGCCGTTCCAGGAGAGATGCCCGTTTTGGACGTGCTGTGCTGTCTTCTGTGCTCTAGGATCTGGGACCTGACCCACCATCCTACTGGCAAGCTACATAGTCTCCTAATGTATGAGGCACAGAGACCACGAAGAAGAAGAACAGGTTGCTTACCTGTAACTGTGGTTCTTCGAGTGGTCATCTGTGCCCTCATACATCCCCGCCCTGCCTTCCCCTCTTTTTCAGGTCCCATATGCTTCGGCGGACCAGAACTGAGGAGAGACCGTTAGTTGGCGGGAGGAGCATGCGCAGTACCGACGTGGGGGAGGGGTTCCCGCCAAAGCTAACGAGCTCTAGAATCTTCCGAACGCTACCGCGCAGGCGCAAAAGCTCCTAATGTATGAGGGCACAGATGACCACTCGAAGAACCACAGTTACAGGTAAGCAACCTGTTCTTATCTAGTTTCAAATGATGCACAACAAATGTAATAATTAGCCCCTCTCTGTTCTCCACATACAGAATGACATAGTCTGAAGAGGGAAACTTGTACACATGAGGAGGCTATGTGAGGAATATGGTGGGGGATGCTATCCTGGTATCAGTGCATGTTGATTTAAACTAGATGGCACTAGTCTAGTCTTTGCTCTTGGATGCTCTCCTAGAATCTCTTGATGACTGGCTTTGCTAGCTTATCTAACAATAGCTTCTGGGAACCCCAGATAGGGAAGCACTGTTCTGGTCTTCCTGACTGGCCTGTTCTGTGTGTAGGGGTGGCCATCATTGATTGGCAGAGGACAGAAATTTGTATGCAGAAGATCCCAGTAGAAGGAACCTGTACCCTCCTGATGTTGTTACCCAGTCCTTTTAACTGGAGATAACAACATCAAGAGGGTCACAGGTTTTAATTACTGGTCTATGACAGGCCATGTGAGGCAGTGAAACCAATTAGTAAAAGGAGCTTCTGGCAGAAACTGAACACATGGTCTCCTGTTGGAAAGAGGGATAAAAAAAATTATAATCCTTAGATTAGTAAAGTTAGGCATTAAACATCTGCAGATTAGTTTAAGGATGCACTGGTAACCTAATCAAAGTCACTTTCTAAAATTATTGTTATACCAACTAGTATACAAATAAATGAAAACAACAAGAAAAGAAAATAACCAGGGCATGTATCATTACAACACAAATGTTTTACTCTTCAGTTTTATCTAATCTCATTAAAATTGCTGAGCTGTAAAGCTGAGTCTATGCAAATACTATCAAATGACAGCATTTTAACATTTGTGTTGTCTTCCCAGGAAAAGGGAGTTTGCTAAACAGAGCAGCAGCTTGAAATGCTAATCTTAAACCACTCATGAGATGATTTAAAGGAATTTCACCTGAACATTAGGAAGAATTTCCTGATGGTAAGAGCTGTTCATCGGTGGAATACACTACCTCAGAGTGTGGTGGAATCTCCTTTCAAGGTTTTTAAACAGGCTGGATCTGTTGGCAGTGCTTTTGATGTGTGTTCCTGCACAGCAGAAGGTTGGACTGGATGGCCCCTGTGGGCTCTTCCAACTCTATAATTCTGGGAACTCTGCTCAGAATTACAGTGGGTCCTCAGTATTCAGTAGGGTGTCAGGAGGCTTGGCTCCTGTCATGTTTAGTATAGGCCATTTCCACATTACACTGTTATAGTGCTATTATTCCACTTTCAATATCCTGTGGAATTCTGGAGCTTGTAGTTTACTGAGGCCAAAGAGCTCTCTGGCTGAGAATTCTGAATTCCTCTCCTTAAACTGCAAACCCCAGGATTACATAGGATGTTGAAAGTGGAATAATAGCATTATAACAGTGTCATGTGGAAAGGCCCATAGAAAAAGCCCCGCTTAGCTAGCAGATAGATAGAATGCAACTTGCTGCTGCAATATATAACTTGCTAATTTCAACTTGCCACAGTATTGAATATCAATTGCTGTATGAAACACATCTGGATGTGAGTTCAAAGGCTTCCAGGTGTCAAGAGGCATGCCTAAGGGCATCTGGCAAGGAAGAGAGGGCCAAGATCAGAGGGATGAAGTGTGAAATCTCAGAAGAACAATCAGAAGGACAGAGATAAGAACAAGAGAAGAGTTTAGGTTCCCAGTGAAAGTATATAAACAACTCAAGAGCCTGGGAACACCTGAGGTCTGGTGAGGCGATGTGACATTTATGGCCCTGACTAACCAATGCCGTTGGTGCCTGAATTTGTATGTCTTATGTCGACATAATTAAAACCTTGCTACTGACCAATGTACCTCAGTCCAGCAACTTTTCAAGTTGTTATGTTGCTTGCTTTCCCTCAGTAAAACACTGCTGTTGTATGCTGAGTGTTTTCTCAGAAAGCAAGTCAACCAGCACATGACGTAGGGTTTGGTTCCAGTACCCCAGTGGATGTCAAAATTTGTGCATACTCAAGTCCCATTAGGTACAATGGTATAGTAAAATGGCATCCCTTATATGAAATGGCAAAATCAAGGTTTGCTTTTTGGATTTTTAAAAATTTTCTAGCTATGATTGGTTGAATCCGTGAATAGAGAATCCACGGATATGGAAGGCCAACTGTAGTACATTGGGATAGAGTTTTTAATCTGTTTTTAATTGTTTGAATCGGTAGTGTCATCCATGAGGCTGCTTCAAGGGACTCTGAAAAGTTTTTCCAATGTAACTTGGTGGCATGGATACTATAATATGACCTATAGGTATGAAACTACAGTACAGTATTTCTGATTTCTATGAATAGTTGTGAAAGCTGGACAGTGAAGAAAGCTAAAAGGAAGAAAATCAGCTCATTTGAAATGTGCTGAAGAAAAGTTCTATAGATACCATGGACTGTTAAAAAGACAAATGAGTTTTAGAGCAAATGAATCCTAAACTTTCACTAGAAGTGAAGATAATTCATCTAAGACTGTTGTACTTTGGACTGATCATGAGATGACACGACTCACTAGAAAAGACAATAATGTTTGGTAAATCAGAAGGCATTAGAAAATGAGGGCAGCCACAGCACAAGTGAATAGATTCAATCAAGGAAGCCATGACCCTGAGTTTGCAAAGCCTGGACAGGGCAGCTGATACTTGGAGATCTCTCATTCATAGGGTCACATTAAGTTGAAGTCAGCTTAACAGCAAATAACAAAAGTCTCTGGTTTCAAAGGCCTCTGCATTGGAGTATGGATGCAAACATTTTATTTGGTATCCCCTGCCCACTGCATTTTGTTCCTGAAATATTAAGCAACCTACCTATATTCTCCATCCCACTAAAGAATCTGAGAGAATGATGCATCAGGAAAGCATAAACGTGGTGACAGCCTATAAAGAACAAGGTGGTCTGAGTCTTTCTCATTTCTTCTTGGTACTGGTCTCACACATCAGTAAATATCCAAAATTTGGACTGTGAAAAGTTTTGTTCTCTCTTTGTTTAAATTTCTCTTGCTCCAGTTTTGCACATCAAGAGAGGAGTCCCTTCCTAAGCAAATCATGAAGCAAGCTCAGCTCCTGAAGCCTGCCACATTCTTTCTGTATCTACCCCAAGACCTACCTATTTTTGCAGATCTCATTTGAATCAAGAGTTGCGAGTGTGTAATTGCAATATATTTTAGAAATCACTTTGAGAACTGTTCAAGTAAAATACAGGGTACAAAGTATTCTAAATAGCAATAAAATAAATGGATCCTGCTGGGACCATTCACTCTTTAACTGGCTACTTATTCACTTTGACTCTTAAGTCATTGAGATTTATTGGTAGTTGAAGGAAGGGAGAGCCAGTGTGGTACAGTGGTCCGAGTGTTGAACTGTGACCAGGGTTCAGCTTCCTGCTCAGCCGTGGAAAGCCACTGGGTCACACACACCCAGCTCCAGAAAACCCCATTATAGATTCACTTTAGAGTCTCCATAACTCAGAAAGGACTTGAAGCCACACAACAGCAACAACTACAAACAACAAAAGAAAGAAGTTCTTTCTAGATTTGCCTATAACATTTCTATTTGTTGGGTTGCTATTTGTTGTTCTTGTTTTTTACCTGTTTGTTTCATTTAGTACTATTATTTCATGTATGATCTCCTGCAGAATGCAACTAGGAAGTATGGCAACTGCTGCACAGTGTCCTTGGTCTAGATATTTTTCCAGGACACCAACATTTTTTGTTGTTGTTGTTGCATAACATGTGCTGCCTGCTGTCATGGAATTAAAAGCAGCATATTGAGAGAGGAGGGCAAGCAGCTGTTTGTGTTTTATTCATTTTACATAATTACTTTTTTATCCCAACTTGTAAGCCATTTAAATATTTCCAAGAGGTGTGACCCTATTAAGTCTTACACCGTTCATTTGTTCTGGGTTGCATAAAATCTGCATACATTCACAGATAAATAAAAGAACCATTTGAATGGAAGGGAGAAGAGGCATACTTTGTTTTAGATGATACACGCTTAAATGCTGTAGCAAGTCCCAGCTCAGGAAAGGCATCTTCAGAGCAAACGAAGAGGGCCAGCTTCTAAATGTGGCCCATCTTAAGAGCTTACACACTGTTGAACAAAATGTTTTCCTGCAAAACTTTTAATTCAAACAATGAATTAAAGATGGTGTCCAAATAGTCAGTTGCTGCTTCGGACTTAGCAGAACCTTTTCAAACACATGTCTGTCTTTCAGGCCCTAAAATTTGGGAAAGAAAGAAAAAGAATGGTGTTGAATTTTCTGCACTTTTCGAAAACACTGTCCTGTATTTTCAAATTGGGGCAGCTGCTTTAAGAGGACTAGCCCAGTTAAATATGTTGCACTCTCATGTTGTTATACATTGCCTGAAGGGTGTGTGAATTTGAACTGCATATTTGTACAAGATCTAATTGGCATGACTCCCATAAAACATATACATAAATCCTACTGTAATTCCTTCCATTTCCATAATGCTAAGTTTTTGAAAGCAAGTGAGCAAGAGTTTTCTTGGAAGTTAAGCTTTATGGCCCTGTCTCTATAAACATCCAGAGCCTCACTTCAGATCTACCACAAATGCCGGCATCCTTTACCTTTGGTCAAACTAAACAGGACTGATGGGAGTCAGAGACCATTTCTGCACAACACTGTTACAGTGCTATTATTCCACTTCCAGCATCCTATGGAATTCTGGAGTTTGTAGTTTACTGAGGCCAAAGAGCTCTGGCTGAGAATTCTAAAATGCCTCTCCATAGGATTCCATAGGATGCTGAAAGTGGAATAATAGCACTAGAACAGTGTAGGGCGGAAATGGCCAGAGTATAATAAGATCTGGAAGACCTCCAGTATAAGCGTTCACCAGGAAGTTTGCTCCTGCCTTTCCAGCACTGGGACCAAGGAATGCAAAAGCAAGACTGGGATGCCTCCAAGTGCTAGACCTGTATTATTTGGATTTGTGTGGAACTAATATAGTTAGCCACTGCATCCACGCATCAGTGCTGCCAATGGTACACTGATTCACACACACACACACACACACTCCTACTCAGTACCTTCATTGCCACCTTCACCTTCATGACTTCACCACATTTCTGGGTAGGGGGCTGAAAGTTGTCAGTGATGCCCCCGGGGTGCCTGTGCTTTCTGAACAACGGGGGGTCTGGGTACACTTTGCTAGGATACTAAGTGATGATGATGATGACGACGGGGAGAGGGTATCATTACCTGTTGAACTTCAGTCTGTTAAGGCATCGAGGTGGGCAGGGAACTGGCAGCCCTGTCTCTCTTTCTCGTGGTAGGAAACTCCGCCGGATTGGGAGCCCATGATGGGGGGAAAGTAGCCGGAGGCGCCCCGCCGAGGAAGAGGAGGGATCGACCCCCAGCGTCGCCGATCGGCGTCGCGGGATCCCTCCTCTTCCTCGGCGGGGCGCCTCTCCCTTGCTCTCTCTGCCCCCCCCCGTTCGTGGTGCGCGCTCGCTTTACATCCCTCTCGCCGCTTCTCCTTCCTCTCCTCTCCTCTCCTCTCCTCCTGGTCCAGGAGCATTTGCGCTCTTGCTGCCGCCGCCAGCAGACGCCGAGCCGAGCGACCGGCTGGATCTCCGCCTGCCCCTCCCGATCTCCAGGAGATGTGATCGCCCCCCCAACCTCAGCGCGCTGCTTGGGGCCAGGAGGGAAGAACCGGCCCCTCCTTGCTGATTTCAGCCGGCCTCTGCCCGGCCGCCCGGCCGCAACTTGCCCCTCGAGCAGAAGGGAAAATCCAGGTAGGCCCACCGCTTGGAGAGAAAGAGCGGGGCGGGGAATGGTCCAGGTGGAGCTTTCCGCCCCCCTCGCTCCCCGCGTCCCCACCGCCATCGCCCGGGGTGTCTGTGGGTGATGTGTGTCTTCTTTGGAAGACCCCAGCCCAGCCCCTCGCAAGCCCCCCTCCACCTTTGTCCTTCGGAGATTTCCTGGTCTGTTTGCTTTTGAGACTCTCCCCTTAGATGACTGGCAGTTGTGCCTCGTTATTTCAACCCCCCCCCAGCCTGACATTCCAGAGGGAGAGCTTTGTTAATCTGTTAACACAGAGAATTGGGGGGGGGAGCTAGTGAGTCTTTTTTTTTAAGATACCACAAAGCTTCCTCCCCCTCCTTTCTGCCTGTGAAAACTGATGAACAATGATGTGGACCCTCCCTTTCCGCCACCCCCTAACCCCTCCATCTCCCCAGTGGAGAGAAACTGAAAGATGCAGGGTGGCCATCTGGAGGAAGGGGGGACAGAGGGCCTAACTCTACAGTTCCTCTCTTCACCAACAACAGAGAGAGCCCTGCAGCGGGACAGCGGGGACAGGCAGCTCTGCTGGAAAATATTACGCCCACCTCTATAGGTTGGCAAAGGCAAAACGTCAGGGGTGGTTAGGTCAAAATAACAGAGGAACGTGGGAACTTCTAGAAGATAGCAGGCTGTGGAGCAACTCATCAGCTGGGTGAGTTTTTGTGGTCATTTGCCACCCACTCCAGCCTCACCAAAAGATACAGGCCTTGGTTCCATACCATTCAGACTGCTGTTTGGACTCCACTTTAAAAAGTGCACAGAAACTTCCATGCAGTCCAAGATGCTGCCACCAGATTGTCAAAGCCAGTTAACTCCCTTATGAATTCAGTTTTTGCTGGCTACCAGTCTGTTTCCAGGCACAGTTCAAGGTGCTGGTGGTGACCAAGCGAGCCCTGCATAACTTGGGCCCAGGCTGTTTGGAAAATCATGGTCTTTCACACATGCCGGCCTAGGTTTAAGATCTTTAGAGGAGGTACTTCTTATTCATATTACTACCACTGGAAGTATGTTGGGTGGGATGATGAGAAAGGGCCTTCTTGGTGGCTGCTCCGAGGTTCTGGAACTGAGGCAGCCTAGGCTGGCACTTGCTTTCTACCAGCAAGCAAAGTTCTTTTTGAGCAGGGAGAACTCTGGCAGGCAAAATGGTCTGCCGTTCAAGGGCGTCTAACTGGTTGCGTATTGGGTGTATCTTGGTTTTATTTTAATGACATGGTTGATTCTCTAATGTTATGTTTTAATCAAGATTTTGTTTTTAATATGTATCTTATTTATTGTTACCTACTCCAAGTGCTATCTAAAAGAAAAAAGCAAGATGCTTAATTTTGTTGAAAAGCGAGGAAGGTCTCTAGGAAGTGCCATTTTCAGGAGCAGGGTATAATAATTTGGGAAAGTCAGTTGAAGCAAAACTCAATGTCTTCCTTGTACTTTTTGTCCTTAAAACAATGTAATGGGCTAACAATGTAATGGGCTAACAATGTAATGCACTAATATGCACATAAAAGCCAGGGCGGTGTAGTGGTTTGGGCATTGGACTATGAACCTAGGGACTAGGCTTCAGTTCCCTGGTTTGCCGTGGAAAGCCACTGGGCGACCTTGGCTGTGTCACATACTCTCAGCCCCAGAAAACTTCATGATAGGTTTGCTTTAGGGTCACCATAAGTTGGAAACAACTTGATGGCACACAAAAACAAGATGCACATAAGTATGCATGCCAAAATCACTTTACTTTTTGAGGGTGGCTTTAAAAAAATAAAAAAACCTAGTTTGATTTGTGTTAATATTGGTAATATCATGAGATATTTAAAATCAACTGTACAGATGTTTTTAATTTTCTCTTTTGCCTTCCTTCCCAACTGAGGCCATTTCTGCCCTACACTCTTATAGTGCTATTATCCCAGTTTCATCATCCTGTGGAATCCTAGGGTTTGCAGTTTAGGTAGGGGCCTTTAGAATTCTCAGACAGAGAGCTCTTGAGCCTCAGTAAAGTATTAATCCCCAGAATTCCACAAAATGTTGAAAGTGGAATAATAGCACTATAACAGTGTAGTGTGGAAAGGCCTATATTTGAGGAAAAATGTATTTGCACAGCCAGTGTACAAACAGAATTCTCCAAAGGTAAATTGGACTTGATTGTCTAGTATCCAGATATTTGAAGAAATGTAACTTGTCAAACCCTTGTCAAACTATTTTCTGAAGGCCAGGAGTGATATGGATGAATGAACATCCCAAGAGAAATCATTCTGCACAAGTGAGTCCACTTGTGAGCACCATATACCCTGGCTTCTAGTTTTAAGATCAAGGATTTTGAAGACAACATTAGTAGAGAAAGGTGTTCCTCTGAGTAGAGATGCTCCCTCAGATAAGGTCCACAAACATGAACTGAAAGGCAGATGATAATAGTGACTTTGCTGAGGTTCAACAAGTCACAGCCTGGATGGAGAATAATTGTGAACTTCATGGCCATTTCTGCACTAGACTGTTGAAAGTAGAATAATAGCACTATAACAGTGTAGTGCAGAAATGGCCTGAGTCTTGAAGGGAAAGGAAGCAGAGAGGAAACACTTTATTTTTATATGCCTCTTTAAGCAAAGTTGATACAGGTCATTCTCTTTCTCTCCCTCTCAGTCTCTCTCTGTCTCTTTTTTTTTTCCACAAAGGGATTTGTGATTTTTGACATGCCAGTTTGACATGCCAGCTCAGGCATCTCTGACCTGTGACTGTGTTTCGAATCCTTATTTTGTTGAATTACTAAAATGAACAAAGATGCAGAATATAAACAAACATACAGAGGCTGACATCCTGCTGCATAGTCCCAATTAGAGTAGACCTATTTAGTCAATTGTTGAATGGTAACTCAATACACAGGTAAATCTGACCAAATGGTTCTACTTAGTCCAGACTAAGGCCATTGCCCCACTAGTCTGTTATAGTGCCATTAGTCCACTTGCAACATCCTATGGAATCTGGGGTTTGCAGTTTCAGGAGGGGCCAGCCGGCCCTTTTAGAAACTGCAAACCCCAGGATTCCATAGGATGTTGCAAGTGGAATAATAGCACTATAACAGGCTAGTGCAGAAATGGCTTAACAATAGAATTTTGACCATAATCTGAAGTATAGCATGAATCCCTTCATCCCTGCCTAAATGATGCTTCTCTTTGGACTGTCTTCTGTGCTCAAAGAATCTGAAAAGTTTAGGAGTATGGCTAGATCAATTTTTGAAACTACTGTTCTTGGCCCCCAGACCAAACAGTCAAGTGGGATTAAAGCCCCATTGTATCAACTAGCATTCATAATTCTCCAGGCAAGCTTCAGAGCTACACAGAGGTCTTTTTTTCCCCAAGCATAAGCATTCAAAAGAAATAATGATGTTGCATGCCCAAGAGGATTCAGCACAATAACATTTTGACTGTTCTTTGTTTTCAAAGATCAATATTTAACTAGCAACTGTGTTAAATGAATGTACAGAGGCAAAGGAAACATGTTCAAGATGTCAAGAGAAGGGAAATTTCAGGAAGCTAATTTTTTTAAAAAAAACCTCTGTGACAGAAGGGAAGAAGCATGATTGTTAAAATACCAAGCAAGAGAATGCTTCAGACTTGTTTGCGTATTAATTTAAGGTGCCCAGGAAAAAAAGTGCAAATATATGATGGCATAAGGTTTTATGCACCAGAGTCTTCTCATCTGATGCATGAAATGTCACTGAATCAGTAAACTGTGTTGCCTTATTCTAAAAGGCAAAGTAGTACCAAATATTACAGGAGTGGTGAACTGCCAAGCTTGAGGCTGGATCCTGCTTTTATGGGTTCCTCAGTAGGCCTTCCACAGTTCTTCAGAGGGCCCATGGTGATATCAATTGGTAGTTTCCCAGCTTAATTACTCTCAGCAAAAGCTTTAAACTGAAATATATTGGTATTTTTGATCCCACCTCATAACAGGGCCTGACCTTGAAATATTAGGAACACAGGTCTAAATGCAATTGATAATCACAACACAACTTGAGTAGACTCATGGAATCCATATCAGAATAATAAGTCCATACTTACATAAATCCCTTTGATTAAATGATTCTGTTCTTCTTAGGACTAGGAATTTGATTTAAGTCATAGGAAGCAGCCTTGTATCAGAGCAGAATATTTATCCTTCCTGGCTTTCATGGCAGCAGAGACAGAGAGGGTGTTTCACATCTTCTTCTGTCTTCTTATTTTAACTGAAGATACAGTGGGTTGAACCTGGGGTTCATCTGTATACCAAGCAGGTGTTCTGCTATTAAGTGGTGCTCACTCCCTGAAAATTACCTTTCTGAGGATTGTCCATCACCATCTCACTTAACTTCCTCAGCCCTCAAAAATAGGTTCTGCAATTAGTTTCTCTTTATTTTCTGCATGAAACAAACTTATCCATTAATGTCTCACTGAACATATAGGCATCATATACTTTTTAATCTTCTGGATGCTCTACCTCTGGTTCTTCCCACACAGACATTTGACACATAGCTTCCTCTTGCAACATAGGGGCTAGAAATGCATTTGTTTGGTTGTTTTATAAATGAAACAGATTAACCAATTTGTTTATTTCAGCACCAGCTTTTATCAGTTAAAATCAATTTATCCTGATGCACTGATGGAGTACAGTCAGGAATGAATGTGACTATGTGGTTTGAGGAGATGGGATCAGAGTAAAATGGGATATAGAAAAGGCGAATTGTCACATCAAAGTGTCATTATGCTAGTATCTGTAACCTAATGCAGGGGTATCTTAGGCTTCTAGGCTGTTGATTATTTTAGAATTCTAGGGACACTTGATTTGTTAAATCAGAAAACTATACACATTCTCCTCTCAGGACAGTTAGTACTATTGGAAACAGCATCATTTCCTGAGGACTTTTTTTTTTATAACACAGCTGTATTGAAAATGTAACTATGTTATATGTAATGTGCCATTATCTCTGTTCAGGCCTCTGTTAATACATGGAATTTGTAAGTGTCCCATTCGGCTGTTTCCCTTTCCCATCTTCCCTTTGAATTCTTTTGTTCTACAGCCCTTACATTTAAGCCAGAGAGCAAATGTCCTGTGAGTCTGAGATATTCTGAGTCTGAAGTGGTTTGGAAGGACTGCTATTTCTAACCTCAGAATTGTTCCATTTCTTTTCTGGCATAGAAACTGCTGCCAAAGAACGGCATATATCACATTGGAAGATGAACAAGTAGTGGCATCTCTGACCTATGACTATTATTTTGAGTTGCTATGTTGTTGTCTGGGTGGATGTGGGAGAGACTTGGCATCTGGGTTTGCAGCAGGGCCTTGCACCCGTGTTTCTATCCATGTTACATGGTGTGTTGTAGGACAATAGTTGTTTATGCATGCAGGCATTGTAAGCTGACAAGTGCCTGCTGTGAATTCACACTTTTTAAAATTTTTTACTAAACATAAAATTTAAAAAGTATGAACCAGTACACAGAGAAGACGAACAGCAAACCTAAACTACCCAAAGACAAACAATCCTAACAATAAAGGAGGAAGTGAGGAGGGGTTGAAGGGGCACATACTTGACTTCCAAACCCCTAGAGAACAATTATTTTGTGAGAACTTCCTCAAAATTAAACAATAATATGACTACGTAAGCTTATATAATATATAATTGAATTTCAGTGGCCCCTCCACTTTCACAAGGGTTCAGGGTGCAGAACCCTCATGAAAATGGGAAAAATGCAAATAACTCCCCAGCCATGATCCCTCTCCCATTCCCTTCCAGGCCCCCCCATTCCCTTGCCTTTTGCACACCAGGGCCAGAGGGGAGGGAATGGGAAGAGAAGCTCTGAAGGGGAGAAGGAAGACGCATGCATGCCCCTCTCATTTTCTTGCCGTTTGTCCAGGTGCTTGCCTTCCTTTTCCACCCCCAGCAAAACACAAGGGAATGGGAGGAGGAGAATGTGAGGGTGGAGGCACAAGCACACCTTGTGAATAATCTGACTTCTGACGGTCAAATCTGCGAATGTGGAAGGAGGACTGTATATAAAGACTGTATAAAATTATATAATAATACATTTTGAGTCCTTGTCTTATGGATCTGAGCAGATGCAGTTGTATGGGAGAACTTATTTTGAACAATAGATTTGGTGGTCTCCTCTTGGGGAAAGCTAGAAGCATCTAAATTGATCAGTGTGTTTTTAATTATAATGTGGCAATGTTTTGTCTATTTCATAGCTATACAATGGTGTCAAGAAAGTGCAACTATTGTATAGACTGTTTGAGACTCAGGTTGATGGCAGTGTGAAAATTGTTCAGCTTCTGGTAGAACTTCCCATGTGTGCACATTCCATGAGTTCAGATGATAAAGACAGAGAAGACTACAGCGTCTAATCAATATCTACAGACAAACTCTCCAATAAAAATGCATCTGTTCACTATATATGTATAAATCTTAGTATACATTAGCAGTTTTCAGTACAACTGTGTATAAAGAAAAGATCTCCTTCAGGAAATGACTTGGTCTCCAAGAGAACAAACTTTCCTGATAGCAGAATGTGCATTCCTTTCACCCTTCAAAGATGCTGAGCAGCCAAGAAGCCTAAGGCCCTTTCTGCACGAGGCGAGTGAATCGCTCCGTGCCATTACTTACCGGCTCTTCTTGGATCCGAAGTAACGCACACTGTCCCTTGAGCCCTTCCGCAGGGCTCCTCCATCAGCGCAGGGTGAACCGGAGCAGTGCGAGGTCTGTAGATCCGCAGTGCTCCGGCTCAAAATGGTGGCTCCCTGTGGCTTCTGGCTCGAAATGGCAGCTTCCGGTGTCTTCGTGGGAGTGGACCAACCGCTGATGCTGGCCATACCCACATCCGCTCTCCACTGACGTAGGCTTGCATGGTGCACAGGTAAGTAGGAACGCAATGGCGCGTTCCAGAAAATGTAAAGGCCTGATTTTTCCGGTCTTTACTTAGCATGGGAGAGGACCACTTGGGGGAAGGTTGGGTTGGACTGAGGTGTGGAACTAAGTTAAATAGTCCACCCCAGTCTGATCCAAGGTGCGGACGACCTCCGTGCCAGGATGCCTTGGCCCGTTTTAACTGCCTCGTGCGGAAAGGGCCTGTGAGACCTCTGCATTAGCTTATGGGTGCTAGAATCACCATACGCTGATGTGACAATTTTTTTTCTTCATCTCATGTCCCCCAGATCCCACTCTTTCAGCGATGTAACAACATATATATACCCAAGACTTGAAGACTGTGCTCCATTCATCCATCTGAGGAAGTGGTTTTCAATCCATAAAAGCTCACGTTAAAAGGAATAAACTGTTTAAATGTTCTACAAGGTGTCTAAAGGTGCAACAAAACACCTCTGGACCCCCTTGTTTTGATACTCGATCAGACTACCATGGCCGTCTCCTTGGAAACTATGTTGTAAGCTTGAGGCTTGAGCCGTGGCTTGTACTTTTTTAGTGCCAGAGATTGCTGAAAGAGATATACAGTTGTGGGCAAGATCCAGGCTGTAATTTTATGCATCCATACTTGAAAGGAGGGAAGTCACACTGAACTAGTGGAACTTAGTTTTCTGAATATATGCACCTAGGATGATGCTACAAGCGAAAGAAGGGTCTTCTGCCAAGTTTGGGAATGCAATCCACAACATGTTCAGGCATCCCCCCACTGCCAAATCTGACAGGCTAGGGACCACAGCACTGCCAGCAGGGCCACATTAAGGTTTTCATAGGCCCTAAGCGTTCTTGTAGTCTATGCCCCACCTCATAGGCCCTAATTTTTTGATAATCCTGTTTTCATAGGCCTTAACGTTTTCGTAGGGCCCAGGCACTGGACCTAAAGTGCCTAATGGAAAGGGCAGGCCTGACTGTCAGAAAGTGGAATTGGTTGAAAAGCCGAACCCAATCTTTTGTCAGTTCTTCTCCTCTTGCCTTCTTCCTGTAGGGAACATGAGAAAATTACAGAGGCTCACCTAGTGAGCTACTGTAATTCCCTCATGTTCCCTACAGGACAAAAGCAAGAGGAGAAAAATTGACAAAAGAGTGGAGCCTGTATGGAGAGAATGGTACATGTCTATAATTTACAACAGTTGAAAGAGTAAAACATTGAAAAACAAGTTGTTGGAAAGTAGGGGGTGCCTGTATATTCTAATGGACAGAGAGATATAAGGATTTTATCCCCTGTAATGCATTTAATACAATTGTTTTAAAATAATATGTAGTGGGAAAGGCTCTCTTTCCTGACCCTTTTGTTTTGCTCTTGACTTGCCCGAGCCAATGAGGTTAAACAAACAGGCTTCCAACAAAACTGCAAGTCCCGAGTTTTGTTAAAAGTCCAGAGCGCTTCAGCGTACAGCAAGACTTTTGAAGAATGCATTTTGGGTGTTGTGCCAACGGTGGGACTACAAAGGCGGTGTTGTAATCCTGGATAACAGGGCAGAGAGGGCCAAAAGAATCCAGCCTTGTGACTGCTCCTACTTTCAAAGGTGTCAGTAGGGGGCCAGAAAACAAAGAGCAATATGAGAAATGGCTCCTTTTCCATGTCGTCGCTGGGAGGTACTATAGGAAAGAAAAATTGCCATTAAACATTTGGAGAAGGGAAATAAAATATGAATTCCTCCAATCTGTTCAGGCCCACATTGTTGTTATAGTTTTATGCCTTCAAGTCAAGTCCAGCTTATGGCAACCTTACCATATGATTTTCTTGGCAAGATTTGCTCATTAGGGTTTTCCATTGCTTCCCTCTGAGGCTGAGGGAGCGTAACATGCACACAGTCACCCAGTGCATTTCCATGGCTGAACAGGGATTTGATCTCTGGTCTCCAGACTCCTGGACTCCTAGTCCAGCACTCAAATCTGTACCTGCACTGGCTCTACAAGCACACTTAGCCGTCCCCCAAATTCCCTGTACTCCACAGTGAGTAGAATGTAAGGATAAACATATGTAATGCTAGATCATCTTGGGGCTTCTAATCAGTGCTGAAAACTATGGCCCTTTCCCCAGGACAGCATTCTTCTGGCATGGAGACGCGAGAGGACTGGGACCACAATGATGCTTCCACATGACATTGTAAGGTTCCCATCCTTCTTGCATCACCAGCTGGCATGATCGCAGATATAACATTGACCCCTGATTGCCCTAATGACCCCCAACTGCATGAGCCTCCCATTGCAGCCAGCCATGCAGAAGGGCCAAAAGCACCATCACTGCAGCCTGGGAAGAAGGCTGGCTGCAGTGCGGAACGAAGAGGTGTGTCCCTCGCACTCCCTTCCGCAGGAAGCGGGGCGGCTGCATAGGGGAGCGTTGGGGACACGCTCCCATCCCAGCAGAGGTGCTGCTGGGATTGCAACGGGATGACACACGAGAGCGCTGTCCTGCTAAAAGGGCATATCTGTTAGGATAGCTGAAAAGATGAAAACTAGGCTTCTATCTGCAGTGTTAATGTGGTTCTTCAGTCCAGCCAGTCTGAGTCCAGTACTTAATATTTTCCACCACAAGTTGTCAGAGCAATATATAGTGTGTACGCTGTAGTTAAAAAAAATCATAGCTGAATTCTGTGACCTGCACAAACTATAGTATTTGCATGTGTATATTTGTATGTATTTTCCTATTTTTATATCTTCTTTTGGGCAGTTGAAGAGAGGCAGTGTGATGTAGTAATTTGAGTATTGAGCTAGAACTCTGAGAGACTAAGGCTCAAATCCCCACTCAGCCATGAAAACCCTCTGGAGGATCTAAAGCAAGTTACTCTCTCTCAGCCTCAGAGGAAAGCAATGGCAAACCTCCCCTGAAAAACTGTTGCCAAGAAATCCCTGTGACAGCTGCACAACAATCCCATGATAGGCAAACACAACAAACAGCAAGTTGAAGAGAAGGAAGAACTGCTGTGCAGGGCTCTCTAACTTTAACCTGTGAGATCCCACTTGCTCCTTAGACATGCAGCTTCTGCATGGCTTGGATCCCATGTTCACCATCTTGAAGCTCCTACTGAGAGAAAGACAGGATATGAATTAAGCAACTCAAGAATTTTTGTTTGTTTGTTTGGCCAGGCCTTGGCCACATGTATTTCAGTCCTAAGAACTAGCATTTAGCTTTTCAATAAATATAAAGCAACCAACTAACTAGCTGAAAATCTTGGAGTTCAAGATTCAACCAACCACAGCTCGAAAAAAATTTTTTTTTAAAATTCCAAAAAGCAAACCCTTGAGCTGTTCACCATTTTATATAAAGGATGCCATTTTACTACACCACTGTATATAATGGGACTTAAGCATCCATGGGAGATCCTGGAACCAAACTCCAGTGGATACCGAGGGCCTACTGTAGTTTGTGCAAAGTGGTTACAGCATGGTGTGCTTCTGTTGGCCTGGGTACAGGGAGGGTGTTACCATGTGCTGGACACAGATTATGGGGGCATGTTTGTTGCAAACTTATTGTAACTGTCAATGCAGTAGTCTGACTGCCGTGTTTCTTTACTGTGGATGCACATGATAACTATGATTGCCTGTTATGAATAACAACAGTGCAGAGACAATGTAGTTGTGACTGAGAAGCTCCGTGGTCTATTTGTTGGCCCACAGCAAAAACAAGCCCTCAGGGCCTTCCAGTTCTGGGAGGTTTTGTTCACATTTCTGCTTGTTCTAAAGTAATCAAGTAGCTCAGGGATGGGAGTCGTGCGATCCTCCCTATGTTGTTGGATTGCAACTCCTGTTAACCCTAGCCAACACAGTAAACAGTGAGGAATGTTGGAACTTGTGGGGCATCAGCATTTAGAGGACAACATGATTCCCACTCCTGAGCTTATAGAAACAAAACGAGCAAGAATCTTATCTTCAGAAGTAGAATATAGACAGGCAACTGATCATTCAACCTTTCAAGCGGTACAGAAAAACTTGAACCAGTTTTCCTGTGTGCTATCAACTTTCACTGAAATTAACATCGTTGTTTGAGTCGTTTATTACAGAGGCCATTTCTGCACTACACTGTTATAGTGCCATTATTCCACTTTCAACATCCTGTGGAATTCTGGGCTTTGTAGATTACTGAGGAAAAAGAGCTCTCTGGCTGACAATTCTAAATGCCC
Source organism: Iguana delicatissima (assembly GCA_948472985.1). Lineage (NCBI taxonomy): Eukaryota > Metazoa > Chordata > Lepidosauria > Squamata > Iguanidae > Iguana > Iguana delicatissima. The sequence goes on along the minus strand of CAOKZL010000631.1, from coordinate 357,841 downwards.
CTCCCTAAACTGCAAACCCCACAATTCCATCAGATGTTGAAAGTAGAATGATAGCACTAGAACAGTGTAGTGTGGAAATGGCCAGAGAATCCTGAGAGTTTCACTCACAGTCAGACTGTTCCATCCTAATATTTTCTTTTGTTCTCTCTCTCATTCCCTCTCTCTCTCTCTCCCCCTCTCTCTCTCTTTTAAAGATCTGGATTACACCAGCCTTTATGGCTTAGGCCGTTTCTGCAATGGACTTTTTCTCGGCGCTGGGGTACAGGGATCGCGCAAGCAGCCTTCAGCGAGAGGCTCTCACGTCCCCGCTGCTTCAGCTCCTCCTGAGCAGGCAGTGCGAGAGCCCTTCCTCTTCCTTCCGCAGCACAGCCTGGGAGTTTCCCAGGCTGCGCTGGGGCAGGAAGCGCGACCGCCGCAGCTCCAGAGGCTCCGCACACATGCCAAGTGCGCGCCGGGCCCTGGAGCAATGCGCGATCGTGCACTGTTTTCAGCTGAAAGCCGAAAATGAAAAAGTGCACAAGCGGCGCCTACCAGACCCTGGAGCGTCACATGATTATGAGTGTGTCGTGCAGATCGCCCCTCACAATTGCGCAACGCTCCAGGCGCCCTTTCACGTGGCAAATGCTAACACTGAAATTGGTGGGACTATAAATAGGAAAGAACTAATTAAACGACCAGTTGGCACTGAAGAACTATCAGGAAATGACTAACTAAATAACCAGGAGCTCCTAGAAATGGGATCATTGGTCAATGGGACATATTTCTGTGGATGCACATTTTAGAATCTTGCCTGTAGGGGTGAACATTGAAGGACTATTTATAAGGAAATGCAGCATTGGTATTAAGTGCTGTTTATATCCACTGTTTAATTCTGCTTCAAGCTGATTTTGGAAGAGAAATTCCTCAGTCAGAACTGGGGAAGAAACCTAAATCAAACCCTGCAAGAAGAATAGCTTGTTTTGTTTTGTTGTTCTTTTCATAAAACAACAGCAATGTAAAGACAGTTACTGGAGAGAATTCCCAAAGGGAATCAATAATAAAAACCCTGAGAGCAGAACAGGAAACTTGTTTAGTGAAGCCCATTATGTCTCTGGTTTTGTTAGATGGCTTTCTGCTTTCTAATAGAGTTGTGGCTCCCTTTATAGGAATAGCTGCTGTTTGCCTGGTGAGGAGACAACACCTCAGTGGATGAGCTATTCAGGTGTTTGAAAGCTATGATAGTCAAGCTTTGGAACAATGTCTGACTTTTCCACGAACTCGCAGTGAACTAGACTCCATGCACATCCATAAAAGCTTATGCTGATCACTTGGTTAGTCTGAAAAAAAAAATCTCAAGACTCCTTCTTTATTTTTGTACTACAGCAGATTACGTCTTTAAATTATTTCCAGAAAAGAAGCTGTTGTCCTCTATCAACATTTGTCCTTCATTGACTTGGCAACCTGTCTTCATACTCATCTCTCCTTTAAAATGGCCTAGAACTTCCTTGCTGGGGATGATGGAAGTTGTAGCCCAATGCATCTGGAAGGCACTAGGTTGAGGAAGACTTTTTTTTTTTGCTTCTCTCACATTGATTTCAATCGGGCTTGTGCTGGAGAGCTTCTAAAATAAATTTACTGTGCCCTCCGAGACGCATCCTTCTGTCTCCTGTGTTGCCTTTAGTAGTACCTAGACCAAGGTGAGAAGCTCTGCTCCCATTTGGTCTAAACTCCTAGCAAATCCCCAAGAGGATTGGGGGGGAAATGCCTTGATCTTTATCTATTTTGTGGACTTTTTGAAAAGAAGTATCCTCAGGAGGCTTCTTTAGTGGATGCATCCAGAGATGGTTGTGCTGGTACATTTAGAGAAGAGTGCATAGCCTTACCACCCCCACCCCAAAACATGTGTGTGGTGGAAAGACAAATTGGCAAAAGTGTCTGATGCAAGATGCAGCAAGACAAATGTAGCAGAGCAACCTTATATTTCCTTGGGGGAAGTATTACAGATACAGTGCTCCTGCTGCGATGCCAAAATAGCTGCCATATCCTGAGGAGAAAACACAAACATGTTCCCAACAGTACAGAAATGGCAGTGTCTTGAGAAATTTCAGCATCCACGGAAACACCACAAAAAGCCCACCACACAAGAACTTTGCTGATGCTGACACCAGCCTACCCCCATGCGCCTAGGCAGTCAGTGAACTCACAACAAACTGCGCCACACATCCCTGCACCTCACAACAGGTACACCACCCGCACTGTAGGAGCTCATGTGGCCCAGGCAGCAGTGGCCTTGTGAATCCACCGCCATCTCTCCACACCGGGGTTTGAATCCTTTCATGCTACTCACAGCCCCAGGAGCATAATACACAAAGAGAAAGGAGCGGGGCCCACACAAAACAGCATCCAGATAGCTCTTAAAAAAAAGAAAAAGGACTGTTGCAATTACATTGAGCTCTCAAGACAAAGGCCCTTTCCACACCATATCTCAATAGCATGTTGTTCCGTTACAATCCCAGCATTGCCATTTCTGTAATGGTGTCGGGTTAGGAACAGTCTCTTTTGCCTTAAGTGGATGAGTAGTGTCATTGCCACCCATGTCCCCTCTGCACCACAGTGACATTGACCAGTCGTTTTCCCTGCCTTTTCCTCACTCCATAGCTCTTGACTGTAACTGCATGTTGTAACGGCATGACATGCCAGTACACTATTGCGCTTTTGCACTATAATGCTTTAGAATGTATTTAAAAAAATGAAAAAGTTCTAACTCAAAGGAGAAATTTAAAATAAACATGGAGAGGTGATAGATTTTGAAGTTACCACACCATGGGAGTATCTGAGGGAGGGATAAGCTGGGCACACCCACACCCTTCCCACTCCTGGCTCTGCGATGACAAGAAGCACGATCGAGTGTTATTATGGAACCTCACTGAGCCAGTTTACGGGATTGTAGCATTAAAGGAGGCTCTTAATGGATTTTTTCTGGAAATGAAACAGGACTGATTTGCAATGCTTGGGAATGGAATAGCAGCTAGATGGCGATGATGTCGTGTGGTAGCACGGCTCTTGGACCGGCAACAACCCGTTGCTGTGGCAGGATGAGTATGCTGTGCGGAAAGGGCCAAAGGGTGTAGCCATTCACTTTTGCCTAAGGGGGGTGTGAAATGGAAAAGAGAACAGGGAGTATTGATTCATAGTTTCCTCTTTCCTGTTTAGGAATAGCATTCAAGCAGGATGGCTAAAACCTTTCTAATGAAGCCAAGGGCAGGATCCCAACAACAATCCCATTAATAGATTCAAAAAGTTAGAAGGGACCTTGAAGGTCATCTAGTCTATCTCCTGCTCAGTGAAGAATCTGCAGTTCCGGATGGATTAAGGGACTAACATTTCTGTTTTTTCAACATTTCTTTTTCTGCTTCCAGTTTCCAGTGTACAAAACTGCAGCTGTCCTCATGAGTGTCTGTTCTAATGCAGCCAATGGTCATGCAGGGATGCTCTTTCACCCTCCCCAGATGTCATGAGTGGCATGCCACAGGCCAATCTCGTCGTAATAGCACCTCCCACACACAGTCTCAGGTAAGAACCATGGGGTCAGCTGACCACTGTGCCTTCTGCCTTTATCTGCTGCTGTTGTGTGCCTTCAAATCATTTCCATCTTATGGAAACCCTAAGGCAAACCTATCATGGGTTTTCTGGATCTCAGTGGGTTTCCATGGCCAAGTGGGGAACTGAACTCTGGTCACAGTCCAATATTCAAACCAGTGTAGCATGCTGGCTCTGCTTTTGTTTACCTAAGGCATTTATTGACTGCTTTTCTCTAGCGAAATCAAAAATAGAAAAGTGAAACCAAGAGATTGGCAGATGATGATGATGATGATGATGATGATGATGATGATGATGATGATGATTGTCTTTATTTGTACCCACTTTTTTCCTCAGGGGGTCTCAAAGTGGCTTACAGTACCTTTAAAAATGAAAACATACTTTAAAATTCATGACATACAAAAGTTAAAATGCGAATTAAACAATCGAATAGTAATTAAAACAGAGTTAAAATGCATATTTAAAAACACAACAAAGCACAACCAACTTTTTAAAAAACAGAGCTTAAAGAGTGCACTCAAAAAGCTCAAGATTGCCTACCCACACAAGGAGTTAGTGCACACAAGCAGTATTGAATGGCCACCTCCTCAAAGACAGCTGAGGTACAGTGAAGTGAGGAGAGGCTCCTTTGCTTTCTTACACAATATGGACAAGGTTGGCCTGACAATTACCCAGCAGGCTCCTCGGCTTGCCGCTTCCTTTTTATGTGCTTTCTCAATTGTCTATAAGAGTGGTTCTTAACCTTTTCTTTATACTGACCCCTTTCAATATTCTTTGTAGCCATGGACACTCAAGACTTAACTCTAGATTTAAAACCCTAAAGTTCATAAATAAAGGGTCTTCAAACTGGGAAAAAGGGAGAAATAAGTGAATGAACACTTCCTGAGAGGTGCTGCAGGGTGAGGGGAGACTTTTCTCCTGTTTTTTCTCACCAGTTTAAGGCGGGAGTGGAATGATCAGCAATGCACAGGTGCAGCCAGCCAGCCAGCCAGCATTTGTCCTTCTCTCCCTCTCGCTTCATCCCCTCATTTCCAGCCTATCAGAAATGCTGAGGGACCCCTCCCTTTTGTCCTTCTCCACCAGGATGAGAGGAGACCAGGACCGGCAAAGAAGGGAAGGATGGAGGGGAAAAGGCAATGGGAGCAGTTGAAGGCAAAAAAAGAGGGGTTGAAGCAGTCCCTCTATAAAAGTCTCTGAGCACGCCTCCTCATTTCCTTTCATAAGTGTGCACTATTTTGTCTGAGTTGAGTGGCTGCAGCAGGGTCCCCCTCTTCTCATTTGGCTCCACTCCAAGTGGGATCCTCAATGCAGTTTGGTGACCAACTCTGAAAAAGGGTAGTACCCCCTGCTCTTTTTCCCTCCCTCTCTCCCTCTTTTGCCTGTCTCCATCTCCTCTCCTTCTGGTGAAGAAGGTGAAAAAAGAGGGATGTTGAGCATTTCTGAAAGTAGACTGGACTGCTCTCTACTGGAAAGGAGGGGAGGGAGAGAGAGAGAAAAGGGCAAATGTTGGCTAGTTAGCTGGCTATCAGTTCTGCTGTCACTCAGCTGTTGAGCCCACCTCCTCCGCGCAGTGGAGCAGACATGCAACAGGCAACACGCAGGCCCAGCCAGCCACCCAGCCTGCCTCCTTTTGCCTTGCTTCCTGTCACATCACCACTCTGTTGTGAGGGAGAAGATGGGGTAAGCAGCTTTTGAGACTTTCATGGACCCCCTGTGAGGGCACTCTGAACCCCTGGTGGTCTGCAAGCCTCAGATTAAGAACCACTGGTCTAGAATACCATTTTTGCCAAAGGCAAAAAGTTCTTTGGATTCAGAGGCAATAAGTCCACCAGTGAATGGAAGGCATAACAAATTTATTTACACAATTTCACAGGTGTCAAGGCAAATCCTGTACCTGAAGCTACATCCTACAGAGCAACTCATGTCTCCATTCTGCTACTCAAAGCCCTAGGAAACAATAGTGAAGACCCCCCCCCCCCCACAAGAGTGACAGTGTGCAGTGCTAATGTGGATATTCTGGTCAGTCCTGTGCTGAGCTCTACAGGGGCAATTTTTCAAGTTTTTTTTTTTTAATAAGGCAGTGTCCCCCTGATCTAAATTCACTTTTCCACTCTCAGTCAGTTTAGTCTGTTCTCTGTTGGACATGTACTCCTAATTAATTCCACTGTTCCAGTGGTCTGACACCCAATTCTTATTGCTCTTTACGACAAATTTGTTCTTGGTCATTAGTGCCTTGTTAGAGGAAACTCCACTGTCTCAACCAATATTCCCCAATTTGATTCTTAATTCTGCAAAGACAGAAATGAGTAGAGGCCAAGGCTACACGCATTAGCAGAAGCCAGAACTATGTAGGCTTCTGGGGTAAATGATCCAAAATGCTTAGCATCATGGGACAACTGAAACACAGTTCTTCTGGCCATTTCCAATATAATTTTTTTTTCACTTTTGAGATCCTAGAAAACCAGTTTCTGTCAGGAATGATTGAAATAGATGGGGATGTTTTCCTTGGAAAGAAAGGTTGTGGGGGAAAAGTAGAGCTGTCTTTAAATATCTGAAAAGTGGTCACACAAAAGATAGAACTGATTTATTCGCTGTTGCTCTGGAGGGCTGGGTTGGAACCAGTGCTCAGAAACTGCAAAGAAGGAGATATGAGTTGGAATCCTGTTTGTGATATACCTGCATATAACTCAAGGTTAGGTGTGCCTCTGTTTTGTTCTGGACAGGATGCAAGGGGCTATGCATCAAACCCTTCCACATCAGGCAGCTGCCAGGCTTCAGGGGTGCTGCTATGACCACTGAATGGCTGTGGAGGACAGGAATTGGAGTGATCAAGCACTGCTGCAGTTTACTAAAGAGAAAGAAAGTGGAATGATGGTTGCTTTCCTCTTTCTTTTCTGTCTTAGGAACTTCAACTGGGATGAAAGGCAGTTCTCACATCTCAGTCACTTCCTCACCTCATTCCTCCACAGCTATTTAACAGCTGTAGCAGTGCTCCCTGGGATTGGCACTTACCATAGGGAAGAGAACATTGGAGCTGTGGGCATAGAACATTATGTTCTGCACCCATGATGCAGGATTTCAGTCATTGGCGACACAGAGGGAAAGTGTCTGAATGGCACTGGCTGTTTGATAGTGGAACTGATTGCCATGGCCAGAAGGAGGAGGGAATTCCTTTACTGGAGATATTTAAGTGGGTGCTGAACAGCCACATACCAAGACTGCTGTCAGAGTTCATGCAGCAGAGGGCTGGATGGGGTACCCCAGTGGGTCTTAACCTTTTCTTTACCATGGACCCCCTTTAAATATTTGTTGTTGCCGCAGACCACCAAGACTTAATTCAAGATTTAAAGCTCTAAAGTGCATCAGATATTTATTTAAAGTTGCTCAGCAAGGGTGTGTCTGACCATCTGCCTGCCTGCCTGCCTGCCTGCCTGCCTGCCTGCCTGCCTGCCTGCCTGCCTGCCTGCCTGCCTGCCTGCCTGCCTCCTTCCTTCCTTCCTTCCTTCCTTCCTTCCTTCCTTCCTTCCTTCCTTCCTTCCTTCCTTCTCTGTAAAAGCTCCTTACATTTCTTCAAGCCTTTGTGGCTCTCTGAGGGTCTGTGGGCCACAAGTTAAGAACTGCTGAGATAAACCATTAGTTCCCATCTAGCTCTAAAATGCATTTGACTATGCTAGATACATCTAGATGCTAGATACATCTAGATGCTAGATGGAAAATTAATTTAGCCATCCAAATAACCATAGGCAGTTCTAGGGAAGCCACTGTCCTTTCTCAGTTCTCCACCTGCTGTAATACCATTGGCCTGTCATGCAGATCCTGTGGGAAGATTACTGAAATAACATTTGAAATATGCTTTATGTGTGTGAATCATTATAATTGATCCAGGGCTTATGTTCAGTGCCAGCACTCAATTCAAATGGCAACGAAGAGAACATAACAAGAAGCATGTTGAGTGGACACCAAAGTTTGGAGATGTTACTGTTTTGGATGGTGCCTCTCAGAACATCTCACCCATCAGCATGGCAATGCCAGCTAGCCAATGCTGTAAGTTGTAGTTTAAAAAAGTAATGTTTCCAAGTTCTAGGCCTGTGAAAGTGGAGTACATACATTCATTACATGCTGTGCTTTTGAGCATGTGATGAAGGCATTTTCATCACACTGTAACAATGACAGTTCTCCTGTTCATGTTTAGGACAAGGAAGAAAAGGATTCTGTCCCTTTAAGTCTTCTGAGATGGCACCTAAATGAACACAGCTTCATCAGTTGAAAAGGAAAAGGGATACCAGTTTGAAACTTTTGGTTTTGGCCCTGCTGCAGAAGGTTGCCCATGAAAGAATGTGGGCCTTAAGCTGAATAAGGTTCTCTACCCCTATTTTAAGACCACAAAGAAGACTGCTCCCCATTGTAAGGCCATTTCCACCCTCCACTGTTCTAGTGCTATTATTCCACTTTCAACATCCTGTGGAATTCTGGGGTTTGCAGTTTACTGAGGCCAAAAAACTCTCTGGCTGAGAATTCTAAATGCCTCTCCTTAACTGCAAACCCCAGGATTCCAGAGGATGTTGAAAGTGGAATAATAGCACCATAAGAGTACAGTGCGGAAATGGCCTAAGTGGCGTCCTCTTCTTTAAGCTGTCTTTTTGCAAGCCAGCCCCCTCAGCTGTGCCGGACTTGGGGCTCCTCAGCATCCCCAACCACCATGGCTTTGTGGCTGAGTTGATACGAGTCATAATCCAGTACTCCCAAAGGATGACAAGTTCAAAAGGAGGCTCTGTGTCCTCTGCAGCATCTTATAGGCAATCCTGTTTTAGTAGTGCAGTCACTGAGGAGTAGAGAGAAGGCAGAAGTGATGGCCGGACAAGCAGAAGTGCAAGAGGTTGGCTGATGAAAACAAGAAGGGGGGCAGAAATGGGGACAAAGAGGGTGCCCTTTCATCCTGCATCTGTAGGTGGGATCCAGCATGGAAACGTCAGTTTAGAGACAAAAATCTGTGGGAGATTGTCGGTGACGGGAACGGAATCCTCTTGAGAGGAACAAAGACACTTTCTTCTTCTTCAGTGCTGAAGGGTTTGCCAAGGTTCAGGAATTTCTGCTTTCCCAGCAAAGAAGTTGGACTCCGAGGAGCCTCAGCTGCCAGAGGTGGTTAGTCCTTCTCCATGGGTCTTCTCTCCTATTCTTCCTCTGTCAAGCACTGGCAGAAATTAAACTCCAAAAATGCATGAACACACATGATAAGAGTGCATCTGAAGAATGCAGGGGCTGGAGAAATGGCCCCAGACTGTGTCAGGGACTGGGGTTGCTGGGCACCTGCTAAAGTCCACACCCCAGAAGCAGCTTCTGGAAGCTTTTGTCTTTGTTGCTACTCTTCCTTGCTGTCATTACCTATTCACCTGCTTTCCCTGAGCATACAAGTAATGACCAGAATGAGGAGAAAGAGCAACATTCTTCCATTGCATCATTTTCTCCCTACAAATTCCACCCAAAAAGAGACAGATCAAATGAATGGGCAGTAAGAATTAGGGGTGGGTTGGTCTACTCAAAGATTCTTGCCTCAGAATCCTCCAAAATATAGAACCAACACTTGGCCAGATACAAAAGTGGACAAGGCCCCTATGCCTTTAGTCATTGTGTGGAGGAGGCAAAGAACAAGGAGACCATGGTCTAGCTCACTTCTTTAGAATTGCCATCCTTTATTCAATCACTTGCATAAATAGCCTAGCTGATGTTATAACTAACTTGTTCCCTTTCTGTATTTTTGTATTGTCTTCCTTGGTATTTAAAATCTAGTTTGCAGCTGTTCTGGTTTATTGCAAAAATAAACAAATTGTGCTTCAGCTTATCCAGAATAGAGAAGAAAAGTACTACAAATGTTTTAAGGGCAATTGCACTTTTAATTAAAAGTTTCCTTCTAACAGGTGTTGTGTTGCCATTTTTGTTTACTTTATTTTATTTGTGGAACATTTACAGTGACTGAAAGATGATGATGATAAATTAAAGTGTATGAATTCCAATTCTGTCAGATTGAAGAAAGAGGAAAGTGTTTGTTGTTATGTACCTACAAGCTGACGTGAACTTATAGCAAACCTTAGGTTTGCATTTATTCTGACTGCATTTATTCTGAGAAGGTTCCCTTTAGGCTGAGAGAGTGTGACTTGTCCAAGGTCACCCAGAGATTTCTATGGCTGATCAGGCATTTGAACTCTGCTGTCCCAGAGTCCTAGTCCCTAGTGGCTCATGTCTCTGGAGGCAGTTTCTCTGGAGAGCCAAAGAGCCATAGTGCAAAACTGATCAAGATCCAAGGAAGAAAAATTAAAATGACTTAAGGCTTGATTCTGATTGAACATCCATCCTGTTGTTGTATGAAGACAAGTGTGTTGGAGACATTAATGGCCTTTGTGGTGGAGACATGGAAGACATAGCCTTTGCCACTATGCATATAATATATGATTATGGAGTGGTCTGCTGGTGAGCGTCCTAAAACATTTGGCTGCCCACTGCTGGAAACAGGAGATTGGGCTAGATTCGAGTCTGAGAATGTTACTGTTTTGAATCACAGTTCCCCTATTCCCGCCATGGCTGAGGGGTTTCTTGGAGCTGTGGTCTCTAAATGGAACTTTTCCAAATTCTGAGCTACATAAAGTGCTTGGACTGATCCAGTCAAGCCATTCCACTGTTCTCATTTTATATACCACAGTTCTTCTCTTGGCTTGACTTTTCTTTCTGTCTGAGTCTTACGGAGCTGAGTGTGTCTGTCATAAGTCCATGCTGGGAAGGCAGCACCCTGCCGATGACATTCTGCCTCCCTCTCACACAGGCAGCTGCTTCTCCCCCACACACACACACCACCCTGCCAGCCCCAAAGCACCGGGCTGCTTGGAAGGAACTGAAATTCCACTTAGACAAAAGCTGCGATTCACAGGCTGAAGAGGGGTTGTGGTGGTTGCCACCCCCTTGCAGATTCCTGGGGGATCAGCCGAGAAGGCAACAAGCAAGCCACTCCTTTCTGCCTGCCCTTCCCTCTCTGCCCTCCTGCTTGTGGATATTGCTTTTGCTTTCTCTCTTTTTTGATGGCTTTTGGAGGGAGGGTGGCCAGCACCCCTTTTCCCATGGAGTCCAGCCAGGGACCCTCACTCCTGCACAGGTAAGGGAAACCTTCCCTGAGAAGGCAGGGCGTGCCATGCATGGATCTAAAAATAAAACTGTTCACGTGGGCCTGATCTGGGTGGGGTGGGCATCAAAAATGAGAGAGGAGGTGAGCCGATCAGCTGGACATGCCTGCAACAATATGCAGTTGGCGGTCTTATTCTGAAATGGTAGGAGTGCTGGATTTCCCCCACCGCACAACCTGGATTACTTGATTTTGGGAAAGAGTGAGGAAGACCAAATTTTGCCTCTCTGGCCATTTCACAGCTGTGATTTCTTGCAGTTCTTGGTGAGTTGCAAATGTCTTGTGCAAGTTTGTCCATTTAGTCTCTCCCCTTGGCCGCACATGGTAGCAGGTTTTGGACACCAGCAGAGTTGGCTTCTGCTGTCACTCAGTTGCAAAGAACCAGTCTAAAGAGCCTCAGTTCCCTTAGGGATTTCCCCACTGGCCTTGGGAGGCCACCCCTCAGCATTGTTCCCGGCTGATGGAGCAGGGTGCTAACCTACTTTGGCACTGAGAGAATCAGTGCATGAAAAGGCACCTACTCTCCCTTGTCTTGTAGCAAGATATAGCAGATGTAATGTGAATGATTTATGATGCTCATCCTTCAGTGCTCATCTTTCTAAGTTTCCTTTTGCGGCTGCCTGACTTTTCATCTGTGTTTTTTTTGATGTTTCACAGATCAGCAGGGGAGCGGGGTTGGAAGGGGGAGACTGTAAAATTAAAAGCTATCTTAAGAGTGACATACAAACCCAACATCCGCTTAGTGGGGTTTTTTTTCTTCAGATGGATGGATGCTGACAATGATGCTTCTGCCTGGCTAATAGCTGTTCCTTAGTGCAGGTGTGAAACTTGCACCCCATTCAGAAATGAGTGACGCATCCTCAAATTTGAATCAGACATTGAAAATTCACAAAGTTTTCTGATTCCTTTAACATTTTCTTTCAAGAAAAGCAGCTGTTGCTTTCTTTCTTTTCATTCTTAAGTTTCCGTCTTGTGAAAACTTTTCAGCCCAACCTATTATAAATTAATTCATCAAATGGAATACTTACTCCCCTGAATTACTAAACCTGGTAGTATCAATCCCATAATTGTGAATATTACAGGGAGAACCAAAATGAAGCTAATATATGAGCTTCTTTTTTTTAAAAAAAGGCAAGCAAATTGGTCTTAGGAAAGGAAAGGGCCATGGTGAAAGAATGTTTCTGACTCTGTCTCCAAACTGTGAAACATTGTGCTGAGTAGCTTTTTCCTTCCTGAAATTTCCTCTGGGTGCCTTTTCCATTAAGAACCTTTAAGATGCCTGAGATGTGTCACTCCTGAAGCCCTTGGGGTTGATGGTTACTAATGGAAGGCAGTAAATGCTAAATTGCCTTGGAGAATTAGCAGCTAATTAGTTAGAAAGGGAGACCAGGGACAGCTCAAATAATATCACAGAGGGGGTTTTCTTTAGTAAAAAGGTCAACAGCATTGCTTTGCAGCCTGTGGAAAGTGTGTGTGTGCATAAAAGAGAACATACAAACTGCTTGATGAGTAACATCATCTTGGGGCTTGGGAAAGTTCATTTTTCAAAATCATAATTTGGCAATTGGATCTGGGGGACTCTGGTTCCTGTAGTGCAAAAATTATAATAGTTTTTCAAACTCTGGCCCATCTATGGTAGTGTGCTGTCTCTGATCATGATTAGCCACCTACCTCTGAGAAATTCACAATCAAGTCCTCAGAAAGTGCATGTCCTTAACATTTGATACCAGGTTATGCTGCCTTTATCTGTGGATGCTCCAGTTTGTTGTCATGGCCCATGGAGCTTGGAGAAATTACTTTCTGTGCTCAATTCTGGGTCCAAAAAGTAACTTTTCCGAACACTATGAACAGCAGAAGGTTCTGATGAGCTAGGCCAAAAGCCAAGGACACTCTCTGTTGTGACCAACCAACATTGAGGTGAAAACTTGTCCTATGTGGTGCAGAGCCTACTCCCTGAGATGCCAGATGTCTTGTGCTGTCGCTCAGTAGCACAGCTCAGGCTTTGCGTGCAGAAAGGTGCAGGTTTAGCTCTCCAGGAATTCTTGTCTGAAGTCCTGGAGAATTGCTGTCTGTCAGTGAGGAGACAAGCCTGGGCTGAGCGGACCAATAGTGTGACTCAGTATGAGGCAGCCTCCTATTGCTTTCAGGCAGGGGGTGGGAGTTGTGTAGCCCTTCAGGTGTTGTTGAACAGCTCCCGGAGAGCCTCTCCATCGCTTATGATGGCTAGAGCTGCTGGCAGTTGCAGTTCAACAACATCTGGAAGACCAGACAATTCCCACCTGCATCTTAAGGGAAACACCCCAGCTCAACAGTGGGGCACATGTGGAAGATGTCAGGTCTAGGTCCTGGCATCTTCACTTTAAAAAAAATAAAGTAGCAAGTGATACAAAAGCAATTCACAATTGTGGTCGCCCAGATGCTTTTGGACTACAGCAGTCAAAATTCCTGGCTGTTTTCCATGTTGTCTAGGAAAGATAAGAGTTGTATTCAGTAACATCTGTGGAAGCCACAGTTGGGAAGTACTGTGTAGATCTGCTCTGATATAAGATGGTTTATTTATGTACTCAAGGAGAATATAAAGACAGGAGGAAAAGAAAACCCATAACATTTATTTTTACAAGATGGCTTAATTCTGCATATGTTTGTCTTAGAAAGACCATTGGTGGGTGCTAGAGGGGTTAGGTGTACGTTTAAAATCATAACAGAAGGACATTCTGCTCTTGCACTGATTTTCTAAAAAACTGCTTTCCAGACAAAATGAAAAGCATTTTTCACATGCTCAGAGGCACTTTGTCTTTAAGTATTTTCCATTTAAGGAAAAAAAATGGGTACTCAGGGAGAATGGTGGTTACATTTACTTGGCGTGAGATTACCAGATTTAAAAAAAAACAACCTCAAAATTGTAGTCCGTACATATACCTAAGATGAATAAGAGGCTGTAGCTCCCCAAAGCTGAGACAAAGAAATACTCGTCACAAGTCTAGGTCCCTACTGATCCAGCACACAGGCACCCTGTGCTGCTTGCATATGAGGCATCTTTGCTAAACGCAGAGCAAGACATGAACACAGCAACGGATGCGTGGTGAAATTCCTGTTAGATTTTTTTCTCCTTGCCAGAATCAGTTTAGAGTATCCACTCATCCTTACTGCACATTTTGATTAAATCACACAGCATGTAGTCAGCTCTGAACATCCCTCCACTGAGGCTGTGGGTAATGTCAAGATGATGATGCACAAGTGTGCTTCCAAGTATGCGTATGCTTCTTTCTGGCCACTTCTTTCTTTTCTTTTTTCTTTTACCAGAGGGGAAAAAATAACCTTCCAAGGGAGGAAAGGCAGAATAACTGGAAAGTGCCTTTTGCATATTTGGAAGGGCTCCACATGGCATCTGCGTCATAGAATCATAGGGCCTTTCTGCGCTACAGTGTTATAGTGCTATTATTCCACTTTCAACTTCCTATGGAATCCTGGGGTTTGCAGTTTAGGGAGAGGCATTTAGAATTCTCAGCCAGAGAGCTCTTCGGCCTCAGTAAACTATGATCCCCAGAATTCCACAAGATGTTGAAAGTGGAATGATAGCACTATAACACTGCAGTGCAGAAAGGCCCATAGAATCATAGAGTTGGAAGAGACCACAATGGCCATCAATGTCCTTCCCTCCATTTCCAATATTCTGGCAGTGAAAGCCCTTTGCTTAGGCAGCCAAAAGAGGGGAGGTATCAGCAAGCCCAGGGCAGGTCCCAAAGGTTTACAGAAGTACACAGCCCAATTTGAAGTTTTAAACTTCAAATTATTTGACTTTTTGACCTCGCCTTCCTCCCAGATTGGGAGCCAAAGAAGCTCACAATGTAAATGATAACAGGTACAAATGTGAAAAAGCATGTGAGCACCTTTTCTATTGCCGCTCTCTATATGTGGAAGAAATTACCTGAAGAAATTAGATTGTTTGTAACATTATTGGGAGTTCTTCAGTGCCTGGATATTTTTCTCCTCTGACAAGGTTCCTCTGTTGCTTAATTACAGTATTATTTATTGGCCTGCTTTGTAAGGTTTTCATAATGCTATTTGTAAATATTGTATAATTTTAATTACATGGAGTATTTATTTATATAAATATTTGTAACTCGCCCTATGTCACGAGAGCTTGAAGGTGTTCAGACGGTAAAACAAATTGCATAATTATAAAGCTATTTAAAACAATTGGACAGGATAAAACATTGCAATTCGTATTGTTGTTGGATCTTGTAAGCTACTCTTGAGAGCTTCCAGAAGGAAGGGAAAAACTGGATAGCAATCCAGATAACAATAAGCCCACCCCCCACCAATCCCCAGAACTGAAATTCGATTGTGGAATTCTACCTGACTGTTGCAAGGCAGGAATGGACAACTGGGAGGCTATGGACGGAATGGTGTAGCCTGTAAAAAGGCTTGCCCTGAGTCATTTCTGCACTAGGCGGTTATAATGCTATTATTCCACTTTCAACATCCTATGGAATCCTGGGGTTTGCAGTTTAGAGAGGCGCCACAAAGGCATGCAATAGTAATGATTTGATTTGAGAGTTGGACTACAACCCTAGAGACCAGCATTTGATTTCCCACTTGGCCACAGAAACCCACTGGGTGACCTTGGGTGCGTCACACACTCCCAGACCCAGAAAACCCCATGACGTTCACCTTAGGGTCACCATATGTCAGAAGCAACTTGAGGGCACACAACAATAACAAGTAATTGTAACTAAACTCATATAATTAATGAAATAAAGAGTTTCATCAAGTAACACAGCTAGGTGTCCTTTATTAAAGGATATACTTTATGAAATCCTTTAATACTGGATTTTTTCAGCACTTCCAATAAGTTGTGCTCCTTCTCCGGGGAAAGACAGAAGTACCAGGAGGAAATTCAGTGTTTCCTCCGTGGCCTGCAGCTACCAGGTGTGTCTCGTTTCCCTGATCCTGATGTATCTTGTGTTTATGTTCAGGTTAAAACACCCCAAGATGCCGCTGCACCAGCCTGTGTGAGCCAAAAACCTCCAAACGGTGCCATTGGGCCACAGATGCCTCTGGAGATGAATCTTTGCTGGAATGAGATTAAGAAGAAATCACAAAACCTTCGGTGAGATGAAGAGCAGTTGCCTGGCTTAAAGGGTCTTGTTTTATGTTGGCATGCAGCAACTGAAATTCCATGAAAATTCTTAAGGATTCAAATAACCCCATTCAGAGTGGCCAAATGCAAAGGGAGAACTTTGACCAATCGGCAAGGCCAGTCCTGCTGAACTGGATCAAGTTGTAAGACAGGGTTCTGGGGTGGAAGTCCATTTCCAGCTCAGGCAGACCAAGTTCCAAACAGCCAAAAGAAGATAGGGCCAAAGCGGAGGAAAACTTGGAAAAGTTATTTTTGAATTAAAACTTCTGGAAATCCCTAGCTAGATTTTTTGAACCATTATAGTGTAGTGGCTTCAGTGTGGGAGTATGACTCTGGTAGACCAGGAGTTCGAATCCACACTCAGCCATGGAAACCCACTGGGTGACCTTGGGCATGTTATGCTCTCTCAGCCTCAGAGGAAGGCAAAGGCAAAGCACCTCTGAACAAAGCTTGCCAAGAAAACCCTTTGAAAGGTTCACCTTAGGGTCACCATAAGTCAGAAAAGACTTGAAGACACACAACAACCACAACAACAAAACTAAAGAAGTGACTTTTCTAAGCTCTGGGTAAAAGACAATCTGGAGTTTGGCTTCCACAACAAAAAGAATGGATTTGTCAGATGTTGACAAAACAGGTCATCCTTTGAAGGCAGAGAAGCCTTGCTCCAGCCCGTAGAATCAGCTAATAGGGTTTGGGGAGATTCCTGTCTGAAACCTCGAAGAGATGCTGCCAGTCAGTGTAGACCAGGAGTTTCACCTGCTAGGAATTCTAAAGGCTCTAAATTGTAGGCGGTTTCCTACATTTATGAGGAACTGGGCTTCCATCAGAGTTAGAGAGAGCCAACTGGTTCTGCTTTGGTTCCTTGGATCTCCTGGCTGTTATATAGTGGTGTAATCACCTGCTTTGTAGTGTAGGCAGCAGAGATGTAGTCCCTGGGTTGAGTCTCCCAGAGCCTTCCAAATTGTCCTTCCTGGAGAACTATTAAAGGTAGGAAACCTTGTCACTTCGTCACCTGATATTTATTGGCTCAGTTAAGACATCATGGTGAGCAATGATTTGTGCTAAGGGCAGTCTGGAAGGCAAGCCATGCTTTGAATATCGAGACAAATAAGCAAACTGTGATGCTTTAGAGATGATAATGTTTTCTACCCTCTCAGCATTGCATTTCATAACTTGATTCCCAGCTCCATGATCAGTCTCTCGTTTGTCCTCTTTCCTTTGCTTCTCTCTTTTCTCCTTAGGGCGCGCCTGGAGGCCTTCTCAGACCACAGTGGCAAGCTACAGATTCCCCTCCAGGAGATCATAGACTGGCTCAGTCAGAAAGATGAGGAGCTCTCAGCCCAGCTGCCACTCCGTGGGGATGTCTTGCTGGTGCAGCAAGAGAAGGAGAGGCATGCGGTAGGTGCTGCCCGTATCAATAGGCAAAGTGAGGCAGCCGTTTTAGGTCCCTGATTGGGAGTGTTTTAAAGGGCAGTGAGTTGTCAATCATTAACATTTTATTATTGTGTATTTGTTGCCAAGGAAAGGGGCATGTGGGATTTCCTGCTTCAGATACTAAAAGAATTTGACTAGACTTGGGCACTGTGTATCTGGATGTGGGCAGCAAAATCTCTAGGCCTAACCATGAGTCAGCCCATTTGTGAATATTGCTCCTGGAGAGCTCTGCTTTTGGGGAGCCCTGGAGGTGAATTCTGGTCTATGCACAACTACAAAGAATCTTCTTTAACAACCCCTCTCATCTGTCCTTGAGTTGGGTTATGGAGATTGGGAAAGCAGGATGGTGATGATATCCAGTTTTATTGCTCCCTGTTCCCTAACACTGAAGAAGCAGTGAATACCCCTGAACACTGCCTGGCCTTGATGCTGGACTGGATGAAGGTGAACAACATGAAATTAAACCCTGAGAAGAAGGAGGAGCTACTAGTCAGTAAAAAATCTAGTTCAGGAGTTGGGATTCAACCTGTTTTATGTTCCCTCTAAAGAATCAAGTTTATAGCCTGGAAGCAGTCTTTGACTTTGCACTGTTGCTAGATGCCAAAGTGGTCATCACTTCATTTGGATCACTTCAGTTAGTGTACCCATTACAACCTTTTCTGGTTTAGCAAACAATCATCCATGTACATTCATTGCTGCAGTGTATTTTCCTTGAGGCTAATCAACAATTAGCATATCAACAAATTTAAGATATGCAGGTGACACCACACCACTAGCAAAAAACAGCAAAGACATGGAACAATTAGTGAAGAAAGTCAAGGAAGAAAGCACAAAGACAAGCTTACACTTGAACACTAAGAAAACAAAAATAATGACCACTTTGTAACTTTGTAACAGTTATAACTCTATAACTTTAAAACAGATTATGAAGATGTTGAAATAGTTCAAGATTTTCCGTAGCTTGGCTCAGTCATTAATCAGAATGGAGACTGCAGTCAAGAAATCGGAAGAAGGCCAAGACTTGGAAGGGCAGCTGTAGAGGAACTGGACAAGATCCTGAAGTGCAAAGAAATATCATTGAATATTAAAGTTAGTATTGTCCATGCCATTGTATTTCCAGTTTCCATGTACAGTTGTGAAAGTTGGACAGTGAAGACAGGAAGAAAATCAACTCATTTGAAATGTGGTGCTGAAGAAGAGTTCTGCAGATGTTGTGGGATGCTCAAAAGACAAATAAATGGGCCCTAAAGAAAATTAGATCTGTATTCTCCCTAGAAACCAAGATGACTAAACTGAGACTGTTGTATTTTGGGCGTATAATGAGAAGCATAACTCAATAGGAAAGTCAATAATATTTGGTGAGGTAGAAGGCAATAGGAAAAGAGGAAGACTACATTATGGATGGATAGACTCAATCAAGGAAGACACATCCCTGAATCTGCAAGACCTGAGCAGGGCAGTTGATGAAAGGCTGACTTGGAGGTCTCTAATTCATAGGGTCACTATAAATCAAAGTCAACTTGATGGCAGTTAACAACAACAACATAGAAGAGGGAATTTAAAAAAAAAGAGGGAATTTCACCTTTTCACACAATCAGCTAACTGTCCACATCTGCTGAAATTCCCCCTTCCACACAATCATTAAAAGAACAGGAGTCATCTCCAGTTTTCAGTCCAGCAACTCTAGTCATAAGTCGATGTCGACCTGATAACAGTTAATAACAAGTCAGTGTCAACTTGACAACGGTTAACAAGAACAATTCATCACTGAAAATTCCCTATTTTCAGGGATTGTTTGCCAAACTTCCTTTTCCACCATTGGCATATGGGATTTGTTTCCAGTCTAGTGGATGATTTTTCAACTATTTGCTTACTTTTTAATTCATATGAAAAAAAAACAAATGGTATCCCTAGGGGTAGAGCATGACATCCTGGAATTCCCCCTTCCACACAACCGTTAAAGGAATGGGAGTCATCCCCAGTTTTCACTCTGGCTACTGTAGCCGTATGTCGATGTCAACTTGACAGCAGTTAATAACAATCCACAATAAAATCACATTCCATGATGAGGGGCCCCACCACTGAGAAGTCCCTATTTTCAGGGACTGCAAATGGGATTTGCCACATGGGATTTGTTTCCAGTCTAATAGGTGACTTTTCAACCATTTGCTTACCTTTTAATTTACATGAAAAAAACAAATAGCATCCTTTGGCAATGAATTAGGTGTCCTGTCATGTGTTGCTAATTCATTCCATGTGCAGTGGTGCCTATGAACTTGGTGTGTCACTGCTGGCTCCAAAGGGTACCAAAGTCAGGGATGTGCAAAGTGTGAAGACTTTCTTACTTCATTAATAGGGTTAATCGCCTAACAATAGCCGTTTCCGCGCTAGACTTTTATAGCGCTATGATTCCACTTGAAACATCCTATGGAATCCTGGGGTTTGCAATTTCAGGAGGGGCCAGGCCCTCCCCAGGATTCCTGGGAACCCTAGGATTCCATAGGATGTTTCAAATGGAATCATAGTGCTATAAAAGTCCAGTGTGGAAATGGCCAATGCTACCATTTCCAGTTTTCACAAAGCAATGCTCAGCTGGACTTCAGCTGCCAGAATCTATCCATCAGCATTGTCCCTTGGCATGCTGGCAGGGAATTCTGGTACCAAGCAAGAACCCCTCAAAATAGTTTTTCAATCCCTGACCCAGAGTATCCAAGAAAATGAGAAGGTATATCCTAAAAGAATTCTTGTTTTGCGTGTCTTCGTTTTCTGAGGTTTGGACTAAGTACCCCCACACCCAAATCCTGGAACTCGCAATGGCTGTGTATCATGTCCTGGTGCCATGGCTTGGTACCATACTCTAAATTTTCTGGTTCTCTGTCCCAATGCAGGCATTCATGGAAGAAGTGAAGTCCCGGGGCCCATACATTTACTCAGTTTTGGAATCGGCTCAAGCCTTCCTTACTCAACACCCATTTGAAGAAGTGGAAGACTCAAATTCCAACAGCAAAGGTTTGAAATTCTGCACATCTTTCCCTTGGCTTTTTCCAACTGGCTCTTCTGTTTTGTTTTGTTTTGTTTTTTTAGTCAGAGCCGTAGGGGGCTGCCAGATCAGCAGACAGGGTTAATCTGCTTCTAGCTTGGTTCTTCAAGCCACCTGATCACCTGAACAAGATCCTATAATCCTCTTGTTCCCTGGATTCCCCAAGATCATGTTATTACTATTAAGAGCTAATATACAGCTGACTTTTGCAAGGAATATCATGGAGTTAAGTTTTTTGAGGCCATAGCTTGACAAAAACATGTGTCCTTTTAGAATAGCAGCAAGGAATTATTTGGAATGGACAGGAGTACCTGAAGGCAATTACAGTTAGACAGAATTAGGAAGGTCGGTCCAGGAAGATATGTTATTAGAGCAGAGTGAAAGAGGATAGGAAACACTGTCCTAAATCCAGTTGTCCTTTTAGATCCACTAATAAATGACATTTTGACTCTCCATTCAGCAATTGATTCAGTGGGTCTACTAGGTCTGGGACTAGCAGTGGTATTTAGTCCTCAGGAGCAAACTTTTCATTGTTCATTAATAGTATGTAACTCCTAAACTATTAATTGTTATGAAAAGGACATGTAACAAAATGTTACAGTGTGAAGTGTTCCCATCACCCAGCCAGCCATGATCTTCAGGATATTCCATCCTTTTCTCAACCATCAGTCAGTATCCTGTAGCCACTGAGCATTTGTTCCTCCCACTGTCTTTGGGGGTGGTAGTGCTACAAAACCCAAAGGTACAGAGTTTATAGCATGGGACATTCAAGTCCTAGAATACCTCACCTAGCATGGCCACTGGCAATACTGGCTGATGGATTCTGGGAGTCATAGTCTAAAACAGTGGTTCTCAACCTGTGGGTCCCCAGATGTTCATGGACTTCAGCTCCCAGAAGCCCTGAGCATTGACCATAGTGGCTGGGGCTTCTGGGAGCTGAAGTCCATGAACATCTGGGGACCCACAGGTTGAGAACCACTGGTCTAAAACGTAACTTTTTCAGTTACTTTCAGTTTGCCACTCAAACCTTTCCAACATTTATGAAAGGAAAATTTCTGTAAAATATCTCTTTGGTACCTGCTGTACAGCCACATGGGATTCTTCCATCTTCCTTTCAGCTACTTTTTGCCTTCGTGCTTCTGTTCCTACTTCTCTTCAGTGCTCCAAGCTGCTCTTTCTTCCAGAGGAAAATATGCCAGGTCTGTTTGTTGGTGGTCTTCACTAATACTGATGCTGTGTTCCTAGATGTCTCCCCAAGGCACCGGATCCAGAACATCAGCCGTTTTGTGTGGAAACAAGCCACTGTGGCCAGTGAGTTGTGGGAAAAACTCACTGCCCGCTGTGTTGACCAGCACCGCCACATTGAGAGGACCCTTGAGCAGCTGCTGGAGATCAAAGGGACCATGGAGGAGCTCAGCACCACCCTCAACCAAGCCGAAAGTGTACGAGAGACATGGGAACCTATTGGAGATCTCTTCATTGACTCTTTGCCAGAGCACATCCAGGCCACCAAGGTAGCTTTCGTCTAATAGCCTCAGCTTGGGCTGGAATGGGAGAGCAGAGAGATGGAAGCAGTGTTGATTCAGTGGTCACTGATAAGTAACCTCATATTCCCATGAGTAGATATAATAGAATGCACTGTGCTGGCAAAACAATACCACTATATTTGGGACTGTCAGCGTTCACAGTGTTGTATGCAAGCTTTTCAGTGATATGGAACTCTTCTATGGTTGGACAGTCAAGCAACATTTTAAAATGTGAGTATATATCAGAAGTAGGAATTGTGTAGCCCTGCAGTTGTTGGACTGATAATAGACATATTCCCCTGAGTGAGATATAATAGAATGCACTGTGCTGGCAAAACAATACCACTATATTTGGACTGTCAGCGTTACAGTGTTGTATGCAGAGCTTTCAGTGATATGGAACTCTTCTATGGTTGGACAGTAAGCAACATTTTAAAATGTGAGTATATATCAGAAGTAGGAATTGTGTAGCCCTGCAGTTGTTGGACTGCAACTCCCAGCACAACCAGTGGCTGGGATATTGGAGCTGCAGTTCAACAGCTGCTGCTTTCTAGAGATCAAACTTCCCATCTGCTATAAACATAAAAATATATGTATTTCAGAGCAAGATGTATGTCCTTTCCTGTTTTTATTTTAGCATAGAACAGAGAATTTAGAATCAGAGTTTTCCCTTAACTTAAAATATCAGTTGTGTGAATAATACAGAAACAGTCTTTATTAGCAAAATTAGAGAGTATAAAAGTAGACTTTTAAGTCCCTGTTCACAATATCTTTCTTGGACTGTTAATCTCTTTTCATTGAAATTATGATATATCTACCAGAAATAACATCAGCAATGAAAGAGGGCTATCTCAGAAACAAGTAAGCAATATGAGAATAAAATCAGATAAGAACACAGAAAAAGACAGCCAGTTTGAAATATGATTTAATTAAAAATACAAATTAAAACACAGAGACAGAGGGTGGGAAAGAAACGCATCAGCCCAGTCAACCCAAAGCTTACAGGTGGGAAAGCTCTGCATCCCATGTTTTTCACTGTCTTCTTGCAACTTGTCATCACCCTCAGAATCCTTCCACCATTTGAACATAAAGGGCTGAGTGCAATCAGCACTAATTGCTTACATTTTCAAGCTGTGAAGGAGTTTAAGTAGGAAACATGGTGATTTCTGGATGTCTGGAAGTGTTAACTGCTGTTAACTTTGACTTATGGTGATCCTATAGACGAGAGATCACCAAGTCACCCTATCCTCAACCACCCAAACCTGTAGTCTGGGACTACAACTTCCATGAGTTCTGTCCAGCTTTGCCAAGGATTAGGAATTGTGGGAGCAGTGGTCCAAGACATCTGGAAGCTGTCCAGGCTGCCTACCCCTGAACAGTTCACATACTGGTGGTTTGTCTCTCTTTGCTTCTGTCCTGTTACTGTCTTTTCTTTGCGGTACTGGTGACTCTCCAGTTGTTCAAAGAGGAGCTCTCACCTATGAAAGATGGTGTGAAGCTGGTGAATGACCTCGCCCATCAGCTTGCAATCTCAGATGTTCACCTGTCCATGGAGAATTCTCGTGCCCTGGAGCAGATCAACACACGCTGGAAACAACTGCAGGTAAGGATGGGGGACAAGACACTTGCTACAGGGCTGGCATCAGCCCCAAGCAATCTACTAGGGACCCCTGTTGATGACACTGTCCCTGTCCCATCCACCTCCCAGAATGCAGGTGACTGTGTCTGTCCACTGTCCATCACTGAAGTTTCCAGAGTACACCAGAACTTTAAAACATTACTTTTTGTACTGAAACTCTCTGAATCTTCCAGTTAGGCTTGCCTATACATCTTAAAAGTGTGCAGATTACCATTTAATGAAGCAGGTACATTTGGCCAGGGGATCCACCAGAAGGATTTTGCTGGGACTCCTTCAAACTTGGAACCAGCCTTGGAGACTGGTGTAAAAAAAAAATAAATCTACTATCAGTTTAACACTGGAGTCTAAAATAAATGTTGGCATGGGAAAAATAAGATAAATCAACAGAGGAAGGGACCAAATGAGTAGCTCATGTAAATATCAATATGTTGACCTCCCTATCCTTTGCAGCTTCAATCCTAGAAGCAAAACAAGAGTTTCCCATTCTCCTTCCATGGTACAATGCAGAGGCAATAAATTTGTTAAGCTTGCCCTAATGATGTTGTGTTTGGTCTCCTTTAGTGGGAGAAGGCTCCTCAGTTCTAGTCTTGCCTGCTTGGAAGCAGCAGGCTTTCCAAAGCTCCAGTTCTGCAAACTGAGTTGGGATTGAAGTGTGGGGCTTGAGCTAACAGCATCCAGGTTTGACATTGGCTTACCTGACATTTCATTCCTGACAGGACAAATAAAGTTTTAAGGTTTTACTGCACATTTTTGTAAGCTCCAAAAAGGAGCAGATCCTTTTTCAGCTGCTGTTTGTTTAACTTTGTTCCTGCCTTCACTTTTAAGTGCTGCAGAGACTGTTTCAAGTACCTGTATAAGCTCTCTTTGCCACATAGCATGAAATGTTACATAGCCTGAGATGCCACCCATTTTCCCTACTTAATCTGGTATTTCTAATCTCTGCCTAGGTCTCCATCAATGATCGGCTGAAGCACCTTCAGGATGCTCATCGGGACTTTGGACCAGGATCACAGCACTTTCTCTCATGTATGTCAATGAAGTGTCCATATTAAAGGGCTGTCACTGAGATAGAATGTGCCTTCCACTCTTTCATTAGTGAGTTTTGAGCCTTGTGAAAAAGCACTTGGCAGGATTAAGCAATAGAATGTTGAGATGATAGGGCAAAAAACACAGCTTGGGCTGCAAGAGGAGGGAGCTGTTTCAAATGTGCTCCTGCACATTCTCCGTGCAAACAAATCTGCTCACAAGCCACAATTTGTTTTAAAAATCCTTCACCTAATTTTTCCTGTGGTTATCAAAGTTCAAAACATATATCTGCAACACAAGAAGTGGCAGTCTGAGCACCAAATGGTGCCTTGCTGATCATGTGCAGACATTCACATGAATGTGCTCTAGAAAGATGAGATTGCAACTCATATAATCTCTGAGCATTGGCCATACAGGTACGGGATGATGAGAACTGAAATCCAACAACATCTGGAGAGTCATGGGTTCCCCACCTCTTCTCTAGGGAGTCTAGGGAAGGAGCTACACCTTACACTAAGAAAATACTAACCAGAAAGCAAAAACTGAGGACAAAATAGGAACAATGATTTTTTATTTTTCAGAGAGACAATTTAGGAATGATGTTGGGTAGAGAACTCTCACTGATAAATAATTACAGTTACATCATTTGTGAAATATATATTGGCTTTTCTATTTAAAATTTCTTTATTTTTTTTTCCCGGCAGCCTCAGTCCAAGTTCCCTGGGAACGAGCAATTTCTCCCAATAAAGTTCCATACTACATCAAGTGAGTTTCCAGCTGTATCTGAGGGTCCGTCCCTTCTCGTTCTACTGCTAGCAGACTGAGTTCATAAATCCATCTTTCTCACCTGTAATTTGTCCCCCTTGTTGATTAGTTGGTAAGATTTGTCAAGATCTTTCTGGGATACTGTTATGTGTCCAGGATACCAAAGATATCTGCATTTTGGATCCCTTGTAAGTGCCTGATGTCATGGTTGGTCATGCCCAACACAAAACTGAGCACTTGTCCCTAGGCATGCCCTCTGTCTCTGCATTGTAGTAACTAGGGGATTTTCATATATGCATCCAGATCTTGAGATGTGCAGGCTTCTATGCACCTGTGTGCAAATCTGGGTAATATCCTAAAGGCACCATATCGCATTTGATCTTGGATGCTAAGCAGGATCAGGCCTAGTTAGTATTTGAATGGGGGACATCCTAAGAAATTTTGAGTGTTGTAGCCTTTATTTCAGAGGAAGGCAATGGCAAACCTCCTGTTAGGCCTTTTCCCTCCATCTTCTGTTCTTGAATAGGAAAGCTGTTGTTGTTATGAGCCTTAAGTTGTTTCTAGATTATAGCACCCCGTGGCAAACCTATCACAAGGTTTTCTTGGAAGGATTCGTTCAGAAGGGATTTGCCATTTCCTTTCTCTGAGGCTGAGAAGGTGTGACCCAATGGTTTTCTGTGGCTGAGTAGGGATTCGAACCATAGTTTCCTGGTGTCCTAACACAACAGTGCACCACACTGGCTCTCTGAGTAGGAGAGGGAGACCCCCAAATTCTGTCAGCTGCCACCATCCACTAACAGGCACCCCCGACTTCAGAGTTGAGTGACTGAATGGAAAATCACTGAGGCATTTTCCTTTACTATTTTCCCCACTCCTCCGATTTCCCCTTCCCCTTCCATGAAAGATGGGGATCCTATACACACATGCATGCACACACTGAGCAAAGGCATGTGGGGAGAGGGTCTTACATTATTAGCAAGGCATTATATTCATTTAGGCACTGTCTTTCAGGCACTACTTAGGGGTAATTACAAAGTTACAAAAATGATTTCAAACCATATTCAGTTGAGGCTGGAAAGATAACATAATCCCTAGCTAAACAATCTTATTTTCATGATACCCTTGGGCCATTTCTTCATTAGACTATTATAGTGCTATTAGTCCACTTTTAACATCCTATGGAATCCTGGGGTCTGCAGTTTAGGGAGGGGCCTCAAAGGCACCTCCCTAAACTGTAGACCCCAGGATTCCATAGGATGTTAAAAATGGAATAATAGCACTATAACCGTCTAGTGCGGAAATGACCTTGGTATTCTGGGTCCTCAGATGTTGATGGGAGTCTGCGGGTCTCGACCTCCCTAGGATGGTGAGGTAGAAAACACCACTTCTACCCCTCCCTCATTCCCCAAACTTTCTTTCACTCCTCGTGGTGCTGTGTTTTATAACTTCCCACCGTAGAAGTGGCTTTCACACCTCTCTCAAGCAAGTCATCTCCACTGGTCATTGCTTCTCATGGTTTCTGCCTGTGTTACATAATGCTGAACCTAATAAATGTAATATAACCCTAATATTGGTAACCTTTTATTTACTGTAAAGTGAGCGCACAACCCTCAGATGTGTTGCCCAAGATAATGGCAGAGCCCATTGCCATACCACCTCTGAGTATTCCTTGCCTAAGAAAATCAAATTTGAAATTCATGGGTTTGCTGTAGGTCAACACGTGACTTGAAGGCACATATACACACACAATACGTATATGCAAGCGTGCAGTTACCTGTTTCTTTATTCTTCCTATTCTGGTTCTCTTTTAGCCACCAGGCACAAACAACATGCTGGGATCATCCCAAGATGACTGAATTGTACCAAACATTGGGTAAGTAGTTTATATACCCTCTCAAAGTCCCTACAGTGCAACCAGAGCCATAGAAGAGAGAGGGAGAGGAAGAAGTTGCTGCTCGTGGAATGCTCCTTTATTTTCCTTTCACTTCAGACCTTCATATCCCAGCTGACCACACTTGAATGATGGTCTGCATTTGGTCTGATGAGTTTTTTTAAAACATTTCTTTTAATCATTTATATGTCATTTTTAAAAGCAATTTTCCCCTGGAGCAAACCCAAAATAAGGAACAATTAAAATGACAGTTAATTTTTTTAAAAAAAATCAAAACAGTTAATACATATGTAGCAGCATAAAATTCCTAAGAGCCCCTGTAAAACAATCATAAAATCTTCTAAACAAAAAGAATTAGGAAGCAAAAGGGGCTGGACCATTTTCCCTGGGAAGATAATTTCACAACTTCAATGCCACTGGCTATGTTACCCAGGATGTCTAGGGCCATTTCTGCACTAGACTGTTATAGTGCTATTGTTCCACTTTCAGCATCCTATGGAATCTTGGAGTTTGCAGATTAGGGAAGAGCCCCTCACTAAACTGTAAACCCCAGGATTCCATAGGATGTTGAAAGTTGAATAATAGCACTATAACAGTCTAGTGCGGAAGTGGCCTAGGATGCATGGGAAACCCCTGCTCTTAACAGCTGATCTTGGATCCAGTTCCCATCGGTCTCAGCCAGCATGACCTGTGGCGGGGGATGAAGACTGCTAAAGTCTAGGGATGCCATCTCCCAACTCTGCAATATAATCTTCAAAATTTATAGCTTCATTTCTTTCTGTCTCTCTCTTTTCCTCAGCTGAGCTGAACAATATCAAGTTTTCTGCTTATCGTACAGCCATGAAGTTGCGCCGTGTGCAGAAGGCCTTGCGATGTAAGCTCCAGATTCCTTTCTGCCCCCTCACATTCCTCTCTGTGCCTGAAATAATTAGGGCCAGTTCCTCTAAACTGTAATCCTCTGAACATGCTAGAGCTGCCTCAGCCCATATGATAAAATATTTGAAATGGATGCATGCATGCCTCTACGTTAGAACTTGAAAAATGGGTGGAAAGATCACAGAAATAGCTTTGGGACTTGAAGAAGAATAAGCAGAGCAGAGCAGCGTGGCACAGCAGCACACGTTGGGATTGTGCGTGCATCTTCTTGCTTCACACATTATGCTACAGTACAGAAGAGAAGCTGCCCTGACCACGTACATCGTAACTCTAGGTTGCGGCTTATATGTCCTTCAGTGATGATCCAGTGGAGGGGTTAGTTTGCTCATAGTTTGCTTGTGACAGTTCTGTATGTGTTTCCTTTCTTTGTTTGGTCATCCATAGTCATACTTTTTTTTTCTGGTCCTTTTTGTCTCTGGACAACAGTGGACATGGTAGCGCTGCCAACAGCCTTAGAGGTCTTCAATGAACATGAGCTGCAACCCAGTGACCACGTGATGGATGTGGTGGAGGTGATCCATTGCCTGACTGCCCTCTATGAACGGCTTGAGGAAGAAAGGGGCATTCTAGTAAACGTCCCCCTCTGTGTCGACATGACCCTGAATTGGTTGCTGAATGTTTTCGACAGGTATCTGCAAAGGCATCTATAGCAATAAAACACTTTTTGCTAGAACAGACCAGATCAGCCCATTCCAGCACTTTGTCTCCAGCACTGGGCATCTCTAGGAAATTCACCAACAGGCTATGATAGAGAAGGTTACTCTTTGTGCGTCCTAATTTGACAATTGCAAATAGACATCTTCTAAGCATGGAGGTCATAAAACCGATTATTTTCAGAGACCCAGGAATTTTCTCATTTTGAGCTGGATTTGTTTACATCCAATTATTTATTTCTGTTGCTCCAGAGGGCAGAGCTAGGGACAGTGGGTGGGGAAAAAATAAACAGATTTTGGCTGCTCATTAGGAGAACCCTCCTCATGGTAAGAGCTGTTTAACAATGGAACAGGCTGCCTCAGGAGGTGCTGAGTTCTCCTTTTCTGGAGATACATAAGCAAGAAAAAACTGTCGAAGATGCTGTACTTGTAAGATTTTCACAATGAGCAGGTGTCTGGATTTTAAAATCAAACTTGTGTGGTCCTTGGATGCATTCATTGGCAGATATTGGGAAGTGATCTGGCTGTCACTAATGTAGCATTGCAGGAAGAAAATGTCTTCTTCTAGGGTGGGTGTGCTAAGGAGAACGCTGCCCATTAGCAGTGTTTTCTGGTCTGCCCAGTTTCCCCAGAGCATTCTCACTTTTGCAGTTGTAGGCAGAAAAACAAGCTGGTGGGCTAGCAGGCCCAGCCAATAGGCTGTATTCAACTCAGGTCGCCAGCTGTGCAGGCCTGTCTATTTTGGATTCATTTTATCAGCGGTGTTTAGAGGCCACTACAGCTTCCCTAGCAAGACAGAAACTAAGCATTGATAAAATGGGCCAGTTCTTCACTCTTCACCCATTGTCTTCTAGCGGACGCAGTGGGAAGATGCGGGCGCTGTCCTTCAAGACGGGCATCGCGTGTTTGTGTGGCACGGAGGTGAAGGAAAAGTTCCAGTGTGAGTCACCCTGGGAAGATGGTTGATGAAATGGGGCTGCACAGCTTCCAGGTTCAGTTTAGAGAAGGTGAAGCGAGGCAGGTGCAGGAGAAGCCAGAGCCACATGCTAGAAGCCACATGCCTGCATCTTGTGTACCTGTCAATATTTTCCAAGGGGAAGCACACACAGCCTTGTGTACTCCTGACACTCCTATTTTCCTACTGCGGAAAAAAAATGCTTGTATAGATTGCTTCCCGTCCTTCCCATGCATACAAAGGGTTTAGTGTAAAACAGCTCTGTACACATCCTGTGTCCTACTTCAGAGAGTCTTTCCCAATTCTGGTCCTGTCTTGCTCCAAGAAACATGCCACTTTTCAATGGTATTGTACTGTTTCTCAAGGCAGGCTGTCTGTTTTCTTCCCTCAGTCAAGGTGGGAGGGAGGTTAGTAACTTGGTAGCATATTTGCCTGGCATTGCCCCAGGGTTTTTATTTTCCTCTTAAGAACTCACTAAACTGTCTTCCCCATTTCCTATAACTTTGCTCCATATTTCCCAATGCAATCTGGATTCAGAGTTATTTACATACACTGTTTGGGTTCCTGAGGGAGTACGCTCTCCTCCTCCTTGCTGCTAGGCCTCATGTCCATAGCAGCCAGCCTGTTTCTGTACCTGTAAATTTTCCCCATATTCCCCAATCCAATCTTTATTCATAGTTGTTAACATACAGAAGTTGGGTTCCTGAGGGAATACACTGTCATCCACCTTGCTGCTAGGCATCATCTCCATAGCAACCAGCCTATTCCAGTGCCTGTAAATTTTCCTCATAGTCCCCAATCCAATATGTGTTCTCTGACAATGTTGATGTACTGGTTTTTGATTTTTTTTGCTTTCTGTTGAATTTTTGCAACGGCTTTACGTTTTTCTAGGAACATTTTTTGTTTTGAATTTCAGCTTTTAAGATTCCTCACATATGGAACCCATACAATCTACTCTGTGAGGCGAGAAGACCTTGTAACAATGGCCCTTTCTGCACCGAGGTATTAAAATGGTGCAGAACGACCTCCGACGGAGGTCTTCTGCACTGTGGAATGGATTGGGGCAGACTATTCTTCATAGTTCCACACCTCAATCCGCTCCGAAGCAACCAGAACTGGTGGTGCGGTGTTTTTTAAAAAACCTATTTTCAGAGGTTTTTAAAAAGCACGGAGCACGCATCCCCATGCAGCTCCGTCACCGCGCTCCGGTGCAGATTTGCAGGCGCGCACTAGTGCGTGCCTACAGATCTGCTGGGGGCGGGCTTTAGGCTGGCGAGCTTCTCCGGTTGGTGGAGAGCCTCCGCCAGCCGAAGCTGCCATTTTGGACGCCGACGCCGCCATTTTGAACGCCGGAGGACTGCAGAACAGCGAGATTGTGCTGCTCCACTTGGCGATGGACTTACCCGGCTGCCGGTAAGCTCCATTTTAGAGCGTTTTCCCCAATTTCCCCCTCCACGTGCAGAAAGGGCCTTAGTTATGTACGTCACTTTAATTTTTCTCACGTATGCCTCCAAAATGTTTTCTTATTGATGGTAGGCCCCGTCTCCACAGCAACTGTCCTGAGGTCCAAGAGCTCCCCGCCTGAGAATTCTAAAGGCCCCTCCCTAAACTGCCAACCCCAGGACTCCACAGAATCTTCACGGCCGGACAATCATATGAGGTCTTCTCGCCTCACACAGTCAATCATACGAGGTCTTTGCCTGCCTGACGCAGACAAACTCACAGACAAAGATTGACTTTTGTATAGTACATAAAGGGGTTCTGAGGCGTATTAGCTGAGCTGAAAAGATTCCTTGAGGGAGAAGGTTTTGTAAGCTACTGCCTTGCACATGTTGCTTATATATCAGTTTAGCTGTGACAGCTTTCCCTAAAGAATTCTTGGGATTGTAATTCTGTGAGGAGACCGATAATTCTCTACTATTGATTCCTTTCTCACCCAGAACTAAATTCTCATGAGATTGCAAGTGTATTCAACTATTTTTAGATTGCTATCAAGGTTGTATTGTTTAAGAACAATGTCTTCTTTCTTTCAAAGCGTGCCTTTTCTCGTTTAAGCTTGCCTTCTTTTCTCTTTTCTTTTTTTTGCGAAGTCTTAATAGCTGCTGTTTGAGCATCTCTCACTTGTCCCTCTGTTCCACTAGTGTTGTGATGCCTCGTGCTCTTCTCTCCCTCCTTCAGACCTCTTCAGCCAAGTGGCAAACACTGGTGGACTCTGTGACCAGAGACACCTTGGCCTCTTACTCCATGAGGCCATCCAGGTTCCACGGCAACTGGGGGAAGTGGCGGCCTTTGGCGGCAGCAACGTGGAGCCCAGTGTCCGCAGCTGCTTCCGTTTTGTAAGTGGCACTAATCTTGTTTCATCCATCCTGACCTTGAGAAAGCCTAACAAAGCAGATTTACTAGGCACCAATGGAATTCATCATCATATAGAAAAGTTATAGCGGCTTGAGTGTGGCTGACTTGTCACTCCATCCTGAATGGTTGCTGTAGCATTTAAAGTCTTACTGCCACAGAGGTGGAGCCAAGTGCAGAGATCCTTCCACAGAACATCAGGATGCTTGATCAATGGAAAAATCTGTTGCTCCACCCGCATCCTGCCTGGCCTTTAAAGTTATAGCAGTGAAGTGGTGGATGATTGGCTGGATATATGAGAGACGCAGCATTGGTGAGGTTCTTTCTTCAGTCCTTCCCCTTTACCCAGACACATCTTTTGCTACACCAGCAAATGGCCAGAATTTAAGTCGGACTTAAAATTATATGTGGAAGCTATTATAAATCAACACAGAATGTATAACTCCCAACATGATTTAAGCTTAGGACCAGGGTAAGTAAAGAATAATCTGTTTCCAGATCTACCTCCTTGTATTAAAATTTGTAAGTACAAAACCTTCTGTAGCTATTCCTGCAAGTAGAGATGAGGTGGTTGCTACCAGGTCTTCATGCTAAGTATGCCGCCCAATGTTCTCCTGGATGTGGTTCTTCTATCAATGTCACTTATGGTAACAAACACAAAAGGGCAGAGTTTCAACCACAAAAAGCACACAAGACTACCACATAAACAAAGAAATATATAAGAAATTACAACAACCAATAAATACAATATTTATAGCATATATGAAAATAGAGAAATGAACTATAAATATGGTGTCTATTGCAAATATGAACAATAGAGAATTAAAAATATATAAGGAGTTAAATAGAATATCATGCTAAACATCCAAAATAAAAAATAACACACAACATCACCAAAAGTTACATTATATGTATGGCAAAACAATAAATGAAATATTTAATAATGTACAAACTTACAAGATAAAGACCCAGACTTATACAAGTAAACAAACTCCAGCTGTAGGATCAAGTCATAGTTATAAACCCAACAGTAACAAAGAACTTATTCAGAAGTTGACCAAACAGTTACTGATGACAGGTAGGCTATAAATCGTATGCAACCAGACCAGTCCTTCCTGAGGCTTGTACAACTGGTCATTTTCAGAGGCAGTTCCAGGATTTCAAAACTTCATGTGCCCAAGTCACTAGTTATAAACAAAAGCAAAATGCACACACACCATCACCCAATAAATTCCATGTAAATTTCCAAAACCAATAAACTGTAACAACTTACTGCATAGTTTCCAAACAAACCAGCGTTCTTCCATATGCAGCATGTGCTGGTTGTAAAGTTGGGCAGATGAAATAGCTCAAAGGAAATTCAGAAGCATTGAATTTAAAGAGACACAATGCTGACTAGATTAAAGTGCTAAAAGAAAACTCAGAAGCAATCAGTTTAAAGAGACATAAATTGCTATTGTCTCCCTCAGTTACTATAGAGCTGGAATATGTCATGCTTAATGAGCACTACAAAGATGTAACACAAAATGTGAATAGTTTACAGAAAACCCTGACATTGCAGCTGTAAATTACAGTCTTGTGCAAAAATAAAGCTTATAAATATACAGATGGGCATAATCTATCATTCAAGCCTGCAGGAGCACATGAATTCAAAGAGCAGTATAAATCCAAAAGACCTCTCTTTCTGCTAGCAGTTCCTCTCTAGAGACCTGTGTTGGAAAGCAGAGGATTCAACAAATTCCGGGGCAAAAAAATCTTAATGATTCAGGACTGTGTTGATAAGAAATGAAGTGTTGAGATAATGCAGTTTGTACATGTTCATTCTGGGTTTACTTTTGTAAGAAATAACTGAAAAGACTCGTAAAACAATTTAGCACAGGACTGGCTGAAGCATTAAATGTTTATTTACAATATGTTTCTGCAGAAGTGGATGCCTCCCAGAGAGAAGGACACCCCACTATATACCTCATATTTTATCCCCTGTGCCCGTCTCAGTTTTTCCCTCCCCTGGGATCCCATTGGACAGGACCCCAAAAGTTACAGCCTATCAGGATCGCCTAAGAAGTTACATTTTCCCCTTCCCATATTTATAGTATGAGTGATCACGCACTGATCATGCATTTCCCTCGGGTATCTTTGTTTCTCATGTTACATTCCAGGTGTCTTATCAGCAGTTTCAGAGTACCCTTTCGTGTTCTGGTATGTCCCTGTGAATCAGTTTACTCGTTACAGAGGCCTTGTCGTGTCACTCAGGACTATCTTATAGATTCAAGGCCAAGACAGATGGCCTTGTCCTGTCCGCTGTGTTGTTATCTGAAACACGCCAGCCACCTTCCAAGGTCTTGGGAGGCCCTGTTTTGTTCAGCTGCCAATTTTGGAAGCTGTTATCTTTCCAGGTGCCTTACAGAAGCTCAAATATAAAATATACTGAAATATATGTGTAAATATATCTAGAATATGTGTTATACATATAAGCTAATATATAATACATGTTATTAATACTGTATACCCAGTGCAGAAACTAAACTAGATTTCATTTCTCTCACTTTTATGTTCAGTTATCTGTTATTTCAGTGGTTTTGTAGTTTGCCCTACATTAGATCACCAAGTATCAAGGGGCACCGTTGTTCTTGCTGTGCACAGAGTTTGCATATAAAGGATTTTATAAATCAGGTCACAAACAGAAAATCCATTTAAGTTCTTTCACTAATTGTTCTTCTGATTTTGTCATTCATGTCATCATTTGCCCATGCTCTAAAATCTATGTAGGGCAAACTTTATCTTGCACATTCGTTATTGTTATGTGCCTTCAAGTCATTTCCAGCTTCTGGTGACCCTAAGATGAACCCATGATGGGATTTTCTGGGGCTGAGAGTGTGTGATGTGCCCAAAGTCACTGAATAGGTTTCCATGGCTGAGCAGGGAATTGAACCCTGGTCTCCATATTTCACTTATTGTCTGACCATATACGTAATGAGACCTTTGGCTATGTTGTATGTTATTTTTATTTGGATGTTCCGTATCATATTCTATTTAACTCGTTATATATTTAAAATTTTCTATTGTTCACATTTGCTATAAATGTCATATTTATTGTTCATTTCCCTATTTTTGTATTTGCTATAAATATTAGCATTATTGGTTGTTAATATTTACTATGTTTTTTTTTATGTGATGGTCTTGAGTGTTGTTTTTGGCACCAGGCAAGTAGTCTCTTCTTTTGTCAAGCTTTTTATTCTTTATTTCAAGTCTGATAATAGTTTCTATGCTGCTTTGAGATCTGTTGCCCCTATAGATCTTTTTAAAGATTGTATTGACCTTTGTAATGTTAATTGTGCTATATATCTTTCCCATGTAAAAACTGCACTGGGAATTTGATTGAAAATTTTATAAAAAGCACATAAGGAATAAATACATATGTCATATTTAATTTAAACTCATTTTATTTTGCTAAATCATTTAAATAAAATGTTCCATAATTTGGAGAGCGAAGGTTAGTGCCATTGTTGAAGAAAGGAGCCATTTGCCTGCTAAACAGCCTTACGAATTATACTTATGTATGTATTAGCTTTCCCAGCCTGCTACCCTTTAGCTGGGTGGGTGTATTGGCCAGGAATTATGGGAGTTGCAGTCCAAACAGATCTAGAAAGTACCATGTTGAGTAAGGCTGTTTGGGGCCATGATCAGCTGCTGTCTCTTTGTCATCCTCTAGGGAAATGGAAAACCAGCAATTGAGGCAGTCCAGTTTTTGGACTGGGCTAATCTGGAGCCGCAGTCAATGGTTTGGCTGGCCGTCCTGCATCGAGTGACCATTGCCGAACAAGTGAAACATCAGACTAAGTGTTCCATCTGCCGGCAATGCCCAATCAAAGGTTTCAGGTATGGAGGACGCTGGAGTGCACAGCTGCGCTGGGAATGGAAGAATTTAAAGAGTGCCTTCCCACACAGTACCACTCTTGCTATTTGCACTGAGAGGAACTCTACTACTGGTATTACAGTTGGCCCACCACATTCGCTGGGGTTAGGGGCACGGAACCCTTGCAAATATCAAAATGTGTGTGTGCATCTGTGCGAAAGTGGTAGAGGCATGGTGGGGAGAATGGGCACCCAGGGTCCAAACCAGTTCAAGGAAAGGAGAAGGAAAGAGGTGGGCTGGCATGATGGCCCTGTACTTCCTCTCTCTCACCCGTCTTCTTCCTTGAGGCCTTTTCCGCACATTACCTTATCGTGGAGGTGGGGGGTGCCGTTCGCGCAAGCTGGTTCTAGCGTGAGGCGCTCTCTTCGCTGCTCCTTCGTCCCGCAGCTGGCTTCCTGGTCGCGCGACCACCCTGCCCCTTCCTTCCGCAGGGCAGCCTAGGAGCTGTAGGCTGCGCTGGGGGAGGAAGCGCGAGTGGCGCACCTGGGACGACATACCTCAGCGCAGGTAAGTGCGCGTGGGCCCCAGGAGTCTTGCGCGACCGCTCACCATTTTCGGCTTGAAGCCAAAAATGAAAAGGTGCGTGCGCGGTTCGCATTAGGCTCATGAGCGTCACATAAACGGGAGTACATCGTACGAACCGCCGCTCAAGGGGCCCTCTCGCAAAAGAAACTGCATGCGAAAAGGGTGTGAGTGTGGAGGGAGCGTCAGGAGAGGGTTTGTGGTGCTGAGAAATCAGGCTGTGAGCCATCGTTAGCAGTTTTGAAAGGGCTGCACAGCCTGATCAGAGCCACTGAGAGAGAAGGTTCCCCTGGAAAACAAGTGCCTGAGGTAAGGGAAACAGGGGTTGAAGAAACTCACAAATAATCAAATCCATGAAAGTCAAACCCATAAATATGGAGGGCTAACTGTACAGAAAACTAGTGTATCAGGGGATAACCTGGAAACCTTCCTCCTAAGATGCCTGTTTTCTTTGGGAAGGATTTATTCCTTTCCTTTACAGTAGGGCTTCTTTCCATTCAGAGCATGACAACTGGCCGTGCTGCCTGGAAGATTCTGGGAAGAATGGGCCAAAAAGGGAACTCTTTAACACTCTGCTTCAAACACAGGACGCTAACCATGTCTGCATCCTAAACTGCTGCAAGGCAGCAAAAGGCTCATCGGTTGATTGTGCTAATGATTGCTTAAACTAGCCTCGGCTGTTCTCTTCCCTTCTAGATACCGAAGCCTGAAGCAATTCAATGTAGACATCTGCCAGACCTGTTTCTTGACAGGGCGAGCCAGCAAAGGCAACAAGCTACATTATCCTATTATGGAGTACTACAGCCCAGTAAGACACTGGGGGTGGAAGTGGGGAATGCCATCTAGAAGTGTGCTATTATACTACCTTACTTTTGTGGTCACTATGCTTTAGGACTCAAATTCTGAAGCCATAGCCTAACCCCCAAACCTTCAGCAAATTACTAGTGCAAGCATGCAAATCATATATTTTTAAATAATGAGATTTAGACAACCTTATTGTTGATATCCTCAAAACAGGAGCAGAGCTTCTGCTCTTGCTTTTGTGACAAATGAACATAGCTGAAGTTGAGAATAAAGAAAACAATAAAACTGAGGCTGAGTATGTTTCTTCTCCTTGACTTTATGCTTGAATAGTTAATAGCAAAACTTTGCAAGACTTTTTGTATTTTCATTAAAAGATAAAAGCTCTCCATTGGCTAAAAGTCCTTCTTTTGAAGCTCAATGTGTTGTACAAGTTGGACTTTCAGTGGCACTTCTTTCCAGTTAGCTATACAGAGATCTTAATTATCATAATAAATAATTATCATAGTAAACTGAATATTATGATGTGTGTCTGCAAGCATGTATGCACTAGTCATGATCATTAGAAGGCACCACCATATCAGGCTGGCTCCTCCCTAAACTGCAAGCCCCAGGATTCCGTAGGATGTTGAAAGTGGAATCATAGTGCTTTAACAATCTCATGCAGAAATTTGGCAGATACCAAACATCAGAAGTTGACCACTGGTAGAATGAGAATACTATCCTGGATATACCAGAGTTCTCATCCACCAGGGCTTTTTTTAAATATAGCTTTTACTCTTATAGAATCATAGAAATGTGTTTGTGTGTCCTCTCTCTGCTCCCAGACCACCTCTAGTGAAAACATGAGGGACTTTGCCACCACCCTGAAAAACAAGTTCCGTTCAAAGCAGTACTTCAGCAAGCATCCCCAGAGGGGCTACCTGCCAGTCCAGTCTGTGCTGGAGGCAGACTTCATTGAAACGTAAGTTGTGGGTCTCGTATTTCTTGAAGAGGGAAAGATGGTTGCTGGAGAAGAATTACACAAAACAGAACCTGGACCAAGCAGGAATTTCTAGAAGCAAGGATTTTTCTATTAGTAGTGGCTGATATTCTAGAGAAGGCTGCAGTTGTGAGAATAATATACCCTCATCTCAATCAGGGCTAAAGAATCTAAAGCTAATTTGCGTAGGCTTCATCTCTTGGGGCAAATGGGAGCTGTAACCATTTCAGGATGCCAGCAACCACTGATGAGAAGAAATACGTAGGTTAGTCCAAGACGTACTGATCTGACAGTTCTTATCGACTCCTGCTGGGCAACTTAGACCTGGATCCTGCCTGACAATTTTGTGTCCTTTTCAGGCCAGCTTCCTCCCCGATGTTACCTCATGCTGACACCCACTCTCGGATTGAACACTTTGCCAGCAGGTATCATTTGGCATCGTTTGGCAAACAAGCAAATGGGCAAAGGTGTTGGCTGGTGGGTGGGAGGTGGCAGCATAACTGGTACAACAGATACGGGAGTGGGTAATAGGCTGATATATAGGCTGGTACAGAAACTGTTGTAGCAAAGAGGCAGAAGATTTACTTGTCTTGGGGAGCAGAACACTTGCCGTTGTGTTCTCTTTTGCTCATTCATTCACTTGCTCTTAGTTGCATTGTTAATCACCCACCAATCAAATTTCTCTAATGTCTGTTATAAATATAGAATACTACCGTGATAAAATAAAACAATGGCTGCAAAATATAAATCCAGGATGAAAGTGGCAGCAGAAGATAGCATATTTCATTTTAGCATTAAACGAAAGTAAAACAGCAGCCAGATAAGTACATAGGCTCAGATGCACTGAAATGTTCTTTAAATGCTTAAGACAATAAAAAAGGTTGCCGCCAGATGCTTAAAATGCTTAAGACAATTAAAAAATCATCAGTGGGCTGCCGCTACTGAAACGCCCATATAGGGTACTCCACTAATCCCATGACTATGGCACCAAAGCTACCACCACCCTTAAACCGTAGACACTGAGTGTCCAGATTTCACCGTTCTCATAGCACTACTGTACCATTCCCAGAGGCACATGTGTTTTTTGCAAGAATAATATATTAAACATACATTCAACATACAGTTAAAGATTACTTTGGGTACAGAAGCTTATAGTTACAAAACTTCAGAGTTTAATTGGTATTGTTACTCATTTAATTCATCTAAATCCTAGCCCATCTCTTTCACTCTCTTCTCATAATCCTGTCTGAACCTAACTGTCCCAAGTGACCTAAAACAAAAACTACTCATCAATGTCTCTTCTCTAACTCATATCTCTTAATCTAATTCCTATCTTTGACTGATTCATATCTCTCACTATCTGTTGGACACACCAGCCTTTTTAAAGTCTCATTCAAACTCTCAGCCAAATCACTAATCACCCATGACATTCCATGCTCTCTCTCATTCCCAAAAGATCACTTAACCTCATTATATATACTGTACATCACATACATAACTGTACTTCAT
This sequence comes from Iguana delicatissima, assembly GCA_948472985.1. Classification (NCBI taxonomy): domain Eukaryota; kingdom Metazoa; phylum Chordata; class Lepidosauria; order Squamata; family Iguanidae; genus Iguana; species Iguana delicatissima. The sequence continues at coordinate 318,004 of CAOKZL010000631.1, read as the reverse complement.
TTCTCTAATAAAAACAAGATCATTTTTCAAAAGTCCAGAACATCACAGCCTTCTTCTCTTTCAGCTAGCTTCTTCTCACCTTGGATGATGGTCTTAAGAGCAGGCAAGACCTGTACCTGCTAAAGGTCCTCCAAATTCATACCTTGGCATTTCCAATAAAAAGCAGCCTGTGATGTGAGAAACATGGACAGTTGCTAGTAGTCAGAATTCCTGGTACTGGGTTAGACAGACAAATGTTTTCACTATGTACAAGACAAATTCCTGTCCTTATGCTTTTTTGGAGAAGGCCCATAGGGCAGGACACTTCCAAGATTTCTTCCATTCATTGGTCTTGTTCTGATTCCTCCAGGCTTGCAGAGATGGAAAGCCAAAATTCCTCCTTTTATAATGACAGCCTTTCTCCAGATGACAGCCTGTGAGTTGCTACTTGTTCATTGTTTCAAATTCTGTGGAAATCAGGGCACTTCTCAGAGAAAGGAGGTAGATGTCAGTATTCTAGCTTTCTAGCCTCAAGCTTTCTGGATGCTTTCTGGATGAACTTCATTGGGGAGAGGAAACACCCTTCCCTGCTTGGTTGCCCCCTTTCCCTTTCCTTCTCCTGGTCATTTTAGTGGCTGTAGGGGCACCCCACAGAGCTTCACAACTGTGAGGGAGAGGCACTTAGCTATGCAAGGAGAGCATTTTGTTCCACACACTTGAATACAGCACCTCAGTCTTTATTTTAACCTTTTTAAAAAAATAAACAAGAAATACGGTGGGCATGCATCTTGGTTTAAAGGAGAATCACACTTCATAGAGTACGATTCTGCAAATTTAAACAAGAAATATTGGGATGAGGTAAAGAGGGACCTCCGAGTATGTAAAAATGAATGTGGGGTCCCATGTTACTTGCACACCCTGTGTTGCCCACATTAGATGTAGGGCATTGTAGGAAATTAAAATGGCAGCTAGGCCTAATACTGCTTTGAGCTCTCTTAAAGGGGAGCCCTGGGCAGCTGTCAGAAGAGGCCCTTGCTGGGGTATTGGGTTCCTGGCTACTGCCCAGGAGCCATAGCTGCTGAAGTCAGTCCTGCCTAAAGTCTGGAAGCTCTGACTTTCTTGCTCCAGATTTACAGTATTCTCCTAGGAGGGACTCCAGCCTTTGCCTTATTCATGAAAAGCTCTGCAGTCTTTCCTTCTGCCACCCCACTCTCATCACAGCTCTGTCCACAACAGGGATGAAGACCAGTATCTTTTACGGCATTCCAGCCCCATCACAGACAGGGAACCTGTCTGCAGCCAGCAAGCCCCGGACAGCACCAACACCGACGATAAAGGGGAACTGGAGAAAATCCTAGCCCACTTAGAGGATGAAAACAGGTAAATGGGTGTAGCCAGCAGAGGTACAATTATGCTTCCTACTATAACTGTGGAACTGGAAGGACCATGAGAATCTCTTTGTAAACCTCAGGTATAGAAGGAACAGAAGTACTTAGGCATATTTGCTTTGATAAGCAGATTGTAGTAGCAGTTATCAATTTTCACATGGAAACTTTACTCCAAAATGCCTGCCTACATGAACTGGTATGATCCTTTCCAGCTCAAGCAGCTGGGGTAACTGTTGAGTGCTTGATTCTGGCAAGTTCTTGATTCATCCTTGTTCCTTTGTCAGGGTTCTTCAAGGAGAGCTGAGGCGTCTCAAGTGGCAGCACGAGGAGGCAGCAGCATCAGCAGAAGGAGCTCCAGAAGCAGCCCAGGATCCACACAATGAAGAGCTGCTCGCAGAGGCTCGGATCCTTCGGCAGCACAAGAGCCGCCTGGAAACACGGATGCAAATCTTGGAGGATCACAACAAGCAGTTAGAATCTCAGTTGCAGCGCTTGAGGGAGCTCCTGCTGCAGGTAGCACCTACTGCTTGTGTACTGTGACTGATTTGGCCTGTCTTGAATGTGGTGCATTTGGACTAAACTAGCATTGCTACTTGCTGAACTCCATTCTCTTCACTTGCCTCCAAATCACAGTTCAGATCATCCTCATTCAAGGATTTGTTATATCACTGTTGCAAAAAAAGTGACACGCTAGATTTCATCCTATGAAAATACTGGTTAAACAGGTGTTGCCATGCTAACTTCAGATGAAGAAAAAAACAAAAAACAAAAAAGGTGGCAGTGAATTGGTGATGCTCCTCTGAGGTGGAGAAGTGAAAAGAACAGGACAGAATAGTTGAGATTCTAGACTTTCATAGTTGGAAGGCTAGTAATGAATTCCACAGTATAACTTCCCCAAGGGCACCAGCCCCTGTCTGATTTTGGAAGCTAAGTAGAGTCGACCCTAATTAGTACTTGGATGGAAGACTGCCAACAAATACCAGGTGCTGTAAGCTATATTTCAGAGGAAGGAACTGGCAAAACTACCTCTGAGTATTCCTTGTCTAAGAAAATTAAATGCAATTCATGGGCCATTTCCACGCTACTGTTATAGTGCTGTTATTTCACTTTCGACATCCTGTGGAATCCTGGGGTTTGCAGTTTAGGGACGGGCATTTAGAATTCTCAGCCAGAAAGCTCCTTGAACTCAGTAAACTACAAAGCCCAGAATTCCATAGGATGTTAAAAGTGGAATGATAGCACTAGAACAGTGTAGTGCAGAAAGACCCATGGAGTTGCCATAAGTCGACAGGCAACTTGAAGGCACATACAGTGTACCTCCAGAATGCTTCCTTTTGTCTGTCCACAACAAACCTATGTGACCTGGATTCTAATAGCATGAAAGCAGAGGAAAAATTTCTCCACACTGTGCATAATTTTGTATACCTCTGTTGTGTTCTCCTCTGCCTTTCCTTCCCCCCCCTAAACTAAAAACATTCAAATATTGGAACCTTTCAACACAGGGAGTTGCTGAAGCCTCTGTGGCCGTTTTCACACTGCACTGTTATAGGCTAGTGAGAAATTTTGTACTCTAATCCTTCTCTTTCAGCCACCAGCAGATTCAAAAGGAGATGGTTCTGCTGCCTCATCCTTGGCTTCTTCTCCCCACCCGTCGGAGGAGAGTCAGCTCAAGGAAAAAGACACGGACACTCCAAACACAGAAACTGCAGGTGAGGCTTTGTGCGCGGGTGAATCCTCCTCCAGTTACTGCCCTCTAGCTTGGTGCCAGCTTCCTCCAGAGGGTCTACATTTCTCTTTCTGATAGACAGAGATAGATCTTAATTTCCCTTTACAAGGACCAGTTCTTACAATTGGTCCAGAACTCACTTGAAGCAAAAGGGCAGCCTATCTGATTGTTCCTCTCCAAGGAACCAGGCTGATAACTAGCATCTCAGGATGTTTCCAGATAAGACTTTTATTTTTTGCCATGGTGCAGAAGAAGAGTGTTCCAGCCATATGGAGGCTGGGGAGGGGGGCAGCAACTGCCAGAAGTTGAAGGGGAGCAGTGCCCCCCTCAGAACCCTCAAGAGCCATTCTTCCCCCCGACCCAATTTTGTCTCCTGCCACTTGTCTCAAAGTTTGGGTGTCAGTTTGTTTTGTTTCATCCCCCGAAATACCAAGAGAGCCCCCAAAGTCTAAGGCGAGGTACTACTGCCGATTTTGTTGTATTAAGGAAACTTTCAGCACCCCTCCTTCCAGGGCCAGATGGACTTTATTTGCAAGCAGGAACTGACTAAACATAAACTGGTATTTTTGGAGTTACTGATGAAATAAAAGTGGTCAGAAACACACCTCTGAAACTAGGTACTGTTGGCCATTTTGCGGATGAAACAAACAAAAAAATGAGCTTCCAAATTTGGGTGAGTGTGAGGAACTTTGGGGTGCTACATACTTTCCCTACTGCTAGTCTAAGGGACCCTTTTGCCATTCTGCTTCCTAATCTAATGGTTCCTGATAGACAGAAGATTTTATTTTTAATACTATTAGTCTGAGACCATTTCTGCATTAGGTTGATACATCGTAGCAACATCAAATTCTTACCTCCCCATCTGCACATTGTACCATTTTAGCATCGTCATTTTCCTCCTGGTTTTGCACTTTTTCAGCTCCTAGAATGATTCACTGCAGTGTGAAACTGCTGTATGTGAAAACCCGAAAAACTCCGATGTAAATCTCCCAAACCGGTTCTGCTTTGGTTTTTGCCTACATGCAGAAGCATAGCATCGATTCACATCTCAGAAGTGGCCAGCTATGGGCATTTCCAGGCTGTCCCTTCTGTCATTTCCGTCCCTATCTCTCTCCGCCCATCAAAAGATAGGCTGCTGTCATTACTGTCTTCCTGTATTAAACGGACAGCAGGAAGAGAGTGGAGCTGTTAAGACGTGTTTTTTTCCACGTATCAACAAACATACATTCCTACGCACAAACATAGCAACACGGAAATGTGTTAAAAATGTGTGCGTGTGTTTTAAAAAACAGACCAATCAGCAATGGCAGGGCAGGGAGGGGAGGGGAAAGGGAGTGGCAGGGACTTGCTGTTGTGGGTGCAGCAACCACTGTCTTCTGCAGTAGTACGATGTAAATGAAGGGGTGCAGATAGCACAGTTTCTGAATTTCTGAATTCAGTTTCTGAATCGGAATATAAAGACACCGTTCTTGACACGCAGTGAACCGCTCCTCCCCTCTCGTGCGGAAATGGCCTGAGAGTGTTGAATCATGGTATCCTTAACTTTTCTGTATGTTCCCTGCCCCATTTCTCTCCTCATTTCCTTCTTCTCAGATGAGGTGGAGGTGAGTACTCAGGATGTCAGTCTATGTCTGGAGGATATCATGGAGAAGCTAAGGAATGCTTTCCCCAACTCTGGAGGTATGGTGTATGAAATCATCTGTGCCTAAGATCAAAATTGAGAACTGTTTTCCTCATAGGATCCATATTAACTCAGCCAGGATCTGTTGGGAGTGGCGGAGAGATTCACATTCAGCCAAAACAGGAAACGGGGATGCATCAAGTCGCGCTGAATGTACATAAAATAAAACAGAAAGACAGAGGCTTTTTACTGTCAATGTGAGCCATTTGGGGAGTTATTTATGTCTTTACCCAAGGAATCCTGGGAAGTTCTGCAAAGGTGCTGGTTATTCTCTGATCCCTAGGCAACAAAGGGTCTTAAGTTACTTGTCAGGAAGCCATTGACAGTTGCATTTAGACATGCCCTCAGTCATGGTCCCTTTTTCTTCTGACAGGAAAAAGACCACAGCCCTTGGCCTTCCTGAAGAAGTCTCTCCTAGATGCTTTTCAAATCTAAGAATGGGCAGCAGCTGGTATTAGCCATTCCATTAAAAACTTGCTCCTAGCCTGTCTGCTTATAACATTGGTGTCCAGCGTTCCAGACCTCTAATTCTGTGTCACTGCTTTGCCACCTGACAGGATAACTGCAAACTATCATTATAACCTGACAGCATAAATACAAGCTGCCTTTTGCATCGTGGCCTACGCTTTTCATCATAACTGCAGAAAACAGAAATATCTGTTGGGCAAAACCATTAATGGGAGAATATATTTCAAAAAATGTGGCTGAGCATTAGATTTTTTTTTAAAGGCACTTTGTTAAGAATAAATGTTCACCTCTACCCCACAGCAGCTGGTCGCTTTCATGTCAGTGGGACAGTGAATCTGCCCTAGGTTTTAGTTCTAAAGGAACCAGCTAAGAACTGATGAAAGAGCAGAAGCCCGGTTGAATTAATGGAACTTGTCCTTAATTCGTAAGCATCGAAAGAACAAGTTGTCAGATAATGGGGCATTGAAAGGCAGGGGCTTCCTGTATAGTCTAAAGGGTAAACTTCCAAACACCAAATCCATGGCATCCTCAGGTAGCACTAAAAGACCCATTTTAAAAAAAACTGGAAAGTCACTATCATTCAGTGTAAAAAATGGCTAGAATTCTGTTGGCAACATACGGTGGCATAACCTAGAACATCTAGTAGATCTTTCTGTAACACTCTTGTTCCACATGCACGACTGCAGCCAGAGAGGTTCCTCTACCTTCAGTGGCTGATGAGCCCGGGGGGGGGGTGCCCGGCCATGGCTGCCCTTAGCACCCCGGGAAGAAGAGTAGCCGTAATCTGTGGGCAGAAGCTGCTCTTTCTATCACAGATGCCAAAGGACAGCCAACCTGTATCTGGGCACACTCTTCCCAGGGAAGAACTGGAGAAGAAAGAGCAACTTCTGCCACCCACATTCCAACATAAGGATCTGGTGTTCTGTTAATTGGATCTTGTTCAATATTGGAGAAAATTAACTGCTGGACTGACTTGGAACACAGCAGCTTTTTAGATTGTTATCCTTAGAGAGGGCATTTTCTCTTCAGGGTCTCAACAAAACCTTATGAGGTGGGGGCAATGTTTCTGTGGATAGCAGCAGATAGTGACTGTATCTAGGACTGAATAGTTGGCACCTGCAATTCTGAAACCACGTTCTCCACATTCCGAGCAGTTTTGCAAAAGATGACTTGATAATGCTTTAAAGAAGAAAGAAAAGCAAATCCCAAGGGAATGCATGAATGGATAAATGAATAAATATCTCTCCTGCGGCTTAGATATTTCTTTTTAAAAGATGCACGATCTGTAATAAGCATGGAGGTGTTGGGTGGAGAGACCAATGACAGATTGAATGTTGGATTTGTTGGCGTTTTCACTGAGAAGGCAGAAGGAAGCTGAACTTGCACTTCAAGAAACCATCTCAGCTCATTTTTCAGTCCTCCCATCCTAATATTCTCAACCCTGGCAGATGTGCTGACATGCCACAAACTGAGTCTGATTCTCAAAGATCCTTTATCTGGAGACATCAGTCAGTGAACTGCATGTTTTCAATAAATGTTGTCTCAGGAGCTGCCCAAAGAGTGGTCTCATTGGTGCCTTTTTTGAGCTTCCTAACTACAGAGACCCTGTGCAATACATTGTAAGAACTTTAACCTTATTTTCTATTTGCATTTTATGCAATTTTGTAAATCAGCAATTTCACAAGCCTCAAGAACTCTCTCTCTCTTATAACAGTAACTGCATTCCTGTGCTAGACCTGGCTGACCACTTGTTTTTTTTATTCTAGGGGAAGAGTAGAGTAATGAATTCCTTCCCTCCTATCCCACTTCTTAATCTGAGTAGAATTCCACATACTTGTCTTGTTTAAAAGTGATTCCTTGCTATCTGTGGCTGCCAGGGGAATCCTTATATACATGTCTAAGAACCCTTTCACACTCTACAATTGTAGTGCTGTAATTCCATCATATGGAATTCTGAGATTTGAAGTTTAATGAGGTATATCTAGAATTTCCCATCAGAGAGCTCTAGTGCCTCACCAGACTACAAACCCCAGGATTCCATAGGATGCAGCCATGGCAGTTGAAGTAGAATCAAGGGGCTATACAGGCTTCCCCTACTTGGACTGGAGCACTGTCAGAAAGTGGAAATGATTGAAAATCAGAACCCATCTACTGTAAAAAAACATGGAGGACTTGCAGAAGCCCACTTGGGACCAACCGTGCACTCTGCTTGTAAAGTCTCTCCACTGGCTTGATGCCTTTCTACCTACCCCCCTCTGAGCTCACTTTGCAAGCAGCGCATGCATGCTCTGAAACAAGGCTCCATAGACAAGAAGAATTGATGGAAATCCTCTGTTTCAATACTTGCAATACAGACAAGTTCCATTAATTCAACCAGGGGATCCACTTTTTCCATTGTCAAGACTTGGAACTGCACACACACACTAGTACTTCCAAGCGAGCTTCCATAGGCAAGAAGAATTGACGAAAGAGCAACCCCACGTAGAATTAATGAGCTTGTCCTTAATTTCAAAGTGTCAAAAGGGCAAGTCATCAGATAAAGGGGAAGCAAAAGTAGGGGCTTCTTGTAACTGGGTAGTGTGAAAAGGCCCTGAATTCATAGTGCTCTTTCCCTCTCTTGATTACAGGGCTACAGCAAAAGACTTTTAAATGGTATTTTACTTGGCACTGTAAGAAAGATGGGTGGGTGTAAATGGAGAGGGGAAAAGGCAGGTGTTGGTCAAGTCCCAGTAACATCTTTATTGTGATGACAAAAGAAAAGGTGAACCTTCAGATAAGTGGTGTGTCCACATGCCTCATGCTACAGCCAAGAAGCACTTTGCTTGTTGCCTATTAATGCTTATCGTCTGAGCTACTAATTTTAGCAATAAATAAATAAATATTGCAGAACAGTAAAAAAAACAACAGAGTAGGACAGGGTTCCAGTAATGACACTGGTTTTTATTATCAAATGAAAGCAGATAGCAATAGAAATGAAAGCAATAGAAATGATATCATAGAATACTATTAATGTATTTGCAAGTGTACTTAACATATTTGCCTTCCAAACTCTGCTGCAGTTCTCAAATATCCTTATAATATTATGTATGAATAGAAATGATAACAGCACAACTGTTGTGTACAAATTACAATACAGCAATATATTAAAAAATTATACCCTTGTATTTAATAATAAATATTGTGTGCCCAAAACTGTATAACAGAAATATTATCTATAGCTATAAACGTTTTATATCTCTTTAATATCTATTATTATCTGTTGCTACGAATAGATACCAGACTTTCACAAGCATACAACAAAAAAGAGTGAAAAGCTTAAGAAAAGCCCTCTCCCGTTGGATGACACGCTGTGTTGTTTTCTTTTGCAGGTCCAACTTCCCTCATCTAACCCCTTCTGCAAGTGAGAGGCTTTGTCTAACCAGTTATTTGGCAGCTGCTTCTCTCATCTCCACCCTTTTCCATGAGGTGGGCTTCACTTAGCTGCTTCAGGAGGCATCACTGGCAGAAGGTTACCAGAATCCTGGCAGACATCCATCGGAGCACTCGGTCACTCTACAGTGCTCTTTGGAAGGGCAGCCCAGCAGCAGTCCAGAGCCACCCAGCGTCTGAATGAAGTCAAAACCTGGTGCTGTTACGGACCTGGATTCAAGAAACGTGAAAAGGATGAGAAAAAGGATGCAAATAGAGATGTTGTTCTGAGCAAAGTACAAACTGTCACAAATAGATTTTTCCCCTCCACAGTTTGTGGGTCTTGTTTTGGGCTGAGTGAGGAAGTGACCTATAATGGATTTATCCCAATGAACTCCATCAGACGGTGGTATAGAGTGGCAGTGACAGGAAAATTCTCACTGTAACCAGCTGACAAGTAAAAATCTTTAAGATTTTTAAGGTCTTTAAGAAAGAAGCCAACATGTTTTTAAAGGAAAAGGAACAGAATATTTTGCACTGAGTAGGGTGTGGTATGAAAGGAACTCGCAAACATCCAGGTGCCTCCATGTCTACCAAGCCCAATGGGAAGCAGCAAAACAGCGCTGAGAAAATCTTACAGGAGTTGAAAAGAAGGGAGGGAGCAGGTTTGAAAAGAAGTTCCAAGGGAAAAAGCAGCCTTAAAGGAGAGAAGCTTTATAACAGAGAGCCTTACTGTTTTAATTCGCATATATACATATTTATATGCGGTGATGGATTATATATATTGTATTTAAGTGCTGTTACGGACTCCCTCATGCATTAAATTCTAATTCCTTGTTATGTGTTTATTTTGGCTTTGCTGTTTTGATCTGTTCTGTACTCCTTTTTTTAAAGTGATGAACTGCAACTTCCCATCAGTCTTGTCTTTCATGGCAGCCCCCTTTCTCACCAAAGAGTCTTGATTCGTATGCTACCCAGTGACCCCTTGAGAAGAGGGCAATATTGGGGAGCTGGGAGTCTGACTTTTTCATGTTCCCATGTCTCCAAAGTTTATTTATATGGTATCGGGCACAATTCATATATGAGAAATTCAAGGAGACATGGGTGGTAGTTATCATGCATTCTCATTCACCGTCCCATTAACTATACCACATGGTATATATCAAACAGATTAAATGGTGACTGAGATAAGCACAATCCAGATTTTTCAGCTTTAAGCCTAGCACCCCAGCACTTTTGGCAAAGAACCACTTCTTCCCTCCAGAGATCACTCCTTCCAAGCTGTGTAAAGCGTTCCAGCAGTACAGCTTCTCACGCTGGAAAATAAGAGTCCTCAAGCTGTCTGATTCACAACAATTGGGCTACACTAGTTTAGGTTTCTTTCATGCTATTGGGAATTCAATCCATGTTCAGCTGTTCCAGTGGAACCACAACAGCTTAATTTTCAACCATTCAGCCTAGCTGAAACCCTAACAGCTCAATGTATGTTCTTTCTAGCTGGAATAAAACTTTTCAGTCATTCTGAATACAGCCAGCCCTCCATATTTGCAGATTTAACTTTCATGGATTTGATTATTTGTGAGTTTCTCCAAACCCTGCACCCTCCACCTTAGACACTTCTTTCCCGGGAGAAACTTCCCTCTTGACAGCTTCGATTAGTCCAGGCAGCCCTTTAGAAATCCACCTCTGGTGCCCTTCATCCTCCGCCAGTTGCTGCCTAGCCAGCTAAGTATGGCTCACAGCCCAGTTTCTCGGCACCAGAAACCTTCTCCCAATGCCCTCACACACACTCAAGGAAGGAGATGGATGAGAGAGAGGAAATATAAAGCCACTGTGCTGACCCATCCCCTTCTCTGTTTTTCCCAGACTTGGACTCTGCGTGCCACCATGCCTTGCCCTCCTTCCCACAGGCACACCCATACACACAATTTGATATTTGTGATTTTTCCACTATTGTGAGGGTCCTACATCCCCAACCTTAGTGAAGGTGGAGGGCTGACTGTAGTTGCAATTTGCCTGAACAGAAACAAATCAATGGGGAGCTGTTGATTCTTGGTTGGTGTGGTAATCTGTTAGGAGCTATGATCAGCTCTGGTCTCATTTCTCTAGCTAAGAGGAAGGCATGGAACACAAGTTATTGCAAGCAAGGCTCGTGCAACAGTGCTATGTATCTAATGGACTGCAAGCAAAAAGAGAAAGGACAGCAGCTTAGCATTTAGGGCAAGGAAGCACTGGAAACTATGGCTTTTTAGGATCAGTTCTTAATTATATTGTGGTTTTATGTGTGCATTGGTAGGCTTGTACAAGCCCTATGATCATCAAAAGAACACTCTGCCATTCACGTAACCCACATTTTTTCTACTGTTTACATTGCATTTGTTCGTGGTGTTGGTTCATCTGGAACGATTAGCAGTTTTGGCAGAAGATGCTCTACATCCATTTTCTATTTGAACCCAAACCTTTTTGTCTTCTTTTCCTTTTTAACTCTTCAGGTTGTGGCAGATACATGCCACAATCACAAACTAAGCTGTAAGGATTTCACCCTCAGTTTGGCACTGAAGATTAGCTGGTTTTGCAGAATCCTGAATGAGATCTGAAGCTAGGGTACATTATTCATTCTGGGGGGGTTTTTTGGGGGGGCAGCGGCATGTGATAAGCTCAAAGAGGGAAAGGCAGTTCATAGTAAAGTTTTCATTAAAGTATTTTAGAATTGGTTAGTGTGCTGTAAAGCAAGTATCTGTGATTGTGGAGTAAAGGTGCTAGACATTTATAAGCCCAAGACCCAGCTGTAAGATGCGTTGTAAAGAAAAAAAATGTAGAAGCAGGCCTACAGTCAAGTGTATTTCAGGCTCTTTGTGTTGTTGAATGTAGTGTTGTGTATTGTGTCTGCAAGTTGTGTGTAAATATTGCATAACTTGCAGAGTAGATGGAGGAGGACTGCCAATTCAAAAGATATTTTTTTATTTTTATAAACTTGAAGGTGGCCCTCTTCAAACTTGTAGACTTGCAGGACTACAAAAAAGTGACCCTTTAAAAATACAAAGTGATATAGTGAGTTTTGTTCTGTTCATGGTTAGTGGTGCCATAAGTCATGGTGTGGCTTGCCAGCTCTTTGTAGCAGCATTGTGGCTTGTCAGGAATGTTACATATGTTGAAAGTCCTGTAGGTTGTGAAGGTTCTCGCAGCACGTTGTAAGTTGCGTGTAGGTTGTGTTATTAGACTGCTTCAGTGTGTTGGATGTTGAACATCTTGTGGCCTCCCACAAGGGTAAATAATAATAAAATAGTAATAAATGGAGTGGGTTGGGTGGTGTCATAGTAGCTGTGGATAAATTTGACTTTATAGGCTGTTTTGAATAAGGAATGCAGTGTGTTTTCTATGGAGGCAGGGCAAAGAACATTCTGTTAAGAATTCTGCAATGGTGAACCTTTTAATGCGAGCCAAGAATGTTCTCTGTGGGCACATACCAGTTCTTTTTGTGAAGGATTTATCCTATTCAGACTGATGTCTGAGCCTTAAAAAGACCTTGCTGGAATCACTGTTGTAATTATTTCTGAACTGTACTTTTAAAAACCAGACATATGTTATCTCGGTTATCTTCTGTGAGAATGAAATTTCAATTTGGAACTGAGCTAGTGGCTGCCTGCGGAAGCATGGAGGACAGCTTAAGGAGACTTGGTTGCCTTAGCAAACTGTGTAAACTGTTTATCCTCTTTTCCTTGTTTTGCAGACTGTGTCTACACTGGGTGCCAAGGCACTGTAACAGGGATAAATACTTGATTCTCCGTAAATGGCATGTGAATTAAATAGTGATTACTATTTAATTCACATGCCATTTATGGAGAATCAAGTATTTATCCCTGTTACAGTGCTTTGCCTCCCAATGCAATATTGGCAGCAGATAATCAGATCACAATGGGTGGATAAATGCAGTAAGTGTTTTTGTATTGTTAGTACTGGTATATAGCAAGGGAAGACTGTGACATTACCACTCTGTTGACCACACTACTGACGATGACCCATGGTAATTTCACTTCTGAATCCTCACACTCTCCTCCCAAGGGTGTGCTGCCAGCAGAATCCTCCAACACTTCCACTTCCTCCAAGAGCACTAAGGTTGCTACTTTTATAACAGCTGTTCATTTAGCTTTTAAGCTCTGGCCCTGTTATTACACTGGTATAGTGACAAGGTGGTAGGTGTGGTTATGTTAAACCAATAAAGATAATTTTATTAAATACAGTGTAACACATTTATGGATTTCTTTTGTTTAATAACTGTAACTGTAATGCAATATACAGTCTCTCATCACACTGTCCGATACTTCATCGCTCAGATCCCTTCCCGCAATTCTCTTCATCTCAAGTCTTACCTGACTTTCCTCTTCACAGCACCTCCAAATTCCTCTCTCCCCACTGCTTTCTATCCATTTGCAAGTTTGCTCCACTTAGCATTCTTCACTGGCCACACAAGCTTTACACACACTTTTTGCAGTGCTTACCATCTTATTCAACAATATGAACAGACCATGCAAGAACAGAACACATTTTTCTTCCTAGTTGTTTAATATCACAGGAGCCTGTACTACCCAACATAGCTACTAGTCAGGCATGATGAGAGCAGTAATTCCATCTTGTATCTGCAGAAGGCTGTTGTGTAGCACAGGAGTAGGATGTTTTTGCTGAGACAGTTTGTCATTAGGGGAGCAACAGAAGCAGCAGCTATCTCTTAAAAAAAAGAACCACTCTTTTAACATTAATGGCATTTCTCCAAAGAGCTTGGTGACTTGTTGGAATAATAATCTTTTTGGTTGCTCCTAGCTACCTTTTAAAAACTGTGTTTTCCTGTGCAGAACCTGTGCTAAAGTTTAAAATAGATTTATTTTCAGAGTGAAAACTCTCTTTTCTTGGATTTAAGAGGTTTGCCTGTCCTTAGGACTTCTTGGGCTTCTGCATAAGGGAGCAGAATGGTTTCGTTACGTTTCGTCTATAATGAGAGCAGAGAAAATGAAGGCAATATGTCAGTAGAAGACGTTTAAAAATGTGGGGAGTCTTGTAAACTTCCTAGTGAAGACAGCTTGCCCTTCCCTTTAAGGCAAGTTAAACATATTTTCAATAAATCTAATTATTGTGATTGATTTCTTCCATGATGCTAAAATATTATTTGTATTAACTGCACTCTTAACTCTAAATTGTTTATCATAAGTCTTTCTGCCAAGCAGCATCCAACATAGCTTATAATTTAATATATGTTATTTTTTGTATCAAGAAAATCCAAAACCTTGTGTCTTCTCTCTTTTTCCTTCCACATCCCAGAAATGATTCAGAATTTGTGTTGTTTTTTACATACATTTAGTTTGACTTTCTGATGTGTGACTGTTACAATAGGCAGATAACAGTATGATAAAATACAATTGTTTTGAGAATAATTTTTGTACCATTGGATGGTTTTCTCAGCCACAGAGACGCATTTTTAGTCCCTCAGGCCTAGAATTAACTACTGGTATCACTTCCATACAGACACAATTTTTGGGCACAGCAACTGATTTCCCCCTCCAACAGTTACAGGACTTGTGGTCCCATCCCAACCCTGAAAAGAGCCATGCCTAAAAATGAGGGTTGAACTGGCCAGTGTTATGGGAAAAAAATAGATCTGAGAACCTCTAGCTTGTTTGGTAGGAGGGCCACAAACAAGTCCAGTGTTTCCTTGCTTAAAGATTGGGACTGGAACTCATTCTGACTGATTACAATGTGATGTTCTCACTCAAGGCTTTTCCATTTCTGCTCTGGAAAAAGAAATAAATTTGTACTTATATTGTTCTGTTTGGTTTAGTTCGTGGTTCTGTGGGGATTTTCACCATGAGGAAAAGCACTGCCTTCTTTGTCATGTTCACTCTGCACACAGCCAAAAAAACACCATGTTTCTAGTTAACCTTAAAAAATTAAAAAGTAAATGTATTTATCGTATTTGTGCCGTGACCTTCTTGTAAGGTCATCAAAAATGACATTTCCCATTTTAAGTACATTTGCCATGTTGCAAATGGCGAAATGGTGGTGTTCACTTGGATCAGAGATATGCTGCTGCCTGATGTCCATTTATACCATTAGCTGGCAAGGATAAAAAGTATTAATTTAAAAGAAGCTGCCTCTAACCCTTAAGGAAGACAAATGGGGGAGGGGGAATAAAAAAACAATTTTAAAAATCTGCAGTGTCACTATTTTGCAAGAAGGATGACTGCTGTTGTCTTTTTGTGTGTTCAGCCAATGAGTGAAGCCGCTGGCATTTTAATTAATGCACTGCAAGTATGCAAAGCCCTTACTGTAATATCCAGAGTTCTTCACTGCTGACCCTCAAGGAAAAGAGCAGCCATCCCAGCCACCTCATCTTGTCTTTCCTCGGCCTGCTTCTGTTCCCACCTGCTACCTTCCCACTTTGCCTCATCTCCCTGCCTGCCTGCCTGCCTGCCTGCTCCTTGCCTTGCAGTGGCAGCTCTGCCAGAGGCAGCTTCCAGGCATTAGATGCCAGGAAGAGGAGGCAGCAGGGTGAGGTGGAGAGCAGGAGGAAGAGAGGGTGGGAGGTGTAGCGAAGGGTACAAGCTGGAAGGAAGGCAAGGTGGCACAGGGTGAGGCTAGAGAGGACAGAAGGAGGGAGGCCTGGGGCCATAGCACGGTGATGCAACATGAGGCAAGGAGTGGGCCAGGCAAAACAGTGGCAGTACAGCGAGAGGAAGAGAAGGGGGGGGTAAACTTGCAATGGTAACAGGAGAAGCCTGCAATTCACTATTCCTGGCTCTCCAGCACCTGTGGCACCTGCCTTGCCCTGCCTTATGGACAAGCTAGCTTTGAATAATGCTTGGCATTTTAAATGGATATTTGATCATTCAAAGCACTTTGACAGCATTAATTCAGTTATCCTTGCAGCAACCTGAGACAGTTTGGTATGCTTGCTGCCGTTTTGCAGATATAAGCATAGGGCTACACATAGGTGCAGTTAGGTAACTTTAAACTTGTACTTGATGGTCTGATGGAGGGAGAGCCCCGTAGATAACTTGCATTACTTTATTCAGCTCCAAATGTGTTTGCAGCTCTTCTATGATGAAGCATCTTGCACACTGTTCTTAGAATATGCTACAAATGTCTGGAACTTCCCCTCCCGTGAAATGGGTGTATACAGTCATTTTTGCTGTTGTTTACTTACTTGAATAGTCTGAACCTTGGGCATGTTGAAAATTTCTAAGTCTGAAAACATTTTCCAGCTCTGAAATGGGCCCTCACAACCTACTTTCTTAACTTGCTTCATATATTTCCTACGTGACCTGGAGAAACTTCCTACGTCTGGGTCTGACACAGCTTTCCAAGCCCAGAAATACATGGCTTGTATCCTGTGTTACAATGCCATGAGCTAGGTTGATGACTTCCTAACTATTTGGCATTCACAGTGTACTCTAGCATTGCATGTAGAACCTAAGCAAAACACACCTTCTCTTTCCTATTGATAAAATTGTTTAAAGGAGTGGGAAATTAGTGAGGGGGCCAAATGATTTGTACAGTATGCAGATAAGGCTGACTGGATTTGGAGGGCAAGAATGTAGCTCCTCCTAATTTTTATGTTCACGACAACCCTGTGAACGTTGGAGTGTGGGAGTGAGTAATCCAAAACTACCCCATAAAAGCTGTATAGGAATTTCAACTTGACGGATCAGTCCAGTGGTAGAATTTATTAATTCTGATATTTTAAAGGCTTTCAAGACTGAGCCCATCCTAACTATCTTAGCCTCAATTTTTAATTTGTAATTAATTTAATTTAATTTAAATTGTGTTTATGAACAGAAAAAATTAGAAATACTTCATATATACACATATGTAGTGTGTGTGTGTGTGTATGTAACTGCTCTTTAGTCTTTTTTCCTACCCCACTTTCCTCCCCATCAGTTTGTCTGTGCCAAGACGGATGCATTCAGCTCTTCTATTGCTGCAGGCCCAGTCTTCTCTATGCTTGATGCTCATTTTTGCCTTTTGTGTTAAGTGGCAATATCTTGTCATTCCCCTGGAAAGATTCTTCACCCAAATGCATTTCCATTTCCCCTTCTATTTTCTCTGGCTCTTCCCCAGTGACTTGCAAGCCTGGCTGTTCTGTGAAAGAATTCTTTTCCATCACTTCTATCTTCAAATTCTCTGTCTTGAAGTTCATCTGTGCTTCAAAGCATTCTTGTCCTGTCCCATCCCGTTGTATCACTCCCTGTGTTGCAGAGCTGGAGCCAACTTTGGCTTCCTCCTTTCCATCTCCACCTATTTTGCTGTGATCATTCCTTTCTTGCCTAGCATCATCTGCACTGATGCTAGTGCTGTCTTCTAATGTTCCTTTCCTGCATTCCCTAGCTACCATCACAGTGTCTTCTGTGATGACTTCATAATGATCTAGGTTTACTTTATACGCATGTATTTCCTCTCCAGGCATGGAATGATTGCCAGTTTCTCTTCTCGACTTTTCCAACTCTGCATTTTTTCTATGTTCATCAGTGGAATGAACACGGCTTGGTCCACCACAGTTCTCCCTCTCAGAGACTGCCTCTTCCCTCAAATTCAGTTCTGTCAAGACCCCTGCTTGCTTCTTTGGCCCTTCTTCCTGGACATGAAGTAAGTGATCTTCTTCTCTGTCTTCCTCAGAACTCTCCACTCTAGCTCCTTCTTTGTTGTTCTCTTCTTCAAAGCCTGCATTGTCCTGTATCCTAAAGTGGCCCCTAGCTTTGATTTCTCCCTTTCCACACATTGCATCACAGTCTTCCATTCCTCTGGTGGAATTCACTACTTCAAGGCCTGTCTCAGCTTCACAGTGCCCTTCCATGGGCTCCCCCCTACACTGTTTGTGCCAGTTCCTGCAGCTGTCCCCTCATTTTTCTCAGAAACTCCATGGGCAGCTCTTCTTTCTTGCTCTCCCTTCAGTGCTGCAAACTCTGTCTTTCCCTTCTGATCCTCCTCCACTTCTTGATTTTCTCCCTCTTCGTTTGACTGGCAATGCCCAGATCCTAATTGTTTGTTCTCAGAGGTTTCACTGTCTGGGACATCATCTGTAGAATAACTCTGCACTTTTCCTTGTCTTTGTTCTTCTGGGTCTTTAATTCCTATTTCAATCTTCTTTGCTTTCTGAAAGGAAGTATCATCTGTGTGCTTTTCTCCTTCTATTGCTGGGGATCCTTTTTTCCCCTCCTCTTTGTTTCCTTCCTCTGTTTCTCCATTCCTTACAGCTGTCCCTGCCCCCTCATCCCCTTCCTTTGGCTTTAGGAAAGCTTCTTTGTTATTTCCATCCATCCCTGCCCTGTGGCCGTACTCAAGGAGCTCTTCCTTTTTCCCAGAGAGCTTCTCTCTCTCCTCAGTCATTCTCTCCTCAGTTTCCCCTTGAGAAGGGTGCTGGAAGAGACCTTGGTATCTCTTACGATCTTCCACATGTTTCTGCCTCATCCTCTCCCCCAGAATCTTTAATTCTTTCCTCACAGCAGCAGCCAGAGATGGATCCAGGTGGGCCACCCTCAGGAAATCTGCCCGGGCTTCCTTTTCATTCCAGGCTGCAGCGTGGGCCTTTGCCCGTTTGAAATAAGCCTTGACATTTTCTAGAAAAGAACAAAGACAATTAGTCTCTGTGAAACAAATCTCATAAAATTTATTCCTACCTCACAAATCTGTTACTTCTTGAATGACAAATCAAATATAATTCCACCCCTGCCCCATCTATAACATTCTACTTCCACAGTCCATTATTTCTTAACATGTTCAAATTAGGTGACCACAGAGACTGACATCTGAGCATCTCAAATGTTCATCTTCTCTCTACACACACAGTTTTAATATAAATGTGGCTCAACAATACCATGCAAATAACCCCATACATGATGTGTCCCCTCACTCTCCCTGACAGTAACCCTGTTCAAGATGGGATTAACCTGAACATCTGAAGAGAAAGCGAGCAGGCTAGCCTCCAGCAAATTGTTACTTATTGTTACTCCCATGGAGAATGCAAGTCTGAAGAGCAGAGCCTCCATTATATGTCCATGGTAAATCCCTGGCAGCAACAATTTTATGAGAGTTGCCTCAGGAATTTACATTGGACACTTCCTGAAGGCTCAGATCCATGTGGGTTTCTCCCACCAAAGTGATTACGTGGTCATAGCAATGTTTTAAAGGGTTGCTGACATAGCAGTATGTAATCTGACAACCATGCCTCCAGTACTCTCTGCAACTTTGTGAGGAATTTGGGGGAACATGCAACACAGTCCCTTGGAAGAGTAAAACGGCTGCATTGGGTTGCAAATAGGTAGTGGGCAGGGGCACTCACTGTTGTTCTTCTGGAGAAGATCAGTGGTGTGTTCCAACACTTCATAATATTCCCCCAGCTCCAGCTGACATTGGCAATAGTTGAGTACAAGAGGTGTGATGAGATTCTCTAACTTCAGCCACTCCTCTTCCCATGGCTTCTCCTGTTGAGACATCCAAGAAAGAACAAAAGGGTGACACTGGGCCTAGCATGACCCACACTCCTGTAGGTCAGCAAGACCTGTCAAATCTGGTGCTACCCAGGAAAGAAGCAGTACTTCTGGGATGAATCCCACTGCAGAAGAGCCCTTGCCTCTCTGTGCCTTACATGAACATGAATACTTGTTACCTCACTTACCTCACCTACATGCTATGTCCAGAGGATCAGAATTATTTTATATCAAACATAGTGAGCCATAGAGATCTACTGGAAGGTCACGTAGGCAGTAGAGCTATGGAAACAGATCAAAGGGTAGCCCTGTTTTCTGTCACGCATCCTAGGTGAATCTTGCAAATGGTTCACACAGGCCATTTGAATGAATTTTCAGCCGTAATGACGCTAACAGGAGACGGGAGGTCTCTGGGATCAAATTAACATTTCAAACAGCCAGGAATGTTACACTTTGGAGGCATGCATCCTCGGATGAGAAATTCATCTTGCAGGAAACTACAAGGATGCCTGGCTGTATTTTCTTTGAACTACAAAGCTGAGATCCATCTTCATAAAGATGCAGCCATCTGGTCTCCAGGACATTTTTTTTAGCTCTGTTCACCACTATAACTAGGACCCCTTTTTCTCTTCCATTTTGGAGGAGGAAGAGTTCTCCCAGACTCGCAACAATGCTTCTGCCAGTGGAAAACCTCCCCTCAGCCTCCGGGGGATAGGCTGAGATGAGCTATTTGCTTGTCTTTTCCCAGCCGAAAACTTCTGGATTGGTACAGTATTACCCCAAAACTCTCATGTCTCTCTCCCTCTTAATTTTCACCTCTTTCTAAATTTAGTCTTGTATGCTTGTGGGAGTGAGTGCGGCTGAGTGATTGTATGGATTTTAACATCTATTTCAATAAAATACTTAAATTTGAACAGTTAGCTTGGTTCTCTGTGATCCAACTCCATAAAAGCTGGGTTCAAGATCCCTAATTACCCTGCCCACTTTGCATTGCTAAAGAAGTGTTCATAGCTAATTTTCCCCACAAGTGATAATTTTGACAGGCATTGGGAATCCCCCTAAGGGACCCCCAGCAAGCAGGATAACATACTTAGGGAAAAGAGGAAGATGGCATTAGCGGACAGACTCAATCAAAGAAGCCACAGCCCTGATTTCACAAAACCTTAGCAGGCGTGTTAATAACAGGGTGTCTCAGAGATCTTTCATTCATATAATCACCACAAGCTAAAGCTGATGTGACAGTGATTAACAAGAACAATAACAGAAGATCATTGATCTAGATCAGTGGTTCCCAAACTTTGGTAGTCCAGGTATTCTGGATTTCAGCTCCCAGAAGCCCCAGCCATTTAGGCCAACAGGTGGGAATTGTGGGAGATGAAGTCCAAAACACCTGGATGAGCAAAGTTTGGGAACCACCTAGATCTGCTGGCAGAGCAAGAAATTCTGACTGCTTTCTGATCTTTTAAACATTAGCAAGTACAATAACATTTGCCATCACTGAACTTTTCCTAATCAGCCTTCTTTCTCTGTCAGCTTTAACATTTCCTACATGTAAAACAGGTACGTTAAAGGTTTACCTTTGATGAGGGTAACAACCAATGGGCTACATTAACTGCTGGATTCAGTTTCCTGGCAATATCAGATTCTACTTTTTAAGGGTTCTTTACATGGAGACAGGCTAGAAGCATGATGGTCAAAAGCTCAACGACAATGAAGTAGCTCCCTTTCTGGGGGCCAGGAAGCAGAGTTCCAATGCCCTGTTTATTTTCTTGACTGTTCCCATACCAAACAAGCAAATATATACTCAGTTGCTTCCATTACATGGAATTTATGCAGGTCAGAAAGTCCTCTCCTGCCACCTTCTTCCAGCATGCAGACGATCTGAGTTCTAGAAGGCTATGTGGTGGAGAAGCATAATTTTTGATAGTTCTATCAAGCTCCAAGGGCTTCAAGTAAGACACAGAGGCAAAGTGGACTGAGCTAGTTACGTACATGGAGGCTCACCACCAGAAAGATAGCAGCAAGGTGACACCTTAGTCATAGCATGGAATAATTGTGGTCTGCATTGATGGAAGGACTACCAACACTGATTTAAAAAAAAGAAAATCACAGATCTTCATGGGTATTTTGTTTCAACCCAGCTCTCACCTTGGCCTGGACATTGCGCAAACAGATGACAGCTTCCTGGTATTTCTCTGCTGCTTCCTTGAATTTTCTAGCCAGGACGAGACGGTTGCCCTCAGTGTGCAACTTTGGCACTGCCAGCAGCTTCTCGTCATTGCTCATGGCCCACGTATCGCGTTTGTAGGAAGTGGGGTCCTCCACCTGGTAGAACAGGACAGCAGCAGTTATTATTTAGACGTAAAGTCTATGCATTTATCAAAATTATAAACCAGCTGTAATAGAACTACAAGCAGCAATTCAACCGACGCTCCCAGCAGCCATTCTGGTGGGCAACAACAGGACAGGATATGGGAAGCAGGACCAACTAAGCCACCTTTGTAGGAAGACCGTCTCTCTCATGCTCCTCCCTCAGCTGTCACTAACAGCAGTTATTCAAGCAGACTATAAAAGCAGTAGGAAATATTTTGGTTGTAACTCCCATCAGCCATATCTAACATAGCCAACAATGAAGAATTATGAGCATTGTAGCTCAGACATCTGGAGGGCCAAAAGTTCCTTTCTTCTGCTGTCAAAAAAAACCAAGATGACAAGCTGAGCCAATCCACTAACCTTGCTGAAAGACAACCTGCTTTTTTCCTCTTTCCCTCCTTCCCCCTTTTCCTTTTATGTCATGCCTTTTTAGACTGCAATTTAAATTGAAATGTTGAGAACTTTAAAGCGATATTGTTATGTGCCTCATTTTGCTCAAAATTTGTCACATGCTCTTTTCTGGAATGAAAGATGGTTATAAAATTTTTAAACAATAAATTAAATAGACAATATACCCATGGTTACATATTGCTGTTTATCCAACTCACTTTAAACAGCTCCATAATAAAGATGAGAGGTTGTGGTGTCCTCTGAAGTTCATCTAGGTCTGCATAGCCTGTGCTGTGATAGTCAAACATGTTGCCCATCCCACAACGGTGCTTCTGACCCTCCAGAGGGTCTTTGCCTTCAGCAATTTTCCTCATGCCCTTGGAAACCAAGGCATACATCCCCGTGTGCTAAAAAACAAAGGAGTCAATTATAACATTTCCTTTCCTGCTATGTGCTTTACAGAACTGAGGTAGCACAGAAACATCATGTCAGGCAGCCATTGATAGCCATATTCTCTGGCATTAAAGGGAGCCATACAGGATCAGATTAAGTCTCACCCAATCTGTCAGGTGGTCCCTCCATATTTAGTATGTGATAGTGTTTAGTATGGGATATGTAGTAGTAGTATGTAGCTGCTTGCTTGGAACCAAGAATGAACCAGAGACCGTTAAGTCAACAACACCTGGAATTCAGCACTGATAAGCGAAACCAGCCTAAGTGAGTTCTCCAAGGTCATTTGCTGTCTGCTTACTGTGGGAACAGATTGCATTGCTTATCATGTTTGGTCTTTGAGAACTGCCTCCAGTTCGATCACTGAATTCTTGTACACGCATCACGCTCTAAATAAATCATGTATTAGCACTGGTACGTTTGTGTGTGTGATCTCGGTTCCTGACACAATCAGATACTCACAACAGCATCACACCAGAACTCTGCCACCTCACCAATCCGCATAGAAGTCAACAGGGTCTCCCACACCTCGATTTTGAACATTTTCCCAACAATAATCTCCATGGGGATGCCAGCCTGACGGCTGTCGTCTATTACCGTTCGCTCAAAGTCATCCTTCAGTGTCTGGAAGTGAAATGTTACCTGCATCAAAAATAGGTGAACATTAATGCTGGTTAGCTTCTAGCCGGCCCAAATCCAAACCATGGGAAGCTCAGTGACTTTGCTTGCTTCCTCTGATATTTAGTAGTAACTCTTTATAAACTATCTGTTATAGGGATCTTGATTCAGCTTCAGCTTCCTAAACAGAGATTCCTATTCTGAGTTTCTCCAGGTGCAAACAGGCAGCATGCACTGCTCTGTTTAGTTGTTTTAAACTGCCTTTGATTAATTATAACTGTATGTTTAAAAATGGCACATTTTAAATTGTTGTTAATGTTGTTGATAGTATAATTCCATGTTAGCGTTCAACTTTTGTATGTTTTTTTAAAAATCTTTTTTTATGTGTACATTCAACAAGTAAAATACATTAAGTAACAGCAATTTTTACATATTTACATTAACAAGTTAGCTATTATAAGTTTTGGAAGGATATGAAGAAAATTTTGTATGTTTTAATTATATTGTTTTAATTTGTAAGCTGCCTTGAGTCCCAGTTTCAGGGAAAAGGTGAGATATAAATAAAATTAGTAAGAGCACATGCCATTATTATTATTGTTGGTGGTGGTTTTAGAGCCACCAATGATTCACATTCTGTCCAAGAATCTGTGAGATAATGTGACAAGTCCAAGCAGTGTAGCAGCACGAGCATTACCACTGTTATTATTTCATCATTTTAAAAGCACTATCCAACTGAAAGATAGGACAAGGGCCCAAAGGATTAACCTATGCTGCTCTAATCATTAGGCTGTATGACCCAATTGAAACAGACTACTGAGTTTAACAGTGTGTATGCTTAACACTTCAACCTAAGAAGCATCTTTCTAGAGTTTCTGGTCATCAGAGCCATGGGGAACGAAGAAGACTTGAAGAGTAATGTTTCAGGTCTGTTTATGGTGTAGGAGGATTTTTGTGAACTGGTTGGTACCCTCTCTCTTTCCACTTACCCTAGAGTTCTGCTGGATGATGCCTAGCTAAGTATCCTGTTTTCCACAATAGCCAATTAAAGCCCATTTCTGGGTGATCCCCAGAAATTTGTATTTAGAAACATGCCACCTCTGAATCAAAGTGTCTTTGATTGAGACATCTTTGAACTACATTTCCCAGAATGATTCACTCTAAAATTCGGGGATAATAGTAAAAAGTTTCCTGAGCTTTGCTCTGAATATGTAATTTTAATTCCTTTAATCAACTGTTGCAGATGGCTGATAAAGCTAATGTTTCATGGACAGCTTCAGCACTTGCAGTCACTCACCTTGCTTCCATCCTTGAAATCTGGAAGACATCCATAGCCTCCATGTAAAATCTTTTTCTTGATTCCTTCCACATTTAGCAGGTAAGTTTCTTCCATGGTTGAGTCACTCACAGATCTTTCTTCTTTTTCCAAGATAATTCTGGTTGATTAGTTCCTCATTTTATATTTCACTAGGTCAAATGGATTTACTTCTACCTGTTTGCCCTGCTTGATCTATTTTGCTGAACTGCAAAATTCTGAATTCTAAGAAGTAGAGTTGGTGTCTCCTGAAATCACAACTGACTTTGTAGAATTAAACAGGAGTCCCACTCTTCAGAGACCCCTTTCAGAGGCTGAAGAGATCTCCCCAGCTCTGACCACCTCTGATGCATTGAGGAAACTGCATGCTATTAACTCTGCCTTCCCTTCCTGATCCTCTCCTTGTCCTGCCAGGTTAATCCAGGATTTGCCTTCTTTGTATGTTTGAAATTAGATTAGGTTATTTAATAAACAGAGGCTGCCCCCAATATCTTTCTAGACGATGCAAGAAATATCTTGAGGTTAGGACCAGGTCTGAAGTGGTATGTTTGCGTCAGGGCTATAACAGTTCACACCAAGAGCTTGGAAATTATTTAGGAAAGATTAAACTGCTACTCATAATTAGTTAGGGTGGTCAGTGTAGCAAAACAATTTAAAAATCCATTATTCCAATAGCTAACCAATATTATTTTTAAACAATTAATATCTCTCAGTACATTTTAATTAATTTGTATGCTTGGGATAGGGATGTAGCAGTTCACACCAGAGCTTGGAAATAATTTGTGAAAGATTAGTTTGTTACTTAAAACTAGATAAGGTGGTCAACAATTTAACCAAACAATTTAAAAATCCATTATTCTAACCGTTAACATCAGTATTATTTTTAAATAATTTATACCTCTCAGTACATTTTAATTAATTTGAGGGCAAGTGGGTCATTTTGAGGGTGAGGGGCAATTTTTAAGTAATCTCACATTAACATAAAAAATCAATTAATAAATTCATTCTATAGGTTTAACTAATCAGTGTCAGCAAACTGGGTTTAGTAATTTGACATTAATAGATTAACACGTTTCCAAGATCTGCTTCAGACTACAGGTCACAGCTCACACATGCAAATGCTCCTCTGCACATAAATATTCCCTCTACAAAATTATGCCGTGCATAGTCTGCCTTTTGCCATTGCAATTTACATTTACAGTTGTGCATACATTGACCAGAACCTCCCCAAAACCTACCTTTCCATCAGTGGAGCCTCCCCTCCCACAAACATGGCCATTTCCATGTTGCCAGAGAGCAAGAGGATGAGCAGAAATACATCCAGCAATGAGGAAAATGGGTATGGGGGGTGGGGTTACACAGTTGAAAATGTAGGTTTTCAGGGTAGCAACATCTCCCAATGCAGGATCTCAGCTCATATTTTTAAAATGTTATATTCAGTTTTCACACATTTATTTTATAAAAGAAGATTGCTGTGTTTTATTGAACTGCAAGTCACACTGAGATACTATCCGGTTGAAGGACAGGAAAGGGATAAAAGTTAACTGGTACTTTAGGTAAGGAACATCTTAAGCCGATTCCTCTCTGCTTGTTTTACTTTTGAATACTGTTTGATTACATTTGCAGTTCATATAGTGATTCTGATATACAATTTGTATCAATACATGGAAAGAAATGTGATGAGGTTTGCTTACCACATTGTAGCTGCTAGAAGTGAACAGTTTGTTTTGAGCAGATTCCCCTCCAAGAAATAGGAGAGCCATCCAAAGAGGGTATCTTCACTGAGTTATGGCAAAATTCATCCAGACACCATAATTGAAGAAGTATACAAATTAAGATTTGAAGTATGTGAAGTTTTAAATTTAACTGGCTGCTGTTTTCCCCTCTTCATTTTTACCGAGGTACATTTAGGAAAGTATATCATTTCTCCTTTGTCTTTAAAAAAAGCACAACCTAGGCACCACAAAAGTACAAATAAATTATGCAGAAATTATATTTTCTACTAGGTAGATGGAGGCCAGAATTCTGGTGGAGCACTGCTGTACACTACTGCAAAAATAGTTGCACAAATGGTTGCAATCTCTTAGAGGTTGCATAAGTAGTCTCCAGTGCAACTGATAATTTCATAAGCACAACAAACAGCCTCTTATCTTTGATTTGGTGATTGGAGAACAAACTGACTTGTGTAACAGGTGAGCTTAAGCCAGTGGTGCCTGTTGCACAACTGAGGAATCCAGAGTAACTACGGTAGCATATAATTTTGCTGCACTAAAAATGTATAGAATCTTGGCTTAAATGTCTTTCAGAAGAGGTAAAAACAGTAACACCATAATTCCATTTTGTTCTCTCTCTGCCAAGCTTCTTCTGAAAATTGTAAAATAATGCAGCTCATGGAAGATAAAGAAACATAACAGAGATAAGAACAGGGAAGAATAATTAGGAACTGTGATAAGTGGAGAGAAACCAGAAACTATTTTTACTTTCAATGCCCACCCTCCTTCTTTCCTCCTTCAACATTGGAGCTTTTAACTCAGACTGTTACCCCTTTTTGCAATCATAGCTGAAGCCATAAAGATTACAAAGCCACTCCCTTAGGATGAAGAAACTTTCGAACGGACCTTTCCGAACCGTGTGCCACAACACGTTAGTGTGTCGGCTACAATGTGTAGGTATGTCGCACAAACCTAATGGGTGGAGGGGCTGCTTCCCCTGCTGCTGCGGAGTCCAGGCTTGGTGAAGGGGCTGCTTCTGCCGCTGCCACAGGCCAAAGAAGACCACAGCGAGGGCAACGGGTCAGATCCGGGTGGAGGGGCTGCCTCTCCCACCACTGCTGCCCTGTGCCAAGGCCCCAGCGAGGACGGTGGTAGCAGCGGGCCAGGCTTGGGTGGAGGGGCTGCCTCCACTTACTGGATTACTTACTGAATTACTGTGTCGCGAAATGATACATGTCTGAAAAGTGTGTCGCCAACATGAGAAGTTTGGAAAGCTCCGCTTTAGACTGTATGACATATTTACCTACAGCATGGAAAAGACTGTTCACATTGAGTGGGCTTTAAAGAATACACTGGTAAATTGAAAGAGATACAACTTAATTTTATTTTATCTCTTAAAAGAACCCTTTTTGCAGACAACATTAAAAAATTATCACAATACAGGAAGGCAAGTTAGGATGGGAACTCTGTTGTCCTGCTTTGCACAAGCAATACTTCAACCACAGGGGGTAAGTTCTGGCCCTCCAAATGTTTTGGTCTATAATGCCAGCATGGCCAATACTGAGATTTGGGGACTCCAACAAGCAGACTTTGGCACAGCCCACATCTTCTAGACAAGAACTCAATTCATGCCATACTAATATTGGAATACAGTAGAGTCCCGGTTATCCGACGTTCGGCTATCCGACCATCCGGATTAACCAACGTCGCGGCGGCCTGGGGGCGTGGCTGTGGGCATTTCCGTGCCCCCAGACACGCCCGACATGCCCCCAGGCCTGCCCCAACACCCCCCCGACATGCCCACAAAATGGCGGCCGCCATGGGCATCCGGGTAATCCGACCTTTCAGTTATCTGACCCTGCGGCCGCCCGTTTGGGTCGGATAACCGGGACTCTACTGTATGTTTACAAAATTATGAACGTTCTGTGCTGGCTCATGAGAAAGCAAGAAAGCTGAAGGTGTTTTCAGAGACCAAGACTACTGCAAAGACATTTTTGCCTTCAAAAATGAACAGATTTTGTTGTCCAGAGAACTTTCCTCTCTCCAAAATACATGTAGTTTCTATCTGAATGTCTAGTCTATTATCCATACAATACCAGCTTTGGAACAACGAAAAAACCTTGTAGTGACCAGGACCTGCTTGTGAGTCACGGATCCCAGTGAATCAAAAAGTGGAAAATTTGATGTCCAGGACACAAAAGAAATATTCTGGAAGCTTCCAAGTAATGTCACAGTTGCAGTGCTTGGAAGTTCAGGTGTGATCTCACTTCTCCATAAGGGCTTCTAGTTGTTCTTGGAGAGAGGCCAGCTGGACAGAACAAAAAGGTAAGTGAGGAGCCAGAAAATTTTGTCTTCTTAAGATTCACATTCCATATCACCTTCAAAATCATCCCAACATCTTTCAATCAATCCCCTAATCTTCCAGCCTTAACGGAGACGGCCACACCAAAAACCCCAAGCAATACCAGCCCCTCCTCTCAACTCATACTTCATGTTCGAAGTAGCCCCAGCTTTAGGTCACACGCAGTTATGGAAGGACAGGGAAAGGACAGGAGAGTGAGACTGTGACACCAGCACAACGGGAGTAACCATCCTCTCTTGTATCATTTTTCCCAGTCAAAATTCTTCTTGCCCTAAAACTGCTTATTTGTTCCACAGATGAAAAATGCAGAAGTACCCAGGTGTCCATTGTAAAACAGTAACGAAAGCAGAACTCCAACGACATCCATGTCAGAAATAGTTACTTTTTGCTATAGAGTCTCCACAATGTTGGGAAAGAGTGGGACACATCACAGCTTCTTCCTTGCATCCCAAACACCCAAGAGGGGATCCTTCTAAATTCACATCCTTTCCCATACTCCCAGCACTGCAGTACCAAAAGGCTCCTTACCTGTTGCTTCTCTCGCTCCTCCTGCTGTTTGAACTCATCCAGCACAGCTTGGAGGCGGGTCTGGAAATTAACAGTAATAGAAACAAGTTTTAGAACAGAATTATCTTGGTGGCTTACCACAATGCAACAGGGGCTATGTCAACATAAGTCATTTTTAGAGCACTGTGCAAGAATTTCCAGTACCTCCTTCCATAATGCTTTTTTCCTGGCTGCACAGTAGTAGCCACTATACTGGGCACTGTCCTATGGCCAATCAGTGGGGACTAGATACAAAGCTGGGTCTCCAATGTGACTTGCTTCTCCAATGCTGGAAATCAAGTGTAGTCTGGAGACTTGAATGCCACAGAACACAGTGAAAACATCACAGTGTTGCCCTTATCCCCTTCCTCAGCAACTACCTATTCAAGTTCTTTTCCTGATTTCTGGTGAGACAATGAGGCCAAAGTAACTGGAACCTTTTAGCTGCCTCAGAGACAAGAATCTACCTTATAGTAGATCCCTTTCTTTATGTGTCTCAGTTCTGGCTGCTCTGACCACATTTCTCCACTGTCCCAGGCAGGTGTCTTCACCTGGCACCTGTTAATCTGGCCCTTTTCCAGCTGAAGATGCGAGTGACTGGCCCTAAGACCTTCTGTAAAACACATGTCTCCTACTGACCTACAGTCCTTCCCAATGAGTACTTCCTTCTCTGCTGAATGGATGCCTCATGATTACACACTTTCTCTAATCTCTGCTGAACTGAGCAGGCGTCTAGAGATAAAACATGGACCATGATGCTGGATTCACCTTGAGTGCCAGGTTCTCTACTTTCATGATGAGATCTTCTTGGCGCTTCCTGCGCTCTTGGGTCTCCTGCAGCTTGCCTTTCAGGTTGTCAATCTGCTTCTGGATTCCCATAGCTGAAAGTCAAAACAGATCATTTGCTTTTTCCAATCATAAACCAAAGTATCCTCTGACACATTCCAGTTAACCACCCAATCTGGCTTACATCTATTTTTAAAGAACTGATCCTACATATCAATTTTTCTTCAGTATTGTTAATATAATTGCCTAGTTTTCCTCTCTTTTCCTCTGATAAGAAACTGATGTGCTTTGCCAAAGACAGAGATATATCAGTTAACAGTTGGACTTTTTTATTT
Source organism: Iguana delicatissima (assembly GCA_948472985.1). Lineage (NCBI taxonomy): Eukaryota > Metazoa > Chordata > Lepidosauria > Squamata > Iguanidae > Iguana > Iguana delicatissima. The sequence continues at coordinate 287,995 of CAOKZL010000631.1, read as the reverse complement.
TCCAAAAAAGGGTGATTAACTCTTTTAAGAAGCTTCTAGGGCAGCATCCAGTACCCTGTGAAACCCACTGGAGAAACCTTCTAGGGCCTTCACTTAATGTCAGCAGACTACTCTTTCTATATTCTGTCTCAAGATTGTGATCATTAAGACACTTAACTTCAGCATATATCAATCTCTTCACCTCACCCACACCCGCTTTTTGGTAACACCTGATGAAAAGAACTAGAGAGGAAGAAAGACTGCATCTGTGCTCTTTTGGAAAGCCTAATGAAGGTATTATCCTAAAGGGGATCTTGAGGCCTTCTCATAGGTTCCAGGCATCTAACCTATCTGGTTGGCCCCTTCATTTTCTTGCTGCTGTCCATCTGTTACATTCATCTTCCCCTGCAGCCTCCTCTCCAAATCTTCTTCTGTGTCCATGATGTTCAGGTCCTCATCATCATGACGATCCCGCTCATCTTCATCACTGCTAGTGCTGCTGACATCCTTAAACAGTTCCCGGAGTTCATCATGTTCTACTGGATTGAAGCAGAAGAGAACTGAATGGTAGGGCACTGTAGCTGACATGCCCCTAATATACCTTGTAACAATTTTTCTAGAAGAATTCTGTTAACCCTATAACTTCATCTGGTAACCTCCTGGATGACTTTTTTTCCCCACACCCCCAACCTTTTTCAACAGAAGAAATTTTCCATCCACTCTTCTCCAAGCAGGCCAAAACTGAGTGTAAAATTCTGTACCCAGAAGCCTCTCAGCCAATGAAAACATGGCCGTTTTAGGAGTAAACAAGAAAGAAGAAAAATCACTGGCTGATCTCTTATCCCAGCACACAAAGGTTGTGATTAGCCAAGCTACATAAATGTTTACAATCAACATCTATATATCAGCAAGCTGGAACATACAAACAAAGGAAGCTGACCTATACTATTGATCCATCTAGCCCAGCATGGCTTACCCTAGTTGGCAGCAACTCTCCAGTACCTCAGGCCAAATAAACCCCAAACTCTCCTGTCATCTAGAAGCAGACCCATTTCAGTGGAGGTGTGGACTGAGTCTGGCAACTTCTGCAAATACCATTAAGCTATGGACCCCCTCTTCAGTTGAGGGCTATTGCAAATTGGAAAGTACCCAAAGAGCCATGGCCTTGTTTGTGTCCAGACATCCTGGGAGAAGAAATATCCAGACTGGTGAGAGAACCATGGTTATCAGCTTCTTTTGTTTCATCTTCAGCAATGACTTCCCAGCCTGAGAGCAGGAATGAAAGAGTCAAGAGAAAACCAGTTCGATGGGAAAGTGTCCTTTGAAAAAATGAAAATAAGAGACAGCCAATGGGATGTAGTGGTTTGAAGGCCGGACAAGGACTGAGAGACCAGGGTTCAAATCCCCAGTTGGCCTTGGAAACCCACTGGGTGAACTTGGGCAAGCCACATCCTCTCAGCCCCGGAGGAAAGCAAGAGCAAAGCCCCTCTGAATTAATTCTGCTAACAAAATCCCATGAGAGGTTCACCTTAGGATCTCCGTAGGTCAGAAATGACATGGAGGTGCACAACAATACAACAACTTTGGAAAATGAAGTATCTACACCAAACAAGATCATCATCATCATCCTCTTCCTCTTATTTATTTATTGATTGATTGATTGAGGCTGTATTTATACAATTTGAGAGTGTGCCAATTAAAGTTCAACTCCCAAACTATCATTTAAAGGAGACAGAAGGATGAGAAAGGTAAAGAGTAAGGGTCTTATAGACAAAAGGCAATCCTATTTTTAAAAAAGGATACGGACACTGACAGCTTCAGCATCTGTGCTCAGCAGGCGTTTCACTTCCTTCTCCACATCTGGAGACTCAATGTACTGGACCAGGGAGAAGAAAAAGAGTGATATTATATATTCACAGGTTGATTGCTTCCTTAGTTGAGGACATTCCTTTCTCATCCTCAAACTCATTATAATTTCTCTCTCTGTCTCTTTGGAATAGTTGCAGGAGATTTAAGGCAAAAAGGTACCAAGGTTTTTTTTCCCCCGAAAAAAACCCTACAAAGCACCTTCAGAAAAAGTACTTAGTGCCTTCTGGCTGCTAGGATTCTCATAAAGAATGCTGAACAAGACAGATATGGTACAATCAGGGACTTCTTGTGATTCTTAAGGAGCAGACGTTCTGGATCTTAATTATCTATTCTGCATCTTAATTATACATGTGTTAATCCTACAGAGGTCCTTATGCCTGTTCAAAATACAATACCAGCAAGTCACCAGATTTTTAGGGTTTTTAAAATTTATTTACTTTTTAAATGAGACCAAGCAAAATCTGTCAACCTAATTCCACTCACTGCATAGCTTTAACACAGGCTATGCACTGTTCCACAATTTAAAAAAAGTTCACAATTATCTACTATGTAATCTCTAAAAAAAAAAAAACACGGGGAAGGAAACAGCTGCCAACACCTGTCTTATATGAAAGAAGGTCTGTGCAAGCAGCTTCTCCAGGAAGATTGCTTGTTCATAAATCTGAAATCCTCAGTGCAATGAACAGACACTATAGCAAGTTAACATTCACGTAAAACTGAGATGCATTCCAGAAATAATCCTGCAGTGCTCATGTATCTGGAATTTTAAGGTCCTGAATAAAAAACACAGAGTCTTCAAATTCTACAAAGACTTAAAAGTGCACTGTGGCATAAACTTGTAGAATCAGGAGCCTGGTTCATGAGATATACGACTTCCTAAATGCAACTGCTCTGGGAAAGGCTCACTCTGAAAAGAAAACATCAGAATCTCAGGCAGAAAACCAAGCGAGGCAGAAAATATTACTTATTTCACTGATAAAATTTTGCACTTATTTGCATTAGCAAATCTTAGTAGAAAATTTAAAAAACAGTCTTTCTGCAGCACTGATTGTTTTCCATTCTATTAAGTGGCATTTTGAAAGCATCCAGGAAACTCCAAGGACATAATTTCTACAACAGTTTAAAAAAAAATCATAGAGTACCATTTTTCTTCACTTCACTTCCCATATACATTATAATCTTAACTCTAACACATAACAGTAATGATGCAGAGACACTGCGACTCACCTTCTTCTTAGCTGTCTTCCTGAACCGCCTTTTTCTCACATTCTTCAGTGGGAGAGTAACTGGAAGAAAACATCCAAAATAATTATACTAAGTAGAAGATATTGCTGAAGGGCAGCTATGCTGCTAAAGAAAGAAGCCAGCTCCTGAGGGGTTGGCAGAATGGAGGACAGCATTCTTCACGCCCACACACATGGTCTTGACAGCAGTGACAAACAATATCCCATACCCTTTAAGATGAATGAAAGGACACTGGGGGAAGCTTTAGCTAATTTTCAGAAATAAAGATGTACAGGTAGATATTTCTTCTACTCACTGCCATGATTCCAGATGAACTTCTTCTCTCTGTCCTTGTCTTTTTTCTTGTTGGCTTTTGGATCAGTACTTACAACTGGCTCTTCCACAGCAGGATAGAGTTCCCCATCCACAGTGCACACAAGCATCTGAAGGCCCCAAAATAAAGAAGAAAAAAACAGTAAGTGTTATATATGCATCACAGAATAATAGCATTGAAAGAGACCACATTCCAGATGAGGTCTGACCAAAGCAGAATAGAGTGGTACTATTACGTTCCTTGATCTAGAAACCATACTCCTATTGATGCAACCAAGAATTGCATTGGCTTTTTTGACAGCCACATCACACTGCTGACTTATGTTCAGCTTGTGTTCTACTAAGACTCCTAGATCCCTTTCACATGTTGTCCAGCCAGGTGTCTCCCATCCTATATTTGTACATTTCATTTTTTCTGCCTAGGTGTAGGACTTTACATTTCTCTCTGTTGAAATTCATTTTGTTAGCCTTGGCCCAGCTCTCCAATCTGTCAAGGTCATTTTGAATTTTGATCCTGTCCTCTGAGGTATTAGCAACCCCTCCCAGTTTGGTATCATCTGCAATTTTGATCAGCACGCTCTCTATTCTAAGCATGGAGGAGAAGAGAACAAACCAATCCGTCAATAAGTGTAGGAACAGCAGTATATGAACTTAACGGAAGTTTGTAGAATCAACCAAACGCCAATATAGTCCAGCATTCTGCTCTCACAGCAGCAAAACAGATGCCCACAAACAGGGCATGAGGGTAACAGCGCCTTCCCACCTGTGTTTCCCAGAGGCATACTGCTGCTGATACAGGAGATTATATAATAGCCATAATAGTTAATGGACATTATCCTCTGTGAATTTATCTAATCCTCTTTTAAAGCTATCCGGTATCTGCATGCAGGTCTCAGAGACCTACTGAATTCAGGAAATTCTCACACTCAAGATAAGGATAAGATGTTATACATCAAAAATAATCTACAAGTACTTCCAGGCTTCAGAGCCTGGAAATGTTACTTTTTGGACTGTAACTCCTGAGTTCCTTGCAGCCCCCCAGAATGGGACTGTGGGAGCTGTACTTGTAAGCTGAGATCCCGCTGAGAGCCAGCATTAAAAACATAACAGCATGCCAGGATAACTCAGCAGGATTGCAAAGAAACCAAAGTATTCAGCCAGGTGGTGGAAAGATGGAACTGCACCCACCTGTCTTTCTGCAAGCTTCACGGACTGTTACACAAGCTGAGAAAAAACTTAAGTAAAGAGCTCTCAAAGGCATCCTTTGCAAGCCAGTAAAAAACCCAACTGCTAGGGTAACTGGCTGGTTAGGAAATCTAATGCCTCAATAGGATTCTAGCCTTTAAAAGTAATTTTCCAACCCTTTATTCTGATACATAAATGTTTCAGGAAGGGTGTTGAAAGGTTCTGGCATCTGGTCGCCTTAATGGTGGATGCGATTTAGCTAACTCCATTAATCACATACCCCTGAAATGCTGTGTCTGACAAGTGAGGCTTTCCCTGTCAAGAAAGTAGGCTCCCCGATACAGAGGGAGCCCGAAGACTCTGCACAAGCCAGGACTGGGTCCCACAAAGTGGCCACTCAGGAATGGAGTTGCCACAGGGGTCCCAGGACTCTAGGAGAATCGCACAATTCAGTGGAGCTGGGGGGGAGGTGAGGGTATCTCAGCCCCCAGATGGACGGTACATTTCAGCACCTGGAGCTCTTGTATGTAAATAATTCTTTTTGCTATATTTTTGCTTATGGAAAACAAGAAGTCCCTTGCTTGCTGCAGCTATATTTCGCCTATTGTCTTAAAGCCCTGTTGCACTTGAATTTAAAGAGACAGGACTTTTTTTTAAATCACTATAGCATTATAGGAGAACAAGTTAAATATTTAATATTTAACATTTTTTCTGATGTTGAACAGTCTGTACTGTTTGGCTCTTACTTTATGGTTTTGGATGTGGATCATAGTACTGGACTTATATTAATTATATAATGGGACTTTGTTTTTATTACTAAGACAATCATATTGGATGGAATTGTTAAAATTATTTTCCCAGTCTGTCTGATGCATGGTGTTAATTTTAACATCTCTGGAAAAGCTTACACCTCTCCTGTTATCAGATGTTTTAAGTACACAGCCTTATTGTTTTGGAATACATGACATATTTAATAGGATTTATTATGGCTTCTGTCTTGGATTGTGACATTCAAAGTAGAAATGACCTAGGAAAGTCTGAAGAGATACCTCAGTACTTTGGGGGGTGTTTTTTTTTTACTAAATTTAGACAAATTAATCTATCTACTGAGGAAAAGTTTGATGAGTTTACAGAACAACTGTCACAAGTGTCACAAAAGCTTGGTCAAGTATCACAAAAGCTTAACGACTGCTTAGACAAAGATGAGGAGTTTAAAACCCTACAGATGCCTGAAGTGACACGTTGGCAGTTTGAGAAAAAAGAAGATACAACACAATCTTTGCAAGACCTGATTGTGACTTGGTGTCTACATAAAATGAGACAAATACTCAGCAAAGTAGAGAGAGAGTCAACACAGTTGATTTTGGAAAAATGAAGAACATAAGGGATGTCACAACCCAGTTTACAATTGTGAAACTGAATGGGTAACTTGGACTGTGAACTGATTTCATTTTGGAGAACATATGACAACTAGCCAGTGAGATGACAAGCTTCATCTGGAAAAAAAAAGAGAACAACAATTTATTGATGGACTTACTAACGGATGAATCCCCAAGGAGAAATGTTCTTTTCAGTGGGGACCGATCTGAAGCACTGGCTTTTACGTGTAAAGATAAAAGACACAGACTATGCATGATTGCATAGTCTCTATTATCACAAAAAGAGTAATTGGAAAATAATAATAATTTTACTCTGTTGTTTTTAAAGCTGTTTACTATATAATGTTCATTTTAAGAATTACTAATTTTAATTTTAATATAGAACAATAATAAGGTATAAGGTATAAGATACTAATGAAGTGGGAGGATAAAGCAGTAGAAGACAAGTTGTCTGTTGTCTTTTTCTTTTAGGAATGTTTAGGGAAGTATACATAATACGGTTACCATCAGAGTACACAGGAAAAGGATGATGAGCTATTAATGGTAACAGTTTTAAAACTAACTAGCCATATGACAATAGAATGTATTGGATGTTTATGATCTTTTGCAGTTGTTGAATTTCAGCTAAGTAATATTTTCCCTTCTCTTAGGAAGGAGAGGTTACTATTTTCTCAGTTTTTGAGATTTTACTAAGGCAGTCACCGCTTTCCAGGTGGAAGTTTCAAGGTTTTTGTAATAATTGTTGTCTAATTGCTTTATTGTTGTGGTTTCCCCCCACCTACCCTATCCCTTCCCCCTTTCCCCCTATATTATTTTCCCCTTATATTGTTGTAAGTTATGTGTTATAAGTTTAGTTTATTGTCTTATGTTGAATTTAGTATATATGTTTTTCTGCTAATAAAAATATTTTTAAAAAAGGTATTAATGATCAATTAAGTTTTTTTTAAGTGATACTTGACAAGCAAGTTAGAATGTTATTAACAACTTATTTAGAACTACTAATTACTGACTAATTTTGTACGTTTAGATTTGCTATGAAAATAAATAATAGGCAACAAGTATTAACTCCAAATTTATTTTGGGATCTAATGATTAGTTGTTACAGCTGATCACTATTTGCTGTTGTTAGCAGGGATGGGAACCAATCTTTTAGATATGTGTAGTTATGTTGTAATTTAGTTTGATATTTGTAGTCCCATTATTTTTTTTAATATTATACTGTTGTGTAGTTTAGTTTTATAGATTATTTATTTGTATTGTTTTGTTTTTGTAGTGAAACTGTGTTTTTTTATATTGCTTTTCTTTGCTGCTTCCTTGTCTCCTTTTATTATTCAAAACAAAAAAACAAAACAAAAGAAGGGTGCTGAAAATGTGGCCCCATAAGAATGGAGTGGGTCATTATTCATACTGATAGACAACCACAGCACCTACCTGACAAATATCTGCAGTCTTATAGAAAGTTTTCTTATCAATGGTTTTTAAGCTCTCAATTATGCAGGGCAAGTCCACCAGCTTGGCAGCTAACGGGACACGGTCAACTCGCACAATCCCATGGCGGCCATCCCCTGCAGATAGATGTGAAAATATGGTATCTCTATGTGCTGTTTATCAGAAAAAGCTCAAATTGGTGGGTATTTTATTAACGGTTTAGTTCTGCCTCTCAGCTGGTTCACACATGCAAGTAAGTCACTTGGATTACTGTACCACCCAATGGTGACCTATAAATGCTGATCAAAGAAGCTCCTCACATAACCTCAAGCATAGTATTTTTCAGAAGAATCATACACTTTTGGCTGTCAAGCAGCAAATGTACAGAAAATCATATGATGTACACTACATGTACACCTGACCAAGGTTTAAAAGCAATATGAAGGATTAGACAGACGAGACATTTTTACTACTTCCATTTACAAAAGGTTCTCGTATTCAACATTTTCACTGCTTAGAGCAGAAGTGGACAATTTGTGGTTGTCAGGATGTTAGACTGCAATTCCCGCCAGCGTAGCTGACACAGAGGTATGATGAGACTTAGAGATCAACATCCGGAGAGCCTGAAGCTCTTCTCTGATGTGGTGAATTTAATGAAGTAAGTAGTTGAAAAATTCGACTGCGCCTCCTGAAATTTTTGGTTCAGGTTCCAAGATTTTTGTAATAAATTTGCGCAGAACTTGATTAATATCTCAAGGCCTATGAAATATAATCAGAAAAGCCAAGACAAAATCCCTAGCTGATCTTGTCCCATTACCATGGAGTTCAATGGTGAGCCTGTCCTTCAAGTTGACGCTTCCAGACTGAACTGCCCTCCGCACAGTAGATGCGTATTCCTGAAGAGTTGATAAGATGGATATGGTGAAAAGAGAGATACATTATCTACACCTCCATCAGGTAGCAAGCATAAACCACTTTTCAGTTACTTGTTGCAAGGATCACTTACCGGAGGCAGTCTCAGTATAAACTGGCTCTCCAGTTCATGGGGAACATCGTCCTTGCTCTTACTCATCTTTTGTTCTTATGTGTTCAAAATATAAGAGAATAAAAGGTAAAATTACATTATAGCCTAGCAGTAACTTCTCAAGACCTTTTGCTATCCAACTTGCTGTGCTGCCAGAATTGCAACATAGTGATACACAAAAACACACTCTGCTCACAAGCACCTTATCTGAGGGAACTAGAAAAAAAATTAAGCTACGCACTAAAGCACATTGCAGACTTAAAGTCATTGATGCATCTCAAGGTTTAAGAAACCAAAGCTGCAAGGTGAAAGCGTTTCCCCAACCAATAATGCAGTTTCTTTCCTCCACAGCTTACTCTGAGCTGCAATTTCATACACAAATGAGAACAAAACTTTAAGGCTACAGCATAGCTTTGAGTAGGAGAAGAATTAAGCTAGCAGAAGCCATTCCCTTCTCTTTGACCCATATTTTGAAAAAGCCATCATTAGTTCTTTCAAATAAGGTGTGATCTGCAGCATAGAAATTCATGCTTGATCACAGACAGGAGCATTACAAAGGAATATAGCTACCATAAAATACAACATTGCAGTATAAAGCATAAGGAGAATGCAGCCATTGGAGCAGAGAACCTTTCATTATGAGAGAGCCAGGTGTTGATTTTGAGCCAAGAAAATGTAGCAATCCACTCCCACCAAACCAGTGAAGATAGCGACACCACTGAGTTGTATTCTCAGCAAAAGATGACAAGCGATGCCATCTTCTGACAGGCTGTGTGCTCCATTGTTTCAAATCACTGTAGTTCATCATGCTTTGTGGTTCTCTTCCCACAACCCTGCCCCAAAGGCTTGCAATTCTTTTTCACATAATTTCAGAAAGGCAGAATTAATCTTTGCCATTAGGTCAGCATATTCCTTCTGCTAGAGAGAGCTACAGAACCCAGTGCCATAGAAACAGAAAAGAACAAATGCATTACTTGTAGATGCCATCTCTCCTCTTCTTGCTTCACACAAACGTTTATAAAAACTTGAACCATTCAAAAAAAACTAAACATAAATGCAGAAAAAAAGAGTTAAAAGAAAAGAAGAATGACTGGAGATTAAACACACAAAATGGCTAGTTCTGTCACTAGGAACAAGATGATGTTATAGCAAGCAAAATATGGATGATTCCTTTAAACTCCCGTTAGAACTTAACTCTACTAGGGGGCAAGAAAGCATTTGCTCACTAATTAGATGATTCTCAGATATTTTGCTGATAATAATTATGAAACTTTCATGCAGGTATAACAAAAATTCAGGCGCTGTCTTTCACATCCAAAGTCCCAGAATGTTTGGGGTCACAATATCTGAAGCACTGCCTCCTTCCATGATTTATTATTATTACTAGAAGCTTCTGGTAAGTCATGTATTTTCCACCCTCTATAGAGGCTAGGTTCATGGGTACTTGAGAGAGGGTCTCCTCAGTAACAGAACTATGTTTACAGGACTCTTTCCCATGAGGTGTGACGTTGCTTCCTTTATTACTTTGCTTTAGACAGGCAGGATAGTCTCTTTTGTGGGGTTTAATGCTTTGTAATGCTGTTTTCAACCATGCTGATTTAACAGATATCTAATATAGTACAACAATCAGCAGGAAGATAAAGCATGGTTAAGATCCTGCTGTCCCTCTAGATATCAAGAGATTATTATTCCTAACATACCTTGCCACTGGCTAGGGCTGATAGAATTGGAGCTCAATAGCATCTAGAGGTCCACAGGTCCCCCAGCCCTCATAAAGTAAAATCTGGTATGGTCCTGCAGCAGATTGGAGGTACAGTTCTGAACTGGGATGTTCAAATCAGCCCCGGCCCCTTCCTTCCTCTGTGAGGAGGAGACCATGAAACTGACTTACATTACAGAGCTGTTGTAAGGAGTACAGAAAGACAGTCTACCTCACAGTATGTTGTGAGTGGAGATGGGGAGGGCAAGAAGAAGAAGAGGCAAGACAAAAATGTAAGAAATAAATATGCAAAGTGCTTTGAATATCCCAGGGTTGTTTATTTTCCTACATACTGATGCTAATTATTATTTAAAATATTTCTAGGGTTGTTGCCCTATTTTATCATAATGCAGCATGTTTACTTTTACAGACTGCAAGTGCTCCCTGCCAGACAATGAAATTATAAAAACATGATCTTGTAAAAATAAGCACAGTAGCAGTATCTATACCACTCAATAGCATTCAAATGGGGCATTAAAATCAAAGAACAACAGAAAACCATTTTTCTGTTGTATCCATAGTATTGTGGAAGAAAGAGGCAGATTCACTCTTGAATTTTTCAAGAATGAAGCTCTCTCTGAACACCAGAAATACAGGATCTCGCCTGTGTATTCCAAATTAATCTGGAAAAGACTGAATTATCGCTTTTATTATTATTAAACTCATTTATATCCCACCTTTCTGCTAATAACAGGACTAAAGGCAGCTAATATTTAAAACATGGTATGAAAACATTTATAAAAATATAAATATAAGATTTTAAAAGCAATTAAACGATTTATAATATTAAAACCGTAGGCATTAAAAATATTAACATTCATTAAAAGACTACAGACAAACCTTAAAAACACCACTGCACAGCATCAATAGCTCAATTTTAGTCACTTCCTAAATTTGACGGCATAAAAATATTTGACATGCTGACAGAAGGAGACCAAGGATGGGGATATGCTGGCCTCCCTAGCTGAGGGAGTTCCAAAGCCACCAAGAACGTCCTCTTCCTTGTTCCCACCAAACCTCAGAAGATGGTGGGACTGAGAAAAAGGCCTCTCCAGATGATCTTAGAGCTCTAATAGACTCAGGGAGATACAGTCCTTCAGTAAGATGCTATCTCATAGAAGGTCAGGGCATCACTCCACTTGGACGACTCCTTCTAAGAAAATAATTTTTGGCTACAGTTTGCCAAGACCTGGACCTGGGGCCTTTAAAACAGCACACAACAGGTGCTGCTCTATCCTTCTTTGCCTCACCATAAATGGTTTAAATTTCTCTAACCAGTAACAACCCTGTTTCAGTCTGGGATGCAAAAATGTAGAGAAGTACCTACTGCGTAAATCTGCACATGCGTTACAATATTCAGAGGAGACACTTCTCTGAGCACCTCCAGTGAGAAAAATACGTTGTGCATTTTACGGGGCCTTTAGAATTCTCAGCCAGAAAGCTCTTTGCCTGGACAGTTGCTGTAGAGATGAGGCCTAGCAGCAAGGAGGAGGGCAGTGTATTCCCCCAGCCACCCAACCTCTGTATGTTAATAACTCTGAATATAGATTGGATTGGGGCACATGGGGGTAATTTACAGGTACTACACAAGGCAGTTTGGGGAGTTAGAGACAGGAGATCTCAAATCTAACAAGTATTGCCTAGGAGAAAAAAAACCTGGGGGACACAGGTTAGTTAGTTACCTAGAAAACAGGGAAGCTTAAGACCCCTCAGAAGCCTTCCTAGGGACCTTCTGCAGGGCTGGCTCCTCTGTACACACTGGGCAGTGAGGACTTCTCAGGATCACGAAAAAAGCAAGAGAGCTGGGGCGGGGGCTGAGGTACCTTCTCGGGTTGCTCCTTGGGGGTGGGGGGCGACCCCTAAATGAGAGAGCGGAGAGGAGACGCCGCGAGAGAATAGGAAAATATCGGGGGTGGGCAGGCTGCTGGCACGGCAAGGTCTCTTTCTCTATTTGGGGGCGCTTTTGGAAGGGTCAGGCCTGGGTGGAAGGGAAAGCCGCAGGCTTGCGGAAAGCGGCGGAGGGAGGGAGGGAGGGAGGGGGGGCGACTGCGGAGGCCTTTCCGGGCGGCGGGGAGGCCTGTCGGGGCCTGGCTCTGGGGGCGCCCTGGGGCGGGGCGGGGCGGGGGCCCGCCGCCCCTCCTGAGCTCGGGAAGGCCGGGCCTACCTCCGGCCCGGCTCGCTCCTTCCCGCTCCGCCGTGACTCACCAGCCGGTCGCCCAAGCAGCCCAGTCAGGGGCGGAAGCCTCGGCGCGGCGGAAGCGGAACGGGCGGCGTCAGCCCCGAGGAGAGGACGGGGCCCCGCGCCGAGGCAGGTAGGGGCGCCCCGGCACCCCGGCTCTGTGCGGCCCCCCCACAGCCCTGGGAGAGGGGCGGGGGCAGGCGCCCGAGGCAGGCGGGCCCCGCGCGGCTGCTTACCTCTCGAGCGGGGTGGGGGGCGCTGGCGGGCTGCGCTGGGGGCGCGCCTTCAGGCAGCGGGGCTTTTTGTGCCACGCTTGGTTAGAAGAGAAAGGAGAGTCACTTGTGCCGAAAGTAGAGGGTTGTTTCGCGCAGGATTCCATAGGATGTTGAAAGTGGAATGATAGCGCTGTAACAGTGTAGTGCGGCCATGGCCTAAGGCGCCCCTGTCAGGGGGTCCTCTAGGTTCGCTCCGCAGGGGTTTGCCCTCGCCTTCCTCTGAGGCCGAGAGAATGCGCGGCTAGCCCGCGGTCGCTCAGGGGGTTTTCGCGGCCCAATGGGGATTCGGGCCCCGGCCTCCCTGCGCCCCAGGCCAAAGCTCAGGCCACTGCGTCAGCCCGGCTGCCTGCGAACTGGAGGCGCCGCTGAGGGCGGGGCCGGGCCGGGCCGGGCGGGCGCGAGTTCGAGGAGTCCTGGGCCTGGAGGGGAGGGAGGAAGCGCGGACGGCCGGGTCCTCTCCCGCCTATGCTTGCTCAACAAATGATCAAATCTGTGTGAAAGTTAAACCTGCACATGTGGAGGGCTGACTGTACATTTTGTGTGATATGAATTTTAAAGCTGTATCTGTTTTAACCTTTTAAGCCTCCTTGAATCGCAGTAGTAATAATAATAATAATAATAATAATGACGATGATGATGTTTGTTTGTTTAACTTTTCCGTTGCAAGATTTTAGCTTAACTTTTTTTAAAAAATGGTTGTAAGCCACTTTGGGTCCTGTGTTGGGAGAAGGCCAGATTATAAATTAAGCGAACAAAATAAAAACAATGTATCATTGTTGCATGACTGCTCTTTAAAACAAAAGTCTAAACAGCTGATCAATCTCTCTCTAAACTTAAAGGTGACTGGGATGGAAGGCTTAACAGAACGTTATGACTTCTACATTGGATTGGGCTTAGCTGTCAGCTCCAGTCTGTTCATTGGAGGAAGTTTTATTCTGAAGAAAAAGGGGCTTCTGAAACTGAATGGCAAAGGCTCTGTCAGAGCAGGTATTGGCACACCTATTAGCCATGGATGGAAAAACCCAGATACCTAGTTGCCCAGGACCTTGACATGTTTAGCTGGGCAATGTTCTGGTTGTACTTAAAGGTTACTTTGGGCTTCTGTTGCTCTTTTTTTCCCAGGCCTTGGAGGCCATGCGTACCTGAAGGAATGGCTGTGGTGGGGAGGATTGCTGTTCAGTAAGTATCTCCATGCAAGATTGAATAGCTGCCATGCACATTTAGGCAGCCATATGTATTGTCGCTTTGTTGTTGTGTGCCGTCAAGTCATTTCCAACTTACAGTCACCCTAAGGCAAACCAATCACAGGGTTTTCTGAAGCTAAGAGTGTGTGATGTTCCCAAGATCATCCAGTGGGCTTCTATGGCCATGCAGGCAAACTCCAGGCTCATAGTCCAATGCTCAAACCACTTCTCCATCTCCTGTATTGTCTCTACCTGAAAGTTATTTGACTTTCAGTAATGCCTCATGTTCTTTGATGTGAGGGGGTCCTTTCCCATAAAGCGGTCTCACTAGGCTTAGTAATTAATATCATACACTGACAACTTGATGGAAAAAGAAATGATTTTTGCTTTCCCAACTTGGTACAAGTAAAGTGGCTAACAGCTTTGTAAAAGTGAGACCAAAATTGCTGTACATTAGCTATGTTGCATCTCTGATGGAGTAATTCTTTCTTACAGTGGGAATTGGAGAAGCGGCCAACTTTGCTGCATATGCTTTTGCCCCAGCAACACTGGTCACTCCTCTTGGAGCACTAAGTGTTTTAGTTAGGTAAGTACAATGTGCTAGGATGCTTTTCAGCTTCCAAAACTGGAGTGGCAGCTTGTTTTTAGACTGGAACTCTGATCCATCCTAGACATTGATAAGGAGGAATGAGGAGAGTTGCTGTTCAACATCCAAAGAGTTACCCTTGCTCTAAACTGTTGCCCTGGAGACCAGGTATCTGTGCTTACATGTTCTGATCCCTTCCCACAAATGCTGTCTTTCTTTCTGTAGCGCAGTTTTAGCCTCACACTTCCTGAATGAGCAGCTAAACATTCATGGGAAGATTGGCTGTATCCTGAGCATTCTAGGCTCCACTGTGATGGTAATCCACGCGCCCCAGGAGGAAGAGGTGTCTAGTCTGGATTCAATGGCAGAAAAACTAAAGGATCCAGGTATTATAATTTCTCCTCTTCTTTTCTGCGTCATGAAAATATTAGTAGACGAGAAATTAAGGAATCTAATATTCTTTCCCAGCCTATAGTCAGTAACCTGTGAAAAAGGGGTACTTATAGTGTGTGTGCATGTCCTCTCCCAAACCCTACTTTTGTGCTTAATGATATTTATTTTAACTTCTTTTGCCATAACAATGAGGTGAGAATTCTAAAGCACTGTATGCTGACAATTTGTACACATTTTGTTACTAGTAACAGAAGAAATCACTAGTTTTGGTCAGTCCCTGTGCAGAGTTAATTTCTCATACATGTGTCTTTATTTGTTATTCCGTGACTCTCCCAATATTGCTGTTTATAGGCTTTGGCTATTAAGGAGATTGACTTTCCCATAATCTAGATCTTGAGGGCTAGTCCAAATCATTCTGCAGTCAATGATTTAGACCAGCTCTTGTCAGCCACCCCATCACTCGAAAATTGCTGAGGGATTCAACAGCTTCAATTTGTTTTGTTCCAAAGATGTAAGCACATATATAGCCCGTATTTTAATAGTTTTTCTTCAGCACTATCAACATCATCAAAATCAGTGCTATATTATGAAAAAAAAAGGACTTTAGACCAGGCTGCTGAGAAGGAGGCTGTTACTTAGTACATTTTTGGAGGGGAAATACATGACTGCAGCAGTGCTGTATTTCAGAAATTGTAGGCTTTGATCAGGATGAATTTCCATCACTGAAAAAATAAATCAGATACAAGACCTATTATAAACCATTCTCAGCCATTATACAGCCTTTCTGCAGGTCACTGATGGGAGCTCAGAGAGCTTTTGTGGCCCACTGTTTGAAAATTGATGATCTTGGGGGGGAAAGGCTGAGCCTTGAAAAAATAGTTGTGCCTAAGATTACAGATAGTCATGGCCTTTTCTTTCCCTCCAGGGTTCATAGTATTTGCTGTGTGTGTGTTGTTGAGTTCAGTCCTTCTCATCTTTGTGGCTGGGCCTCGCTATGGACAGCGCAACGTTCTGGTGTATATTCTGATCTGCTCTGCCATTGGTTCACTCTCCGTCTCTTGTGTCAAAGGCTTGGGCATTGCTTTGAAAGAGCTGTTTGCTGGGAAGCCTGTCTGGAAGGAACCATTGGGCTGGGTGCTCTTGGTTTTCCTTGTAATTTGTACCAGTGTCCAGATAAACTACCTGAACAAGGCCTTGGATATCTTCAACACCTCTGTGGTCACACCCATCTATTATGTCCTGTTCACCACAGCTGTTATGACGTGCTCTGCAATTCTGTTCAAGGAGTGGCAGCATCTTGTGCTGATGAACATCATTGGCACTATAAGTGGCTTTCTCACCATAGTCCTTGGCATCTTCCTTCTGCATGCTTTCAGAGACATCCCTTTCACTGCAGACCTACTACCTCTGTTCCTGAAGCATGATCAAACAAATATGCATATGGCTGCTTGGAGAAGTGGGGGCAGGCATCAGTCTTGTCTTCACCAGCCCCTTCTGGACCCAGAGTATACCAACAGGACAGGGACAGACAAAGCAGAGGAGCAGTCTGGCCAAAATTTATGAAAACTAACACATTTGCCTTTTGGGTAATAACACCGCACAAACACTCTACAACCAGCTTAAGTGGTCTTTGAAAGAACCTCTCAAGGCTGCTGCTGCTTTCCACTACAGAACTGGGATCAGATGCCAAATACTGAAGCATTTGAGACTATTTTTTCATCAATGAGATTTCACTGATGACATGCTTGACCAAAATAAGAGGACCAGGAGAGCCAAGCTAGAGCTCGGAAGGTGGCAGAACCAGGCTACATCTCACTTGCTGGCCCCCTGTTTCCTTTTTTTCAGGCACCCAAAATGACCTGAAGGTACTATACAGGTGGGAAGGGTAATATACAAATAAGAGAGGTGTGGCTGCCAGATTGACACTTAGACATATTTGCTTAACACCCTCCATATCCAATATCAGCCTTGAAATTACATGGCTTTAAAAAAATCAATTGGAAATAGTTGTGGGGAGGAGGGGGTATCTGTTCAAAAGAAAAACAAAAGGGAATATTATGGAATGGACACAAGTAGAATACAAGAGGGAGGGAAAAAATGCTATTTTCTCTCATCCTGCTCTCCCAGCTCCGAAAGTAGAAGACAAGAGATGGAGAAAATGTACATATGCACAAGAGAAATTACTGTATTTTTCTTCCTCTGGTTCGTTTTAAGAAACAGTTGCATTAACTGGAATGGATGGCAGGCAGGCTTGGGTCTGCTACCTAAAGTAGCTCACTGATGCTACTGGGTGGTTAGTAGGGAGTTTAGCTTTTATATGGGCAAATAACACCTCCTGCAGAATACCCCATGCATTTTGCCAAAATGACAGGGACTTGCTTTCACATATATGCCTAATCTGTTCAACTTCTTTGTGAATGTAAGGACAATGCATTTTAGGTGGCCTTAAGGTTAACATTTTGAAGTATTAAAAGTTTACAAGCTATTTAAGATACAGTATTACTTTGTACTGTACAGCATCTCCAGTTATAAGTGTTGCAGATGTAATATATGTAAAATTGTTTTTAACACTTCAGACCTCCTTGTATCTTTTGCTAGCTGTTTAGGACCACTCTCTCTTTTAGAAGGGCTCATGGGCCCACTCCAGTTGCCTTGCCAACTGTCACCTACAGGGACTTTTCACAGAGCATTTCCTTTGATGATAAATTGAAAATGCTATCCTTTATTCAAAATAGGTCCTTTATTTATACATGTAGAATAGTGCATAACTTAGCTTGTGTCACCATGTGAAGAGCCATTTGGTTTGCAAGTATTTTCCTACCTCATACCTCCTTTGTTTGAGTAGCATGCCATGAACTGGAATAGTCTTGCCTCGTAGCAGAATTGGCCTGGCTAGATGTTACTTGCTTCTCCTAGGAGGAAAAAGCTATAGGATCCATAAGAGATTCACACTGGAAGATCTAGACCAGGGGTGGGCTCATACATTACTCCAGGTGTTGCTAAGCTACAGCTCCAAGCAGTCCTCATTATTGGTTATATTAGCTAGGTCTGGATCACATGACGCCCCCCCCCACACACACATCCATAGCATTTACATCAGATTACCTTTTTTAGCTTCCACATCACACTTCTGATTCATGTTCAGCTTGTGGTCTACTAAGATTCCTGACCTAGATCCTTTTCACATGTACTGTGGTCAAGCCAGGTGTCGCCCACCTTATATCTCTGCATTTCATTTTTTCTGCCCAAGTGTAGTACCTTATGCTTCTCCTTGTTGAAATTCATTTTGTTAGTTTCAGCCCAGCTCTCTGATCTGTTACGGTCATTTTGAGTTCTGATCCTTTTCTCTGGGCTGTTAGCTACCCCTCCTAATTTAATGTCATCAGAAAGTTTGATAGGAATGCCCTCTATTCCCTCATCCAAATCACTGATAAAGATGTTGACTAGCACTGGGCCAAGGACAGAACCCTGTGTCACTTCTCTCCAGGATGAAGAGGAGCCGCTGGTGAGCACCTGCTGGGTTTGGTTAGTCAACCAATTACAAATCCACCTAGCAGTAGCATTGTCTAGCTCAGATTATACTAGTTTAAAGCAAGTCAAAATATAACTCACAATTTTACTATGGACCAAAGTAGCCATCAAGCTCTTGAAACAAAAATGAAACACCTCTCATTACAGAAACTCCAAGCTTTAGTTTCCTGAAGGTTACACTGGGTATGGCATTACCTCCCTTTTGGGGCTGCATAAACAAACTTTGAAAGAATTAAATGGGTCTGCTGAAAATAGATTCTTGCACAAATCTGACTATGCAGTGGGCCAGTTTTTGAAAGGACCATGATTTGATTTGAAACCTAACAGTTTGGATACCCTCTAGGCCACACATCTACTTCTTCATAGTACTACACTGTATTTACCATAAATCTACACACTATGCGGAAAATCTTCAGACAGGAAGGAGGTCTCAAATGGAGTACCTCAGGTTCTCTCCTAGGGTCATTATGCTTCAACATTTTTATCAGTGATGTAGATGATGGGGTGGAGGGAGTCTTTATCAAGTTTGCAGTTGATACAAAACCATGGGGGGGAGTTAACACACTGGAAGATAGGAAAAGAATTCAAAAGGACCTAGGTAAACTAGAAAATCAGGCAGAAATTAATGAAATAAAATTCAATAGAGAAAATTGCAAAATTCTACATTTAAACCACAAAAACCAAATGTACGGATACAGGATGAGGGATACATTGCTCAGCAACATTGTATACAAAAAGGACCTTGGGATTATCAGTCATAAAAGGAATACGAGCCAGCGATGTTATGATGCCACTAAGGCAAATGCTATATTAGCCTGTGTTAATAGAAGCAAAGTTTCCAAGTTGAGGGAAGTAATAGTCCCACTTTATTTTGTGTTGGTCAGGCCTGATCTGGAGTACTGCATTCAGCTCTGGGCTCTTTTTAAGCAGGATACAGACAAGCTGGAGTGAGTTCAGAAAAGGGGAACAAGGATAATAAGAGGTACAGAGAACAAAACATATGAGGAAAGGTTGAAGGAGCTGGGTTTCTTTAGCTTGTGAAGAGAAGATCAAGGAGTGACATGACTGCACTCTTTCAATACCCCAAGGGCTGTCACAGAGAAGAGGGGACAGGTTTTCTGCTCGGCAATTGAATCAATTGCCTGGAGAGGTGGTGAGATCTCCCTCTCCAGACATCTTCTGAAAAAGGCTGGACAGCTACCTCCTGGTGCGCTTTACCTGGAGAGCCTGCACTGAGCAGGTGGCTGGACCCAGTGGCCCATAAGGCCCCTTCCAACTCTTATGAGTCTACATATGCAAGTAAGCCAGCTTCGCCTTTTTTAGTCACAGTCATTCAGACGGTAACAGGCAGCCAAAACCTTTGCTACTGTGTTTGTAATTCAGTACTCACCTGACAGCCAGAGGTTACAAATTCTTCTGATTAGGTGGGGGGGTGGCACACTATCTTCTTTTGCTGTTCTACGCCCAATACAGAAACCAAAAGGGCTCCCGCAGTAAAGAAATCTCCTTCCTGCCAGCACCCTGCAGGTTACTAGCAAGTTTTGCAAGCCAGTAGTTTTGAAGGACTTCATTACAAAGCCAATTGAGAGTGGATTTGTTTTTCAGTCCTTTGCAGATTTAGCCAGATGGCAATGAAAGCAGATGAAAGATATCTTCAGTCTACTACTGTGCCCTCTCTCACTTTGCTTTGAAGCAGCTGTCAATATTTACCGTTGCTGCACTGAGGCTGTAACTCTATGAATCCTTACTTGACATTAAGCCTCAATGAGCTCTGTGGTACTTAATTTTAAGTAAACATCCTCAGAATTATGCTGCACAAGGGTTTTGAAGCATCTTTAAAGCTTTCATGGGTTAGAAACCATTTTATCAAGTAGAGGAAATGTTCAACTAAGTCGTTAAATATGTTCCAAGTATTAAGAAAAATACTATATATACCAACTGAAACCTGAAGTATAAGCAATACAGGAGGTTGCATTATTTAGTATTATTTATATAGCACCATTTGTAGGCGTGGAACTTTACAAAAAAAAAGCATGACACATTCCTGCCCCCTACGAAGGGGGCTTACAATCTAAAGGAGACACACAGAAACAAAAGGGAAAGAATGGAGACAGGTGAGCAGTGAGAATGTGCAACTATTACACAAGTATGCAACACACACCAAAATTTCCTCCACTGCTTGGTTTTTAAAATTCACTCTGTACTCCTAGACCAGAATCCTCTTGATCGGTTATGCTAGTTATATCAATGCACCTGCATTTTATGCACATAGTACAAGGATTTATCCAGTGTCACCTTTGTCCCAGCTGTGCAGTGGCAGCTGGTTAGTGCATCCCTGCACTCAGGAAGTGGCCGTGTGGCAAAACTGCACCCCGATGCCATCCAGCTATTGTTTGCATAGGCAGAGGGAAAAAGAGAAGCCTTTGTTCTCCTGGACTTCCAGAAGGTATGGGAAACTGAAGGCTGTTCCCTCTTCCCTCACATCACAACACTTGGATAGTGCCAGGGCACACAGCTTTGGCCAAGGAAGTACATTTCTGCCCCTACGACTGCCACTGCACAAGGAACAGCAGGACACCAGGATAATGATGTATGCCAGTGTCAGACTCAGTTTTGGCCACTCTAGGAATCTAATGATTATCTTACAAAGATGACTCGGCTGTATGAAAGCATGTACTACATAAAGTTTGTTGGATGTTATGCTGCTAAAGGTGTGTTGCAGGAAAAACAGTGATATGTGATGCAAGGTTTTGTGAATTAGAACCCATTCATCAGTGTTAACACAGCTACTTCTCCAAAATTTATCCACACTGGAATAATTATTTCAGTGATCTCTACATTCGTGAAACACACAGTGAAGAACTCATAGAAGCCATACGCACTTAATTTTATGTCCCAATCATTTCTTTGTCTGACCTTTCATCAATTAATACTCTTTGTGCAACAAGTTACTTGTTTGCCTGTAATATAGGTGTTATACACCTCTTGACCAGCAGGATTGTTGTTCTCGTTGTTGTGTGCCTTCAAGTCATTTCCGACTTATGGTGACCTTAAGACAAAGGTTTTCTTGGCAAGAATTGTTCAGAGGAGGTTTGTCCTTGCCTTCCTCTGAGGCTGAGAGCGCGTGACTTGCATGAAGTCACCCAGTGGGTTTCCCTGGTTGAATGGGGATTCAGTCCCTGGTCTCCAGAGTCATAGTCCAACACCCAAACCACTATGGTACGCTGGATATCAGACCGGCAGGTGTTATATATAAGTAGCTTTATATATAAGTAATATTTTGAGGTCAAACACGACTAATATTCTCCTGGGTAGGCAGTTATGGGCCTCTTTAAAGGATAATGGTTTGAAGTATCTTTTACATGCTGCATTAATGTACAGACACCTGCTTGGCCAAAACGTTAGGAAAGGCTTGCCAGCTCATATCATAGCGCTGCAGCTTTGTAAGAATAAGCAGGTGCCCCTTATTCTAAGGCACACATATTGCTACTAACCACATGCCTTCTGTATTTGATTCTCCAGCATAATGGAAGAAATAACAACTAAACAGGGAGTTTAAAATGGATCCAGTTGATGTTTATTCCACTGATCAAGAGGAAAGGAGAAAGTCAGGATTGCCTTTTGGACTTCTTAAGGAAATCATTTACATAACCACGAGTGACATTCTCTCCTAACAGGCACATGCCCTGGGGTATATTTCTTTCCAGCTGTGCTAAGAACTTTGAAAAAAGCACCTTGTTAAAGACAACAGGACTTTACTGGCACTTTCCTGCAAACTGAGTCTGCCTTCTTCTGTCTGACTGCAACATCAAGTTACTGTTCACAAAAATCAACTCAGCTGCATATTCAAGCAAGTGACAGGCAAGCAATTCATACTGCTTAAATGAACAGTGCTAAATCACAGTACCATTTTTAAAGGCACATTTGCACCCATGTTTTCTCAGAATTCATGTTAGTGTCTGAACCTTTCCAGATTCCTTATCTCAAAAAGGAGGACATTCTTAAGTATTAACACAGAGGCTTCCCTGAAGTCATCAATGGGAAAGCAAGCTGTTCAGGTCACAATTCTGGTGTAAAGCTCTCATTATCCAAAACAGAAACAATTTAATTAAAAAAAACCTGGGGCAGCATGAGTCCATTTTAAGCAGCAAGGATGTGATGTCGCATGGCCTTTTCTGTCTGCTGATGTTCATAGGATGGGAATTTAAAACTGGAATTGAGCAAGGTGCCCAGGAAGCTGAGGAGTCCATCACAAAAGTGGAGACTGACCTCCTACATAACGTATAACTAGTGATCCATTCCTCTGTTCTTTCTGCCGCCTCCTCTCCCATTCCATAAATTGTTTTCCCTTTAATGAAGAAAACAGAGATGAAACAACATCTAGTTCAGTCAGAGAGGTTTTCAGAGAAGGCTGACTTGGATTTCTGTGTCTGTTCCAACCGGTTGAGAATAAACTGACTGGTATCAATGAAGCGCTCCACACAGTTCACAAAGCAGGCCTCTGCTCTGCTGTCCAGCTTTGGGCCAGGTTTGTCCATGCACTTCTCCTATAGAAGACACAGTGGGAAATTTAAAAAAATCATCCAAGGCAGGAGAGAGCAGAAGGTCGATCTGGATCTACGGATGACTGTCAGTAGAACAACAGGATTTCTGACTCCCAGTTATTTAACAACAGCAACAGAATGCCTGTTTCTAAAATATACATTTCTCTGCATAAAGGTTTTAAATAATTTGCAAACTTACACACCCACTTATGCTGCTTTTGTGGGCTCTAGCATTTTTTTCAACTTTCTTTTTAAATGTAGGGAGCTACATTGGATTTGGAGACTGCATCTTGTTCACCCCAGGGTGAGATGGATGAATTGCCCAACCCTGCATAATAAGATTTTATGTGTTCATCATCTGAGGAAGGCAGAGTGATGGAGATCCAAGTCAAACACTTTAGTACTGTAAAGAAACCCAGGGCCCCAGAAGTTTGCTCAATCCCTAGACCAGGAGCTGGTATTTATTAAAATAATCATGACAACTAATTAATAGTGAGACCAAGAAACAGTTACACTTAAAATTAAGTTAGAAAATAGGCTGCTGTTTGCTCCAAAAGACCACAAGCTGCAGAGAGGAGCAAAATACCCAGCTCTCCATTTCCATCATTGCTGACTCTGAAAGTCCTTCAGAGCAGAGGTAAAAATAACTCTCTGCATTTCCACCTCCAGTGAAAGAGACATCTTTAATGCCAGGTGGGTAACTTTTAGCAGTTCCAAAGGCCAATCTTCTGCTGTTAAGACCTCCAGGGGCCAGAGAGACTTAAAAAAATGCCCGCAAATGAAACAAAACAGACCTATGTTGAGTGTGGCCAGAAGTCCACTGTTGTGAGGTGACAACTGTCTCAGCCACTCCAAATATGCTCTGCAGAGACAACCTACCAATCCGTTAAACTCAATGATGAACAACACACTTTGCATTCATAAAAAAGCATCAGTAGGACCAGCAGATTTCCAGAGTCTGGAAAAGTTACTGTAACGTCCTAAAACCTCTAGCCAAAATGGTCTGTGGTCACACTCAGAAAGGGATTCTACGAATTTTATTCCAAACAACAATTATTTCAAGCTCTGTAGATTTTGATAGGTGTACTCGTAAATCTCCTTTCCAGCACTATTTACATAACTTATGAAAAGTGCTGACAATCCCTGCTGTGGTGGCGATGGACATACGCAATTACTCGAACTGGTGAATTGGTTTTTACTTTCCAACTGCTAGTAATAAAAATCTGGAGAGCACTACCTCGATCATACACAAAGGCCATTTCTGCACTGGACTGTTATAGGGCTATTATTTAGCTTTCAACATCCTATGGAATCCTGGGGTTTGCAGTTTAGGCAAACCCCAGGATTCCATAGCATGAGGAAAGTAGAATAATAGCCCTATAACAGGCTAGTGTGGAAATGGCCAAAATCCATCTAGTTCTAGTGCAACATGCAGTCTCCAACAAGACCCAACTGGAGGTTTACAGGAAGTCCAAACATCAGAGCAAAAGCCCTTCCACACTGCCTATTTCCAACAGCACTGAAACTCTGCGATAAGATTCACTCAGAATCTACTTAATGTAGTGAGCCGTCAGGAATTAGAGCTCCAGTAAGTTTTTTTTTTCTTCCCCTTAAGGGAGGGGAACAGCGATTCTCACAAGCACCTGGCCAGCACAGCAGCAGCTACGTTGGTTGGGAAAGTTCTTGGATTTGCAGGACGTGAATTTCCGAGCTCTGGGGACAGCTTTGCCCAATACCCTTTTTAAACCAGCTCATCTAGGCAGCCCCCCATCCTGTGGAGGTGCGTCCCCCAGGTTAACAATTACCCTCCCCGGGGCTCTCCCGCGCGCCCCTTCTCCCGCCGCCCTGCCCTTTACCCAGCAGAGCTCCGTCATCTGGTGCACGAGTTGCTGGAAGCGCTGCTTCTGCGTCTCCACCTCAATGAAGTGCTGCAGCTGCGGGTCGTTGACGGCCGCTCCCAGGTCCCCCGCGGCAGAAGAAGGGTCCATGCCGGGCGCAACGGGAGGAGGAGGCGGCGGCGGCGGCGGCGGCGGCGGCGGCGGCGGCGGCGGCGGCGGCTGGGAAAGACCGGCCGAGCGCGAGCGCGGGCGACCTTCACGTGCCACCCCGGGCGGCTTTTCCGCGCATGGGCACAAACGCCTCGCCTCCAAGTAACTGCGCATGTACGGAACTGAAAGCACTTCCCGTTTCCGAGGCAATCGTGCGCGCATGCTCAGCACAGAACCGGAAGGGGCGTCGGGTGGTTTGGGTTGAGCTGTGGGGAAGGGGTCGTGTTGCGGTTTGGGCGTTGGGCTGCGAGCGCGGAGACGCGAAACTGTTATAGTGCTTTTATTCCGCGTTCAACGTCCTATGGAATCTTGGGGTGCGCAGAAGCCCAGGATTCCGTAGGATGTTGAAAGTGGAATAAAAGCACTGCAACAGTCTCGTGCGGAAATGGCCCAGGGTTCGAGTCCCCGCTTCGCCGTGGCAACGTGCTGGGTGGCCTTGGGCGCCACACGCGCTCTCAGCCCCACAAAAACCCCACGACAGGGTTGCCTTGGGGCAGAATAAGTCGGAAAAGAACTGAAGGCGCTCGAGACCAACCGGGGAGAAGGAGCTTCCAATAAGGGGGCGGACGGAGGAGGTGAAGGAGGCAGTTTTGTTGTGCTTAAGTCAGTTCTCCAGATGTGGGAAGCTGTGCGTGGGAACTTTTGAGGCTGGCTAAATCGCTAAAGGTGTCTGATGAAGACTTAAGCTATTTCTGCACTACACGCTTAACAGTGCTATTATTTCACTTTCAACATCCTGTGGAATCCTGGGATTTGCAGTCTAGGGAGGGGTATTTAGGATTCTAGGCCAGAGAGCTGTTTGGCCTCAGTAAACTGTGGTGGAGACAGTTTCAGGTCAGGCCAGATGACCCCTAGGTGTGAGGGAAAGGCGGCTGAGAAAAGCAGTTAACTTCCTCTGCAACTGAAGTCCCACTGTGTTTAAAGGAGACAAGGGAACTTTGTGGAATGGAATGTTATCAGTCTGGCTTGACCTGCTAGCTCTTGGCAGCGTTACAGAAGATTCGCAACATCAGATTACGCAGGAAGATGGTGAGAACTATTGTTTGTGTCAATTTCCTTTCTTGGACATGTGATGTATTTGCACTGGAGATGTATAAATTGCTTTGAATGTAAAGAGGCAGGGCCCAGACTTTTGAGAAAGGATCTCACTGGGACATTGTGCACAATAAATCTTTTTTCTAAAACCGTGGGTCTCTATCTCAGTTCCACTACCAAACTACAAGCCCCAAAATTCCACAGGAGGTTGAAAGTGGAATAATAATACTGTAACAGTGTAGGTCAGAAATGGCTGTAGTTCAAGAAAAGGCATGAGCAAGCTCAAGAGATGATTTATAAGTAAAATGTAAGGAAGTGGGAAATGAGGACAGTTCCCCTCCAACTGAGAACTCCTTCCCTACCACTGAAATCTTCCCTTAGTCACCAAATTTGCAGCACTGCAAAGAGAGAGTCATTGAAAATAGTTGATACCTAGAACTCATCAGCTTGCTGTGCTCCTTCTTTGCTGCTTAACTTCTTTCTTGGATGTCAAAACTTTACTGTTAAATGTTCAGCTGAAGTTTCAGTTACTGCAGTGCAGTAACTTGTAATTTGGGGGCTAAAGGAACATTTCATTGGGCAGAATCTTTGTGAGAGCCAGTATGTTCTTTCCAGTGTCCTCTTTCCCAGTGTGTCAAGGAAGAACGTGATGTGTGAGATGTGGCAGCCCTCAGTCAGTCGGCAGTGTGATGGTCCTTTACTCCTTTGTACTGTAATGGTGGAGGGACTCCAATCCCATGTGTAGCAGCTGCCCAGAAGCTCAAAGGGCATAAAATACTCAACATGTCAAGATAAAGTTGAGGGTTTTTTTATACATTATAGGGACATTCTATACAACATCTTATACATTACATTTGGTCATCATAAAGAATAGGAGAGGGCTGTTAATAAAACTTCCTGATTCTTTAATTTACTTCTTTGGAAGTTAATCCAATGTCCTTATTGGGGAAAGAAAGAAATAGCCTTAGTTCTTTCTCTGATGGAAAGGAGACTGTTATAGACTATGTAACTATTATTATTGAGAGAATAAATTGCATGGCCTAAAATTCATTCAGAGCATGGAATTAACTTGCATGAACCAGGAAACATAACGAGTTGAATGATATTGATATAAAAACCTGAATGCATTAATCATTTAATGAGTCAATAACCTAAATTATTTCCAGGCTCTGCTCACCTGGTGAAGAATTTCATGCAGAGGGGTGAGTTGGCTGAGGAGCAGATTGTTCTGTCCCTCCTGCTCCAGCCCACTTAGGTTTCTATGCTAGTGTGGGTGAAGCAAAATCCTTTCTCCAAAACCAGGAGATTAATTACAAAATAATGCAGGTTTGTAACTTTTGTGGATTTATTCACAAGACTGATGTAACATCTTTCTTCCAAGGAAGAGGTTTAGTTTACAACACATCCTATGACATGCTGCTCTTCCTTCCTGTTTGTTGCCAAACTTTTGGGTTTTCTCATAGAGCAGCTAGTATGATTTCAAATGATGCAGATTTTGCTGTTACTGATTGAACCAGGCATCTTGTGCTTTACTCTGCCCTGTGTTAGCTTCTTACATACGTTTTGTGTTTTAAGCTGAAGCTAAAATCCAGCTTCATTATTATCCTGGAGCATATGTTCACAATTCTGTGTTAAGAGTCTCCTCTCTTTTCTGGGGAGTGGCATTTGTCATCAGACTGTATCTGATTTATCGGGGAGGAGGCTGTATGGGTGCTTGAGTGTAAAAGTGTGAATTTAACCTATCTTTAAAAAAAGTGCAAATGAAAAGTAAATCTGAACTTTGGGTAGGACAACGCACACGTGACGGGAATATGCCAAAATAAGAACAGTGACATGGCAAGATGGTGCAAGAAATTTGATGAAGCAATGAAAAACATTTCCTTTATATGAGATACTTCATTTTCATCTTACTTGTAATTATGATTCTGTCATTGTACAATGAATTTCTAGATTTTTACAAACTTGAAATGTTGTTTAAATTCCATTGTGCCATTTCAAGTCAGAAACAGAGATCCATGCATTTTGATACTGGGTCTCCTTTGTTGAGAAGATACCTAATCAGCATTTGCTGTCATAGGGTAGCTGTTCTTTGGTGATTTCACATATAAGTCACTTATTACATGGAAGCAAAAAGATACAAATATTTTTAATGGATCCAGTTACATCTGCCATGATGAGTTCCTTGCAGATTCATCCATCTTATGTCCATTCAGAAATATATCAGCAAACATGGCAAAAAATAAACAGCAGTAAAGGAGCAAGGGGATACTGGTGCCAGTTCAGGGATCTTCATTTGCTAAATCCGTAATGTGTCCTAGGAGAACTTGGAAGGTAGGGCGCTCTTCTGGTTTCTGGAGTAACAGAACACAGGAGAGAAGAAAGTTTACATAGCCAAATCTTTAAATTTAGATTAAAAAAACTAAAGTCCTCTCTCAGTGGAATGAGCCAAAGGAAAGGGGGAAATATTAAATGGGATTATTACAAAATGGGATTATCATCAGAGTGAAATAAAAACACAGACCTGTACATGTTGTGGTGACTATGAATGCCATTGAACTTTTTTAGTTTTATCATAAATATAGATAATATATAAAATATTTTATATATTCTTACCAATATATATATGTTGGTAAGAAATGCTTGATGGTAGTGTACTAGGGCTGTTGAGAGAAAGCCTTACCTCATGCCAGCAGCTGTACATGATGGCATAGACCCTCTCAGAGGCCAGCTGAGGGCGATAGAGGCGAAGACCTTTGGTGACATGTTCTGTTGTCTCACTGTTGCTAAACCTCTCATAGGGCATCTTGCCCAAGCTGTAAACCTCCCACATCAGAACACCTGTCAGTGGGAGAAATACAATAATGAGACATTACATTACAGGAGAGCGGCGTTCCGGGATATCTCTCAGTTCTGTATCATGGGGAACTTGGCAGCGGAGGTGCCAAGAGCTTGTCCTGGACATGAGCTTGAGGAGAGGGTGTTGCTTGCTGAAGTGAGAATGCCATGCAGTCCCATTATTGCCTCATGCTGATTGGTGTTTTTTCCACATGGGAAAGGCAAAGGCAATAGCAGTTTGCAATGTGTGGATTGGTGGGGACAACAAAGCCATAGAATTGCCATACCAAATTAACAAAGTACATATCACAGAGGACTAAAAACAAATCCCTCTGAAGAAATACAATGTACAAAATCACAGCAAATCTCAAGTTGGAATCTTTGCATTGTTTTGTACAAATGTCTAATTCTTTGCAGACTAAGTCATCAAAAGCTATTCTCATTAACCCGAGGAGGCTGGATGAATTCATGGATGATGAGGCCATTCATGGCTACTAATTAGCATGGATACATGCACACACACACAAGTATTTACCTGACGTTGCCCGGGATTTTATTTTCTCATTGGTAACACTTTTTAGAAATACCTTAGGAATTACCTTACTTTACCTTACCTTAGGAAATAGATGCGGCTGAAATACACAGATTTGAGATCCTGTGTCTCTAATTCCCCAATCTGTCTTGTCCAGTACATGTAACTTTTTCCTATATTCCCCAATCCAATCTGTATTCAGAATTATTAACGTACAGAGGTTGGGTTGCTGAGGGAATACACTGGCCTCCTTCTCGCTGCTCGGACTTGTCTTCATAGCAACCAGCCTGAGCTCTCTGGCTGAGAATTCTAAAGGCCCTTTCCTGAACTGCCAACCCCAGGATTCCATAGAATCTTCATAGCCAGCTAATCATATGAGGTCTTCGCCTCACACAGCCAATCATATGAGGTCTTTGCCTGCCTGACACAGACAAACAGACAAGATCACTCACAAACTTTGACTTTTAAATAGTAGATATATATAAACCTGTACTATCAAACAGACAATGCCTCTGTATATGAGCTGCTAGGGTGTGGGAAATGGAAGTTGCAATAGCACTCAAGTCCTGCTGGCTGGATTTCACACAAGAATTGATAGGCCACTATGTGAATAAAACATTTTACTAGCAGCCCTTTGGTCTGCTCTGACATGGCTTTTCTTAAGTTACATGCTTATTTCTCGAGGTCTGTATAAACCTGTGATGCTTGCCTTCTTTCTACGTTCTCTTCCACCTCACAGTCTCTGTTCTGATTTTAAAAAACTGGAGGACACACTTAAGACATATCATTTCTTCTAAGGTTTGTTTCTGCTTTGCATATTATTGGTTTGTATTTATAGCCAGATGTGGCAGGACAGAATAGATGTGGATGAAATATGCACAAAAACACCTTAGACCAGTGGTTCTCAACCTGTGGGTCCCCAGATGTTTGTGGACTTCAGCTCCCAGAAGCCCCAGCCACTATGGTCAATGCTCAGGGCTTCTGGGAACTGAAGTCCAAAAAAACATCTGGGGACCCACAGATTGAGAACCACTGCCTTAGACCAAAGATGAAGAATGTGGCCTACCATATGTTGCTGAAGTTTAATGCCCATCATCCTTCATTACTGATTATGCTGGCTAGAGCTAATGGGAGTTGCAGTTCAACAGCATCAGGGTGTGACCTAAGTTATCCATGTCTGCATTAGATATTATTCTCTTCCTCTGAATCTAATGCCAGTTTTCTGTGCACTCTGCAAAGAGGCCAGGCAAAAAAATCTTAAGGGGAAGGAGAGCAGGAGAGATGAATTCACCACTTATTGCAGACCAGAGGGGGGTGCATTTACTTGTAATAATTTACCCTGGTGTTTCTTTTTTTAAAAAAAAAAAATCCCCTCCTACTACAATAGATGGGACCTTCTCCTGTGACAGTTCCAGGCTGGCATGAGTGCAGGACCCAATCCAGGGTCCTCTTGGAGAAGGGGTACAAATTCAGATCCAAAACCACATTTCAATCCTACCAAAGCAGCCTGCTCCTAGAATGGCCCCATTTTTTAGCTTTATCATTGCAATTGCTAGTGGCCACTTTCAAGAGGTGTATCAGCCCCCTCCCTGTTGTTGGCACTTCCTTTGCAAGCGAAAACTGGCAGAGAGTACCTTTGATAGTTTCTAAATCCCTACAACAGCCAACATGGGGGTTGGGACTGCACTCTTAATTCATTTACTGACATCCAATCCAGGGAGTATAAGGCCATTTCTGCACTAGACTGTTATACTACTATTATTTTGCTTTCAACATCCTATGGAATCCTGGGAGTTTGCAGTTTAGGGAGGGGCCTCAAAGGCCCCTCTCTAAACTGCAAAGCCCAGGATTCCATAGGAGGTTGAAAGTGGAATAATAGAATCGTAACAGTCTAGTGCAGAAATGGCCTAACTCCTAACAGTGGTACTGGGATCACAAGATCTCTTTCAGGTTACAATGACTTGTCTTTTGGTCTCAAATCTACTGGCACAGAAGTCCTCCTCCCCCAACTGCTCTAAATTCCCCATGGGATTTGAACTCACCAAAAGCCCAGACATCTGATTTGCTACTGAACTTGCTGTATAGAAGAACCTCTGGAGGGGACCACCGCACTGGAAACTTAGATCCCATGGAGCTAATGTAATCATCGTCCAAGACATACCTGTAGAGATTAAGGTAGCACTAGGTTACTTGACACACGATACTTATGGTATCTGGAAAAACTAACATACAATATTCATTGCCCAAATTCTCTTTCTCCAACATACCCTTCATGTATCTGACAAGGCAAATTCCAAATGGCCTATAAATGTATGTGCCCTTTGGAATGTATTAGTATTTTGGGTGACACAAACTCTGTGATTTTGCTGCAGTAGACTAACAGAGCTTCCACCCACTCCACTTGTTTTCTTCTCCAGAAAGAATCCAGTGTAATGTAGTTTAATATTTGTTAGTTTTACTAGTTTTCAGGTTTTTTTGCTTTTTCCTTTCTTGTATTGTTGTGTGGTTTAGTTTTATACCTTATGTTTTTGTAGTGTTGTTTTGTGTCAGTGTTTCTATTGTTTTTCTTTGTTTCTCTCTTTTTATTTAAAATAAAAACATTTTTTTAAAAATCCAGTGCCTTTAACTGCTGTGTGCCAAGCAAAATTGCCCCAGAATTTCAGAGGCTGCCGAGAGACAGCAAGGAAAGGTAGAGAAAATTTACTGCTTCCAATTGGACCTTTTCCCCAATGCCTTACTTCCTTCATGGCTGCTCCTTCTGCTGCCACCACTTATATTGGCATAATTATGCTGGTATTATTCACCAACAGAATTCCTGCTGCTTCTCATTTTCATGTCTTAGTAAGAACAAAATGGGGTGATTGTGATGGGAATTCTAATGTGCACAAGCAGATCATTAGTGCTGTGCAATGGTTTGCTGTCGGAGCAAGACTCAAAAAAGTACGTTAGTATGGTGTCACAGAGACCATTCAGCTGTCAGCTTTTCAGCCTTGCCCAAGTCTCCCTTTTGAAAGGCACACATTACTGTTTGCCAGACAGATGTGAGGAATACTTTATGGTCAGATCCAAATTCTTGTTGCAATCATAATTTCTTTCAAGGGACTTTTGGGCTTGCAAATGTTTTGTTTCACTTTATTTCCCACAGTGTTGCATATCGCTTCTCTTCTGTGTGATAGTTGCTTCTGCCTCTAGTGATACCTTAGCTCCACCTCAGCCCCACCGGCCACAATTGAGAGCTCCTCTGGACAAGAAAAAAAGTCTGTAAAAGTTCCAGGCTTTGTTTCTGTGCAAAAAAGATTTTAAATTGAAGATCCACATGATGTTTTCTTTATCCCAAAGTATTTCCTAGTTGCTTCCAGCATTACCAAGAACTTCTCATTCCTGCTTCTCAGGTCAGTTTAAATTACTCCAGTATTTTCCAAAATGAAATCTATTGCCACTTGGATTGTCTGCTTTGTCTTATCCCAGAACTAGCTAAGATGTCAGCTGCCAGTAAACACAGCTATTGTTTCCAGGATGGAGATTCAACAGAGATCAAGTGAGGGAGGATCAAGAGGAATGTCTGCACCAAAACAATCTGATTCTTATGTGTGATTAGTCTAATACTGTTAAAGCACTTTATCTCTTTGACTTTAACTTCTGAATAACAATAAAGCACACTCCATGGAAGTTGGTGAGAATCAGTTTTTGAAATGTCGCATGGGTCTAGATGTAACGTGATCGGGAGGGGAAGAAGAAGAAAACAAGGGACAGGGGAGAGCAGGAAACTCAGAATATTTCAAGAAAGAGTTTGAATGTGGACCTGGGGATATGCACCTGATATAAAAACAAAACAAAACTGGGAATTCTTAATATTTCCAGAAACTTGCCCCTTTCTGCATGAGCCCTGAGATAACATTGTGTATAAATAAAATGTTGCTGTATAACAAATAAATACAGCTAACTTCTATGCAGAAACTGCAAAAGATAGAGTGAAAGTGAGGTCTTTTTAAAAAAGGGAAAAGGGGCATCTGATGGGACAAGATTTGTGCAGCTGGAAAATCTGCTTTTGAAAGACCCTGCCTCCAGCCTCATAAGAGTTGTTCAATTAGTGCAAAGCTTTAAAACAAGCATAAAAAGAGGTGGCAGAAAATAGCAAGATGATGAATGAAATGATAGAAAAATGGGGAAAAAAGTAGTAGATGAAAGATGGAAGAATGAGGGGGGTTACAAAGGGAAAGAGACTAGACAGAATTATTTTTCAAAGCAAATTTAAAAATGAGAAAGGAAAAAAAATCAAGGAACCCATATCCTTCCAAAAACTTAGGTCAAATACACTGACCTGGAGAGACCAAAATCAGAGACTTTGACAACACCTTGTTCATTGACCAAACAGTTGCGAGCAGCCTGTGGGAGACATAAGAGGAAGAGGTCTCAAGGGAAGATTACAACAGCCAAGAAGGACAGAATCAGCTTTGCCCTTTTACTGTCAAGATCCACCTGTGTTAAACTTGGAAAAGTAACTTTTGGATGAAAACTTACCATTCTGGCTGGGCAAATCTCTGAGCTTCAGTAATTGTTCTCAGGTAGTTCATTATGTTAGTAACCACCGTGTTTAAAAAAGGTAATCAGGTCCTGC
The DNA here is from genome assembly GCA_948472985.1 of Iguana delicatissima. Classification (NCBI taxonomy): domain Eukaryota; kingdom Metazoa; phylum Chordata; class Lepidosauria; order Squamata; family Iguanidae; genus Iguana; species Iguana delicatissima. The sequence goes on along the minus strand of CAOKZL010000631.1, from coordinate 254,055 downwards.
TACTCAAATTATGATGATGGAAAAAACTAACTCATTATATTACCTGTTGAACTTTTTTTTACTCTTTTATCACCTTCCATTATTTTTTGAATGAGGAAAAGCCTCTTGGCATTGGTAAAGGAATGGTATAAAACTTGGAAACTGTCAAAACGCCTCTTGAAGTAACATTTGAAATTAATGAGAAACTGTTACTTGTTCTGACAATGAAGTAGCTTGGCTCTTGTTTACACTGCTTTTCAAACATAAATTCGCTTTATCCTCCCCTTCCTCAAGTAACTATCTAGACGCTTTGGGGAGGAGATCAGTAACAATATTACTTGTAACTTACTACCTCCCAAGCTCCAAGGGTGGTACATAACAGGCATGTAGTCAACTTTTCTTTTACTTTTCTGACTTTTCAAATGAGGTCCCCAAATTAACTGATTCCAATGTTTCCTTATAACATCTACAGTAGCTTGCCCCACCCATGTGCTCTCAAGAGGTTTTGGAATACAACTCCCATCATCACCAGCAGCCGTGGCTGGAATGATAGGCAGAATAGTCTAAAATATCTGGAGGCCACACAGCTGGGGAAGGCCAATCTCTGTGATGATGTTGAGAGTCCCAGCAGTTCCCACTGAACACTGTTTCCCACCTCGTGAAAGATCCAGCATGCAGGCAGGCACCAAAGACGAGATTTCAGAATGGACTTTTAAAGCTGATGGTGAACCTGATGCCATAAGAACCTCCAAATGTTTTGACTTGCACTGCCTTTTACCCATTACTATTGCCCATGCTGGTTGGGGGATGATGGGAGTTATAATCCAACATATTTGGAAAGGGACCAATCAGACCGTTAAAACGTGCCTATTTTGGCATATGGCAATAGTTTCTTTCTATAAATAGTGGGAGAGGGGAGAAGCAGTTCATCCCAGCCTGCCAAAATGTCACTTGCCCAGTTATATTTGTAAATAGAAGAAGCTCTTTTTATTTATCAGTCTTGCAACCTTATGTAGACCTACAAGAGAATCAATTTCATGTGAGCTTTCCCCTCCTCCACCATTGAGTCTAAAGTGGTAAAGCTCAGACAGAGATTGACCTACATCAGGAGAATGATACCTGAGGCAAATAGTAATCACACCCACCAGGTCCCTGTGCAGGAACTGTTTGGATTCCAAATACTCCATGGCCTCACAGACATCTTTACACATCTCTATAAGCTCAGTGGCCTGTAAGCACCGCCGACTGTCTCGCAGGTAGTTCAAGAGGCAACCTTTGGAAAGGTACTCTGTGACAATCAGGATAGGTCTTTCCTTGGTGCAGACCCCAAACAACTGCACCAGCTTCTCATGAGAGAGGTTCCTGAAGAGGAGCAGAAAGAGCATGAGTCTGGACACCTTTGAGACTGGAATTTTTACTTGTTTCTCAACCAAGTCATGGAAGCCATGCCCTATGAAGAACACCTTAGGGAGCTGGGTATGTTTAGTCTGCAGAAGAGAAGGTTAAGAGGGGACATGACAGCCATGTTTAAATATTTGAAGGGATGTCATGTTGAGGAGGAAACAGGGTTGTTCTCTACCGCTCCAGAGACCAGGACAAGGAGCAATGGATTCAAGCTGCAGGAAAGGAGATTCCACCTGAACCTCAGGAAGAACTTCCTGATGGTCAGAGCTGTCCGGCAGTGGGATGTGCAGCCTCGGAGTGTAATGGAGCCTCCTTCTTTGGAGGTTTTTAAGCAGAGGCTGGATGGCCATCTGTTGGGAGTGCTTTGATGGGTGTTCCTGCATAGCAGGGGGTTGGACTCGATGGCCCCTGGGGTCTCTTCCAACTCTGTGATTCTATGATTCTAGATCAAGTGGCATGGGCATAAAGAGATAAGAGTGCAGCTCAGAATATCTGAGAGTGAAATGCTATTCAAGTATATTATCCTTTACAGGGTCTGAGAAAATTACTATTTTCAATTACAATTCCCAGAATAACAGTGTTAGTTATTGTATGCCTTCAAGTTATTTCCAGCTTATGGTGACGCTACAGCAAACCTGTCAGTGGGTTTTCTTACCAAGATTTGCTCAAAGGGAGGTTGCCTTTGCCTTCTTCTGGGCCAAGAGAGTGTGACTTGCCCAAGGTCAGCCAGCGGGTTTCTACAGCCAAGTGAGGATTTGAACCATGGTCTCTAGAGTAATAGTGCTGGACTATTACAGTAGGTGTACCATGCTGGGTCTGCTACCACTGGTAGTATAGAGGCAAAAATCAGGTGGGAGAAGGACAGCACTCTGATCTAAAGCCATTTTCACACTAGACTGTTATAGCGCTATTATTCCACTTTCAACATCCTATGGAATCCTGGGGTTTGCAGTTTCAGGAGGGGCCGCCTGGCCCCTCCCGAAACTACAATCCCCAGGATTCCATAAGATGTTGAAAGTGGAATAATAGCGCTATAATAGACTAGTGTGGAAAAGGCCTGAGTCTAACATGAGAATGGAGGTCTCTCTCCTTGTAAAACGCACACAAATAGAAAACAACCTGAAAGTATTACAAATGTAGCTTAATTTTTGGAATAATTATGTGTTTTCTAATTGAAAAAAGTATTTTTCTTCAATTTTCTCTAGAAAAATAACAAAAACATACAAAAGTAGTAATACTTTTTCACCATGGCTATCAATATCACAATGTTATTGACATAAAAAAAAAACTTTTTAGAGGGCTATGTACTTCAGCACCTGCTCTTGACATCATTCCTAGTGGAGCAAACGGCTCTGCTGTGCCCTGAACTCTGTTTTTCAGTGAAACAATTATCCCATAATCATCCTTCTGTTAATATGATAATATTCATTTGATCATATTTATAAACCTTATCACAAACTCTTGGGAGTCAAAAGGAAAAAATCTATATTTCCTACAGAACTAATAACACATGGCTGTTAACAAATAATTTACCACCACCCCTTTCTCATCTTTCCTGGGTTTTATTCTTCCTGCACCTGGAAAAACGCCTCTGTTGCTATCTCAAGCACTGAGAAAATCCAACACCAACAAGCAGGGGCACTCTGCTGTTGTGAAGCTATGGAAATCTTCCATGTTTGTTTGGAAAGGTCCTGAGCCTCTTGAACAGATTGCTCTTTGTATCACAGTTGAACCTCTGGAGACTCCAATTATGGGCAGTTTGATGGGTAAGTGAACTAGCCTTTTGGTGCCCATCCAGTACCACAGGTTTAAGCCATGGCACCAACAGTTTTAAAGCTTCAGGCAGCAGGTGATTGGGAAACAGTGCTGATGGAGACCCTGGAAAGCCTTTGCCAGGTGTGTTTCCTTCTTCTAGAACACAGGAAGCTGCCTTATTTGCAACTAAGTTATTCTCTCTCCCTGACACCATCACTTGGTGATTTCCTCCACTTTTTGACGCCAATTCCTGTTCTGGTGCTTACTAACTGGCCGTAAGAGTTTTCAGCTAAAATACGCCAATTTTTCTTTTGTTCTATCCTTTGGCCATTGGATCCATCCACTGCAGGAATATTTCCCAGCTCCCAAAAATGTTTGTGAATTTACCACTTAAAGTGAAGGAGATTCCCCCCCCTTGATCTAAGGAAAAGTTCCTGACAAGGGGGTGAAGAGAAGGGTTTGCTATTACTCACATCATGACTTTGGCTTCGTCAATAAATGCATCTTCTGACATGGATCCTTCCTTGATCATTTTGACTGCCACATCATACCGACCTTTCCATTTTCCATGCTTCACCACTCCAAACTGCCCTGTTCCAAGCTCCTTTAGGAATGTCAGATCCTTTGGATCAATCTCCCATGCACCTAGAACCAATATAAGGTGGGAGGGTAAATCACTGAAGGAAAAGGTAGAGGGGTCATTTAGAGAGAAAGTACTATGTGGTGAAGCCACCTGCCCTGTTAAATTTTATTTCCCATACTACTCCAGAGAATCATCAAATGAAGTATTATTCCACAGTCCTGTGGAATTTAAAATAGGCAGCTTCCCAAACCCAATAATCATTACTACCAGGTAATGCCTCCCAAGTTCAACTAACATTCCAGGGAAGTAAGACAGATAGAGGATAAAGCAAAGGATGTGAGCATAACATATAGATCCTATCCCAAAGTTTAGAGCATTTAGTGATTACCATATCCAAGTCCTGCTGTGGAAGGAGCCATCTTTTGTTGTGATGACACAGGATACTTCAATCTGGATATAAGCCCTGGAGCCCATAAAAGGAATTTCATCATTAGAAGTGAATCTATAGCAATGCACCTATGATTATGCAAAGCACATTCATACACACAGAGCAGACCTCTGTACCTTCTCTGGGTGGAAAAAATTCTGTGACCTGTATGTTGTACAGTGAGCAAACAGACATTCCTTCTCTCATTTTGCATAATTCATTCTGTAGTTATTACATCTGGTTTAATTTATTGTGGTTCAGCTACTCTCAAGAGCTACATGGAGTACTGAAGACCCATTCTGCACATTGCTCATTTATTTAATATGTCTTTTGGCCATCTTTTAAGACCATCTTCCCCCTGGGGCAGTTCATGACTTACAATATCAAATAGTAAAATTCTGCATCTAATTATAAAAGCATCTTAAAAATATTTAAGGGCAGAAAGTACCATAAAAGACTAACAGAATAGGTATGTTTTAAAGCCCCTTTAAAAACAACAGGTGGAGGCAGCCATATATCTCTAAAGAGAGAAATCCTATGGGTAGGAATAACCACTGAGGAGGTCTCTCTCTTTACCCCAGCTTATTCATGATCTTAATAGAAGGCCGCCTAATTGGGTTTCCAGAGAATCTTAAAGCACAGGCTGGCTAATATGGGTGTAGGTGGTCCTCCTGGACTCAGACTGCTTAGGGCTTTAAAGGTTAACACAAACACTTTGAATCCATCACAGAAATGGACCAGCATCCTGTGAGCCTGGAGCTAAGCTCTGCTTACACACTTTTGTGCTCATCTTCACAGAAATAGGAATCCACTTTCTAATTTTTTTTAAAAAAAAGCTGTTTTTTTCTGGAAATTGAACCATACAGACTTGATTATCTTAGCTTATTTATGCCCTCCTGGGCTACTGCTACATACAGACATGGTGCTTATCACATAAGGCTGTTATGCCACAACTGCGCTGGATGAATCCCATCTTTGTCTTGGGCTTATCACACAATGTCATGGTTCTCTGAGTGTCCTCCCAATAGAGGATTTTTGGGGAGGCACTTCTGTTTTGACTGGGAACAATCCATTAATGACCTCTCATCCCACTATTGTTTAGCTACTATTTTCAGTGCAAACATCTCATTCCAATTCATGGAGATATTGGGTAGTCAGGAGGCACTGTGGGAATGTGATTTGGTTTGGTTTGGCTTCCCCTGCCTAGGATTCCCTGTAGGGCAACCTCCGCCTAGTTCTGGCGGTTTGGCATAGGGACACCAACTAGAATTGTGGCTGGAGGGTTCAAAGGAAAACAATTCTGATCTTTCCCTTTCTTCCTTGTCTGTCAGCACAAATTTTTTGTTTTGTTTTGTTTTTTTAAAGGAAGAATAGTCCAATAGCAATATACCAGCATCAAGGGCAACTTAAGTTTATAGTTTCCTTTTTAATACATCTTAGGATAGCAAAGTACTGGCAGAACAACAACCTGAATGTCCAAATGCAGCAAGACAGCTGCCTCAGATTCGAGGGCCAAGTAGAAAAGCCAAACAAGTGAAAACCAGAGAGATATAAGAACGCTGCAATACAAGAATTATAACGCAGTAGAAGTGCATATATATAATTAAAATAAACAGGGCTCCACTCAAGTCACATCATGGAAGACCAATAATAATAATAATAATAATAATAATAATAATAATAATAATAATAATAATAAAAAATTATTTATATCCCGCCTCTCCCAACGGATCGAGGCGGTACTACAACAGTATATAAATGCATTAAAAGCAATTAAAACATAGCCCATCCTCCCCACCCACCAACCCATCTATACCCCCTAAAACACATTAACTATTAAAAGAAAAGAGAAAAGAAAAGAGCAGGGAGGGACTGTTCTTTTCAAAAAGAAGAAAAGTGTATGTGCAGCTTCAAGTGAGAGTACTCATGGGGTAGGGTTTCATTACAAAGTAATGGCAGCTTCCTGTTTAAAAAGAAAAAAGTATGAAAGAGTGCATGCACAAAGTTCACCAGTCATTGCCAGTTATGGGAAAGAAGGTGGAATCCAAGCTACTCCTCTGGCCACCAGAGTATGAAAATGCAAATGTGGCAACCAGTGTTTTTGAACCAGCATTGCACTGATGATGTAAAATGTAGCAATGTTCTCTCTCCATCTTCAGTCAAACTAATCAATGTTCTCTCCCAGTCTTCAATCAAAAAATGCTTTTTGTGCAGGACTAGGGACTCGCGTGATAAACACTGCATGTCTATGGTCATTTCCGCACTACACTCTTATAGCACGACTGTTCCACTTTCAACATCCTATGGAATCCTGGAGTTTGCAGTTTCGGGAGGGGCCACCTGGCCCCTCCCAAACTGCAAACCCCAGGATTCCATAAGATGTTGAAAGTGGAATAATAGCGCTATAACAGCCTAGTGCAGAAATGGCCTATATCCCTGAAAGTTATGACTCTGAGCTTCTCCACATATCACACAAGAGAACAGATTCTCATTAAGCCACCATTTCAATTTTGCTAACCCTAGGGAATCCAGGGTATCCAGTTCACAGCTGATACTACCATTTTATGCAAGATTTAAATACCTAGTTTTGGAGAATGCATACAGCACATTTTCACACATTTACATCCCATTTCTGCCTTTCCTCTACTCAGTGCAGTGTTTATATGGGGAAACATCCCAAGCTGTCCATCTACGCAGATCAAATCCAGTCCTGCATAGTTTTCCCCTTCCCCACCGCAGCTTCATCATGAAAATCAGCCATTCTTTTAACTTACCCGTGAACTCACCTAGTAAGGTCAGCAATGGAAAGGGAGAGTTCCTGCTCAGCTCATTCTTACCTGCTGAGTTGTGTTGATGGTAGTTGATGAGCTCTGGGATGGTGTTGAAGAGATGCTTTTCTGCCAGGAAATACTGGTTCTGAGGAGTGCAGCAAACAACATAATGGCGGACGGTCCCCTGGGATTCCCTGTAAAAGCAATCATGTATTGATGACCAGAGTTAGAGGAATTAGTTCTTTGAACTCCAACTCCCAGAATTCCTCAGGCATCCTGGCCAGTTACTGGGGGTTCTAGACTTACAGTCCAAAAGCTAGCTTTCTAAACTATGTTAATGATGCAAAGGGACTGGGTAGGGCAGTTATGTTCTGTGGCCTCTAATTCCCCTCATCTTACTCTGGGACTTACTAAACGTAGGGTATAGGTCTCATCAGTTTCTGCATTAGCAGGCCATGCTTACCCAGATGATTTGGCAAATACAGAGACAGTATATTTTCCTGTCTTGCTTGTGGAATCTCGGACAATGAAGCCACCATCTTTGCCCTGAGAATTAAAACAAAACAAAACAAAAAGAGATACAGAGGAGAACACTGAGATGAAGTGCAGTGCATGGCTGGGGAACATGGAGAGATCTTCCAGTATACCAGAAGAACCTTTGCTGGTGTAAAGAGGTGAAGCACAGCACCCCTAGTTTAACCAGCTCTTATCGCATCTTTGTTTCTGTAGGAGCAATAAGGGTCAGTCTTGCCATTAAGAACTGAGGCCACCAGTTCAGGCAAGAAGATCTGCATATGGCATTGCGCCCTCCATATACGAGGGGTTCTGTTCCAGGAACCCTTGTGTAAAACAAAAAATGTGAATGCTCCATCCCATTATCAGCAATGGATGCAACATGCGCGCAGCCGCTCTGACACAGGCACGTGCCCAGCGCATTCTTCGATAATAAAGGTGCACAAGGTTCCTTGCATTTGTGTGTGCAGAAGTTTCACCAGCAGAGGGCACACTGTATATCAGTTATTTGCAAAAGCAGTGGCTTGTATCCGAAGGGGAATAAATGTCTGAAACCATGAACAAAGGGATTTTCCCGTTTCTTCCTTTCATGAGCCCTCTGTGCACAGAGTGGAGAAGGATTTGCAGGCAAGTAGGCAGACGGGACAGGCCTTGCTTCTTCCCAAGAAATCTGACCAACCCACCCACTAAAATGTACCTAAAATGATCCAGGGAGCCAACAGACCTTGGCCCTGCTTACTTGGGGGATTCTGAGAGTTTCTCTTCTCCTTCCTCCAAAAAAACAAAACAAAACAAAAAACTTTTTCTAAGTTCAGATTGATAACTCCAAGTCTAACTTATCTTATTTAAGTTCTTCCTTCAGGCCCTTATGCAAGTTCCGTCAATGTTCCAACAGTCCCATGGCAAGTTCATACTGTTTTATTAGTCTTCAGATCTAAGCAGTGCCGCTTACAACCAGCAAGTATTCTGGAGATGAATACTTGAGCCTTAACATCACTGGGTTAGATTGTAAGACAAGGAAATTAAGGCTGAAGTATTCCTCCCTGTGTAAAATGCCCCGACATAGTCGGTCGGGGCCATCACAATAAAGGTGCAGGTTCACAGCAGCTTTTAGTATGATTGGGGTTAAGAAGACTTTGAGAATTTTGAGAGCTGTTTTTTAAAAATCGTATTAGAACAAATTAAAGTCTCTTTCACACTATATAAATAGAGCATTTTGACATCACTGTAACTACCATGGCTGCATGATATGAAATCCTGGGATATGTAGTTTTGTGAAGTAATTAGAATTTTCTCCCAGAGGGAACTGGTAACTCAGCAAATTACATCCCAGAATTCCATAGAATGCAACCAAGGCCGTTAAAGCAGTATCAGACTGCAATATGCAGTGTGAAAGGAGACTAATTCACAATGAAAAGACAGAGGAACTCCAATACTGATACACTCACCTCTTTCTTTAGCAGCTGCTCTGCTTGCCTTCTAGTTATGTTTTTCAGATACCACCTGAAACATAAGATGATGTGTTTTCTCTATTATTGTTGTATCTCTTCAAGTCTAGTCTGACTTACGGGGGTCCTATCCTAGGACCTTCCTGGAAAGATCTATTCAGAGAGGGTTGCCATTGCTATCTTCTGAAGCTGAGAGACTAGAATGGGCCTGGGCATAAAACCCCCATTAGGGGATGTATAAAATGAAGCTCAAACATTTCCGTTAGTTAGGGCAAAACTACTAATTATCCTGGCAAACGTATGCTCCCAAGTCTGCATCTGCTGAGGTAGAAAACCCCAATGAAATTCAGGGGGTTGCCATAAGTCGACAGGGGAACCGAAGGCACGTACACACACGTGAAGATGGGAACTGAGGAAGCCTTTGTAAAAGAAGGGCGGGCAAGAAGGTTGGACTGATACTTCTTTGTTCTGACACCCCTTAATTCCTCCGTCCCCTGGTCTCTGTGAACAGTGCTACCCTCTCAGTCATTTTCCCTCTCTTCTCAGCTAGATTTCAATCTGCAGAACTCAGTGGGACAGAGAAATAAAAAGATGTAAAATGCCCGGCGGAGGAATGGAGAAGTAGCAACCACAGGCAGGTTGAAAGGATGAGCCCTGATTCTCACATACAAATGTGACCCAACTACTCTCCTGAGATTTATCGAATGAAAAATACACAGTGATTGGCCTCAGAAAAGCTCTTTTTGAACTTCATCTCCCTGGATCCGTGGCCTAAAAATAATGTACTCTCCCCAAAATAACTTTTCCAAGCTCAGATTAATAACCCCAAGGTTTCTTCGTCATATTTAAGTTCTGCCCATCATATTAAGTTCTTCCCTCAGGTCCAGAGTTCCAAAGATACTCACTCAAATATTTCCAGAGAATCTCTTGTTTCAGTAACATAGTTGCTTGGAATATAACCTTGTTTCCTGCAGGGAGAGGAAACAAAACAGTAAGCTCTTCTATGGAATCGAGAGGAACCTAAAAGGAAGGGCTGTACTGTTTTAATTGTATAGATTTACTTGCTTTTATCACACTTAAGTGTATGTTTCACACTGTTTAATATTGTTAATAGTTTAATTCCATTTAAATGTCAACGTTTAGTACATTTTTACTACATTGCATTCATTTTAATTTGTAAGCCAACTTGTAGAAATCACTGCAAATTTTTAGGGAAAATGAGAAAAAGTGGGCTCTCGGTATCCACTAGGGTTTGGTTCTAGGACTCTTGTGGATACCAAAATTCATGGATGCTCAAGTCCCATTATGTACAGTGACGTAGTACAATGGCATCCCCTATATAAAATGGCAAAATCAAAGTTTGCTTTTTGGATATTTATTAATTACTGTATTTATTGGAATGCTGTGGCTGAGTCCATGGATACAGACTCTGTGGATATGGAGGGCTGACTGCATGTGATGCTGATGCTGCTGAGGACAGTGGGAGCAACAGCGACAGGGCAGCTTCACTGCATACAAAGGGCCTCAGTTTTAATCCGTGACATCTTCAGTTAAAAGATTCAGGGAAGAGGGAATGGGAAGGACAGCTGCCTCAGATCCTGAAAATCTGCAACCAGCCACAATAGAAAATAGTAACACACACAGTATATAAAGCACTGCCACATTCATGAAATGGCAACAGAACAACCCCCCACATCTTGCCCTAAATTATACTGCTAATGCTTTTGGGAGTTTGGAGTGTATTTTTGCACGGACAGATTGTGGTGTCTATTCAGTTCTGGTACTCAAATCACATTCAGAGGCTCCAAATTCCCTAATTGTTAAGTGTTTATCTTTCACCCCAGAGTCCAGATGGATGGATTTCAGTAAAATAACAAGAACAGTTTGGTGTAGTGATTTGAACATTGGACTATGACCGTGGAGACCAGGGTTTGAGTCCCCTGCTCAGCCATGGAAACCCACTGTGTGATCTTGGAGGCATCACACACTCTCAGCCCCAGAAAACCTCATGATTGTTTTGCCTTCAGGTCACCATAAGTCAGAAATGACTTGGGCATACAACAACAACATGTAAAATAAAAAATAAGTAGGATCCACCCCATCCCAACTGTAACTCACAGCTGTTTTAGTTCAAGTGTTCTTCTGCACGAAGATTTTATTATGCAGTCAACCTGCCTCATTTACAAAATTTTACAAACATTCAGGATAATATTGTCTTCTTTTTGTTGAGCAATATCCCACTGCTTCAGGCTTTTTCCCTTACCACAAAAATCAGGTAACGAGAGAAAGACATATCAGAACCCCTTTGCCTTGATCTTAGCCTTTTCAGGGGGTAATCTACCCCTTTGAGAATGTGATGATAATTATGGGCCTCCCCTCCCCAGAAATATACTTCTAAACAAAATTTTGAAAGAAACAGGAAAGAAACTAAAGAGTAACAATCCAATTTTTTGCACTTGGTCCACAGAGCCCCTGAAACTATGGACCACAGGTTAGGAACCCCTAATCTAGAATTATCTCAAGTCTAAAGTAAGCCCCACATTAGACAGAATCAGACAGCTGCATCAGGCAGGAGATCTGGAATGTCATGAAGGGGCAATAAATTTTATTTAATTTGTTACTATTGTGTTTTTGTTATGAGGGACAGGAAAAGACACTTGCTGGATTTTCTCCCTGCTTTGTAGAATAATTTGGCTGCCTTTGGGTACTATGCATCTTAACGTGGATGCCTGGAGGGTGGCACTATCTTTTCTCCATTTCAGGCAGTAAAACATCTTGGACTGACCCCCCCCAGAGTCCCAGTGAGCCAGGGAAGATGATGTGCACCAATGCACAGGGGAGATCCCAGTGGTGTCCATACAAGTGCTACCAACAAAAGGGAAGTTCTTCATGCAAGGCCCATGCTTCCCTCTCCCCTCTGCCTTCTGCTGTCTCTCTGTCAGGTCTCTTACCCACTTTGGTCTTGGGCGCTCCACCAGGAGTTGTTACTCTCCTCGAGGACAAGGTACTCTTCACCTTTCTGCAGCTCCAAATCCTGTGCGTTCATGGGGGAGTAGTCATAGAGAGCCACAACCTTCCTTGTCTTAGATGGGGTGCTGGATGTTGGCGTGGGGGGCAACTGCTTCTTCATCATCTTGGTAAGCAGGGGAGGATATGAAGCAAAAAAACAGAGATGCATTTTAGGTTGCCAGTCACAGAGACTTCCCACCTGCTTCCCACAATGCATGCCTTCTGCAGAGACTGCCCAAGGGTGTCTGATGCTGCTCATTACCTGGTTCTCCTCTGGAGTTGGAGGTAGAGGCTTGTCAGGCTTTTGAATAGAACTGCCACTTCTGGAACCTTCTGGAAGAGGAAAACCAGATATTCAAGCTATGTACACAAATGACAGAAACATCTTCCTTTGCCTATCTTTTGGTTTCTCCTCCTCTTTGCTGTCCATGCCTGCTGTTTACATGTCCGTTCTAAGCAAGTGAACAGTGACTCAGGAGGAGGAGCTGGTGTCTCTTCTCCCCTTGTCCCCTCCCTCTGGACAGTGATATAGGCCATTTCCGCACTAGATTGTTATAGCGCTATTATTCCATTTTCAACATACCATGGAATTCTGCGGTTTGCAGTTTTGGGAGGGGCCAGCCGGACCCTCCCAAAACTGCAAACCCCAGGATTCCATAGGATGTCAAAAGTAGAATAATAGTGCTATAACAATCTAGTGTGGAAATGGCCATAGTTTGGGACCCAAGAAGAGGGAAGTAAAGAATGGGCAGCAGTGTAATGAGAGAGAAGGACTGGCAGCCCAGCCCAAGAGACGGAAGCCCAAGAGAAGGTTCCTCAGTCCCTCATGGCACCAACAAAGCTGCTGGAAACACCTGGAAGGGACTGGGGGACAGAGCGTCAGTCTTTGAAGATCTAGGTGCAACTCACTTGGTTCAACACATGAGGGCCTAACATGAGATTTTATTGACACCTCTGTTCTATTCACATATAAGATGAGACCAGAGTAGAGGTCTATTCGTCATGTAAAAAATAAGTAAACAGGAAAGGAAAAGAACTTAAATTCCATAGGAGACAAAAAACTGAAGAACAGAGGTCAATGTGGAAGAGAAGAGAAGGGAGGAGGACGGAGAACAAGAAGATGATGACAATGCCAGGGTAATCTCTTACTTCTACTCTGGCCTCCCACGATTTGGCATCCCATGGCCAGTTTAGCTGTCTGGAAGCAACAGAGGTACTGCCCATCAGTCCAGAAGCAGGGATGATACTTTTGCACCAGGTTATTGTTGTAGCAAATCACTGCAGAAGAAGGAAGAGGTGTGTTTTATATAATGCCCAGCGTAATATGAACCACTGCCCCACTCCGATATGCTGTAGCTTGGTGAAGCAAGAGAACTCTCTTACTGAGAAGGCTAAATGCCTCTCCCTAAGCTGCAAATACCAGGATTCCACAGAATGATGCCATGGCAATTAAAGTGGAACATTGCTGTTTATGTAGCATGAAAGAACCAATATTGGAACAAAAAGTATCCTTTGCTTCTTTTTCTTTCATTTTTTTAGAGGTGTAGTGCTACTGTCCTATAGCATATCAGTGCATTAGTGAAATGGCACTTTCGCACTAGAATGCTAAGATATTTTTTTTTTTAACTCAGAGGGGAGAAGATTTGCCCATCAAATCATAGGATCACCTCAGCAAATCATGTCCTGGTTTTAATAAACTTTTGGAAAAGCCTGGCATAGATCCAAGAAATCACTACAAATAACACACACACATACCAAAAGAATGGAATGAATGGATATGGAGGTGACAACAATTTAAAACAATTTAAAAACAAAACTCTGGCAAAATCCAAGGAAATCTATCACAAGAACTTGTGCTTCCCCTTAAAACTATTCTAGAAGAGCACAATGTTACTTTTAACACATTATTTTAAGATCTGGTTCCTTTAACTCTGGCTGTTCTACTTTGCTCCCAGGATTGCTCTTCATTCTGATGCCCCTCCTCTTCTTCCCAATGCCTCCTGGTTCATCTTGCAGCCCTGGCTTCTAGAACTTACTTCCCTACCTTCTGTCCTGACTCCCAGCTGGCTCCATAGCTCCTAATTCCAAGTTCCTGGCCCAACCAAGACTATTCTCCATGGACCAACCCATGGCACTCAAACCTGGCACTGCCCCAATCCAGCTGCCACCACCAGGAAGGCTCCACCCACCTAAACTGTGGAGGAGGGATTACTCAAAGGAAGAGCCAGGAGGTTCCATTTGCAGGGTCATTTGAGAAATGCAATAATAATAAGCACGATATATAAGCCTGTATTTGAAAAAAAACTGCAATGTAGAGAAATGCTGAATTTTTAAGGGGCCTTGGGAAATCAATTGAACATTTTTATTTATGGGGTAATCGGGTGATCCTGGGCACGTTACACACTCTCAGTCCCAGAAAACCCTGTGATAAGTTCTCCTTAGGGTACTCGTAAGTCAAAAATGAGTTGAAGGCACACAAAAACAATACAACAACAAAGGCTAAGAAGCCCAAAGAAAAGGCCACACATGACTTTCAATAACAAGAAGATCTATGATGAGAAAACATGTGATATGGACTTTTATCAGATGGATGTCTTTTCTCACAGCTTGGTTTTCCCAGGCTATTTGCCAGCTCATCCTTTGCTTCTATGCAAATATGTAGCTTTAAGCCACATAAGGACTTACCACTCTTCAGCTGGTGAATCCAACGGCATCGTAATTCTTCAGTTGGAGAGAAGACATAGAGAGGTCCTTCATCATATACAACCTAGGAGAAAAACATAGGGGGCATTTATAAGCGATATCATATTTTCCCGTACTGAAAAGGGCTTGTTGTTCTTTTAGATAAAGCTCTTGTGTTTACTTATACACTTCAAATAAAATTTAAAAAAAAAAAACCTAGAGGAAATGAGGAAGGCCACAAAAGGCAACAAATGATGTTATTTGTTCATGCTAATCCAAAACTCCTGATAATTTAGCCCTGAAATCATTAGCTCCTATTTTGCAAGGTTTAGAGATTCAGCTGTACTTTCTGAAGGACAAAACTTTGCTCATATCTTATGTGATATACATGTAAAATATAGATTTGATAATATCTTACACATACCTGCCAACAGGTGGCTTTAACATGAGGTAGGGTCGCTACCGCTGGAAGCAGTAGATTTGGGGAGCCATTAAGAGCAATAATGTAAGAGACAGATAGGCACATATAAGTATATAACTAGGCCCCTTGCTTCCACAGTCCCACCCAGATGTCTGGGACAGGATGGCTAACCGTGAGAATAACTCACCTGGAAAGGGTAGGGGAACCGCTCTATAATCGAAATCTGTTCTGGCTCATTTAAATCATCTCCTTTTCGCTGTGTGTAAAAGAGACAGAAGATTAGTACAGCAAGGCTGGCTTCCCAATACACTAAAATGCACATCCAGAAGATGTTGTTGAATTTGGGATTCCTTTCAATGGTCCAATGGGATGTTGGGAAGAAATTTGCAGATCTCTTCTTAATCTGAATTTTTAAAATCACAATCTGCCATTAAGATACTCAGAATGGAAACTTTTAGCCCACAGGTAGAAAATGTATGGCCATTCAAATGTTCACTGCAGTTCCCACCACCCCTAGTTTGAATAGTCAATAGCAAGGCATGATGGGACAATTTTTTAATAACTTCTATCTAAGGTAAAATGTTCCCCATTCTTGCTTCTGGGGTCGCATGTTCTTTACCTCTGAGCTATGGTCCATTCTCCCACTTTCCCAAAGGTGGGGAGAAAATTGCTTGGTAGTCAAGGGCTGGATTCCAAGGGTATGTAAACCTAGGATTTCCTGAGGCTGAAATCCAGCCTGTTTCACAATGCAAAGTCCCACTAGCCATGTTGGCTGAGGGAATTTGGAAGTTATAGGCCAAAAAAGTAACTTTTCTGAGTTCCAGAAATAATTCAAATGCCACTGTTCAAAACAAGGGAGTGATAGCCATCCATCAGGATTTACAGGGCAAGAAAGGATTTTGAATTACCAAGGTGGAATATGAAAGATGTAGAAAAGAGAAACATCCTTTCTAAATTTAGAAAACCAAATATGCAATATAAATATAAATATGAATGTCCACAGTGGTCTCTCATTTCAGTCATATGTTTCTTAGAGTTTTAATCCTTAAAGTCTTTGAAGTTAACCAAGTGCCTGACACAGGGACTCTCCAATAAAATTGCACAAATGTCTCACTTCTGGGACCCGCCGTTCTGGAGGAGGATTGTTCTCTGGAGTCACAGTTTCCACACAGGTGATTTTCTCAACATCCACAGAGCCCTTCTTACTTCCTCGACGCTGCAAGGGGAAAATGGGAATGCTTTAGATCAGCTTCCACCTCTGCTTGACTAGGGAGGATGAGAGTTGAGGTCTATCACATCTGGAGGGCACTAGCATGGCAGCAGCTTTTTAGACACTCTGGCTTTAATCCACTGCTGCCATCCAGCTAGAAACACAAGAGTGAAATGTGCCCTATTGTTGAAGGATGTATTGACCAAGTTCAAAAGCATTTCTGTTGTCTATACACACAGAACAGAAGCCTTCCTGCCTGACCCAAGACAGTTTTCTGCCTGAAACAGAGCTGCAAACACATCCCACCACCCCATGAAGTTGTCAAATATCCTGCAGTTATTTGCCTGACACAGTAGATTCTGCAAACATTTCTCGGCTCCTTGGCAATTTAAAAAAAAGTAATTTTAATGAATTACATAATGAATTACATAATTCATAATTATCTGCCTGGTGTTGACACCCAAAATCAACTACCTGAGCCATCTAGCCCTTCTGTCTGCCTAAGGGGCTTTCCACACTGCACAGTTAAAGTACTATGATGCCACTTTAATTGCCATGGAACATCCTATGGAATTCTGGGATTTGCAGTTTAGGAAAGGGCATTTAGAATTCTAAGCCAAAAATCTCCGATGCCTCACCAGACTACAAACATCAGGACTCCATAGAACGTTGCCATGATAGTTGAAGTGGAATCATAGGGCCAACTGTGTGGGTTTCTTGTCTGCTCATTAATCTGAAACAAATTTCTGTGGAAATTGTAGTGGTGAAGATGTTTTGTTTTGAACAAAGGTCATTCCCAAAAGGAATCTAGTGAGAAACCTGTTTTGCTTGGATCAGAGCCAAAATGAGGAGGGGGGTTTCTCTCTTCTCCCCCCACCCTTGTCCTTTCACTCCCCAACCCAATAGACTACAGGCTGGTCTTGCCAGAAGTCTCAACAGCTCACTTGCAGAAGACTTCTGAGATCTAGCTGAAGGCCACATGTGGCCCCAGATTGCTTTTAGGATTTTTAAAGTGTATTTTTTAAATATTTTTATCTTCGTATTGTTTTAGTTGGTTTTTGTTTGTTCATTGCCTTGGGAACCCTTATGGGCTGGCAGGCGATACCGAAATACTTTAAATAAATAAAATAATAATAGTGCCATAGAGTGCCAGCCGCTGCGTTACCCTCAGTGTGAGCACCAGTTCTCCACAGGGCACCACAATGTCTCCCTTCCCTCCCAGATACTCACACCACGCTCAAAGTCATACTCATAATAGGTGAGTTTGCTCTCCGTCAGCACAAAGAGGCGCTTCTTGAAGTTGAGAGGGGATGTCTTTTTCTTCTGCTGAGAACGTTTCAGAAAGATGCTCTCCAGGAGGACATTCGACATGGCGCTCGTCTCCTTCCCTGCCTCCTCTTCTGTGGTGTACTTGCTGGACTGCCGCTGTCAGTGAAAGAAGATTGAGGCCAAAAGCACACTTACAAAGCCCCACTTAACCCCTCCAGAATTAACAAGGAATGAGGGTGCAGTGTTTATATGAGTGGCAATGATGTTACTCTATCGATGTCACAGTACAGTATAGTTTATTTATTTGCTCAGTCCAAAGACCATTGCAATCCAACAACTACAAAAAACAAAACAAAACATCCAAAATCTCTTCAAAACAGATCGCCCTCATCACATAATTAAAACAATACCATAAAAACGTTTTCATAGTAAAATTGAGACACAAGGTTAAAACGTAAATTACATTTCTCATATAAAATTACATAAATTACATAATTACAATTTACAAATACCATCTCTTATTCTGCAAGACTCTGATGCTTTTTATCTGGTATGAGCTCTAAAAAGTTTTCTTTTTGCCCTAGCAGCCTTCACTGCAAATGCAGCAACCTTTCTAATCACATGTTGATTTGTTGATTGTACTAAAAAAGCAAGTTTCTCCTTTGCTGTCCAGTTTTTCTTTTTCTTAGGAAAGGTGCTAGATAACTTTCCCTTGTCTCTGAATATATCTGACATTCAAGTAGATAATGAGCTAAATCTTCTAACACCAGCTCACCAAAATATGCACAGCCTTTCTTGGACTGGGATGTTATGAAATCTACCCCTTTTCATCATTGTGTCCATTTGTTCAAAACGTAAGCGTGTAAAGGCTCTGCGAGCTTCCATGGACAGTGGGAATGCCAGATATTTTTCAAATTGTGTTCTAATTTCAGTTTAGCTAGCCATTTAGTTGATCTACAAGATGTTAGGGCAGCAATGTCTAATTGAGCATTCACATCGGACACTCTTTGTTTAACCATCTTTTTGGTATAGGAAACCCTTTGGGTTTTAATAGCTGGTACAAAAACCAAAGGTTAGTAACATATTTGGAGAAAATGTTCCTTGCTGACAAGTCCTTTGTTCTTCTAAGCAAACCTTGGGGAGCCTATCTTCTGTTAAATTACTTATTCTGCACCAGAAATTTACCATCCTGGAATATATTAGGCCCTCAATCCTATCCATCCCAAGTTCAGATCTAACTAAATAAGGGGGAAAATTTTTTAAAACCCCTAAAATCATACGCAGGAATTGGGATTGGATATTTTCAATTTTTGCAAGATTTGCAAACCCCCCAAATTTCTCCCCCAAAAAATTAAGTTTGGAATTACTTTAGCTTTAAAAATATTTATAATGGGCGTAAAGAACCTGGGTACCTGTAGTTTAATAATCTATTTAAGGACTGCAAACTGGCCATAGCTTTTATTTCACTTTTCCTTATTTTTTTTACCCAGGAGCCTGATGATGAAAAATGGATACCAAGATAGCAATAGGATTTTACTTGCTCTAATTCTTTTGAGTTGATAAACCATCTGTGTTGTTTCCTTTTTCTGCCAAAAACTACCCCCTTTTGACTTATCATTATTAATGACCAAGTCATTTTCTATGCAATTTTAAGCTAAGATGTTTTTAAGTAATTTTTCTCAGACCCACTTGTGATGTTGAAAGGAGAATCATATCATCTGCATACAATAAGATGTTAATTGCTTTGTTTGAGTTTTTTTGGCATATGAAACTCACAGTTATGAAGAGAGGTAACAATGTCATTAATATAAAAGTTAAAAAGAAATGGAGCTAAAATACAGCCTTGTCGTACCCCTTTATATGTGGGGATAATATCTGTTAAAGCCAGACTGGCTCCTGTTCTGACCTTCAAAGAGGTTTCAGTATAAATAGATTTCAAAAGTGTTAAAAGTCTCTGATCTATTTTTTGTCTTTGACAGCTTATCCCATAAGCGATACCTGTTTATGGTGTCAAAAGCTGCACTTAAATCAATAAAAGCTGCAAAAATTTGGGCTACCTTGTTTTAAATACTTTGTTATCAGATGGTGTAATATAAAACAATTGTCCAATACAGATCCCCCCTTTTCTAAAGCCTGCCTATTCTTTGGCTAAAATGGAATTTGCTTCCCCAATCCTCTAGTTTATGGAGAAGGTGTTTTGCATACATTTTAGCAGGAATGCTAATCAGGCTAATTGGTGGGAAAAAGTTCTTAGGATCAAAACTTTTCCCTTTTTTTAAATATTGGCACTACTACACTAGTTTTCCCCAGTCTTTTGGGATACAACCAGTGTTGTTTATGTGGGTGAATAGCCCTCCCAAAACTGGTGCCCACCAGTCTACATTGCATTTAAATAATTCTGCAGGCAAAAGATCAATACCAGGGGCCTTATTGTCCTTTGTTGACTGAATAATGGATTTAATCTCTGATATTTTTTCTGGGAACCACCCTGGAAGTATAGTAAAATCTTGTACCCCGGGAAATTTTCTGTCAGAAGATTTTTTTCTCATCTTCTTTAAAAAGCTCTAAATAAAACCTTTCCCAACTTGAAGCAGAAATAGGGATGTCAAACATAACTTTTGACCCTTTGAGTCTATTTATGACCAAATCCCAAAAATAAGCTGAATTTGATTGTAATGCCGCTACTTTTTAATAACCCCCAAAATTGTTCCTGAAACTGGGCCTTCTTTACTGCTATTAATTTTTTGTAATTACTTCTGAGTTTCAGCATCAGGTTCAGATCCATTTGGTCATTCGTGCCATGTGCTTTACGGATACATTTTCTCAATTCTTTTCTCAGTGCACTACATTCTGTATCAAACCATGAGGGCTTCCTTTTTGCTGTTTTTTTTGGAATTTTGGGTTAAATTTTAAAAAAGGTCTAAAATTCTTACATTTTCCTAAATATGCCTCCAATACCTCACTAATATTGGCTTCTGAGGATGACACTATATTACTCAGTGATTTTCCCCTGCGTAGAATTATAGAAATCTTTTAGGTTGTTCACATTAACTTTTTGCCATTTCAATCTCCTTTCCCCCTGAGCTTCCAGCCTCTGGACTAACCATTGGTCTGCAGAAGTCACTATCCTCTCATCAACTTTGGCCACTAAATTTACAATAATGGGTTGATAATCACTTTCTTCTCTGTAATTCACAATAATGAAAAGAACTGTTGGATTTTCTGCTCTAGTCACACAAATATAATCCAAAGTACAAAGCAGATTTTTGAGAAGTAGGTGAAGGGATATGGATCATTAAAGTTATTTTTACCTAAGATCTGCAACCAAACATGTATGTTATCCTAAACAGGTTAATGCCAGCCTTATTTATTTTCTCATCCCTGGAACTCCATTGGGACAGATCCTCTAAACCAGCCAACTCATCTCCCACAATTCCACACTGTTCTGCCACCTTTAATAGAGATGTTCCTAGTCTGGCATTAAAATCTCCCAATAGAATGAACAATAAAAGGGGAAACCTTTAGCTAACTCCTCTAATAAATGTTCTAAGTGTATCCATACATCAGCAGAGAAATATTGTGAAGAAATTGGGGGTATGTAAACATTTACTAGAATAAACACAGTATTCCTTGCCTCAAGTTTTACCACCAAAAAATTGTTAAAATGATCCCTCAGTAGCCACCCAGTCTTGTGTCCAACCTAGATCTTCCTTAATCAGGAGAGCTAAACCTCCTATGGTTCTACCTCTGATGTTTGTTTTTTGTGCTGGTTTAACCCATCTTTTTTAAAAACCCGGGATTATTAACTCCTCTTTGTCAGTAAGCCAAGTTTCCTGAAGAGCTATCACAGAGTGTCTAGACAAATACTCTATAAATATCACCATCACATACCCTTCCCTTCCATCCAGCTATGTTCCAAGACATAATTTTAACACATTTATCAGTGGAGTCATTGATGTCAGTAATCATCTTTTTTGCAACCTCTATAAGCGGGACCATTTTAGCTGGTATGAGGGAACAATGACTGTGTTGATCCCAATTGGACTGAAAGACTCACTATCACTGGGTAGCAAGGGAGTGAGTACAATGATAAAGGGACCCTAAGTTGTACCTGGTTATTGATAGTTATTCAGTCTGTTTTTAAATGTCCTAACTGACTGGTTAACGGGCTGGACATTTCGTCATCTAGGTAAACAAGCTCGTCTTTAAAGGGACTTAGTTTGCTAACATTAGAACTTATTGGGTGGATAACAACTAAATCAGAGGGACCTGGTACATTTCCCAACTCCTCAGCATCCCCGGAATCTCATTTTAACCCAATTATTGTTGTCCCCGAAGGGTATTAGAAGAAATCTCGGATAACACAGAGGCTTCTCCCTCTACTTGAGTAACAAGAAGTGGGGGTGTTTCCCCTGATTCATCTCTACTGAGACGACCTGAGTACTCCCATTTTTTCCTGTATTCATACACTCTACACCTCCTGGCTAACTACCATTGGGCAGATCTCCTGGACTTCCGATCCAATATTAGCAGCTATCTGCTCCTTGAGAGTAACTTGGCTCTCTTTTTTGGGACCCTGAGTTTTGGGGGAAAAGATGAGTTATGCTCTAAACAATTTCTCAACCAATCAAGTTTCCCCGTATCTCTTTTTGAACACAGGGAGGCCAAAACCAAAATGAACAAAAAGAGCATTCTCCTCTAAATTAAATGGCTCCATCCTTTCATAAAGGGTCTGACAAGTATCCAGGTTAGCCTGGCAAGTTGTATTAGCAAGGGAGTCCAAACTCCTAGAATTGGAATGGTTTCAATCATTTAAATCAATCAGATTAGCAATGTTGTGACCAGATATGATATTCTTACTTGACCTCAAATTATAAGGATGATGGAACAGTGGTAATGGGGGGGTTTTATTTTTTTAAAAAATCTTGCAATCTCAATACCCAAGTTTAAAAAAGCATCCTTAGCCTTATATATTTCATTAGCAATAGCAGTATTTCTAAAAGTAATTGCAGCACGAGCTTTGATGCCATTGTAAAAAAGATATCCCACTAAAACTACATCCTTTTTCAATACACCTGGTATAACCTCATTATTAATAGCTAAAAAATGAGAAATACGATTCTGTAGTGTAAGGAAACCAAATGGCTTAGGATAATTAAAAAACAGCTTTTGAGGGATTAAAACCAGCTTCCAATCAGTATGGATTTCTTTGTATCTTGTTGCTGAGTCCTTTTGTGGAAAATTTTTGACTAAGAATCTGATTTCATCACCAAAAAGGTTGAGCATTGTCTGTGGTAGACTTCCTGTTGAGGCAAAGGACTTTATCCCCTGGATCTAACAGCTCTCCTCCCATTAAGCCCTTATCTGCTAGTGGATTTTTAGGTGTTTTCTAGACGACCAACTGCATCAACTGGCTGCAACAGATTTTTCAAGATTATTATGCCCACACTTCTTTGCCTTTTTATTATCTTTTTTTTTGATTTTCCAAACGATTTTTGTGATCTAATTTTTTAATAGGATTGTTTTGTCCAACAATTTAAACAAGTGCTCCCAATCTCTTTTCCTGTGGCATTGTGATTTAATAACCTTCTTACTTTTGGTTTTTAACATTTTTGCTTTTCTTCTGTTTTTTACAAGCTCCGTTTGACTCTTCCTTACTGCTTTTTATGGAATGAGTCCTTGGGGGTTTTTTCATCCTGTCTCTGATAGAACTCCTCCTCTAAGGTCAGTTGGTGTTAATCTCCTCACAGTCATTGAATGGTCCTCAGCTAGAGCTGTCAGCAATCTATTGCTTTCTGCGAGAAAGTTTTTAATAAGTACGAATTCCTCATACATCATGAGAAGTCCACCTTGTAAAAGAATAGAGTTATAGTCAAATCCTCTGTCTGAGTGCATGTAGATTTCAACTTAGTATTTGGACCCTTAGACACGTTGCAGCGTGCCAGATAATCAGCTGTTTTTGAGTGAACTCTTCTATCCAGGCAACATCCTAAACAGTTTTAACACCGATAGGAAAAAAAAAAGCTTCGACAGGGAAACTGACCCTTGTATGCACCCCTCTTTGCTTTATAGGGCAATCCATGGTTGATTCTGAGTGCGACAAATAGAGACAGAGTCATGCATAAAGTTTGAAGGTCTCTCAATTGACCAATGGGTTTTTTCTAATGAAGGACTGGAGTCAGATGATTGTACTGTCCCCCCCAAAGCTCAACTCAGCTGCAAGGTTGGAGAAAGGTAGTTCTACAGCAGGGGAAATTTTGGGGTTTGTGTCAGTCCTTTAAGATCCAGAGTCCAATCTAACACAGAATTTGCAGAAACTGCTGATTTAGCTTCAACCACTTTATCAAATTTCCTTGGGGGCAAAAAAAAATGTGTGATTTTCATCTGGTAAATTTCCCCGGATTCATGGGAATGCTCTGGGAAAAATGGCAAAATGCCTAAAGTTCTATAGGCCCTTCTGGTAAGCATAGCTTATTCTCTCAAGTTCTCCCGAAGTATCCAAAAAATTGTCCCCGCAGCTTTAAGAACTAGCCAGTGTCCATAAAATTATTCAGTCTTTTGGTCAACAGCAGCCTAATTACCACCGGTAACCCATTCCAGCAAAACAGCAAACAAAAAATATCCTTCAAAGTTAATTCCTCAGCCAGAAACAGCAACAATAGCTAAAAGCTAGCTGGAATAAGTTAAAGACACAACACCATTAAGGGAGCTTAGCGTTTGCAGATAAGCATTAGATTGCAGCCTGGGAGGCATAGTAAGAGGTAGAAAAGTAAATTCAACACAAGGCCAATAAAAAACTTTTAGTAAACTATAACTGAGAATAGATATAAAAGGCAGCAGTTATAGAACAGGCAGCCATGGAACAACAAAGCAACAAAACACTAAAGCTGTTAAACCTTAAGAAAGCTGTTAAACCTAAGAAAAACAAACAAATTACAGCAGAGACTCTAGCAGAACATTCCTGACCCTCTTCATGGTGTTGAAACCCAACTGCCTCCAATTAATAAAATTAAACGGGTTAAAAACACTTAAAACCACTAAAAACCACTAAAAACATTTAAAACAGCTAAAAAACATTAAAAGGATATATAGTTTTAAAAAAAAATGCAAATCAATAAGCTACCCAGCCAAAAAAGGGAAAAAGATTTTTGTTATGCAGCCGAAACCTTGCTCCACCGATATAAAAAAATAAAATAGTACTTTCCCGAAAATCTTCTCCCACTCTTCATGACCATTGGATGCATTTTTTTAAGGCCGAAACATCTATAGTCAATAGTGTCATTAGCTGGTTCTTGCACTGTTTGGAGAGAACTGGTTGTTAAAATTGTTAAAAGATTTGAAGGCTGGGAAGGTTAAAAGAAGAGCCAGCATTATGAAAGGAAGAAAAAAATCTCTCTTATAGTTCAGTTGGTTTGGAGGAATCTCTCCCTATCGATGTCACAAAAAAGGAAGCATAAAGCCCTCCAAATGTTGTGGTATTGCAAATCCCAATAACTCGAGATAGCATACACAATGGTAAGGAATGCTGGGAGCTGAAGTTCAACAATATCTGGAAAGCCTCATGGTTCCCACCTTTAGGCAACAAGTCATAATTTCTGTTTCCTTTTTAAAGTTAATTTTAAAGGGATGCTTTAGGTCTATGGCGCTGTACTGTTTTTTAAAACTGCTTTTATCATTTTTAATAGTCTGCTGTAAAAAATATTTTAATGTTAAAAGTTTGTTTTAATTTCATTCAGATAGCCTTGATCTCTAGGGCAACTTTTTAGACTGAGAAACTGGGGGAAACCTCAAAACTGTCTTGAAAACTCAGGGCTGAGACTTCCCTGATTGAGCCTATCCACCTGCCATGCAGTCTTCCCCCTTATATTACCACCTCCTACTTTACCAAGTATTATTGTCTTTTTCAAACAGTTAAAACCAGATATCAATTTCCTCCAAGCAACACATAAAAAGGGAAAGGTTCTCATCTTCCCTCAAAGACTGTTTAGTACTCAACCAGAGGCGGAGCTTGGAGTGCATGGAAGGGGCCGGGGGGGCTACGGTACAGGGGCATGGCCACAGTGCATGGGGATGTGGCTGTGGTGCATGGGAGCATGGTTATGGTGTGTGGGGGCATGGCCACAGCATGCGGGGGCATGGCTACAAGCCAGGACACCCCCAAAAATTGCTGCTGGGGTGAACCGTCCCCATTGCGACTCAGCATGTGATGGGGGAACTGGAAAAGCAAAAGGAGCTGCTATCCTTTTTTTAAAAATCCTGTCCTTTTAAACTTGACAAAGAGCACTGAGACCCAGCAGGTAGATACTTACATCTCACAGGGAAGCTGATGGGCAAGCTCTTCATATAAGGCACTTTCTACACACCAAACACTGCTCAGATTACATTCATGTATTCTTTTTTGCAAACCTTAAAAGATAATACAAGAGAGGTAATTATAGATGATACAAATGATATCCTACATATTAGACAGATCTCATTCCCCCTAAAGTAACCCACAAACTAGCACTCCAGTCTTGAAGATGATCAGCAATTTTGGTCTGCTTGACCTGTGGTCCATTCTCCAACCCATGACAAAAGATTCACCACTGTTCATGAAACATAATTTCTTGTAGACCATTTTTTTTCATTTCTAGGTCCCTGTTAGAAAAAATCTTGGACTCAATAATCGAAATGATCCTTTACTCTGATCATTCTCCAATAACATGATTGGTGAGTAGGGGAGGATATGGTCACCCCCAAAACATGGAGATTTAATCCCACACTTCTTCTTCAAGAGCCTTTTCAAAATACAGTCACAAATGCCATTAAAAACATTTATTTTACTCAAAATATTTACTTAATAGGATTAAATATATTTCTGGTGTAGTTATAATTCCAATGCGAAAAGCACTATGATGGACGATAGATAAGGGGGAGGGGGGCAAATTGGGACAGAAAAGAAAGGAGAGTTTTTAAATGTATTTATTTGTGTTTTATGTAAAAAGGAAACATTGGATATGAAGTATCTGGTTTATTGTTTCTTTTAATAAAAGTAATATTTTTTAAAAAAAATATTTTTGATCATTGTATCTCCTCTGCCAGGTAAGTATCTCTGGAACAAGTAAAAAAATGTACATTAGCATATTTAGAGAGACAAAAAATATTAAAGATCACAGTGGAACAAAAAAAAAAAAACTAGGAAGCTCCCAAAGTACCATTTGAAATATCCGAAGTAATTAAAAAGTTAAAATCATCAAAAGTGCCATGCCCAGACAGGTTTACAGCTTTATATTATAAAACATTCAAAGATGATTTGCTTTCACTATTACAACAAACCTTGAATCAGATATTGAAAGAAGGAATTCCAAATTCATGGATAAATGCAAACATCACACGGATTCCAAAAGAAGGGAAAGACACAACACTTCCTAGCAACTACAGACCAATCTCATTACTCAATACAGTTTACAAAATCTTTACAAGCATATTAGCAGAGGGACTTTAAAAAGTTTTGCAAGTTACAATACACAAAGTTCAAAGTGGTTTTCTTCTGAGATGGTTGTTGAGAAATAATACCAGGGCAGTCATAAACATGATAGAATATTTTGGAAAACACAATGAAAAGAAATTGGCTATGCTGTTCCTGGAGGCTGAGTAAGCCTTTGATAAAGTAAATTGGTCTTTCATATTGGAATAATTGAAAAAATTAGGTTTGGAGAAAACTTTGTTAATTGGGTTGGGAAAAATTTATTCCTATCAAAGGCCATTTCCTCACGGGGCGAGGGAATCGCCCCGTGCCAGTACTTACCGGACTTCTTGGCTCCACGCTTGGGTCCAGGCTGGTCCGGAGCAGTGCGTGGCCGCCGCTCCGCACTGCTCCGGGGAAGAAAATGGCAGCTTCCGGGTGGTCGAGGCTCTCCACCAACCGCTGAAGCTCGCCAGCCTAAAGCCCACCCCTGGCAGATCGCAGGCTCGTGCTGGTGCAAGCCTGCAAATCTGCACCGGAGCGCGGGCACGGAGTGGCGCGCGCCGTGCTTTCGAAAGACCTGTTTCAAGCGGTCTTTCAAAAGCACGCTGGACGACCACTACAGGTCGTTCCGGAGCGGGCTGACGTGCGGAACTACGCTAAGTAGGTCCGACCCAGTCCGCTCCCAGGTGCAGACGTCCTCCCTGGAGGACGCTCTGCACCGTTTCTTTAAGCCCGTGCAGAAATGGCCAAAGAGTAGAGATAATTGTTAATGGAGAGGGGAAAAAAAACACTTGGAAATGAGGGGCCTTTCTGCACAACACTTTTATACTGCTATTATTCCACTTCCAACATCCTATGGAATCCTGAGATTTGCAGTTTAGGGAGGGGCATTTAAGATTCTCAACCAGAAAGCTCTGTGGCCTCAGGAAAGTACAAACCCCAGAATTCCACAGGATGTTGAAAGTGGAATAATAGCACTATAACAGTGCAGTGCAGAAAGGCCCAAGGAGAAGAACTCACCAAGGCTGTTCCTTCTCCCTGTTGTTACTAATTATAGTACTAAAGATACTTAATAGTAATATTCGAGCCAATCTAGATATAAAAGGTGTAAAAATAAAATACCAGATATTTAAACTTAAAGCATTCACCAATGATTTGGTAATTTTTTTTAAGAAAACCTGTTGGAAAGCATAGATAAACTATTGAACACACGGGCACCTGAATTTAAAACCAACAAAGACAAGATGGCGATCTTAACAAAAAATATGAGACAAAACAAAGAGAAATATCTAATATCAAAATCCAAATTTAAATTGGAAAGAAGACAAGATATTTGGGAGTTTGGCTAACTAAACAAAACACAGACCTTTTGAAAACAAGTACAAAAACATGTGGAAAGAAATAAAGCAGGAACTAGAAAGATGGTTTAGACTGCATTTATCACTTTTGGGAAGAATGGCAGTGGTAAAAATGAATGTATTACCAAAAATTTGCCAATTATAACTATAAACCGATTAATGGAATTAAAGAAAAATGCATGACTCTAAATGTAAAGGTTTTGGGATTGGATAAAAATGAGGAATACCTGCTGAAACAAATGAGAAGATCAGTAAGGATCAATAAGATACTGAAAGAATGGATATCAGTTGTCAACTTCCTCAAACAGAAATGGCAGAATGGGATAATTTAATCAATATAAATTAATAGCAATTTTTGAAATGATTTTTCCCCAATTAACTTCTTCTTAGATAAGTGAGAATAGGAAGACGAATAAGAGGCAGTGTCAACAGAGTAGTTATTGTGAGACTAACAACTCCAGATAAGAGTAAGAAGGAAGGAGAAATTTAAAAAATATTCAGGAAAAATGGTTAAATGATATTGATAATGGAAATGGAAAATCATTGACTACATTTAGGAATTTATTGATAGATGTATTAATGTATGAGATAACCATTATACATGGAAGGAAATGGAGATATATCCAAACTACATTTTTTATTTACTTCTTCAAAAAGAAGGTTTTTTTAACACACACACACACACACACACACACACTTTTATTTGGAAAACCACTCCAAGAACACCCCAGAAGTACTGCTTTGGGATACACCGCAGTCAGTCCTCAGAGCTTTGTTCATCCAAGAAGAATGGAAACAAAAGAAGATCAGAGAAGCAGGTAGGCCACACTCCTTAAAAGAAATCAAGCATCTCATAAGTTCCCATAAGATAGATCATGATTCAGGGAGATTTAAGACATTACTCAAAAAGAAGGCAGAGATTAAAAGCCTCAGTTTGCATAAAATAACAGTGTCTTGCATTACACCACAGCTTACTTCTATGAAAATATACAAATTCCAAACTGCTTGCCAGAATGGCTAAAAAGAAAAGAGAAAACAGAATAATCATGTCCATTAAATCCCCACAAGTCACAGTAAAAACCTCCCCGAAAGAAATAGTTAAAGAATCTCAAGATTTTTATGCTGAGTTATACTCCTTAGAACAGAGAATATCCTGTTGAAATCAACTCCTTTCTTCATTCCCTCAACATCAAAAAACTGTCTGATTCACACAAATTGCTTGTGCATCAACCGGTCAGAAAAAAATGAACTAAAACAAGTCATTCTGAAGTTGAAAACTATGAAATCTCCAGGACCAGATGGGTTCACAGAAGAATTTTATAAGCTATAACAAAATATCCTCCTATCTACTTCCTTTTTTATAACACATTCTTAAACCAAGACTTATATCCAAAGCTCATGTCCAAAAATTTGGTTCACTTTGAGAATCATCTGAAATCCCATATTAGAAGAAAGCCACCCCACTACATCAGCATTTGGACCAATTACATTGCTTAATCAGGATGGCAAACTCCTCACCTCCATCCTTGCAAGCAGGATCAATAGTTTCATAACTGATTATAGTGAACTAGATCAGTTGGGTCATGGTCAGTCGCAGATTACCTGATGCCAGTCGTCATGTACTGAATGTAATTCATCACTCCACGCCACTCCGCAAATCTACAGTTGCAATCATCAGACTTTACCTACTTGGGTATCGTCACTATCAAGGAACCTAATAAACTCAACGCAAGAAACTATAACAAAGTAATCAAGTGGATGAAATCCAAGATTTTAGAACAGAAAATCTTAAACTTATTGTTCTTGGGGAGAACCGCCTTGATAAAAATATTCCTTATCCCCTGCCTCTTTTTCCTTTTCCAAACCATCCTTTCTCTCCAAATCAGACACAATTTAAAATCTGGCAAAACTTCATTAACATGTTTATCTTTAATAATAAAGACCTAGGTTCAGGAAATCCACTTGGAATCTTCTTATGAAAAAGGCGAGGGGGCTGGCAGTGCCAGACATATCTCTATATTTCACAGTTTTCTACTTGAGTCAGGCAATTCTTCTTATTAGGAGTGATGCTGATGTAAAATGGGTGATGATGGAAGTTCAAGATGATTTTTAAACAGCATATGGTTTGTTCTTTAAAAAGGCCTCAGTTGCAAAAGTGAAGGACTTTAAAAACTCACGGTTGCAAACTCTACTCAGGTTTGGTGTAAATGGAAACAAACAATTTCACCAGATTCCTCACCTATTTGTCCTTTTTTCCATCCAGCCTCCCACAATCTAGACAATTTTAAACAATATAGATAATGGAAAACTAAAGGTCTATACATGGTCCAAGAACTCTTCCATAATAGCAAACCCAAAACAGGGAATGAATTAGCTACAGAATTACAGGTGCTAACAATTTATTGGTTATATCTCTGTCAAATAGTTTCCTTTACTTCAAAACTTGTAGCCAAAGGGGAAATTCCAAGACCTTTAATAATGTATGAAAAACTGTGCAGATCAAGGGATTAGCCTCTCTTATCTATAACCACTTAATTGACTATATGTATGGTAAACAATATAGCTTTAAAATAGCTTGGGAACCTGATTTTGGAATGGTGATATCAGACTGGGGTCTTCCGCCCTATTTAAATCCCATTTGGCACTAGCCAGAGAAAATGCTATGAAAATGGTTCACAAGTGGAAACACCTCTCCAAAATGTTGGAGAGGATGTGATTACAAGGGAACATTTGCCCATATGTGGCTTGATTGCCCTAGAATTAAGACATTAAGACATTCTGGTTTACTATTCTGGAGCAAGTCTCATTCATCACCAGACAAAACATCAAGTATTGGCCTGAGCTCCTGTTGCTGTCAGTTTACACGGGAGAAAATAAGCAGCTCAAGCACAGAAATTTGATTGCCTTTTTCCTGACAGGTGTTCATGATGAAATTACTAAAAGCTAGAAAACAAGGAAAGTATCTTTATAGAATTGGTGGGAAAGACTTTGGGACTTATGGTTCTTAGAGAAACTTCAGGCAATACAAGAATAAAAGACAAGCAAATTGGGAACATTTTATAGAAAAATGGTATCCATTTATTGAGTTTGTTAGCACTCAACTGCAAATGATGAAACCGCCTGCAATTCATTTGATGCTTTGATCAATAACCCAGGACTGTTTTGCTAGTCCTGGCATTTTAACACTTGACTGCCAAACTGCGGATAGCAGCCCTCAGGAGACTTCAAGCATCAATGGTGCTCTCTGAAATTCTGTAAACACTTGGATCCTTTATAAATTGTATCCCGGTACTTATCCTTCTTTATATTAAAATTTCCTTTTATCTTTTAATTCATGTTTGTGTTATATTGTTGTATTCTACCTTTTCTTAACAATAAAACTTGGAAAAATGTGGAATAGATGTGAACACAGTGGCTGTGCTTCAGACTGGAGAGAAATCCTGTGTGGAGTGCCACAAGGTTTTGTCCTGAGGCTGACACTCTTCAGTATTTTTTATCAGTGACTTAGATGATGAGCTACAGAGAAT
Organism: Iguana delicatissima; assembly: GCA_948472985.1. Lineage (NCBI taxonomy): Eukaryota > Metazoa > Chordata > Lepidosauria > Squamata > Iguanidae > Iguana > Iguana delicatissima. Next base: position 222,251 of record CAOKZL010000631.1, on the reverse strand, counting down.
CCTTATCAAGTTTGCTGATGATGCAAAACTGCAGGGGTTAGCTAACATATTGGAAGGTAGGAACAGAATTCAAAAGAATCTTGATAAAACTAGAAAACTGGGCAGAAACTAATAGAATTATATTCAACAGAGACAAAGGCAAAATTCTTTATTTAGGCCACAGAAACCAAATATACATTTATAGAATGGGGGATACTTCGTTTATCATCAGTACATGTGAAAAGGACCTTGAGATTACTGTTGACCATAAGCTGAAGATGACCAAGTAGTGTGATGCTGCAGCAAAGAAGGCAAATAATATTTTCGTCTGCTTTAATAGAACTGCAGTTTCCAAGACAATGGAAGTAATGGTCCTGTTGTATTCTGTGCTAGTCAGGCCTCATCTGGAGTATTACGTTCAGTTCTGAATACCTCGTTTTAGGAAGGATATAAACAAGATTGGTTCCAGAGAAGGATAACAGGGATGATAAGAGGTATATAGAAAAAAATATGAAGGAGGTTGGCATGCTCAGCCTGATGAAGAGAAGATGGGGTGACAAGATTGCCCTCTTTAAATATCTCAAGGGTTGTCACAGAAAGGTGGATGCAGGTTTGTTCTCTACTGCCTCAGAGAGCAGGACCAGGTCTAATGGTTTTCTTGTTACAGGAAGGTAGATTCCAATTGAACATTAGAAGGAACTTCTTGACAGTAAGAGCAGTTCAACTATGGAATCAATCGCCTAGAAAGGTGGAGGAGTCTCTTTCTCTGGACATTTTTTTAAAAAGAGGCGGGTAAACAGATACCTGCTGGGGATGCTTTAGCTGGCTTTCCTGCATTGATTAGGGGGCTGGACTTGATTGCCTGTGGGGCCCCTTCCAGTTCCATGATTCTATTTAAGTCAAGTAATACGCAACAAGGATCAATTATTTTTTAATACAGTAGCAAATAATGACAGTTATGAGCAAATATGCAGAAGCTCTCCTTGCTTTCTTTCAACTTCAGAGATATTCGGGATGCTAATTTTGGTAGCACCAAAATCCTCTACATACGGACCCATGGCATGGGCCCTGGCCAGTACACTCTATTCCTGAAAGCAGTTAGAATCTTGTGGGATGGAGCTTCTCCTTCATTTTGAGACAGGACAAGTCCTAGAGACATTTCAGTCGGACAGTGTCTTCCGTCTCTTCCTGAACACACCTTCCCAGTCGTTGCCTGCATACTTGATTTCTGAGTAGCTTAGAAACATATAGACAATAACCAGGCTTCAAGTATCTTGTATTTGTGTCACTGAGGCACAGGACTAGACAATATACACAGAATTTAGAACCCTGAAAATTTCAATTTTCATAATAAGAAACAGTAGGTTCCTAATCCTCAACATTACCCTTTTTTACTCGTCAAGTAAGTGGAGCAGCCTCAAAATCTTTCAATATTCTTTCCTCCTCTCTGCTGCTAACCACATTTGAAAATGTAACCTTTTGACTACAACTCCCAGAATCCCCCAGATTGGGGGATTTTCAGCACTGTGGTCCAAAAAAAAGTAGCTTTTCCAGGATCTGCCTGCTAAGAGAAGCAGAAAAAGCAAAGATAGATTTAGGAACCTGAAGTAAATGTCATCATTCCACCTTGTCCAGCATTGTCTACTACAACTGACAGCAGTCCTGTTGGGTCTCCGATCCAGCCATTCAACTGCAAGCGGTAGGCACTGAATCTAGGACCTCTAAGGCGTTGACTGAACGTGGAATATCTGCAGGTCACGCGTGTCCCAGCCTCTCTAAAGTAATTTATGGCACTACTGCTGGTTTTGCTGCAGTAAACTTAACATTGATTCCCCCCTCCACTACAGAAACCTTCCAAAGTAGAGACTGTGGGGATTCAACCAAGGACCATCTGCATGCGGACTACGCTCTCTGTCCTGACCTGTGGCCCTTCAACCTATGTGCTGCTTAATTCTATTTATCTTGGCAAAATATTTTGCTATTCAAAACATGACTTGTCTGTCTTCTCTGAGCATGTCTCGTGATCTCCTGGCATGCCAAAAGGGGTATTTGCAGCACCCAAAGGTCTGGTTCCCAGTATTGTACGTAAATCACAAGGCATTTCACAGTGTTCCACTTGGACACATGTTTTATACACTTTGTAAGCTTTGATCTATGCAACCAACAGGTGCCTATTTGTTTGCTTAACTTTTGTGCCACAGTAAAAACAGTTTGCACCCTCACAGTGTTGAGTATCTTGTATACATCAAGTGGTAGCAATGGAAGTTAAATCCATTTGAGTTCCAGGTTGTAACACAACAAAATGTTATAAACTTATAGCCAGATTAAAGGGTCATACTGAAGAACATTTTGTTTGGGAACAGAAAACTTTGAATTCATTACTTAAGAGAAAACGAGGGTGAATTGATGATTTTGGGATTTTGAATTTGCATGTTGTTTTTACATTTAAATGCTTATTTTTAGTGTTAACATGAGAAAGATGCTATGAAAATAATAGATGACTTTACGTTGTTGCTACTATAATATCTATCTATACCGTAAGTAAAGTTTAGTTTAAAGAATCTGTGCTAAAATTTATTGGTAATTTACAGAATTAACTATTCTGAAATAGTATGATTTTATTTGTAATGCTATAAATATATAAGTTGGAACTTAGTAATTTGGATAATTCAGTACTAGAATAATAGAGTTATACTGATAACCTTTTTAAGTAGTTGGTAGAAGGTATAAAATATTTTGAGCAACAAAATTAAAATAGAGTTTAAGCAATGATTTTAAGTTAAGTACATTTATTTAGGAGCTGTTTGCAACAAGAATAGTAACCAATTTTTAAATAGTCATAGTTTTCTTTCATTAGTTTTGTTAGTTTATATTAATCAAGTTGTGAATTATAGTTTACTTATACAAGAGTTAGTGGTATTGATTTTATTGTGTTCTACTGTTTTGTACTTTTGATATGATATATTATTTTGTACAGTCTCTGTGTGTATTTTGTGCTGTTTTGTTTATGTTTAAAGGTTAATGAAAATTATTTAAAAAACACAAAATGTTATAAATTTAGAGGTGTGCATTTGTGAATATTTCTGCAAGGCACTGTAATTGGTTTATAAAGATGATTCTCTGGAATGGTTCATTAAACTCTTATGCATATGCTAACCCTGCATGGTTGTTAAATTACCTGCTGTGTTAAGGAATGTCCACGTGGTTGTTCCTGTAAGATTTTGCATCCTTTGTTCAAAGCTCAGAGGTAAGCCTTTACGTGGAAAAGGACCTACATTCACTCTCCAGCATCACAAGTATGATTGGGAAAGACCGGAACTGAAGACCTGGAGAGCTGCTGACGCTTCCCAGAGTATGAAAGGAACGAAGAATCTCTGGCCCATAGGCCTACTCCAGCCTGCAAGGCATTAACATGAAGGCTGTGCCCCTTGCCCCTTCACCTTCGGTCATCCCCTTGGCTCCAGTATAAGGGTAGATTGAAAGTAAGGAGCAATGGGAGCTGGTGGTCCCAGTGTCAATGAATCCATTTCAGGTTGTAGTCTGAACTTTAAAGGAATCATCCAAGATGCTGAACTCTATTTTCTAAATCAGTTCAGCATATCAAAGTTCAGACTAAAGCCTGCAGTGGAATCACTGCCTCTCTGACATGAGAGCCACCAGTGGCACAGATGATTTGCAACTGGCCTACGTAGCTTCAAGACCACATGGCTCAGTGACTGCTTGGCGTCTCCCTGGGCACTTCCATTTGGGAGAGACATAAGAGGAAGGGAGCCTACTCTGGAAAAAGCTGCATAACTGCCAGAGTATTCTTAGAGGCGGCATGACTCCATGCTTCACTCCACCTGGATCTTCCCCCACGGGAAGGGAAAAGCTGGATTTGTCTGCCCCTTCTCCCACCAGGGAGAACGCAAGGCAGGCAGACTTTGTAGCCACACACCAAGAGAAGCAGCTCTTCCAAACATGTAGTTAGGCAGTGCTCCACCCACCCTTTCCTCTCTTTGACCAGATCAGGTAAGACACAAGGCTGGATCAGGTCAGTTCAGTATCCTCAAGGTATCAGCTCACTGGCTTTCAGGCTGACGGTACCCTCCTTCAGACTGGTAGCATTTGGTCTGCAGTTCTAGCAGAGACAATACTGAATCAGATCAGACCCCAATCAGCTTTTGGCCCAACTGATTGTGGAAATGGCCACAAGGGGAATCTGAGTAAGTGTCCCCAGAATCTGATAAAACTCACTTAACTGCATAATATGATTATCTAGCTACAAACCCAGATCTGAGGGACAGCATTTTTGGCAACTGAATAGAGTCACAGAGCCCCCCGCAATTACAATGGTTTCCACCACTCCTGCTAAGGCTGCATCCCATGTGGTCTCACTTGGGGCAACATAAGAAAGGGGATTTTCCAAGGCCCATGCTGCACCAGGACTTGTACAAAGCTCACTGTCAACCCAAGAGGAATTATTCTATCCAGCCCCAAGATTCATGCTATGAGAGGGCTCATGAGTTGCAAATGTAAGCCCTTCATTCCCTGCCTTGCTCCAAAGGGCACGAGGAGCTCAGGCACATGTACCAGCTCTTTCCCCCGTCCCCTGCCTTCACTCTCCTCTTTTGGGTGCTCCACTATGCATGCAAGAAGAAGTATGCAAAAGCTCTTTGTGCTAAGATAGCAAACCAGATGCCAGCTGGGTGGAAGTCCAGGTTTAAAAGTTCTCTGCTACCTCACAGACAAAAATCCACTTTGTCCTCTTTCAGCATCTGTGCTACCACCTAGTAAGTATTCTCTCAGATGTCAGCCAGCACCCAGAGAGCTGAGGTCCTTTAATACTACACAATCACAGAACCATATTCCACTTCAACAGCCATGGCAACATCTTATGGCCTCTTTGGGTTTCTAGTTTGGTGCAGAACTGCAGCTCTTTGGCTGAGAATTCATCCGTCCTTAAGCTGCAGCTTTCATAAGATCCATAAGTTTTTAATATCTTAAAATTTATTGTTAGTTCATAATTTTATATTTTTTAATGTTTTTAATTGTTTTAATGTTTTTAATGTTTTTTAACTTTGTGGAAGCCACCTTGGGTCCCACTTTGGGAGAAAAGCCAGCATATAAAATCAACCAATCCGTCAGATGGCGGTTCAAGTGGAATCATAGTGCTGTAACTAGATAGTGTGAAAGGGCTCCAGGTAACACTGCTTAAGGTGAAGTTTCCTCGTCAGTTGATTTGTAGATGGTCTTTCCCTGCTCCCCTCTTTCTTCTCTGGGGAATCCTTACCGAAAATGGGGAATGCAACAGCAGCTCCGGAGAGTTTCTTCTCCACTTCACAAGATAACTGTGACGGAAGTTACTGCTTGAGGACATTGGTAATGTTATCTGGTTTACCTCCCTAAGGTTTTTGGTAATGATTTTCACTGGAGAGAAACTATGGGTCTTTCTGCCCTACACTGTTATAGTGTTATTATTCCACTTTCCACATCCTGTGGAATTCTGGGGTTTGTAGTTTACTAAGGCCAAAGAGCTCTGTGGCTGAGAATTCTAAAGGCTCCTCCCTAAAACCCCAGGAGTCCACAGGGTATTGAAAGTGGAATAATAGCACTATAATAGTCTAATGTGGAAATGGCCTATGTCTTCCAGAATCCCACAGTCAGCTACCTAAGGATTCTAGGAGTTGGAGTTCTGAAACATAACTTCCAATTGTGAGGCCAGAACTTAATTGTCTGACATTTTTTGAATCCAGAGCAAGAGTTTAAATAGATTCCTATGACATACTTTTATATACAATCTCTTTTGAACATGATTATAAACAAAGGAGGAAGGAGTGTCTGGCCTCTGTGTAAACTGACAGTTTATGATGACGTGCAGCATTCCAGTCCTGACGCCATTAGTCTCTCTGTTTCTGATGTTCAGGCAGTGAGTGCTGTTGGCTTATGGTACTGGAATGGTACCATCCATTCATAGGATGGAAGTACTGACAAGCTTGGAAAAAAACCAAAGTTTGCATTAGTACTGAAAAAAAAAAAAAAAGAGGAGAACACCTAAAAGTGAAGTGAACACCCAAAAGAACTCAGTGAGGTCAAGGGCTGTGGAATGCTAACTGGCAGGGGATAAAAAATGGGAAAGTGAAATGGAATGGAATATCCTGAAGTACAGCATGGCTCCTAAGAGCTCCAAAATGCAACATGTTGTTGGTGCTGCTGCTGCTTCTCCCTAGAGTCCAGCACATGCACTCAAGCATGTGAAGATAAAGAATCTTAAGCATCCAGGATCTGGGTAGCAGCAGCCACTGCAGTCTGCAGGTATGTGGCCCAGGAAGCATTCTTGAGAAAAGGAAACAGGAGGATCTACTTGGCCTACAATTTATTTGGACCACCTGAGCGTAGCTGTTCTTAGCAGTCTCATAGAAGAGGGTGTCTTGCCAGGAGAGGTTGCTCAGCTCCAGAACAGAGCTGAGCAATCTCAGCTTTCCTTGCTTACATTTTTCCTTCCGCCACCCAAAACAGTCTGCCTTTGCTTGTTGTCTTTCTGACTGCCATATTAATTATGAGCTGGCCCCAAAGCAAAACGAAAAAGAACTCACTGGTGAACTCTCTTCCCTCCTTTTCCACACACAGGCACTCCAGATGGCTTTTATTCACAGGTGATGACTTCCTTGAGACGCCCCTGGACTCTGGAACCACCAGCACATTGGCGGAGAGTTTTGCAATATTTGAACGGCCTGAGATAGGAATAGCAGCAGGAGGAGACTGTTTCAAAAAGCTGACTTGAACTGCAGGGAACACAGTCGTCCGGAGCTAACCCCACCCTTTCAGTTCCCCTTTTCTTAGTTTCTGACCAAACTGTCTTAGTTTCCTTTCAGCCATGATGACACCTTCAGAAAAGGGAGTTCTAGTGCCAGCAAGAAGCCCTGACTATGCTCGATAAAAAGCAGCAGGTTTTTCTACAAAGTGGCACGGAAAGACAGGGAGAATCAGAACTGTCAACACGGTAATGGTGAGAAAACAGCTAACCACAAGGATACACAAATAGAAAGAGAGGCAAAGTCAGCCAATTGTCTTTTTCTTGGGCCAGTTTTCATTTGTTTATAAGCATTTTATGGAATTTTTTTTTCAAAAGGCAAGCGGCAAAGGTCAGCCTGTTGAAGTGTTCTATTTAACTTAAAAGCTTGCTAGTTCTACCCCAAAACCAGTTGGGGCAATTAAAAAGAGAGCAAATTAATGGTGACACAGCAAGATGTAAAAGAGGCAGCAGCTGTGCAGCTAATATAAAACAGAGCAGGGTGAAGGGACATATCCAAAAGGAAGCTCCCTGGTCAAATAGGTTTCAGCAGGACCCTGAAGTTTCAGCAGTGTTTGTGAGAGCCTTGTAAGACATTATATAAGTAGAGTGCCCCTTAGCATATGCAGACTATGTTCCTTATCATACATCCAGTTTAGTCTTAAATTGCTCCAGACCCTAGCAATAACTTTAGATTGAAAAACAGAGGTTATTTACTCTGAAGTTTTAATAAATGACTGTTTCGCATAGACCATTTCCGCACTAGACTGTTATAGCGCGATTATTCCGTTTTCAACATCCTATGGAATCCTGGGGTTTGCAGTTTAGGGAGTCGGCCCCTCCCTAGACTGCAAACCTCAGGATTCCATAGGATGTTGAAAGCGGAATAACAGCACTGTAACAGTCTAGTGCAGAAATGGCCATAGTCTCAAGAGCCTTGGGATAGATCAGGGCTGAGTCTGGAAGACTCCACATTTGCAGGTTTCAATTTAACAGATTTGATTATTTTGCAGTTTCTCCAATCCCTGTTCCCGCCCTCTAATACACCTCAGGTGCTTCTTTGCTGAGAGGAACCTTCCCTCTCGGCAGCTCCATCATGCCACATAATCCTTTAAGCACCTGCTTCTGATGCTCCTCCTCCTCCTCTTCCACCACCAGCTGCCTGACTAGCTAAGGACAGATCAATTTTTCAGCACCACAAACACACACTCAAGAAAGGAGATGGGCAAGAGAGAGGAAGCACACTTGCCCCTCCACTTTCATAAGGCTTTGGAGAATAGAACCCTCGTGAAAATAGAAAAATCACAAATAACTCCCCCCCACTCCCCAATCCCCCTGCCATTCCCCTCTCTGTTGCTTCGGTGCAAGTTCTCAGCACTGGGACCAGAGGCAAGGGAACGGGAGGGGGAGCTCCAGAGGTAAGAAGGAAGGATCGCAGAAGCTTCCCCACCATTCTCTTCCCTTCTGTCTTGGTGTGAGTTTTCATTCTCAGCACCAGGACCAGAGGCAAGGGAATGCAAGAGGGGAGCTCCAGAGGGGAGAAGAGAGACATGTGCTTGCCTCCCCACTACCATTTCCTTGCCTTTTGTCCTGGCACTTGCCTTCCTTCTCCATGTCTGGCAAAATGCAAGGGAATGGGAGGAGGAGAATGGGGGAGGCACCTCACGAATAATCAAATTCACAAAGGTTAAACCCACAGAGGTGGTGGGAAGACTATATAGGGCCACACTGCTGACCTACCCCCTTTCCCTGAACTGAGTTTGGACCCTGGGTGCCAATTCCTCCCATCACACCGTGGCCCCCTTCCTAGAGACAGGCACATACATTTTGATATTTGCAGTTTTTCCACTTTTGCTGGGGTCCTGTACCCCTAACCCTAGTGAATGTTGAGGGCCAACTGTATTTATTTTGGATTTAGATCACTGAATCCCTTCAGCCAACCTGGCCATTGCCTATACTGACTAACAGATTCTGGGAACTGTAGTCTAAAAATATTTTTCAAGCTCTCGTTTAGGGTCCAGGACCCTTACGTTGTATGTAATCGGCAAAGGAAAGGTTCTCAAGAATTACAAATCTACAGGCTTCCTCTTTTAAAGCAAGCATCATGCTAAGGGCTGGAATATATTTGTTCTCCTTCTGATAAGAGCTGTTAAAATGCCTACCCTCCAACTGTCCTGATTTGGCAGGAACAATCTTAATTAATCCTCTGTCATCCCACTTTTCCAGCTGCTTTCAAAATGTCTCAGTTTCTCTCCCCTCATCCCACTTCTCCTCTATATCCTCAGTTTACTTCAGTTGCTGAAACTCTGTTCAGAATCCAAAAACAGTTTGGACTTAATTCACTCAGGAGAGGGGAGAGGCAGAATCTTGCCTCCTTTTGTAGATTCAGACAAAAACAAATTGCTGCAGCTTCTCCAGTCTTGTGTGTTCTTCAATAACTTTTGCCCTCTTGACCAGACTGTCACGTTCCTTGTCCACACGCGTCATGTCGTTTGGCCACGCATGTCCCCGTTGTCGCCTCTGAAATGTTGGAGGGTCTGAAAAAGTGGAGACAGATAATGGCTCATTTGCTTTCAATCTCTCTCTCTCTATATATATATATATACTTTCTCTACTGGCAATTGTAAGATTTCCCTCTTTGCAGCCTGTCTGCTTATGTGAATGCTTAGCTGAGCCTTTTTAAGCATCAAGAGAAGGAGGAACTGTTCCATCCGCTGGAATGAGAATGCAATACTCAGCAAAATCCACCTTCTCACACCAACTTGTGCAGGGTATTCTTTCTATAATGTCTGCTTGGAAGTAATCCACCTGCAGTCGCAGGGACTTCCTTGCCATCCCATACTAAGGCCATTTCCGCACTAGGCTGTTATAGTGCTATTATAGTGCTATTTATTCCACTTTGAACCTCCTGGGGTTTGCAGTTTTGAGGCCCCTCCCTAAACTGCAAACCCCAGGATTCCATAGGAGGTTCAAAGTGGAATAATAGCACTATAACAGTCTAGTGCGAAAATGGCCAAAGTCTGCAAAAGACTGAAAAAGCTCAAAGTACCTGTTCCTAACGGCTCCAAGTTCCCAACCTTTCCCATAGATGGCAGACACGGCCGCTTATCGCCTCCCCACCCGCTGTTGGAACTCTATGACGTGGCCGAAGGTCGTTCTAGCCTCCGGTTTTCCGCTTTTCTTCTGCCTTTGGTTACCGACTTCCGGTTTCCGGCAGAGTCTCTTTCTCTCGGTGCCGCCGACGCTGGCAAGATGGTGAGTGGGGCGGAATCCGGTTCCATCCTCCGCCGGGGCTGAGGGCGGGGGCTGAGGGCCAGCCCGAAAGAAGCGGCGAAGGCCGGCCGACACAGCGGCGGGCTGCTGGGAGGAAGGGGCCGGGCCGGAGCGGGCCGAGGCGAGGCGGGCGTCGGGGAGGGGGGTTAGGAGGGCCGCGGGCCTTTGCTTGGTTTGAGATACGCGACGGGGCGGCCGCGGCGCTCTTCGCGCTGAGCTGAGTTCCTGCTCGCGTGGCTCTGACGGCCGTTCGTTGGCCATTTCTGGAGAGATTCAGAAACGCTGCCGGGAGTTGACGCTGCCCGTTTCCGACTCGGTGTCGTCCTGAGCTGCAGTAAAAGCGCGGGTAGAGGATGACGTGAGGAAGTGCCTCGGAGGGTTCGAACTCCTCCCTGATACACTGATTTCCTGTATGCAGGGATTTAGCTTTATGTGCTAGCGTACATGCCTGGCGTTGCCCAGGATTTTGTTTTCGCGTAGGTAGTAGTAGTTAAAAAGATCGGGGATCCTGTGTCTCTAATTCCCCAGATTGTCTTGTCCAGCACCTGTCACTTTCCCCCATATTCCCCAGTCCAGTCTGTGTTCAGAGTTATTAACATGCAGAGGTTGGGTTCTTGAGGGAATGCACTGCCCTCCTCCTTGCTGCTCAACCTTGTCTCCATAGCAGTCGGCCTGAGCTCTCTGGCTGAGAATTCTGAAGCCCCCCTCTAAACTGTGAACCCCAGGATTCCACAGAATCTTCTCAGGCAGCCAATCATATGAGGCCTTCGCCTGACGCAGACGAACACACAAACTTTGACTTTTGCCTACTAGGTTTGCCTGGGCTGGCATTCCATCATGTCAAGGGCAGCCCTCCCCACACCGTCCTCGAGTGGCTGCAGTCTCTTGGCACCAGTGTGCTCCCAGGCCTTTCATGCTTTCCACTTAATCCTCAGATTCCACAAGTTGGTGCAATGCATAGAGCTGTGTTCTTATGTGCCAAAGACAATAACATAATTTTGAAGTGTGCCTAGCCATCGTGTATACCTGGTGGCAGTCTGGGGGAGCAGAGGCTACCTTCAGAGAGCAGGGGGTTATACGTATTAATTGATGAGCGATCCTTTGTCTAAATGTAGGTCTTGAAATTTTTGTAATGGGATAACACACTTCTTGCTGTCCATGGTTGCCATTCTCATACACCCAGCTAACCAGCGAAGGCCTTGCACATGCAAGCGTATATGTTCCCCATCGTGACTAGACCCCAAATGAATTTGATTACAGAGACTGCATCTGTGTTAGGGCTAAACTCCTTCCTTTCCAGTGGGTGGAAATCAATCTCCTTATCCTCATCTTAAAGACTTTTTCTTGATTGAAAAGTGGATTTACATAGGTAAAGGACTCCAGCTGCCACCACAGTCTTGCCTGTTCTGGCTGTTTTATCAGGGCTTAGGGTAAGAAGAAAGAGAACAGGGGCAGATTATCAAGGTTAATCTATATGTTTGGAACCTCCCCTCAAAGAGAAAACTAGCATGCTAGGGAAAAAAGGGGTGGTGGTTATTGTGTATCTTCAGGTCACTTCTGATTTATGGAGACCTTAAGACGAAGCTATCACATGGGTTTTCCGGGGCTGAGAGTATGTGACATGCCCAAGGTGGGTTCCATGACCGAGTGAGGAATTGAACCCTGGTCTCCAGGGACATAGTCTTTCTTTCAAACTGCTACATCATGCTGGTAGTCATCTCTTTAATGCCACACTTTCTGTATGTAGGGACACACAGGACTTAGCTGAAGTGATACAGGCTAGAAACTTCACTGGTCTGGCTATACTGAAGTAATTACTTTCCCCTGTGCCTTGTGTTTTTTATTACGATTTTCATCAGCTGCTGAGGCTGAAACGTAGTGACTAGTCAAAAGCTACATCACACAGCATATTAATCCCCCTAAAACTGGGATAGCTGCTATTTCATCCATAACCCAAATGTGCTGCTGAGAAAAGACAGGTCAAATTCTCTCCTTTGCCAGCCAGTGTGGAGTTCTGCCCACCAGTTATAACCAGGCAATAGGTTAAATATAAGATATATACAGTGAGTTTACTGCAGCCGTTCTAAGGCCTTTGGGACCACTGATTGCTATTCTAGCTTTTACACTGTATTAGTACTGTTAAAACAACAACCATTTGATTATATATATTGCATATGTGCTACTTAGGAATCAGCCCATAGACACAGAGTATAGGCCAGAGTGCTTTTTTTTAAATGTAATGAGTTTGTGGAAATACAAAACAAGGCACAATGATTATGTGGCTTCTGTCTTTTGTATCTCAGTATCAGAGTTGTTCAGAGTTATTTGGATTATTCTGGTAGTGGGGTTCAAACAGTCTCAGAAATAACATACATGAGAGTTGATGTGAAAAGATTAAGAGGCTGAGCTGTGAATCATTGAGTCCCCAGTTTGAGTCTCACCTTTCTCATGAGCTCACAAACCATCCTCATCTACCCTCTTCTCTGGCTATTGCATATGAAATGTACCAAACAACAAGACCTTACTGTCTTATAAGGATTGTAATTAGATAATGCACATGAAGTGCTCTGAACCCCTGAAAGTGCTAAACAGTCGATGGAAAGGTTCTCAGAGTGATTGTTATATCAATAAAAAAGAAAAGACAGTCCCTGCTCCTCGGATTCACAGCATTGAAAAATTGCAGCACAAAAAGAAAAGAAGATCAAGAAGGAAAAGAAAAAGGGAAAATACAAAAGTTCTTGTTTTGTTTTGCCTGGTAGAGAATTCTTAAATGACGAACAGTTCGGGGATGCCAGGCCTGATGGAGTTGGCCTCTCGGAAGAGATGATGGTAGCTGTTTTCTTTCTTTCAATTTCTAGCTGCTGAAATCTCTTGTGACATAGTGGTATGGAACAGACGGGCACAATTTTAGCTGCATGGACAGGGAAATGTGTTCAGTATTTAAATTGAGAAAAAGGAGGCAGTTACATTGGGCGTGCAGCAAAATTCAAAATCTAAAATGCACATCATCATCATGATATCTTTATTATTAGGCCAACCAGAAATTGCAAAATATATCACTGCCTTTCAAAGCACACTGGCTTTTTCTCCAGGCAAAGATATTAAAAACTGTATAGGGGAACAACAGTGGTGATCTTAGTGGCACAGGTCAATTCCCTTTAAGATCCAGTATTGTAAAACTACATTGCTCAATATTGTTAAAACTAACTTGCATCTTATTGCCAGGTGAATGTTCCCAAAACTCGCCGGACTTACTGCAAGAAGTGCGGCAAGCACCAGCCCCACAAAGTAACCCAGTACAAGAAGGGGAAAGAATCATTGTATGCACAGGGTAAGTTGCAGTATTAGGTATCTCTCTTCCTCTGATTCTGTGGATCACAAAAATCTTGTTTGCAAGATGGTAAAATGGTTTGGCAAGCACTTGGGTTAATCATTGGAAACGGGTTATGGTTTGCAAAATATATACTGAGCACAAGTTTCAATTAATTTTATATTTTAAAAAATGCAGGTTTGTTTAGACTATTGTATGACCACATGGCATTTGCACACTCCTTAACTGTGAGCTAAAATACTTCAGTGCAGACAACTGTGGCTGGAAGTGTAATGTTCTCCCATTAAAGTTGCTCCATTTCTAGTTATTAACATGCTCTGTTGCTGTGGTATAAATTTGTTATGCCTAACCATGCATTATTGTTTCATCATGCCACCATTTCTTTATGAAAGCTGATGGCATATTTTCATTCTCACCACTTTAATGTTTGTTGTTGTGTACCTTTGGGTCGCTTCTGACTTGAACCTATCAAGTTTTTTTCTTGGTAAAATTTATTTAAAGGGGGCTTGCCTTACTCCTACTGAAAACAGTGGTTGGAATCCTTTTGGTTACTCAAAAGTAGAGTAGACCCACTGAACACAGGGGTAAATCCAGTTGTTTCAATGTCTCAGTTCTAGTCAGGACTAACAAAAGAATTAAGGCTGATGTTTGTACTGGTTTCCAAATAGGTTCTGTTGTATTTTAAAAAATATTTCCCTTTACTAAGTGGATTTTTCTTTTTTTTGTTTAGTACAGCTTCCTTATACAGTGAAATAAGTAAAATGAAAAATGATTGATATCCCCCACTTTACATCTAAAAATTAAGATGATTTGTATTTTTTAAAATACCCTTGTTGCAGGGTTTTTATAAAGGGAGAAAAACCTTGTCAACAGCAGAACATAAATATCAGCTAAGAACAAGAGACCTCATGAAGTGGATTCACCTTTTCCAGCCTGTGCCCTTTGCATGTTTTGGATTACAGTTTCCATAGTGCCTGGCCATTGGCTTTGCTGGCTACTGCTAATGGAAGATGCAGTGCAAAATGTCTGAAGGTTGGAGAAGTCAAGTAACATCTGTGGTTGTGAAATCTGAAAATTGTAGAAGCAAAAAATTGTAGACAAGCCAGTCCTTAAAGCAGCAGCCATGAATTCTCTGTTTAAAGACAAACTACCCTTATCACTGATAAGGAAGTGTGTTTAAAAATGTACTTGCAGTGAACAGAGATGACCAGTATAGCTCAGTATTTCTTTATCTATTAGTATTTCTTTATCTGAAAGATTTGATTTCTTTCCCTCAGGAAAGCGTCGATATGATCGCAAACAAAGTGGATATGGTGGTCAGACTAAGCCTATCTTCCGCAAAAAGGTGAGCCTGCCTGAGGAAACTGGAGGGAACTCCAGAAGGACCTTGCTGTAGGCTTGACTCACTGAAGAATTAATGAGTGTCAGGAACTACTGAACTGAATTCTCATATTTAAAGGGACTCAGCCATTGTAATTGCTATCTGTATTCCAATGTTTAGAAAGGCTTTGAAAAGCTTCTTGTAAATCCCCACAGTCCTTTCATAGAAGTCTAAAATCTAGTCTAAATTCCCTACCAATGCTTGGGGCAAAGGAGAGGCAAATGCCATTGAAATTCTACCCAGACAAAGCATGTGGATCTTTTCCTTTCTGTTTCAGGCAAAGACTACAAAGAAGATTGTGCTGAGGCTGGAGTGTGTGGAACCCAACTGCAGGTCCAAGAGGATGCTGGCCATTAAGAGGTGCAAGCACTTTGAGCTGGGAGGAGACAAAAGAGAAAGGTACAGCTTTGGGCTGATTTATGCTCTATGTCAGTGGTTCTCAACCTGTGGGTCCCCAGATGTTTGTTGACTTCAGCTCCCAGAAGCCCTGAGCATTGACCATAGTGGCTGGGGCTTCTGGGAGCTGAAGTCCACAAACATCTGGGGACCCACAGGTTGAGAACCACTGCTCTATGTGGTCAGGCCATTTTTTAGAGTCACTTCAAGCTGTTGCTCACCTAACTGTGAATGTTTTCAGTGGAAAACACTCTCATATAGAGCTCCAGATTAATGGTGCAATGTAGTGAAACTACGGTAAAAGTGCTGAAGGAATAGATGCCTGATGGAAAAAAACCCTGCCTTTCTGAATTTCTGTAGGGTGGCTCCGACATGGCTAAGATTGAAAGATTACCCCAAATTTTTAATTTTTCATAGGGGTGTTTTGAGTTCAAGCAGAGGGTTCTAGCCTGTATGTCGAATTTTGCAGTATTTGTTAGGTGTTATATGTGACAACCATGATCATCAAGCAGGTTTCAGATTCATTTCCAGATATATTTCTACTTAGACTAGAACCTTTTTGCAAATTTGGGGGACATTTGCACCATGATAAATAAGCTTTTGCTTATTGCTGTGGTATATATTGAATCTGTGTTTTCTTCTTTTTCACAGGGCCAGGTCATTCAGTTCTGAACAGTCATCTTTGTGTTTTGCTGTGAATCACAATAAAATCCTATCAGAATACCAATATATTGCACATCCATATTTTGATTTGCTTTTGGGGTAAAGTCTGATAACCTTATCAGATATGATAACATCAGTCCAACAGAGCAAAGCTTTATCTGGGATAGCAGACTATCAGTCTTTTAAAAATCTACCTTAAATTATTGGCTACCTATCAAATATGCATGGATTTCTGAAAAGAGAAACCTTTTTATTTTTTATGTATACATTCATTAAATACAAACAACTTCAACATTTAATGTGCAACTATAAGCAGATTTTCAGTTTTCACAATACCAAATTATTTCCTGTTCCTTTGACATTACTTCAAGCCAATTGACTTACTTCAATCATAAATTTCCTTCATCCAGTCAGCAGCAACTGAATACATACATTTGTGAATGCTACTGAATTGGTTGCCTGACGGTGTTCCCTCACTTCCAGGTAGTCAGTGCTCTTGAGAGGATGCAGAGACTGTCCAAAAGCACTTGGGAGGTATTTATCTTCTGTGAAACAAGGTCCAAGAAAAATATTTTAGTGAATTGTAAAGGCTTCTGTGATGAGTGGCCTCTCCAGAATAAAGTTTTGGCTCTACTAAGGAGAGTTAGAAAGAAGTCAGGTTTCTACAGACTAAAGTGGAAACAACACTGTCTAAATTCAACTGAGGATGCAGAATGTTGCTCCCTGCTGAAACTGCAAAGAATCCCATAGCTGCTATTTACATTTGGCATATGCACTTTCCTCACCAAAGCAAAGGGCAAGATTGGAGAGGGAACAAAAAGTAAAGCTACTCTGTAGCACTGTTGTTACAAAATGTTTCTCCACTGCAATCCTACTTTGAAAATATTGCTGATTGTATTAATGACATTTCATCTTGTTTTGCCCCAAGCAATCAGGCACCTAGAATAGGCAGACAGCCTATGAAACTTGTTCTAGGTGGCTGAGAAATTTAAAATAATCTCACTCTAGGCATTATCTGGATCATAAAACAGTCCTTGTATACTGTTGTTGGAAATAATCTGAAACTTGTTCTTTCCCATCTTGCCCTTGGGAGAAACTAAACTCACAAAATCTTCCTTTGGATCACTGGCAACTGGACTACAAATGCAGCCCAGTTTGTACTCGGTTCTAGTATATCAAGCTGTAGAAAGATACACGACTACCTAGAAATCTCTGGAGAAATCTACTGCTGTTTTTTTAAATACATCTGCATTCATTTTCCACAGTCCCCAATGAGGTAGCAACAGAAAAATCGGGGGGGGGGGGTATATTAGACTGATTTACTCAAGATCACTAATCTTCATTTCTTCCACTTGTAACCAGTTTGTGGGGTATTTTTGTCCAGAAGGTATGTGGAGTCCACACCAGAAAGATAAGCTGTGCTTTAAAAAAAGAATTAGAAATTACTGGTGCGTAGCACAAAGACAGTCAGTGTTAAAAAAAAGGGTAAGGCCACTCTCAGAAGAAAGAATGGTGGAAAGAGTCTGCCATCTCATAAGACATCTTAGAAGTGGTCGGTTCTGTGGTCAGTAATAAGCGTTTCTTCATTCACTACTGTTTTCAACAGCACAGTGCCAGTTGGGTTCACCATCACTTTCAAGAATGAAATCCAGTTGTGTAGGCCTAAATCTTTGCTATGGGGAAGGATCTGTTGGATGGAGCATGTGGGGTTACAAGCCAGGCCATTTCCAAGTATGGTGGTAGAGAAGGCAAAAGCCTGTGGCCCACCAATCTCCTGCCGATTCACCAAAGCAATGGCAAAGGCTCCACCTGAGAGAGGCCGCTCCCACAATTCAAAGTTGTTATCCTGGAAAGAACACATTCCATTGATTAGTAGCAGTAATAAGTGTCACTCTATACGGACTGCTTTCCTACTGCTACACAAAACTGCTCACAAACATGATAACAAATAGTGCCAAGAGCAATAATTAAAATCTTATTAAACTTTGATCAGTACAGCAAACTGACCTGTATTCATTTAAAAAAAAAAGTCATTTTAAATTACTAAAAGCCTCAGTGAACAACTTGTAAAATCTTTACTGGTTAGTATTCTCCCTTCCCTCTCACAGCCTATTCAGCTTCAGCTGTCATGTTGACCCACAGGAAGATAGCTCATACAGATTCTGTTTTCAACAGGATCAAATAAGAAAACAGAGTTCCTTAAGACTTGAAATGATGGTATTAAGCTGCTTTAAAGCCAAGACCTGTACTTTGACTTGATCATCAAAAAACACTGAAAGTCCATGCTGATTTTTTCAAACAGATGTTCTGTAGTGAAAGCTCTTGGGTCAAATTTTGGAAGATATATTCTGAATTAACTGAAGTCACTATACTCAATCTTTTGCCTCACACAATAATATGGATGTCTCCCTTTAATGTTTCAGATACTCCCCTAAAAATTACAAGGTGATTATGATACTAGATCTATGAAGACTAGATATATGAAGACACACAGTAGCAGACCTGTTGGTTCTCATTCTTAAAGCTGTTCTATCCCCCAAATTTCTCCAGACCTTACACAGGCCACCTCACAGAATTTATAGAGTAGAATAATTATTTTAAATGCAATGGGACTTGAAGGTATGTTTTCCATAACTAGAAACTGTCAGCCATGTCAGTATTCTTTTAATTTAAAATGTGTGGACACACTTTGTATGTGGAAAACAAGCAACCATCTAATACACAAAAAGTCAAAGGCCTTTTTTCATGCAAAAGGATCATGGTCTGCCGAGGTCTTCTGTTACCCATTTTTATGCCTATGTAAACCAAGATACAAGTCACACTTCCATGATGAGCATCTCTTCCATATAAAGTATGCACAGGACAGCAGCCATCACCTTCAAGTAGGCATTTTAGTATCGTGTTTGTACAGAATTAAGCCAAACTATTTCCTGTCCTGAAGCATGTCCAGTTCTGCAGGACAGAAGACATCAGGGCTGAAGGGCAAAAGATTTTTAAATTATGCTACCAGGTTATATAAATGCTCAAACTGTATGCTTGCTCTGGAAAAAATGCATTTCAAAATGAGAAAACTGGTTTAAAATTGATCCATTATGGCTAATACTGGGAGAAAGATCACAGTCATCCTGTAAATTCATATCAAGTAACATTTAACTGGAGGCTTAGCTTGGAATTTTTGCCACCAGACTGGACAATTCTGAGCTCACAGAATAACCTGATAAAAGAGCTTTGATGTTCCTCTGGAAATGTGGTATAACTACAAAACTAACTTTCACCCAGGACTAAAGCAGGAAGGCTAAGGACATCAAGACTTGGAGGAGGAGTTTAGGGTATCTAACATCTTCCTAAATTCAAAATTTGGAAATTATGGCCAAGATGCTGTATCTTCATGACAGACCTCCTTCACAGCCTGTCAGCACTCTGGCCAAAGCATTTCTGAGATGCTGGAGAGCAGAGTGCTGGGAGATTATGTCTGCAGCAGGCTCTTGTTTGTGAGGTGCCTTTAGAACTGCAGACGTAGAGACGCCTCAGCGTTTGCACGTCCCAAGGCATCCCATGGCCAGAACTGCACCATGGACATGATTTCCCAACACTCTGAACTCCCAAGCTTCAATGCTGGAGTGTTGCCAAGCTGTGACAGTAGGTTTTGGGATCATGTTTGGCCATCCATGACCATAAACATGAATCCCCAGCAGTTAGGATACTGCAAGTTCAGGTTATGACATATTGCTGAACAGGATGCCAGCCAATGTGTATTCTGCACTCCCAGACAACCAGTTTTACCTTAGTAATTCGATATCCTTGCTTGCCCAGTGGATCCTGGTTGATGGCAATCACATCCTTGTTTTGGAGCAGAGCCTTGGCTGATGGGCTAATCCGACGCAAGTCATTGGACATGAGGAGGGGAGCTGCCATGATGGCCCAGAGTGCCATCTGGGTTACTTGCTGATCCCAGCTCAACCCAAAGTCTCCAATCACCAGCTGGTACAGGAGAAGGAAAAACCACATCACCTTAGTTAATTGACTCTGTATTAGGAAACTGAACTCCACTGAGATAACCCTTTGGAAGCCTTAGGGCCACACACAGCCCTCAGTTCCTAAAAGCTCCATACAACAAGAAAGAGTAGGAGAAACAGTTCTGTAGCAGACCCTCCACTTTGCCCATAGAAGGTCCCAGATGCAATATGTGGCATCTCCATTTAAAAAGAATGGAGGTAGGAGATGGAAGAGCCATAACTCTGAAACACTGATGAGACATGACTGATCAGAGTGAGTAATACTGCTTATAGAAAAAAAAAATCTGACTTAATATAAGTCTGTTTACTTTGTCCATCTGCCCCCCAACTTCAAATGAGGCATAAAAGGAGGAGGGGACTGCCAGCGGTCTCATTAGCCATTTTGAGAGTGGACAAGCCACTCAGAAGTAGCCGTTCTATTATGGCTACGATCCAGACCCAAAGAAATAAGTACACACCAGTCTATTGACTCCATTGCAATTGAAAGAATTTTCCAGCCCATATCGTCCTGTCATTTTTTGTTCATTTGTTATGTCTGTTTAAAATGCTGAAATCACCCAAAGGGCACCCAGACATGTAAGCAGGTAGAGATTTTACAATGTAGTCGTATCTTGATCCTTTGTGCCAATGACAGAGCAAGCCACTGCCTCTTAAACTAGTATTGAGTCCCAGGTAAAAATTTTCTTGTTGAAACTGCTAGCTCTCTCTACTTCCAAAGAAAGAATAACCTACTGTTGTTTATAAATGTGCTAAAAGCAAAATTAGTATCTCCAACTGGAAATATTTTTGCCAAGATCTTGCCTGGGACACATAGCTATGATGTAGCTATGCTCCATCTTCTGACTGACCCCTAAAATGCACCTGAACAGCCAGGCGGCAAAAAGAGTACTGAGCAAAAGAGTTCTTTGGTGCTAGCAAATGAGGCACTGAAGATGACACATCCAGCCCCTTCCTGCCAACCAGCTGCAGTGCAATGAAGAGTTACAAGGGTTCCTGCTTCTGTTTGTCACACTACATGGCTCTTTTCTTCTTGCCACTCCAATTCTCTAATCACTATACCCCGCTGGCTGGCTAGCCTGCTTGGTCTCTCTATTTCAGGAGTTCTCAACATTTGGTTCTCCAGATGTTTTGGACTTCAGCTCCTAAAATCTCTCACCACAGGACATGCTGGTTGGTGTTTCTGGGAAATGTAGTTCAAAGCAGCTTGAGAACCAAAAGCTGAGAACCATTACTGTAGTTAAATATACATAATATAAAGCAAGAAGTGAGGTTAACAGAAAATATGGGAGAACATTTATAAAACAGAAGACACCACCAGCTACAAGCTATAAGACACAAGTACGAAGAACACCTTTCAGAAATAACTAGCAAGTATAGACTGTTGCGGTGAAATGGTTTTGCATGTAATTTAAGCATTTGTATGTCTTTTTAACAAGAGAGCAGAGCTCTGGAAAGAGTGAGCCAAGAAGACGTATACTCACCATGTCTGGGTCATTCCAGCCCCCTGGCCCAGCTACATCCACAATACTGTCCTGGTGATAAGAAGTCCAATCCAAGACACTTTTGACACTGTTCCAAGCATCATAGATGTCAGCATAATTTCTCCAGTAATTACAGTACTGTCTGATCTCTGTGTAGTTGGGCTGCCAGCAGAAAGGAGAAGGGAGTAGGTCAACAAAGATTTTGTTATTTTTAATGTTGTTTTAAAGTATTTTTCTCATTCTGGTTTCAAAGACAGGGTTCAACCAGAGCTTCTAGAGTCAGAAGAAATGGACTGGCTTGTTTTCCTAAGATGTAAGTGAAAGATCTCCATGACTGAATACTACTTACACTTGTTAAACAGACCTAAAAAATCAAAGTCAGAGAATGGACTAGTCTGTCCAGCTCAGTCTTGGGGAAACTGCTCCAGATGTTATGATTTACAATTACAACCAGCCTCATTCAGCATAGGCAATGATAAGTGAGCTGTAATCTAAATATCTGGAGGGCTAAAGGTTCCCACATCCCTGAAATCATTCCTGCACCTTATGACGACTGAAGCACGGGTCCAAAGGTCCAGGGAGTACGGAAAACTAAGCTAGAGAACATCTACCATAATACTATTCTTGTTTAGCAAGATCTGGTACAACAATGCTTTCTCTCAATTTGAGCTGCCTAAAACTTTTTACAGCTCTTTGGAACTCTTAGAAATGCTGTGATTTAGAGGGTAAAAAACATGGTTCTAAGGACACCTTCCTTACCTCCTGCATGGGTCTCTGGTAGAGTGGCCATTCACATGAGTAGATGATGCTTCTCCCGGTTTTATTCAAAGCCTGAGACATGGTTTTATAACCTGATTGTAAAGAGCAGTACTTAAATTATACGTCAGAAAGACTCTGGCCCTGTCAAGCTACTCACTTCTGCTAAGAAGCTGAAAATTTTGAGGGTATGCAAGTTAAGAGCTATTCATCCTACAGATATTTTAAAACAGGTATCAAATGTCTGATCCTCTGGATTTTATTGTAGTACAAACTGCCATCAGCCCTGGTCAGCACAAGTTATAGCACAGGAGATGATGGGATTTCAGCAATATCTGGAAGGCTACAAGTTCCCTAGTATGGAAAATTAGAGAAATTATGCTCGGACAGCCAGTGTGACATAGTGGTTTGAGCACTGGATTACAATTCTGGGAAAGAAGGGCTCAAATCCAGTACTCTGGTGAGGGAAATCCAGTGGGTGACCTTAGGCAAATCACACTCTCTCAGCCTCCAAAGAAGGCAAAGGCAAAACCCCCTTGAACAAATATTGCCAAGAAAACCCCATGAAAGGATTGCTTTAGAGTTAAGTTGGAAATGACTTGAAGGCACAAAATAACAACAATGCTGTTTTGGGACAGATGGGAGGAAGAGGTTCACCTAGTACCAACTGAAGTCTTCTCCCCTCACCATTAAACAAGTAAACTATCAAGTTCCATTCCCCACTACTGTTCCCTTTTGACCACAGGGTAAGCCCCAGTCCAGCAAGCTACCTTCTGATAGGAGCTCCAACGTGCCAAAGTTACAGCCATCAAACTTCAGCAGGTCCACTCCCCAGCTGGCAAAGGTGTTTGCATCCAGTTCGTAGTAACCGTAGCTGCCAGGAAAACCAGCACACGTTTTATTCCCAACATCTGCATAGATGCCCAGTTTCAATCCTTTAGAATGGACCTGGATCATACAGAATCGGAAGGAAAGAAGCAAACAGGGTCACTGGAGTGGAAACTGTGTTTTACAAGCAGAAGTGAAAAAAATGCCTGCCCTGCTTATTTTAGGGAGAAAAATGAAGCTTAGGATAGGAAGAAGATGCAGTGCTACTATTACAAACAAAGTTAACATGGGAAAGCAAGGAGAAGTACATGAGGACAGGAAGAGAAACCTGACAATGACTACTACCCAAAATAACTAAAGCAAGAGTGGGGAACATGCAGCCCTTCAAACAATGTTGGACTGCAACATTAGCATTAGCTGGCCATCCAATGGTGCAAGATCATAGGAACTGCCACCTAGCAACCTCTGAAGGACTATATACTCCCCACTTTAGAAGTAAAAGAAGCCTCTACGTTCAATGAATGCACTACCTCTGAATCCCAGAGCATAAGGATAGAGAATAGGGTAAGAGCTGTCCCCTTTATGTTCTGCTTCTGAAATCTTGTAGTCTGTTGCTGCTGGGAACTAAATTAGACAAGCCTTTGTGCTGAGCAGCTCTTACAACTTCTTCTTATCACACCTGGGCAGAATGCAGTTGCTTTTGGCCCTGAAGATTTGGACAGAAACAAGACAAACTATAAAGCTGCAGGAGGTCAGGAACATGCTCATACCTTTTGTAGAAGGAGAAAGGTATCAAAGATGTGTTTGGAATTTTTTTTGTTCATTTGTTTATTTTAAGCTGGAAAGAAGTTTCCGAGGCCAATATGAGCAAACGTCAACTCACATAGTCTGCCAGTTTGCCAATCCCACTGGGAAAACGTTTTGGGTCTGGCTGCAGCTTGCCCTTCTCATCACGGGTGGGAGCCATCCAGCAGTCATCAATACACAGGTACTGGTACCCAACATCCTTCCATCCTTCTGACACCATCAGATCTGCCATCTGCATAAACAGCTGCTCACTGTGGAGAGAGAGAACAAAAAGTCAGCACAGAATATGGAATGGGAAAATCATAGGGAAGTAGGAAGCAGCCTCACATTTAATTAAACTATTTGCCTATCTAGCTTGTTGTAACAGGTAGCAGCTCTCCAGGATATCAAGAGAACACGTATGTGTACGTGGCATTTGCCACCAATGGAAGTATTGGGTACCCTGCTGGTTCACAGAATACTATGACATAGCTCTGAGTGAGCATGGAAAGGATTATTCTTCTCTAGTATTTTCAAGAAGTGTCACTGCACTATTAAATTTATCTCGTATTTCAACAGATTAGCCAAAATCTTCTGACAGGAAAAGAGGTAGTTATGTGGAAGCAGCATGCAGAACTGGTTACTCTATGGCTGTTTTGTGGTTTGTTTCACATAGCAGAGCTTCCTTTTCTTAGATCCTTATTATTTAATCTTTCTGCTTTCACCCCAAGGTGACTTAAAGGCATACAACAACAACAAAGAAAAAACTAATTCTTATCATGATAGTAAACAGTTTGTAGGCCTTTCAGATTGGAGCCTCACCTAACAGATTTCTCCCACGTAAGAAACCAACAAGCTATCTAGCCTGTCAGGGAAAAGAGAGAAGTCTTTATCTGGTCTTCTTCCTAGCATGCTATATCTTTAAGATTTTGTTGTTGTTTTGTTTTTTGTAGTGGACCCCATTCAATAATGTGGGTTCTCACCTGAAGCCTAAAGTGATATATCCTCATGTGGGTAAATCACCTCAGAAAGAATAAGGTGTTTCAAAGGTTCATCTGATCCAATACACTTTTATTGTATCTGCAGCTGCTCCACAAGATTTCAGGTTCTGCCTACTGCTAAACTCTTAATTTTATCCACTGTTTACGTGCATCATCTAAGGTTTGCAAATGCTTGTAAGAATGGCTATATTCCATGAGCAGAAGAAGCAAAATGCCTATACATACTAAATGCCTATACATACAAAATGCCTATTTGTAATGAAAATAGAGAGTGAGATCCTACATTATCATCCTAACTACAACAATGGAGTTCCATTGTTGTAGTTACAACTTATGATGTCCTGGCCTGCCTCCTAAACCTACTTTAACTGCTTGAGAATCGGCAGATGCAGAAACTCTTTTGAGTCCCGTCACAGCTGCTTGTCCCAAGGCACTTCATGCTCAGGAGCACGTGGCAGCCTCCATTTCCCAGTGTCCCAATTGCCAGCCTCTCCGAAATAGAAACATAGAATCACAGAGTTGGAAGAGACCACCGGGCCACCAACTCCAACCCTTTGCCAGGCAGGAACACACATCAAGGCACTCCCAACAGATGGCCATCCAGCCTCTGCTTAAAAACCTCCAAAGGAGGAGACTCCACCAGACTCCGGGGCAGCAGATTCCACTGCCGGACAGCCCTGACTGTCAGGAAGTTCTTCCTGAGGTTTAGGTGGCATCTCTTTTCCTGTAGTTTGAACTGATTGCTCAGTGACCTAGTCTCTGAAGCAGCAGGACACAAACCTGCTCCATCTTCAACACGACATCCCTTCGGCTATTTAGACACGGCTATCAGGTCACCTCTTAACCTTCTTTTCTTCAGGCTAAACATGCCCAGCTCCCCAAGCTGCTCCTCATAGGGCATGGTTTCCAGACCCGCCACCATTTTGGTCGCCCTCCTCTGGATATGTTTCAGATTGTCAATATCCTTCTTGAAATCAGGTGCCCAGAACTGGACACAGAATTCCAGGTGAGCAGCACAGATAGGCTGCGAAAGGAGATTTCTGGGGTCACTTTTGGATGCTCACAATTGTAAATGTGAATCCTCAGCAGTTACGGTATTGTATGTGCACCTCATGATATCTTAACTGCTAAACCAGATGCCATCCATTATTGTTTTCTGCTTCTGCTTTCATACTCTCCGCCCCAGTACAAAAAGCAAACACCAAGTAACCTAGAATATCTTTAACACCAAAGAGAGGAGGTACAAATCCAGAGACAAAACCTGGAGGCTGGATTCTATTAGTGAAGGAACCTCACCACCCCAATTAAAATTGCTACTAGAAAGCAATTACAGTTGACAAATTACTAGGCAACAGCGCTGCTATGCACTCTACTGACAGAACGGAGAACGAAACGCTGCGACTGTGCCATCAGGGTGCCCTTCCAGTTTAACCTGTTTCAAGAATAGGAATGATCGCCTCAGCGGAAGATCTTACTCGACTGGGGGAAAAACGGGGTTCAGTGGGTCTTCCCAGCTGGCACTGCCTGAGGCAGCTCCCTCTTTCAGGCTTTGGTGCCTTCCATTTTCTACCGTCCAGAATGCTGTTTCCCCACAGGCCGTTTCCGCAGCGCACTGTTCTAGCGCTATTATTCTACCTTCAGCATTCTGTGGAATTCTGGGGTTTGCAGTTTGCGGAGGCCCTCTAAATCCCCCTCCCTAAACTGCAAACCCCAGGATTCCACGGGAAGGTGAAAGCGGAATCATAGCGCTATCACCCTCTCGTGCGGAAACGGCCCCAGTCTCCCCAGGGATGCATGAAAAGAACCGAGCACCACAGTCCAAGCGTGCCCCCGAGCACGCGAAGAGCGCCGCGCGCTCTCCTCCTTCGTGGGACCAGGGCCGAGCGAGGCCCCCCTCGCCCCGCCCGGCCCCCCTCGCCCCGCCGCCCCACCTGATGCACCGGCGCGGCTCCTGCCCGCAGTCGGTCTGGCAGAGGAACCGCTCCCAGTGCAGCCAGCCCATGGGCGGCGTCCGGGCCAGCCCGTTGTCCAGCGCGCCAGCGGACCAGGCCGCCGACGCCACCAGCAGCGCGGCCGCGGCCAGGCGCCCGCCCCGCCCGCTCCGGCCTCCCGCCATCCTCGGTTTCCCCTCCCGCCTCGAGGGGAACTCCTGCGCTCGGCCGGCAAAACCACTCGCGGGCCCAGAAGGACAGCGCACGACCCGCAACCAATCGTAGCGCCCCGCTCTCGCAGCTCGGCCAATTGGAGAGGCCTCCGGCAGCAGCCGCGAGAATGTAACCAATCCGATTTCTTAGAAGCTTGAGGGGGCGGAAACAGAGCTTGTCGAAAAGGGCGACGGAAGGAGGAGCGTGTGACGCAAGTGTCTCGCGACCAGGCTGGGAAGTTGGAGCGTTAACCCCTTCCTTTCTGCAGCCGTTCGAAATGTTTTTTAAAAATATTTCTTCTGGCCCTTCTACTAAGGCAAGCGGTGCAGCATCATCCTCTGTTTTACAGTCTCAGTGATGCACCCAGAGAGAGTCAACGTGATGGGAATCACAGCAGCTTACAACATTTTAAAAAACTTAAGGCCTTTCGGCACTACAGTGTTATAGCGCTATTACCGCATTTTCAGCATCCTGTGGAATGCTGGGGTTTGCAGTTTGGGGAGGGGCATTTAGACTCCTCAGCCAGGGAGCTCTTTGGCCTCAGTAAACTACAAACCCCAGAATTCCAGAGGAATAAAGCGCCCCTTTCCGCAGTACATTGTTACAGTGCTATTATAGTAGTCTGGAACCAAGCTTAGGATTCCCTGCTCAGCCACAGAAACCCACAGGGTGACCTCGGGCAAGTCCCGTTCTTGGCAGAAGGCCATGGGAAGCCCCCTCTGAACAAATTTGCCAGAAAAATTCCACCGTAGGTTCGCCATACAATTGTCGTAAGTCAGAAATGATTTCAAGGCCCACAGCAACAAATACATGCAGAATAGTTAATAACAATAACAGGCAGAATCGTCATCAAAATTATTGTCAGCACACCATTACAATTACTAGCAATAATATGAAATAATTAGCTTTATTATTTCTGTCCCCCCCCCTTTTTTTCTTTTCTTTACCAACGTTCAGAAGCAGGCAGTGATTAGTTTTGGACTGGGACACAGAGAGCCAAGTTCCAGTCCCCAGGAAGCCCAGATCCTGAAATGGTGGCAGCCTTGGGACAGCCATTCACTCAGCTTCACTTGTTTCTAAAACAGATGACATAGTTGGAGTGGATTGGTTACTCTTAAAGGTGCCACTCGGCTGCTAAATTTTCCCTTCCTCCTTTCTTATGCCTCACAGGCTACCGTGGCAGTCAGCTAATAAATACAGCAGGACAGGGATGGGCAAGTTGCAGTCCTCCAGATGTCAAACTGCAGCAAGGGCTGACAGGAGTGGAGAGGAGCTGGAGGGCTGTAATTTGTCCATCCTGCATTACAGGACGTCTTATGTAATGCATAAGAATTCTGCTGGATCAGACCACCAGTCAGTGCAAACCTGGATAGCACTTCACACTTCTAGGAGAACAACAGAGGCAGGTCCTAAAAGTGATAGCCTTCCCACTTTTTAAACATTTATTTTGGCACTCAGAGGTACACTTCCTCTGAATCTAGAAGTCGCATCTGGCTACCATAACCACCACTACACTTGTCTTCTGTACGTTTGTATTGTACCCTTCTGAAGGCATCCATAGAGTAGGTTATCATCTTGAACTTTAGGGTTCAGAGAGCTCACGCGGTCTCCATAACGCCTCTCCACTGTCTATGCTGTCTGGTACCATGAAAGTTGTACAGTAGTCCAGCAATTTCTGCACAGCCACTCAGTGCTACCATGATCTAGGTAGTAATGTTTAGGCATCAAATTTGTTAGACCTGCCTCCCACCCCACATTTTTTACTGGACTTTCAAGGTCCATCAACTGAAATTAAGTGCAAAATAGAAGCGAGGCAGGAAAAGGAATTAACAGAATAAGGTGCCACTGAGGTCATGTTCAGAAAAAATATATAAACAACATCTATCTTATATATGCATTACAGTACTTCTTGCATAACAACTCACTCCTGGTTTCCAATATCACCACCTTTCTTTCGTTCAACTGCCTAATTGGGGGCAAGGGACAGGGAGTTTTTGCTGTTGCTCTTATTAACAACTAGGAGTCAGACTGTTTTGCTAATCTATGGAAATCATCCTTAAAATGACCAGATTCTAATCTACCTTCTGCCCAGAGATCAGAACCAAGATTACATCAGTGTTAATTATGTGGGTTAAAAAGTTAAACTAGAGCATACAGTAGTCCCTTCCATAATGTAATTTTTAGGGTACTGCAATTCCCAGTAGCCTTAGCCAGTGTAGCCAAAGCTAAGGAAAACTGGAAGATGCAGTCCAACGACATCAAGAGGAACATGTCATTCCCACCCCTGATCTAGAGGATCACATTTTGCACACTAAAAATATTCCAGTGCCTCACTGCATCAGATCATTTTGGGTTTTTCCTTTGGGCAATTTTGTCAAGCTTCACAGACCTAAATGGTACTCTGGCCTCCCATCCCTCCAAGAGCCCATCCAACACATTGCTCACATTCACTAGCCCCAGTCACACCTTGGGAAAAAGAACGCCCAGTTTCCACAACGTTAACCATGAGATTCAAAAGGCAAGAACCTCTTGGCATTACGCAGCACTTATTTTCGTCCTTCAACCATAATGATGTGATACCCAAATTTGGTCTTGACGGGAGGATCTGTGTACACAGGTTTGTCCATGCTGCTGACTGGCAAAGCAAAGGCTGCTTCCTGGAAGGGTCCCACCATGGAACCTCTGCTCATCCAGCCCAGGTCGCCCTGAAAAAGCAGCATACAAAGAGACTGTTTAAGTTCTAAAACAGATACTTGGACCTTAGGGCTGACCCAGTCCTCCAGAGGACTTGATCCAGCCTTCTGGGGTTCCACAGGTAGGCACATCCACTTCCTTATGACATCATCATTTATTTGTTTCTCAGCTTCTGTGTGGGTTCCCCCATTCTAAACGGTTGACATGATTATGTTAAGGTTTACAGGTTGGCAGTAAAAACACAGAACTAAAGCATGCTGGTAGTTTGGGGCCCGTTTTTGCCTTGCTCATCATGGGAAAGCTGCCCCTAGGAACTCCTCTGAAACTGAATTTGACCTTCAAGTTCAAAGAGGTTCCCACTTTTGCTGTAAAGGGGACAGGAAGATACTGCAACCTTATAAAACGTACTTTGTATTTTACTAGAGTCCCAATGATGCAGGTGCAAAGTATGGCAAAGCACAGGGAAGAATTAGCTGCTACACTCCCCGAACTATATGTAGTGAGAACCCTCTATCTATATCTAAACCTAAGATTACAAATCAAGGGTTCTAGTTTTGAGTGGAAGTGATTCAGTCTTCTTAAACAATTATTGGGAGTCAAAATCGTGGGACAGTCAGTGTGGTATAGTACTTAAGAGTGCTGATCCAGGTTCATATCTTCACTGAGTCACGAAAATATTCTAGGTGACTCTGGATTAATCACACTGTGTCACCTTGACATACCTCAAATGGCTGTTGAGAAGAAAAAAGTGGGGAAGAGAAAAATTAAATGCACTGCATTGGCAAAAAAGTGAGAGATAAGCTATCCAGCAGTCTACCTATAGATCTGATCTACTTTCTGCCTATTTCTGCTCTAAAAGTTACCTGTCCTCACACCTTCAGACTGCAAGGATTGGAATCAGTATCCATTCTAAGAGACTGAAATTTGCTTGCTACCTGACACAGTTCTGCTTTCCCACAAGGACAAGCCACCAAGATAACAAGCCTAACATTTTCTGTTTTTGTCCAGATTACTCATATTTTCTGATGACTCTGTAGAAAAGCACATGGACTAAACCACACTTTTATTTGGTTCATAGCCTGACTGTCAGCATAAAGTTTTGCTCCTGACAGTTAAACCCAAGTCAGAACAAGATAAGAGATCCCAAAGCTGACCAAAAAATTGCCCCATGGCCAATTATGCTGCTAAAGTGGCTGCTAAAGCAATTCCATGGCACCTGAACTGTTCTCTTTCTCCAAATCCTCAAGAACAAGAAGAGAAAGTGGCATCTGAAGCATCAGACACTGTCAGCTGTCTTTGTGCTGCTCTCACTCTAAAAAACACACTTACCCCTTGTCTGGCTTTGTCTTCACTGTATTGGGAGGCTACTTCACTGAAGCGTACTCCAGTCTTTAGTTTTTCTAGGGCCTCCAAGGCTCTGCTGTGCTTCTCACAAAGAATATGCCTCACCTATGAAAGTAGGATGCAGATTAGATACTACAGAAAAAGACATGCAAGAACACATCAACCTACTTACATGCACCTCTGGTGCAAGAATACACATTACAGCAGGAATGGGGAAGCTATGGTCCTCCAGATATTGTGGGACTTCCATCCCTGGTTACTAACGGTGAGACAGGACAGGAATTTTAGCTCAGCAATATCTGGAGGGCTAAGGGCTTCCCATCGCTATGCTAATGACTCTCTAGATGAGGGGTGGGTTAGGTTTAGATCAGTGGTTCTCAACCTGTGGGTCCCCAGATGTTTGTGGACTTCAGCTCCCAGAAGCCCTGAGCATTGACCATAGTGGCTGGGGCTTCTGGGAGCTGAAGTCCACAAACATCTGGGGACCCATAGGTTGAGAACCACTGGTTTAGATGTTTTGAGACTGTAATTCCCTTAATCCCTATGCTGGCCAGGGCTGATGGGAATTATGGTCCGGCAACATCTAGAGGACTACTATTGCCCATCCCTACTCTAAGTATTCATCTAAACCTCTATAATTTTATTCTCCCTTCAACTGGGGCCAGTGAATGCTACAGATGTGGCTTTCAGATTTCCTACTACTATACGAAGGTTTAAATATATGCCAAGCTAACTATACAAATATGTGGGTGACTCCCCAAGAAGCAACCCACCCTCTGCAACTGAATTCATCATCTCAACCAACCACTGTAAAACAAAATATAAAACAAGTGCGTCTTAAATCAAAACACAAGTATGTTTGATTCATATTTTTAAGAAAGCTAGGCTGGCAATTTGTTTAACAGTTACAAGATTGTAACTTGGCTTATAATTTTCTAACCGTTAGGGATTCATGTTTATGGTTGTCAATGACTACATGACTCCAAAACCCTAGCCTTGCAGCCTGGCAGTGCACTGAACCACAGTGTTTCTGAGGTGCTGGAGATCAAGGAAATGATGTCTGCAGTGTTATCTCAGTTGTGGGGGTGCCTTGAGACAAGCAGATGCAGCAAGACGCCAAGAGGTCTCTTCAGCTGCCTATTCTCACTGTGTGCCTTGCAACTGGGAGAGCACATAGTTGTCATTTCCCTTTCTCCTTGGAAACACTTTGAATGGGGTGCTGCTAGGTTGCAAAGGTAAGTTTTATGGGTATCATTATCAGTCATAATTATGATTATGAAGCTTCAACATCATATTAATGAATCAAATCTCAGCTCTAATCTTAAAACTTAAAAACTTCACAGTCCTTAATTTTATACTAACTACCCAAATAAAAATTAAGAAATTTGTCAGGTTGTCCTGAAAAAGAACTTAACAGTGGGTATTACAGTAAAATAATGTATTGGAAAATAGCCTTAATCTCCCTGAAATTACAAGACCCTTAACTAATTTGGCATTCCTGAAAATCAAGGCTGCATTATACTTTTAATAGGGAGCCTTCTGTGGAGAGGAATATCTATGTGGCATTTTCAGTGGAAGGGCAAAAGCTCAGTGGCAGTGCTCTTGTTCTGTATACAGAAGGTCCCAGGTTTAATCATTGGCAGCTCCTATTGGAAGGATTGGGTAGAAGATGACAGGTGAGACTTCTGCCTGAGAACCCAGGAAGAACTCTGGAACTTTTTTTTTTTTTTTTGGAGAATGGTATTTAAACTACTTGACTTATGCTAGAAATGAGGGAGGCCACCATCAGTAACAAAGACAACACAACACATCCCTGCAACCAAGAGTGCTACTTGGTTGAGGGAGGCATGTCTAGGTGCCATTCAGCTGCCATGTCACAGCCTCGGAAAAAGCACTGCATACAAAAGTACTGGATATCTCCTTATGAAACTTTCCAAAAAGTACTTACGTGGAAGCCCCAGCCAGCATAAGTCAGCCTGAAATAGCTATATATACTGACCTGGGGCTTACCTCTGAGGATAAATATATAGGAATTCCACTTAAGTGTATGTGATTGATATTTCTCCACTTTAATTTAATATCACATTTGAAATATTTTGGGCTATTGGGCAAAATCAATATACCAAGGCACATAAAATCAACAGTTTTTTACTTTGTTTTTAGTTTTAGTTTTAGTTACTGAATATAAGTCCTAAATCAGATCCTCAACTATTTATACTAAGAAAAGTTTCTGGAAAAGTTTCCAGTTCAGAAGCTTTCTGGAGAAAAACAAACGGTCCATATCAACACTACTTTGTTTCCTGTCTCTCTCTTTATCTTAATATGTTTGACAATGATAAGATAAGGGCAAGTCACACCACTTCCCCCTCCTGTATTTGACCAAACTGGTATTCTCAGAGAAACCTTCTAAAGATAAAGATTGTTAGAACACCCACCTTCACAGAACTGCCACCCCCTTTGGGGCCTTGGGTTTTCTTATCAGCAGCATCACTACTTGATGATGCTCCACCTTTGAAAACAAGACCAGAAGCAACAGTGACATCTCCTGAATGGGTAACAGAAACTATCCCATATTCACAGCTTATGCTGCGTGTGACCAGTACTAAGCTCTTTACATACCAGATAACATCTTGGAAAAGTTACTTTTTTGCTCTAGAACTGTCAGAATTCCCAGCCAGCAATGGTAGTAAAGGAAAAGTGTTAACTTTTCCAAATTCAAACACAGCCCAACTCCAGGTTGCTGTTTTCAGTCTAGCCAACTCCAGACATGTATGACAAAGCTGTCTAACTCCTACTTGCCTCCAGGCAGCAAGCAGGAACAGAAGAAGAAGCCAGAAGAAGAGTTCTGGAGAGAATACAGAAGCTTACTCCTCTTTTTGTTACATTTTGACCCAACCATTGAAAGTATTCTTATTGTGACATACAGAAGTACTGTGCATCCCAGTTTGTACAATCTACACCAGTCTTTCCCAATCTGGTCTTCTTCAGATGCACTGTATGACAGCTGTCATCATTAACTGATTTAATATGCTTCAAATCTACTCTGTTATTATTTATACAGCACCATCAGAATACACAGCGCTTTACATGAGTGGTTTACAATTGTTAATTTGACACATCCCTGATCTCAGGCTTACAATCTAAAAAGACATGACACACAAGAGAAAAAGGAATGACAGTGAGGGAGGGATTAAGTCCAACACTTATGGCTTATTCTTCTCTATATTAGCAAATATCAGAGTGGGATAAATTCAACATAATGACCATGAAACAATTCAAACATTGTAAAACACCATAAGGCCACAAAGCACTTTAACTCCGTAAATAAAACAACATCCACAACCTGACAGAGATAAAAAGGCATGAGGCACTAAGTCCCAAATGCTCAGGTAAGGGCAAGGTCCGGCAGACTGGGGGGAAATGGAAATGGTAATCCAAAACATTTGGAAGGCAGGGAAATCTGGTCTATCCTATAAGCACAAACTAAATTCAAAATGATCAGACTTCTGAAACAATGCCAAAGGCCTTTCAGGCTGCTAAGGTTCTAGGAAGCGACCTAAGCACCTCCAGGAACCTCTGCTGAACTACCATTCTCATACTCCTGAGTAAACCACACTGCTTAAACTTGCACCAAATCACTTGCAAGGGTGTTTCGTGCCAGGAAGCTTCCTAAGCGAGCGCGAGGAACAGGCCTCTCTCCTCCCGTCCTTTCCCAGAACCAGCCGCGCTTCTGGGCGGCCGGGAACCTCTGCTCCGGCAAATCAAGGGGGCCAGCCAGGGTGAGGCTCCTGCTTCCCGTCCCCAGCGACGCCAGGCGCGGGAGCGGAAGAGCCCGAGCCCAGCCCCCGGGACCCTCTGCCCCCGGCGCCCGTTCCTCACCCTTGCCCCCCTTGCCGCCGCTTTTCCCTTTCGGGGGCATCTCCGCACCTCCCCACCCCCGACGTTCAGCACCAGGGGGCGACTGCTGTTGACGTCATCCGACGCGACGGCCACCGGAGGACTTGCCTTCTGTAGCGGGTGGGCGGGATGTGCGCCCAGTAGGTGGCGCTGTGGAGTAACAGGGGGCGGCGGCCCGCCGGCCGGTTTCGCTGCCTCCGGCGTCGGGGCTCCTCTCGGGCCGTTTCGCGCGGGGCTTGCGTCGTGGGGCCCTCCCCCGCACCGCTAGCCTCGGACGGCGACGGACGTTCCTCCGTTGACAAAGGAGCGCCTTTTTACAAAGGCATTTAATGTTGTCCTCTGTCTAGCTGGGAGTATTTTATGTATTAGGTGTTAGCGTCGACGCCCGGCCTGGCCCGGGATTTTATCTCCTCCCAGGTAATACTGGTTAGAAAGATTGGAGACCCCATGTCTCTGATTCCCCAAACTGGCTTGTCCAGTACCTGTAACTTTTCCCCATATTCCCCAGTCCAGTCTGTATTCAGAGCTATTAACATACACAGGTTGGGGTCCCAAGGGAATACAGCGCCCTCCTCCTTGCTGCTTGGCCTTATCTCCATAGCAACCAGCCTATTGGAGACAGACGCAATTGACTGAGGCCCAAGAGCTCCCTGGCTGGGAACTCTAAAGCCCCTCCCTAAACTGCCAACCCGAGGATGGCAGCCGATTATATGAGGTCTTCGCCTGACGCAGACAAACAAACTTTGAGTTTTATATAGTACATTTAGAATTTAGAGAGATGGTTAAGGAAAGCTGGAGAAATAGACTTTTCGTACCAGGTTGAGGCAACGTGACTGCAGAGGGTAATACAATAAAGCTTGCGCTAGGGCAAAGCAGGATTCTATTCTGGTTGATTCGACGGTAGTCCTGTGTCGCAGCAGCTTCCAGAATCGCCTGCTTGAGCACTTGTGAACTGCAAGAGCGAGGAAGGGAGAGCAAACAAGCCTGCTTCACCAACTGCCCCCAGCATGAAGTGGGGAAAAAAGCACACGTCTATATGTTGGGCTACAGAAAGGGAAATCTTGAGGAAAGTGGAGGCTTGTTGAAAGAAAAAGTCATCCCTGGATGCATTTTGGAAGAAGCTTTCAAGTACTCACAAGAAGGTTCAACATGTTTTTTTCTTCACTTGTGCAAGGTTTAATTTGTCTGGTTGTTTCATATGAGTATATGTTGCATTGTCCTGTGCCTTTGAGTCATTTCCACTTAACTGCAACCCTAAGGCAAAGCTATCACATTTTTTTCTGGGGCTGAGTGTGTGTGACATGCCCAGTGTCATCCTATGGCCAAGCAGGGAATTGAACCCTGGTCTCCAGGATTGTAGTCCAGCTCTCAAACCACTACCCCAGACTAGCCCTGAATATATGGTTAGTTCTGAATAAAAAGTTTGCCAAAACATACTGAACTGCTGTTCTTTTCTGTGATGTAGGACCTTATTATTTATACATGACAGTATTTCTACCACTGGTGCCAAATTTTCTGTTTAAGAAATAATGCCTAGGAACACATCTACTTTGTTAATTGAGGAATACTTGTATCAACTTTGTTATCTTCTGGTTCATTCATTCTGTATAGCCTAAAGCTGGAACTTGTCCAGAGAAGGGTGGCCAAAATGATAAAAGGCTGGAAACCATGCCCTATGCGGAGCGCTTTAGGGAGCAGGCTGTGTTTAGCACAGAGAAGAGAAGGCTAAGAGGTGACATGATAGCCATGTTTAAATATTTTAAGGGATGTCATATGGAGGATGGAGTAAGCTTGTTTTTTGCTGCTCTAGAGACTAGGACAAAAACCAATGGATTACAAGAAAAGAGACTCCACCTAAGCATTAGGAAGAACTTCCTGATGGCGAGAGCAGTTTGACAATGGAATACACCAACTCAAATCATGAGGAAGTCTCCTTCTGTAGAGGTTTTTAAATAGAGGCTAGATGGTCTGTTGGGAGTACTTTGATTGTCAGTTCACTAGGCTCCCTGTCATATGGCCATGAGGTTGGTCTGTTGGATGTGTACCGGAACAGATGTACTTAACCTTTTTCATACCTATATCAATATAAGCTGCTATGTATCTTTAGTCATGTATTGCTAATACAGCGTATCCATTGCTAATTGGTGTTGTCCATGCTAATAGCTGTTATATCCATATGTGCTGCCTATTGCAACAGTGTATCCTGGATGGTAGGAGTGGGAAGAGCAGTTAGGGTGAAAATGGAAGTGCAAACTGGAGAACCCAGATGATGTTTTGAGAACCTGGTGCTTTTGAGTTACGAGCAAGAAATATGCGGTCACCCAGGTCAAGGATGTAGGGAGATAGATGGCAGGCATTGGCCTGGGAATGTGTTGGGGAGGTGGTGTGGTGTATGGATTTATGGCTCTCACCAGTCACAGCTTTGTGCACCTTAATTTGCAGTATCAGCCTATGAAAGCTGTCGGTTGTATGTGTTCTTTAGTCTCAGTAATTTCTGTGGAAGGGTGATCTGTTGTTCATGCTTATCCATAAAATTAAACTACTGCCTATCTCAGAGGGAATTTTGTGGAGTGGGAGTTATCCAGTACATGACAATATTCATGCATGGCAGGAGATTGGACTCGATGGCCCTTGTGGTCTCTTCCACTTCTATTATTGTACTACGCTACTATTATTTCCATTACAGAGAGAAGGCACTCATTTGGATACAGGGCAAAAAAGAGCATACACTGAAGATCTAGAGTGGGCCCTTCAGATCAGTGAAAGCACAACTTAGGTTGGATCTGAAGTTACAGTGCAAGTCTGAGAACTGTAGCAAAAAAGTGACAAATAGGCTGAACACATTACAGTGGGGGATGAATAAGGGGTGATTGTTCTTCTTTCTAATTTCATCCCTACAGAAGGTGACTTTGAGAGGTATTGGATCATATTATTTGGCCCTGTAACATTAAGTGTTACCCCATGAGCTTTGGGAGGACGGAGACTTGCCACCCCTGGCACAGCCTTCCTCAGTCTGGTCATTTCCAGACATCTTTGACCATGACTCCCAGCATCCCCAGCCAGCATGGGAATAAGTACTATTGAACTCAATAGGCTCATTTTTGCAGAGGCATGTGCTAGTGGGTGTTATCCCAAATGTGTGATTTTGCATTCAAAAACCATTTGATAGTGAAGTTGCATTGCTCACAAAAAAACTGCCTCTCATGGCAAACTTTCAACAGTTCGGGGGGTGTTAGTAAAAAGAGTTCAGTTGAGCATACAGAGCAAGCACAAGGCATATACAGATCGTAATACAAGACAGTGTATAGGTATCAATGTACTGCTGTATAACATGTTTGGCAGATTCAGAAAACGCAGTTTAAAACTTGTAGCATTTGACCTTTTCATAGGCCAGGCTTATGTAAGGGGCAGAGGCAAAGAACACAAAAGACACCGTGCTCAAAATGTTTTCTTAAAAACTTGCCCTAGAAGCTTGCATTTTAACACCTGCACTGTCCTCAAATGGCTGTTTTCACTTCCTCTTCTTTTGTTCCAATTAACACAGAACAAAAGAAAGCCTGCATTATAGGCCATCTCCCAAATGGCAACAAGAAGAGTACAGACTAAGGAGAAGCATCAATCACAGAAAATAGCATTGACAAGTTTCCAATTTAGACTCAGTCCTTGTAGGGTCAACTAGATGAAAAATCAGAGATCAGATCAGACCCCTCACACCCATTTTGTTACAACACCTATTATATTGGATTTTGACCATGGTGCATGCAGGAAGATTGGATTTAAACTCTGCTTCTGCTTCCTGTACTGTTTCCAGTTCTTAAGAAACATCCCCAAGCTTCGGATGCTTTGATGAGACAAACAGCAACTTGGGGCAAAGGAGATTTAGACCAGGAAACAGCACATTGAGGAGAGCTTTTACAAACCTTCTTCCAGTGTTGCAATCCAAATGCAACCTCCTCCTCCCCTACGAGTATTTTAAAAAGAAATTTAGAGACAGAAATATAACCATGGAACCCCAACATTCCATCTAGATTTGGCCTCAGAATCATCTGCAAAGACACTAACTCTCCAGTTTCAGAAGAGAGGTGGAAAGATCACCTTTAATAATAAATACCAACTCATAACAACTACAAAAAAAATGGAAAGAAATAACAAAGGACTTGGAAAACTGGACACGCATGCGCTTATCTTTAATGGGGAGAATAGCAGCTGTTAAAATGAATGTACTTCCGAAAATGATCTTTTTCAAAATCTCCCCATCATCATGAATAGTAAGTCTTTTATTCAATGGAGGAAAGAATTATCTAAATTCATATGGGAAGGAAATAAACCTAGGATAAAATGGAATACCATGACTGACCCAATATCAAGAGGAGGGATGGGACTACCGGATTTACATATATATTACAAGGCTGCGGCAATGACTTGGATAAAAGATTGGGTTAACCTACAAAATCTGAGAATGCTGGCACTTGAGGGAGCTGACTTAAGAATGGTATGGCACGCCTATATGTTTTATGATAAAGCTGTGATAGATAAACAGTTTTGCATCATTTTCTTAGGAAATCATTACTGAAGATATGGAACAATTACAAGGAAAAAAACATTAGGCAGCTCCCATCATGGGTCTCTCCTCAGGAAGCATTCTTTGGAAGATGGACTGAAACAGTAAACTGGTTAAGATAAGAGGATATCATAGAAAAATCAACATTAAATATGCCTAAGATCAAAACAAGAGAAAAATGGAAAAAGGAGTAACATTGAATTGGTTTCCCTACAGACAATTAACTGAAAGATTTCAGGTGGATGTTAAAACTTACGGTATTGAACAAAAAGAGAGAGAAGGAGTGATAAAATGGCTATTTGAAAATCCCCCACATTTACTATCTCATGTTTAT
The DNA here is from genome assembly GCA_948472985.1 of Iguana delicatissima. NCBI lineage: Eukaryota > Metazoa > Chordata > Lepidosauria > Squamata > Iguanidae > Iguana > Iguana delicatissima. The sequence continues at coordinate 182,614 of CAOKZL010000631.1, read as the reverse complement.
CAAGAAATTTTACAACAAGAGAGGGAAGAAGAAACAATAAAGTCTACAATGATCTTATGGGTTCAAAATATAGGACATTCAATTCAGTTAGAACACTGGGAACAGAGTTGGAGAAGAACTCAGAAATTTACAGTAGCCCAAAATCTAAAAGAAAATTATTTTAAAGTGTTTCATAGATGGTACATGACACCAGGAAAATTGATGAGAATTTATAAAATGGGAACAGGACAGTGCTGGAAATGTCAGATGGAGGTCAGTACGATGTTCCACATGTCGTGGTCATGTAACAAAGCAAAGAAATATTGGGGGGAAATACATAATAAGATCTGCATAATTTTGAAGGTACAATTTGGTAAAACACCAGAAATGTATTTGTTGAATGTGACACATATGATTGATGGTACTGTACAAAAGAAATATTGGCAAATAATATTGTATATGATTACGACAGCTCAAATAGAATTTGCTAAATTGTGGAAATCTCAGCAAATACCTACAACTGATCAATGGTGGGCAACTTTCATTGAAAATAGAAATGCAGATATAGTGTCTCAGAGGCTAAAGGGGAAAACTGATGAAGAGATTAAGAAAGAAAGGGAAATTGTGACTGGTAATTGATGGGTACTAACAGATGAGAATGCTCAGAAAAAGTAATGAAGAGGATGTTGTGATATATAACATTATACTAGAACTGGATAAATAGAAGAAAAAGATGTATTGCAGGAACTATCATGAAATATTAGCATGTATAAGTGTGGCTCATATAATCTTAATATGTATAATATAACGAAAAACTGAAGTCTAGTGAGGAGTGGAAGAATAGCAGAAATATTACCATGATATTTACAATTATAGTAGTTTATTTTATGTACTAGAACTTTAATAAAAATATTTAAAAAAAATAAATACCAACTGTGGAGACAAAGACAAGTTTGAGGAAAACATTGGGCCAAACAAGTGCTGTCTGGGTCACTTCGAATGTCAGCAAAATCCAGCTCTTGACTCCTTGATACAATATGCTTGGTTTGGTAGATAGTAGATATTCATGAAACAGAATACAACCACTGTGTGGGCATATGATGGACATTCATCTTTTCTCAGTTTTGACATGGAAAAGTTATGGCCCCCCACTGGTGCTTCTAAACTCATTCATAAACCATTCATGCTGCAAAACGGCATCAGTTTCTTCCTGTAAACGTTGAGCATATTTCTTTATTACCAAGCGATGCTAGAAGTAAGAAAAAAACAGTCTTTCTTGTACGGTTACCCAATATTCTACTTTATCACTGCTCTCAAAGATAAAAACTTCTTGAGAGAATCATGTACAAACAAGCTATTAAAATTTTTTGTAAGCCAACGACATTTGTAAAAAGTATCAAAGATCCAAATTGTAGTGTTTGGATTGACCCTAGAACATGCCAGTCTGTCCATTGTAAAAGGGCTCTGTTTGTTACAAAAAAAATCCCAGCGAACAAAACCCCAAACAACAAACAAAAGACAACTGGAATATTAATACAGCCCTTAAGAATTGGCCCCCAAATTTCTTGATGCTATTCAAACAGTGCAAAGTGAGCTACTGGCTGTGGCACATCTGTGCTGACTGCAGGCCTTTTCTTTTTGCAGCCTGTGCAAGCTGGATGATTGCCATTGTCCAAAGTTGTACTGTGCTTCAAGTTCACGTTGTGGTCTTAAGTCCCTCAAAGCCACAGAACTTCCACCTTTTTTCCAGACTTGCTCCAACCCCACTCATTTCCTGCTTGAAAGTGTGCTGGAGACGTGTCATGAGAGCTTCCACTTCACTAGCACAAATCTACAAAAAAGAAGCAAATTAGTATCACTCCAAACAAATAAAAATGAGCAAACTTGTTCTGTTACCATGAAAGGTCAATATTGCACTCCTTCTGTCATATCAGCAATTCCAGACACACACACACACACACCTTTTTAACCAGTCACAGTTCAGTCACTGGTCATGGAATGGAACGTGGAATTCTGGACTCTGCTAACCAGAAATAGCAGCCCTACTACTTATTTTTAATTTTTCCTAGTTTAAAAGAGCATGAAATCAAGAGACAATGATTTTCCTAGAGGTAGCCCTCTTTAAAGCTACTTCAGTTTCTAATTCACTGACTATGTGCAATAGTCAAGACACTCCAGTGCACTTAAGGACTGTTATCAAAGCTTAATCCATTGGAACTACCTCTCCTCATAAAATATGAAAAGCACAGGAGGATCAACAGGCAAAGGCTCTTTCACTGGCTACAGTTTGGGATACATTTAAATGTATTACAGGATGACTGGTTGCACACCCTATAATCTACCCAGCACCTACCTTACTGTCAAGGCGCTGAAGGTAGGAACAGATATATTCAATGCTTGCTCCAAATGGGTGGACATGCAGGAAGGTTGAGATTATCCCTAAAGACATAATTATTTCCAGAGTTACTTCCAAGAATCAAAGGTCAACAAGCCACACATCTGCCTCTAATAAGAGCATTTCTGGATAGAAAGCTGAAGTGAAAAATATTAGCTCAGCAGGTAGTAGAGTCTCCCTCACTGAAAGTTTTTGAACAGAGGTTGGGTGGTCATCTGTCAGGTATGGTTTAGTTGTAGCTTTCCTAAACTAGCAGGAGGCTGGGATAGATGACTCTTCCAACTGCCCAGTTCTTGGGGTATGGTCTTGAGGAAAACAGCCACTTACAGAAGAATTGTTCTGTAATTAAGGCTGAATCATAAAAATTATTCACAAATTTTCATGTTACATGTTACAGTTAGGATAGAATTTGATCAAATGAAGTGTTCCTTTAGCTCACAAGACACAGACTATGCTAAAACCTGATTTGGTTTCAGAAAAATTCCTGTCTGATGAAATTGATTTTATTTTTATGAGAAATGGGGAAATTTTGTTTTATATGAAAGATGCTTAAAGCTAGTCTTGTAAATAGCCACTCAGATGCTACTTACTTGCAAAAAAATATACTAATCAGCTGGTGGCTGGCAAACAAGGAATGGAGAGCTACATTTCAATGCCAGATGCATACAAAGAGATACCTCTCCTTCAGCAGCCTGCATGGCTTTTATGCTGTGCACAGAGAAGAGATGGATCTCTCCATCCTTTCTACAGCAGTATTTATAGTTTCTCTGTGTAATTTCTAGTCACATCTAGGTTTCCAGACTAGAGCTTAAATACAAGACTGCTTGAGATATAATGTTCATTTAGACTGTATATTTAAAAAAGTATGAAGGGTGCATTTTTCACTTCAACTGATGAAGCTGGTATATCTCAAAGGCAGGGGAGGGCTATAACTCAGTGGCAGTCTATACTTTGATCAAAGATGTCTCAAATTCAGCTCCAAGAAGAGGTAGGAAAGACCCCTGTCCGAAGGCTACCACCTTCATAGGAAAGCCCAAAGCTTGGTGACAGAGCAATTTTTTTCTATATGAAAGGTCCAAAGGTAAGTCTCTGATCTGGAAAACATCTCTGAAATTCATAAATACCACTATCAATATTATAAAAAATACTAAGCTGGATAGATCCATGACTTGACTTTACAGATGACAGTTTATCATGCGGAATCTCTCCAGGCCTCAAAGAACCTGTGGCACGGTGTTCCTTACCCACTAATAAGGCTTCCCTCTCCGATCTGATAGGGTTGCTGCTGAGTCCTCTTTCGAGCACACTTTCTTTCTCCTGGCTCACTGAACAGATTGGTGACAGGTTGTTGGGCTGAAGGCAATTATGGATAATTACTTTCTGGCACACAGCATGTATCCAAGCAATAAGTCCTTTCATGCATCATTTGCATTCTGTATGATACATACTGTAACTGACAATTGTTAACTGCCATCAAGGTAGTTTTAACTGATGATGCCCCTATGAATAGGAGACTTTAAAGACGCCCTCTCATCAGCAGTCCAACTCAGGTCCTGCAAACTCAGGGATTTAGCACTTCCAGTTGTAATGTGGTCTTTCTTTTCTCTGCCCGCTTCTCACTTTACCAAGCATTATTGTCTTTTCTAATGAGTCACGTTGGCTCCTGATATGTCAAAAGCACAATACCCTCTGTTTGCTCATTTTGATATCTAGGGAGAGTTCGGACTTAATTTGCTCTCTGTTGTGTGCCTTCAAGTCATTTCTGACTTATGGTGACCCTATCACAAGGCTTTCTTCGCAAGATTCAGAGGGGCCTTGCCCTTGCCTTCCCCCGAGGCTGAGAGAGTGCCCAAGATTTCCTAGTGGGTTTCTATGGCTGAACCCTGGTCTCACAGAGTACTAGTCCAACACTCTAACCACTACACTACATTGGCTCTTTTGATTTGCTCTAGAACACATTAACTGGTAAAAATGACAGGATATACACAGTACAAGTAGGAGGTTAGAGGAAAGGAACATCTTAGATTTCTTTCCCAGGTAAAATCCACTCTCTCCCCTTCTTATCCCTTTCTCACACAGGCATGTATGCACACAGACACAACAGATATTGACCTGTTCACATTTCACAATGTTACTGATTTAGTCACATTCAGTATATTTTTCATGCATCTTGCATATGCCATCTGGAAAACACACACACTTATGTATCAGAGTCACACAACATACATAGAACCAAATATTATAAAGCCAAGGTAATCCAATTAAACTGATTATGTTCAGGTCTGAACAATGGACATATTTCTCCATACAACATGCATTTAAACTATTGAATTCTCTGACATAAACTGTGAGGATCACCAGCGGCTAAACCTCAAAAAGCATTTGGTAGCTGATACTGAAAATAAAATGCTGGACTGGACAGATCTTGGTCCAATCCAGGAAGTCATTTGTCTTTTGTTCTTATGGAAGTTTTGCTCTTGTTGAAGCTTAGGCAATGGGTTAACATTACAGGGAGAAGTGAACATGTGGACTCCACGTCCCCCAGTAAATACCCATCCCTGCCCATATAAGACCTGCCACCAAAACAGATTTGGAAATGTTAGTGGTCTTGGAAGATCTGTTAAAGATCTAATAATCAAAATAAGGGGCACATTCCAGTAGGTTTAAGAAATGTAGCAGTTATTAACTAAGTTATCTTCATGGCAGGAACTATGCACCACAAAGGCAGAACCTTCTATTTTCAGTGCAGAAGTAGACACTAGCATGGGATAGTTTTTCTGTCTCAAAACATTTTCCTAGATAAAGCATTTTCCTAGATAAAGGCTAAAAGCTAGGGTTTCTGTCGAAGAAAGAAAAATTCTGCTGACAGTGACTGAATTAGTACATAAACCAAGTGCACTAGAACCAATGCTCTCAAAGACTATACAAGAATCTTGCCATTCAAAAGAATTAACAGAGAAACCAATAGACTCACATGGTCTTGATGCTCAGCAGAATCCTTCCCCCAGTCTAGACCAGATGCTGCCTCTTGCTATATTCAGTTGGAGAAAGACAAAAGTTATACCAATTATTACTTGATAAGGCCAGCTCAATATAATTTACAGCTCATTGTGTCTCATGCCTAGCCAAGCCAGGCAAGGCCAAAAAATCCCTTAAACTTGACTTTTTCTATTTAAGTGCTTCCTTAAGTCAGGCTATGTAACAGAAAAAATGAATTTAATTAAAAGAAAATAAGTAACATTTGCTGCCTACAGAATACGTTGTCACCTATTATCTGACCCCTTTGGTCCTTACTGTCTTGACTTAACTTGTTTGCCTTTCAGTCTCCTACAAATGAACCTTGAGCATGGTTAGAGGTTGCAGCAGGAGAACAGAACTACCATATACCCCTGACTGAAGAATGGTACACTCCTTCTATCTGGGATGATTGTCCTCTTTATCTAAGCACACGGCTTCAGGAGGGATGTACATGAAGTGGTGAGGAAGGACGGGGAAACCTGTCCAGTCAACCAGATCAGTCAAACCAACTCTGATGATCAATGGGGTGACAGATGTCACAGCTAGATTTTCCTCACGTCATCAGGACAGAGACAGGCATGGGTTCAAGTAAAAGCTAGAGCCTGGAAGGCAGATCTCTTGCATTACAACAACTTGGATATGCCAGAAGACTGCATCATTAGGTTTTACTTGAGAGAACAATGGAAGAAGAGTGACTGCACAAGCTTGCACCAAAAGTTACTAATCTAACACCCTCTGACCTGTTGTTTTTACTGCATCAGGACTTAAAAACAAACCAAGGGACTGGTTATACAAGATGGAAAACAACTGGGTTTTAGATCTAATCAAACCTTCAAACTTTTCCCATTGATATCTCTCTTGTTGAAAACAAATCATGTAAGAGCTGAGTACTTAAAAACACTTACCTTTGCCTGTTTGACAGGAACTGTAACTGTGATTCTTTGAGCGGCCATCTGTGCCCTCACCCAATGCATTCTGTGCCTGTGCTAAGACCCCATTTGCAAAGTTCCAGAGTTGAGTAGCTCTGCCAAGAAACCTCCACCCACTCCCCACAGTGTACATATTCCACCCTGCCAAGCCACTCTCCTCTCAGTTTCCAGTCTGCCAGAGGTATAGAAGACTGGGACTGGAAAAAAGAGGTAGGCTGGATTGTGTGAGGGCATAGAAGACCACTCAAAGAATCAGTTACAGGTAAGCAACCTGTTCTTCTCTATCATGGTCTCTGTGCTTCATGCAATAGGTAACTGAAAAGCTTACCATCAGAGGTGAGACTGGTCACAGAAATAGAGGTTTTAGCACTCTGCAACCAAACCCTTAGCCCCTGGAGTCCAAGTCTTAATGTCTCACGAAAGTTGATGGCTGAAACCACAAGGCAGCTTTGCAAGGGAAGCACCACTAAGAAAGACTTCAGACACTGCAACAGATCTGGTGGAATGAGCCCTAAGAGAAGTTGGAAGGGGCTTCTCAGCAAGAGTGTATGTGCCATCCACTTTGAGATCCTCTGAGAAGAAGCATGGTGACTCTTCTTTGGACCACCATAACAGAAGAATAACTGTGTGGACTGGAGAAAAGCAGCAGTTCATTTAACAAACAAAATGAGAACTCAATGAATGTCCCATGTATGTGAAGACCTTTCCAGTTTCATAGAATCTGGGAAAAGACTATGTTCTGATTAATTTGGAAGTCAGAAACCACCTTTAGGAGAAAGGTGACCTCAGGACTAAGAACTACCTTGTTCCTGTGAAAGCATAAGAATGGTTCATCAGACCAAAGAGAAGCAAGCTCAGACCTCCTACAGGCTGGAGTCACAGAAACAGAGTTTGAAGGGGTCTTGTGGGCCATCAAGTCCACCCCCCTCACTTGATGCAGAACTCTAGCATCCCCAGCAGACAGCTGTCCAGCATCATTCAGAAGATGTCCAGACAAGGAGACCTCATCACCTCTCCAAGCAATTGGTTCCACTGCTGAACTGCTCTTACAGTCAGGAAGTTCCTTCTGATTTTCAATCAAAATCTACCCTCCTGTAACTTAAAACCATTAGACCTGGCCCTACCCTTTGGGACTGCAGAGAACTAACTTGCATCTGCCTCTTTGTCACTGCCCTTGAGATATTTAATGGGGGCCATCTTGTCACCCCTCTGTCTTCTGTTCACCAGACTGAACATGCCCAGCTCTCTCAACCTTTCCTTGTATGTTTTGATCTCCATACCTCTTATCACCCTTGTTGCCCTTCTCTTAACCCACTCCAACTTGTTGACATCCTTCTTAAAATGAGCAGCCCAGAACTGAAGACATTATCCCAGTATAAGGCCTGACGAAGGCAGAATATATAGCAGGACTATTACTTCTCCTGTTTTGGAAAGTATGGTTCTATGCAACATTTTGGACTAGCTGACTGGCTTCCTGTTTCACTTTCTCAACACATGGCTGCACTTTGAAGCGGAGGAAGGTTGGGGATTTTTTCCTCCCACTGCTGTAGAAATTAAGGAAGAATGGTGAGTGTATTTGTTTTTTTTAAAAAAATGATCAGGCCCTTCTCTGAATCCACTCTGGCTTGGCAAGAGGGAAGGGAGCATTCTTTAGTTCACTGACGACAAGGACCACAGTGGTGCAAGTGGTGGATACAAATGTGCAGGACCATTCAAAAATCTTTACATCATAAGATTAGAGAATAATTTCACTGACTGAATGCCTGGCTGCTGGTGAGATACTATGTTTTTTAATAATATACCTTCAGAGATGAAAAGGAAAGGCTTTGTTCCCAAAGGTGCAGTAGAAAATGAAAGAACAGTGGACACATCCACAGGTGTCACAGAGGCAGATCTCTGTTCTGCACAGGGACAGAAATGATGCCATTTGTATTGATAGGAGCAGATCATAGAAGGTTTCCTAGAGGCTTCCAGAACTGCAGCTGGTTGCGGAGAATGGAGGATCTGATTGTCCATGACATCAAGTGCTGAGTCTTGATGCCCAGATGACATACTCCACCCCTGGAGTGTGACAGAAGGTCCAGATGAAGAAGAAGGCACAGATTCCAATATCTGGATAACTGAAGGAGGATGGTGAACTAATGGGCCAGAATGGAACCACTACAGTTGCTGTTGAGCTCTCCCATTCCAGCTTCAGCACTACCCTTTGAAGCACTGGAAAGGAGGAAATGGCTAGTAAAACCTATGCAAAGGCAGGCCTGCGAGAGTATGTGCTTGTCCCTACCCTTGAAAATAGAAGATGCTTCTTTTTCACTCCAACAGTAAAAAGATCTACCGAAGGCATCCCTCACTTGACTGTGATGATACTGAAAGTTCAGCTGATCAGTGTCCATTCATGATGGAGATCTGTGAAGTGACTCAGTGCATCAGCAATCGTGTTGTCTGTTCTGGCAAGCTGAATTGTGACTGAGTGGATGCTCCTGGCAGCACACCAATTCCAGAGTGGAATGGTGAGATCAAGAAGTGCAGAGGGAGTGCCACCTTGTTTGTTTATATAAAATACCGATGTAGTGTTGTTGGATGCCATCCAAACCACTTTGCATGAGAGGTTGAGATGAAAAGCCCAAAATGCTTTGATGACTGAGAGAAGTTCTGAAGTGTTTATGTGGAGATTTGCTTCTCTGGGCAACTAGACAGTACAGATACCATCAAGGAAGCAACCCATGGAGTGGCCAAAAAGTAACTGAAGATGGTATAGAAGCTGATGGTACGGCAGAGATGGGTGGTATCATGGCGCTGGAAGACAGAGCCAACATAGAGAACTGTACTGTGACAAGTAGTTTAGCTACTGAAGAAGAGTGAGATGGCTCAAACATATTCTTTAAAGGTCATTTGGAAGGCCTGGAGAAAGGCTTATCCAATTATGAAGAAGCAGAAAACAACGCTTTATTCACTGTTGCATCTTCCATGACTCTACGGGCAATGCAGTTAAAACTGAGACGCCTGGTTGTGAAGGGCTGGGCAGTGAAACTTTGGCAAACCATGCACTGGCTGGGAATATGACCTTCTCCTAGACAAAAAATACACCTGTGTCCAGCAGAAAAAGCAACTTTATGCTCGCAGAAAAGAGCAAGATTTGAAATGCACTACAGAGGCCATAAAAGAAAGGAGGAAAAGGTGAAACCAAAGAAAGTTTGTTTAAAAAGAAGATACAATAAGAACGAGATAAAGGGAGTAAGAGAAAGAAAGGAATGAATATTCAAAGATAATATATGAAGGGAAGGAGTTATTTAGCAGAGAAACAAACCAACAAAGTTGATCTGAGGGTAAACAAAAAAAACTGAGGGAAGAGTAGCTTGGTGGGCTGAAGCACGTGCAATGTGGTGAGGAGGTGGGACTTCCCCACCAAAGCTACTCAGCTCTGGATCTTTCCAAATAGGGTCTCTGCACAGAGGCAAAACTCATTGTCATGAAGAATAACTGCATTATTTACTGAATTTACCGAACTATGTTTTCATACTATGCCCACATCATTTTGAGATGGAAGACACAGCCATGTTTCAAGAAGTTTATGGCTCTGTATTCTCACCGTATAATGTCACTTATAACAACATCCCAGGGAGAGATTCCTGGGACAAATCTTGGCATCTTACAGGGTGAACATTCTTCGGTGAAGATATGCTGGCTACTGTAAAACTGTGACCCATATGTCATACACAGAACAGCTTTGTTTGCTAAAGCTGCAAAAAGTATTTTCACTATCACTTTGAATGCTACTGTGGTGGACTGTGGAGGAGACTTGCTAACCTGGCTTTTGCACATATTTTATTACTGCAAAATGTATTTTCTTATGTGGCTTGTAATGATTTTTAGTCAAATACAACAAAAAGTTGATGGACTGACTTAGACTTCTGCTTTTTCCAATAGAGAACTTGGCACCACACTATATGAACAATCAAGGAGAAATCTAAAATACAATCCAAAACAGCCTTCCCATTGGGACCTGCTTCTCAGTTAATAAATCCAGCCTTGTGTTCTGAGCTACATAATCATACAACTGAGATGAATATGCTTAATGTGCACATTAATAAAAATAACAGTACTTCCTTTTTTTTAGATGTCACATGCACATGTCATAGAAGGCACTATCTTAAGAGGGAAGGGGCCAAGCTTCTTTCAAGAAGGCACCCCACAGCTACATGTAAAAATAATTAATCAGATAGTAGACTGTACAGTTCTCCCTTCACATTTGTGGGTTTGAAATCTGCAAATTTGATTATTCTTGAGCGCATGTGCCCCCCCAATTCTGCTACTCCCATTCCTATGCATTTTCCCCTAGTGTAAAGAACTCATGCGGAAGCAAAACAGAAGGGGGGGGCACATGCACTCGAGAATAAGTCACACAAGCCTTTCTTTTCTCTCCTGGAGCTCCCTCCTTCCTCCCCTCATGCAGAACAGACAGGAAAAGGGGGTGGGGAAAAGTTTATGCAAGCCTTCCTTTTCCCCCTTTGTGGCTCCCCCTGTCATTCCTATGCATTTTGTCCCACTGCAGAGAACTTGAAAGGAATGGGTGGTGGAGGGAAGGCTTCTGCAAGTTCTCTGCACCAGGACAAAATGGACAGGAATGGCAGACGGAGTTCCGGAGGTAAAAGGAGAGGTTCATGTGAGCATTCCTCTGTTGGAATTGACAAAATTGACAACTCTGGTTATTATGGGGTTAATTGATGTTATAGAGGACCTTCACTTGCTTTCTATCATTAGCAGCCGGTGTAAAGGCTCTATAAGAGCAGCATTGTTTTAGTGGACACTTACTTCCATTTCTTGATTTGCTGTTCCTGTAATTTGTTGTATCCTGCTTCACTGTGGTATTGTATTTTTGATATATTTTGTATTTTAACTTGACAAACCTGCTCAAGTTCTCTTTTAACTTTTGTATATTAAGAATTTATATGTTATGCTTATTTTTAATTAGAATATATAAAAGACCATTTCTCTTTCTTTGTCTTCTGAATTCCCTTTTTATTTACGACATCCTCCACCCCCCCGCTTCCCTTCCCTTTTGCATGGGAATGGGACTAGGAGAGGAGGGGGAGTTATTTGCGTTTTTTCCACTTTCACAAGAGTTCTGTACCCTGAATCCTCGCAAAAGTGGAGAGACAACTGTAATGCTTTGTTTTTTAAAAAACATCAGGAGCAACTTCTCAGTGAAAGGTTTTTCAACTGATTAGGCAAATGGATATGCCAGGCTTACCGACAGTCAAACATTTGGAAAATGTGCATGACTTAATCCAGCTGTTAATAGCACAGAACTCAGATCTGTGTGACACATGACTTTGTCTTTTTTTACCTTAGAAGAGACAAAGTCTTCTATATGGAACATAGGACCCTTGGTTTTGGGAAGCTGGCCCTACATTATCCATTTAGTTTTTGAGTCATCATGCCCCATGTATTTAAAGGCTATTTTTCTTTTAAATACAAGAGACAGAACTGTGCTTTGCCTTATACAGTTGTTCTTTTAACTAAAGAAACAGATGCAAATATTTTTGCCACTCTCCTGAACTTAATGCTGCTGACAAGCATAGTGCGTCACATACCTTGGTTATGAGAAAAGACAGCTGCGCACACAAGTTGCCCCAGTGCCTGCTATGGAAAAATGAAGCTTGCAAGACTACCACCTGGGAACAAATCCTACCTTTTCCTTCAGGGTTTCAAGAAATTTGTCCAGCTGCATTTTTTCTTCCTTTGCTTTCTCCAGTTCAGCATCTCTTCTTTCACATTCATCCTGTAGTTTCAGGAGATGCTAGAAAGGAGAAAAACAGAGAGAGTTTTACTTAATCCACCCAATCCCAGACAATGTAATGGAAGTTGCAGCAAACTGAAATACATACACACATCCAAAAGTAGTATTAAACAGATAAAGTATTGATGCCTCAGAATCATCTTACCCCTGAATTTATTCCAAGCTATCTTTCAGGCAAGCCCTTTTCCTGACTTAACCTATATTGGGAAATACTCAACGGTCTTCCCCCTCTTATCAATAAAGGGGACACAGCACTTTCCAATTACCTCGTCATCACAATCATCAACATCCCAAATATGTAGATCTATATTTCTCTCTACTAATTCATTTATTTGGACCATAAGAATTGTTTACAATACTAGTTAAGAAAGAATTTTGTAGAACAACATATGGTGATCACATGACAAGTGTTAGATGTGCTACAGATTGTGAAGTTGTTTGTATTTTTTTTTATTAATGGTCAATATGAATAACATAGTTACTCTTGGTACTTTTATCTAATTTCACTGACATTACAACCAACTTCCCACCATCAACCATGTGCACTGTGTACATATAGGAATCCTAAAATTATGCTCCATGCTTCTGAAGAAATTTATTACAATCCATGAAAGCTCATGCTACAATAAATCTATTCATCTGGACACTCTGTTGTTTTGCTGCAAAAGATGAATACAACCATTTCTTTGAAAATTGCTAAAAATTGTTCAGTTAGACCACAGATCTTTTCAGACATAACTAGCTCCCAAAGTGGCTAGCAATTAAAATTCCTTACAAAGGTACAATATAGAATTATTATAGATACATGGATGTAAGGATGAATGCCTGGGATCCAGACTTTTCATTTCAAACTGGAGGGAGCAGAGGCTTTCTGACACTGAAGATATCAACTCATAGAAGTAGCCCTTCCACTTAACTGAGAGGTGTGAAATTGGATCAGTGATTTAGCTCATCCTTCCATTATCTTATGGGAACACCATGCAAGCCATTAAGTAAAGGAGAACCCCAAGTCTGAAAAACTCAAAGCCCTCCAAAGATATAGAAGAGTCAACCTCACCTTGCTGGGTTAGGAACAGATCCATCTAACTACAGAATTGGGAAATACAGAATGGAAACAAACAGGAAGGATGACCTCTACTGCTTCATTTACCACCAATGAAGCTCATAATAATTATGTGTGTCAACTTTTTGTACCATACAAAGCTGTGGGAAGGCCTGGAATTCAAAAGAAAAGGCAGTACAGTTCACACTGCACATTAAGGTGTTTCTCTTTCACAGGGAGTTTGTAGCTCCTGGATGACTGGTTCTCACCCCCTTTCCCCTCCTCTCCATCTCCCCTCCTGCCAGCAGCCCATCCTGTCATTCTGTTTCCCACCTTGCCTGAGCAATGCCTCAGCCAGACTTTAAAGCGGTCTTTAAGGGATTAAACTTCAAAGGAGTGACAGGATGGGCTGTTGGCAGGCAGGCAGGAGAGAGAGAGGAGGACTGAAGATTGACAACCAGGAGAAAGGGGTTTAAAGTCTGGCTGAAGCATCACACAGGCTAGGTGGGAAAAGGAGGGAAATGGAGAGGAGGAAGAGGGGGTGAAAACCAGTCAACCACTGGGATAGTTATTCTGCCTCTTCTAACCATGAGAGAGTGGGGTGTAGCTTCCTTTTGGAAGATGCCCCCTGCCCTTCCATGGTTTAGAGGTTGGATCAAATCCCGCTTACTCATGAGGAAGCCACTTGGATAGTTATTCTGCCTCTTCCAGCCATGAGAGAGTGGGGTGTAGCTTCCATTTGGCCAAGAGGAAAGATACAGAGTGGGAGAGATGACAAAATTGTGGAAGATCAGTGGTGTCTGATTTTGTGTGAGAGAAAGACCACAACTGTGACAACATAATAACTATTAAACATTGACAGCTATAAACTTGGGGGAACTATTCAATAAAATCAATAAAATATCTTTATCACTGAAAGGGAAGCTAGCAAAATGAGGACAGGACTTAGATATAGATAAGAACAAAAGACATTGGAAGATAGTGACAGAGATCTTAAATCAAGACAAAAATGGCATTTTATTTAAAATGAAGAAAGAAGTACTGTCTTTACCAGCTGGAGTAAAGAAGAAGAAAGAAATATCCCCTCTATATACTTATATTTCTACCGTCATTTCTATCTTCATTTTTATTTCTAACAATTCCATTTATTTGTATTATTTGAGCAAGGAATATATTGGAGATATTGTTGATAATTTGCAGTAACTTTTTTATATCGGTAGACTGCATCTGTTATTAACAAAGGACAAAATCAATAATTAGCTGTTGAATTGCATTTGTCGAAATTAATTTGGCTAAAACGTTTCCTATTACTTTTATCAATGTAAGGAAATATTTTTTATTTCATTTGCTTTAGGGAAAGGGTTAGCACAGTTGCATATAGCTTTTTCAAGGCTAAGGTGAGATTACAGTAGGCTTAAAGATAAGATTGTGATTATTGCATCAGAAATATGGAAAAGAAAAGCATTATACTTGTTTCTCAGGTAGACACAAAACATAGTCTAGGACTGATATTGTCAGGGACTCAGCCCTGCCATGAAAGTATTTTGGTTTTTGCTTAGCTAGGCTTTTTAGAGAGAAGACTGCTTTGTAGTCACAATGTAACCAATGTTAACTACCGCTTGAGACAATGGATTGAATATCAATCGGCTGGCAACAATGTACTGCATTTCAATGGTAGGGAAGGTTCAGCTTGAGGATCAAAGGCTCAAAGTGTGAAGTAGTAACACCCAGGGGCATCTGGTCGGCAGTAAAAGGAACATCAGGGACGGATAATGTGTGATCCCAGATAACCACCTGAAGGGCAGATAATAAACCTCGGAAGATGTTAGGCTCCCAAGATCAAAGTATGTAAACATCCGTCTCCACCGGCAAGGTTTAGGAAATGGGATGACTTACAGGCCCACCCACTGAAAATGCTCACCTGTAAAAGTATCTGCTTCTATATAAACTGACTGCTAACCAGCGTACCTCAGCTCTAGCAAATATTCAAGCTGCTATGCATTAGTTGTACTTCAGTAAAGCACTGCTACTAAACTCTGAGTGTTTCTTTGGTAAAACTAGTTAGCCAGCACATGACAGAAATGTTCTTTTCTTCTAAATCTTTATACACCAAGATGAAGATGGAAACCCTTCCAAGAACAATTTCAGATCATAATCCCGTACTTCTTACACTGCAGAATAGAAACCAAGAATATAATTGCAAACTAAACAACAAACTACTAAAAGATGACAAGATAATTGAAAAAGCACAAGGAGGACTGACACATTATTTTGAGAATAACATGGACAAAGGTCCTTCAATGAAGATAGTATGGGAGGCTAGTAAAGCAGTGATAAGGGAGCTTGTGATACAGCAAGAAGCACAAATAAGGAACCAAAGAAAGAGAAAGAACAGAAAATCTTAGAAGAAATACAAAAGAAAGAACACAAAAAGGACCCTAGAGGTAATAAATTGAAATATGAAATAAATACTTTGAATGAACAGTTGTCCTTACAAGCCACATCAGAAATTGAAAAAAAATGAAATTCATAAAACAAAGATACTTTGAATATGTGAATAAGCCAGGAAGATCACTAGCATATGAAGTTAAAAAAGAAAAGGAAAACTGTCAAATTTTGGAAATTAGAGAAAATCAAACAACATATCAACAACAGAACAAGATTAAATGTATCTTTGCTAGCTGCTTCCAAAATTTATTTAAAGATAAACCACCTTCAGAAGAGAAAACAAATACATTAATCAAATATTTAGAAGTAGTAGAAATACCTCAAGTCACAGATAAACAATGACATGAACTAAATAAGCCAGTTACTAAAATGGAAATTATAAATGCAGTTAGGAAGTTGAAATCCAGTGAAGCCCCTGTCCCAGAGGCCTTACAGCTATAAGTTTTGCAAGACTATTTGGTCATCCCTCTTCAAAAAACAATCAATGCAATAAGGCAAAAGGGAACTCCAAACACATGGAGGACACAATTATCACATTATCCAAAAGGAAGAGACCCCCTTGACAAAAAAAATTACAGATTAATTTCTTTATTAAATGTGGACTATAAAATCTTTGTATCAATTTTAGCTGATTGACTAAAAAACATTTTACAAGAATGGATTCATGAAGATCAAAATGGCATTCTTTCAAAAAGATACCTAAAAATATTATAAGAACAGCCTTAAATATCACAGACTATTACCAAAAACACAACGAAAAGAAACTGGATTTGATTTTCCTTGATGCTGAAAAAGTGTTTTCTTAGCTGAATTGAGGACCTAAACAACATCAACAACAATGGCGAGATCCCTCAATTCAAGGAACCCAATCTGTGGATAGCAGTACAAATTAAGAGCCTTCACAGATGAACTTATAATAATAATCAAAGATTCAAAACAGTATAAAGAATATCTTTCAAGCACTTCAAGAATACCGAGAAGTAGCTAGATTTAAGATTAACAAAGATAAAACAATGATAATAACAAAGAATATGCCAAGCGCAGAAGAATTGGAATTATCAAATTGATCAGATTTTAAATTAGCAAAAAAACCTGTCAAATACTTAGGTGCAACAATATCTAAAATTAACTTGGAGTTATTTGATAATAATTATGAGAAATTACGGAATGAGATAAAGGAAGATCTAAAAAGATGGAGCAGATTGGATTTATTTCTATTGGAGAGGACTGCTACAATCAAAATGAAGGTATTACACAGAATGATATTTTACTTCAAAATACCCCAGTAATTGTCAATGATAAACCTGTTAATGGAATAAAGACTTATTGAAATTCATTTGAAAAGGAGGAAAGGCTAGAATCACATGGAAGAATTTAAAAAATCATTAAAGAACCAGGCAGGATTGGTTTACCTGATTGAAAATTTATTATCATATTTGCTATCTCTCTTGGGTTATGGAATGGACTTAATTATATAATCACAGGATCATAGAATTGTAGAGTTGGAAGAGGCCACAAGACCCATTGAGTCCAACCCCCTAACATGCAGGAACATACCATCTCTTTTATTGACGTTTGAAGTCATTGCTCCATGTCCTAGTCTCTGGAGCAGCAGAAAACAGGCTTGTTCCAGCCTCCACATGACATCTATTCAAATATTTAAACAAAGCTATCATGTTGCCTCTTAACCTTCTCTAAACAAGCTAAACAGAGGGACTCCTACCTGCTGCATGCCTTGCATAGCCTGCTGAAGAAGGATCAACTGTTGGTCTTTGCCTGTGTCTTCTTCACGGCCCATTTTACCCTGCTCTTGCTTTAAAAGCTCCACCTCGTTCCTGTAGGCATCCAGCTGACACCGTAAGCTATCATTTTCTTCCTTCAGAGCTTCTGTTTGTGATATTAATGCTGGGAGTTGAACAGAAATTAAGAGAATGAAAGCAAAGAAAATGCACTCACTGATGGCTTTGCAACAAGTTGCACCTTTAGTGTTCCCTCATCTGTACACTAGTACATTTTCTATAGTGCACTCTTCTAAATATATGCTCAGTTCTTCCCTGAACATGATGTGCTATGTATGTGCCTGATCTTTGCTAATGTCATGTCTTTCCCCTAAAGGCTAACAACAAAACAAAGATAAAAGAACAGTCATACTGAAAATATGAAAACCCATCCCATAAAACAAAATAAATTGCAGCATTCATCAGATTAAAAAATCCCTTCAGCAAATCAACCAGATGTCAACAGCCTGTCTGGGGGAAAAGTGCCTTTGTCAGCCTGTGGAAGAGTAAGAAGTGACTGAAGTAACCTAGACTCTGTCAGCAAGGAATTCTAAAGCTTGAGAGTAGCCACAGAGAGTAGCGTTCTTTCAGGTTCCCACCCTCTAATATTGGTAGGACAAAGAAAACCGCAAAGTAAAAGAGAGAATTATCACTCTCGAGCAAACAGACTTTTAGGTAAGAATATGATACTGTGGATAGATCAGCTTGCAGCATTTTCTACTGGGTCTCTAATAGAAGTGATGCCTGTGACCAGCAGATTGTGTAATATTCCGATATATTTTAGGGTTGGATGTTAGAATACCAAGGAGCAGTAACTTAGATTTATTGCACAGGCAGATCATCTCAGGATACAGGTGATGCGGTGTTTTGGCCATCACTCTGTGGCTTGCTCTAGAAAGTAGGTTCTGCAAGCATGGTTTCAAAGGAGAAGGAGGAGCAGAAGCATCACCACCAGCAACAGAAGCAGCAGCAGCAGCCCTGAATTTTCCCAACTGCTGGCTCAGAACCAGAATCTAGATACACAACTTTTTGTCTCACAATTCTCAAAATCCCTCAACTAGAGCAAGCGATCCTACAAAGTATAACTGGGGAAAAAAAGCTTCCAAACTCTGCTCAAAATATTGTGTAGATTGTTTTTTGACAATCATGTGTCTAACTCTTCCTTCTCTTACCTGACTCTTCTGTCTCTTTGGTCTCTGGTAGCTCTGTGTCATCATCAGACATCTCCATCTCTTCTTCTCTTCTGATGCCCATTAGCTCATCATTGTGAATGTTACGAATCTCCTAGAATTTAAAGAGAACTGTTAAAAAGAGATGGTAACAATCACTTCCATGTACTTGTTCACAGTGAAGAACTTGTAGAAAGTACAGCTGGGGGAGAAAGGAACAAAAAGGGGAAGAAATCTAATGATGTGTTATTAAGCATAATTATCCAAAGTTTAAGCCCATCATCAAAGCTCTCAATTTGCATGACAAATTGCGCAAATCATTCATTCACCTTAGAGCACATAATCTATGCACATATTGTATCTTATACAGAACATGTGAGCACATAATCTATGCACACATTGTATCTTATACTGAGCTTACAACCAAAACTTGGAGATGTTACTTTTTGGACTACAACTCCCATAATTTCTAAGTCAGCACATCAGTGGCCAGGCTGAGAGGATTATAGGCACTGTAGTCAAAGAGTAACCCTTTCAGTTTATGCTTTCATCACACAATTTTTTTTTTGTTCTCTTTCAGTTGTATCCTCAGATAAATCCCATGATTGTTTCCTTGTTCTGTAATGTTGGGAGACCGTCTGAGTGTGGTTGAGCTCAGAATCAAACTAAGGGACCTTCATAGTACAAACCTTAACCTCTTGGGATATAGATCTTCAAAAAAAAATTCCAAACTCCAGACAAAGTGTAACCTGGAGCATTGTTGTTTTGGAGACTAGATGAAGGAAGAACAAAAACAAGAGCCCCACTTCATATTGATGCTTGTTCCCTGGTTCAAAACTGAAAAATCCTATTGATTTTCAGTTCCCTCTACATGTCAGGAGAGTTCCGTTTGTCATTTTCCAAGGCAGGTAAGTGCCCAAATGCTTCAGAATACATGGAACAGTCACAGGGCGATTAAGCCAACATGTTAACCAGAACAGTGGCTAAATGGTGGAACAGCTTGCTCCTTGCCAAACAGGGCCCGCAGGTGGGAGTCCTGTCAATTATTCTAACAAGATTTGATTCACTGAATCTATTGTGGAATGAGTGAACATACAGGCAAATCCAGCTGCTTTAACGGGCCTGTTCTTGGGACTACCAACAGGATTTAAGTCTATGAAATATAGAAAGCTTTCTTACACCAGATCAAACTATTTGTCTGTCTAGCCTACCACTACTCTGAGTGGCAGCAGTTCTCCAGAGTCCCAGGCAGAGAATGCTATCTTTTTCTTCTAACTGATGATGCAAGGGATTGAATCTGGCACCATCTGAATGGAAAAGCATCTACTTTTACCAGTCAACTATTGTGCCACCCCTAGCCATACTTCAGATACCTCTGGTGACAGCTCATCAAGTCTCTCCAAGGTTGGGAGGTCATCACTTCAATTTCAATTCACCTAGTATTGCATTCAGTAAGCATGTTTCCTTTCCTATGGCAACTCATAGTTCCAGCCCCACTCCAAGCCTTCAGAAAAACCTACCTGCTATTATGGCATGAAAAGAGAATATGGAAGATGCAAAATATTCCTTTATTTAGGAAGATTTTTATATTGTTTTTCACTTGGTTTACAGCAAATATACATTTTGGGGATTAATACTAGCAGCCAAAATATCTGGGAAGCTATGAAAGAGCCTCTCTCTAGCATCTCCCCTTTGCTACAACCAGTGGCTCTTCAGAGAAGAAATAAGAAAACCAGCAGCAAGCCATCAAGCTTGTTGGGAAGACCAAGTTTCCTTGTGAGGAAGGCAGTATCTTTATGGATGGTGACCACATGTTTAGTGTGATACACACAGAGTATCTAGGTGGACAAAGATGGCATAATTCTACCCTGCACCATTTATGCATTCAAGTCATACAAGCTTGCCAACTTCATTTACAATCAAATCATGGTTGATAACTTATTGTGGACTAACCTGGCATTTAGCAGCATCACCAACCAAAAACAGTGTGGGCTGGATCTTGGATGAAGGCCCAAAACATGATAGATTTCTCACCTTTCTCTTACCCACCATGTGCAATCCAGCATCGTAAAAACTTCTACAGGTGATTACACCAATAGGGTGCCCTGTTCCACTCCACTCCTCTGGTATTCATCCAAGCAGAAGTACAATGCTCCCTATGCTGCGGTGGCGGGGGAGTAAAGGTGGGGAAGATCTTCCCCTGAAGTTATTCTTGTTTTCCTTTCCTTTCCTTTTCCTTTCCTTTTTTTTCCTTTCACGGGGGTTCTGATTCCCTATCCCCTGTGAATGTGGAGGGCCTACTGTAATTTTATTCTGGAGATGAAACTATTCTTTTACTCTGGAGATGAAACTATTTGTTTCTACATTCATACAGAAAAATATCTACTCCCTTATATGAGTTACATGACCAAATGACTTACCTGAGGCTGCCACGAACTGCAAGAAACAGTCACTTTTGCAAAACTCATTTTGCTAATATGCCCAGAGGCTTCCCCCATTTGGTGATGGACACAGCAGTTAGCCCAATTGTTACTGTGTGATTCAGAATGAACACGAGCACATTATGAAAGCACAGGCACTGATGCTGCTTAAATGCTTGACCAGAACTTGGAAAAATTATTTTCAATGAAGTCCCCAGAATCTTTGAGCCAGATTATGTCAATTATAGTCCAAAAAGTAACTTTCCAAGCTCCATTCTTGACCCTTTCATATTTAGGTTAAAAAAAATTGTCTCCAATAGCCCTGTAAACCCTCAAGAGGCCCTTCTGGAAAGAGGAAGTGAACGAGAAGGTACTTGCACTCACTTCCTGTCGATAAAAAAGGCTGCTTCTAGGACTTTTATTTTTTAAATCAGGGGTGCAGTGAGAGTGCAGCCCTCCAAGGTCTTGGGGTGTGTGTGTGTGTGTGCTAAGGCAGCCTCCAGCCTTTCACAGTTGCCCATTCCTGCTACACACTCATTATCAGGGTCCATAACCTGAGATGCCTGGGTCTGAGAAGAGAAATTCCACCATGCTCACTTTCACATCTCTACTGTCCTCTGCCTTCCAAGACTGGGCAAAGTCAAATTTTTTCTAAGTTTCTTTGAACCTTCTGTGGTGGGGTTCAAGGTTTATGTAAGGAATCTCAAAAACAATGTTCTAAATTACTAAAAAAACCAAAATGGACCAAAATCCAACCATCTCAATTACACTCTTGCTTTCAGTCATTATTACCAACAGTTTTACCAGGTTCCATCAAAAACATAATTCAACATATACCAGCTTGCCAAGAAAAGCCCCAGATGACATTTAAAAGCACGAAAACCCTCAGAGATGTTTTGGTGAACAGCAGTTTCAGGAAACAAAAACAAAAATCCATGAACACTCTGATGGGTGCAGACAGGCCCATAGGGCCCTTGTGTCTGTTGCAGGGATATTTCCAAAATGACTTGAATTTACAACCCATACCAACAAACAGAAGAAAACTCTGACCCATTTTACCACTTGGCAATAGCAGTTTTCTTATCTATGCTATACAATGCAAGTGTCTAAAGACATAAGTGGAAAAGACAACAAGGCCTCTCAAAAACCACATAGAACTCCTTTCAAATATAAGAAACAACAACAACAAAAATGGTGCTCCGTTGGACTGCCATCAGCCTGCAGCAGACCTGGAGTTTTGAGCTATAAGAAAAGTAAGTAACAATGAGAAGATTCTATCAAAAAAGGAAGCAAAGTGGATTTTAAAACTGAAATCTTTAGTTCCTGAATGACTAAATGAAGGACTTGATCTCCTCCCACTTTTGTAAATTCATTCAGAACTTTTTCTAGCCTGGTTGCATGGTACATACTTAAAAGTTATCTCTCTTCTCTCCTCCCCCTTTTTTTCCCTGACCATCTGCTAAAGTGGAAAAAACCCTTGAGCCTGGTTCACTTGTTTCTTTTCGGTCTAACAAATGGAATGAACTTTTTCAGCTTCAGAAATTTCTGCAGTTATATTTTATATTGTTACGTATAGGCTTTAAGCACTATACAAAAGTTAATAATAATAATATATTATGCACTGTCCTTTTGATTTTTAATTTTACATGTATATTTGTATTTGTTTTTAATGTAGTCCCTTAAGAATGCTATCAAAATATATACATAGGCCAAAATGCATCAGGCTTTTTCCAAAATAAAAACTAAAAGCAACCATCCACTGAGCGCTTAGAGATGTATCTTCCTTTTTTCCTATGGATTCCATTGCATGCTCTCCAGTATTTGACTCTTCTCATAATGCAAAGCAGCACCACTTTGGAGATTACTTCAAGCTACACCTTGCACTTGGACTATTTCTGCTACAGGCTTCAACAGCAAGCACTATTACTTAGAATTTAATTGAGTTAATCTGACAGATCAGTCTTTGACCTCTGCAACAGTAGAATTTCTACCATACCTGATGGTGCTTCATGTGGGTTCCTCAGCTGTGTGGGAAGGGACAATCGAAAACAAATGCCATGGAAAAATAGGTACTGCTTTGATTCAAGTATTATTACCAGAAAGAATAAGAGTTCACAGGTGCCCAGCTTCTGCTGCAACTTTATCCCAGTGCTTTAATCTTTCCTCAGTGATGTCCACATTATGTGGGATATCTGTAGCTCCCCAATCACATAGCCAGTTCAAACACTACCATATCTCTTCAGCCCCTGACCAGATGGTAGCTAGACTACAAATAAGAGCTTACCCACATGGCATGCAGAAAATTTTTAACTGTTTGGCTCTGAATTCCTGAATCCACATTATGGCCAAATAAATGAGAATTCCTGTACAAAATGTTTTTATACAATACTGATAATTATTGCATTAATGATGTGCTTTTATTCCAATCTTCTTATCAAAGGGAATCACCTTGGGCTCCTCATCTCCCCAAATGGGAAATAATGGATTTTGTGTACTTACCTTCTGGGGTCAGACTAAAAACATCCCTCCTTTTTTATTCAAGGCCAAAAAGAAGGCACTAGTAAAAAGAGTAAAAAGAAAGTACCAACCTCAGCTTGCTTGCACCACACGCTGATGTTCTTACGTTGAGCTTTCGTGAAATGATCCCAAGCCTTTTGTTTGGATGCAGAATGGTACACGGCAACTATCTGCTCGACTGCAGTTTCAAAATCAGCAGGCAAAACCAGGCCATATTAGCATCCAGAGAAGGCAAGAGAAAGGAGTAAAGGAGTAAGAGAGGGGGATCAGGCAGGTGGTCCAGTGAATCTTTCTGGTTCTTTTGGCAGAGGTCACTGCTGAGTTGGTGCCCAAGAAGAAGCCAGACAGTACTTGAAAGGCAGGTGGTACAACAGATAAACTAAATCAGGGAGGGGTGGTGTTTGTCTAGTCAGGTAGAACCCAAGCTAACAAAGAAAACTGTCCTGATTAGAAGGACCATGACAGTAAAGTATTGGAAAAACACTAAAACATGGAGTTTCTCCAAGAATTCAAAAGGAAGAAACACACTCCAATACAAAACAGACCATGGGACACAGAGACACAATTATTTCAGTTCTCAATTACAGGATCACTTTCCAGGCTGTATGTACTGAGCACAGAATACTGCACCCTGGGAAACTGAGCTTTAATTTTTTAAAGACAGTTTCTAGTACTTAATGCAGCAACAGGGGTGGCCAAAGTGTGGCCTCCAGGTATTACAGAACTGTTACTCACATTATAGCCAATTGTAAGGAATGCTGAGAGTTGCTGTCCAAAAAAATCTAGAGGGCTGCCATTTGCTCACCCACATTGCAAAGATAAGCCTGAAAGTGAATAGTCAAATTGAAATCTCAAAAAGGCAAAAAAGTAACAGGAATATGGTTTCTAATGGAACTTTAGTGTCTCCCACTGTGTCTAAAATTATACAAAATCAGCTCAAAGGCATATTTCTACAATTCAGAAAGAGCTTTTCCTGGTGCAGGATTTTATTCTATTTCTGCAAAGCCAGAATAGAAATTGCAGATTTAATTACTACATGGTCCCCTACCCTGCAAAATTAACAGACTTTTCCATTCTTTAAAACAGGGGTAGGAATCATACAGCCTGTGGGCTGCATGCAATCTTCAAAACCTCTTTGTGGTCCCCATGTCCTTCTTGGACACTTTACCTCTTTTTGGCATAAAATGGTGAACTGCTATGCCTAGAAATCCTTCAAGAACAGTGATTTTTGTCTAGAGAAAAAAATAAAGGGGCTTATTTTAGTGCAAAAATATGCAATTCTGGTGGGTCTGGGGGCCTATCTTCTGCCCCCAGGGCCCCCAGGAGCTGTACCAACTTTCAAAGCAATCCAAAAGGGAAAAAAGAAAAAGAAAAAAGGAGAGGCTGGAAGATTGCTTCTGATTTAGTTCTTTTTTTTAAATGGTAAATAGTGCAAGGAGTCCCATACTTATTTCAAAGGTGACTTTCTATTCCTGGAAACTTCCAGGAAAGAGAATTCAGTATTTTTATTTTGTCCAAAAGAGGGCAGACTTGGGAAAACTGGATAGGTGAAATACCTCAAAAACATCCTTTGGCAGCTACATATTGCTCCAAGGTAGCATTTGGTTCACTCCTGTTTTAGTTTGTGCTTCTTGGTTTGTTTTTCAGAAATGAACGTAAATTTGTAGTCACTTCTTGATTCATGAAAAAAGTGTGCTTGTGCTGCAAAAACAGCTGCTGGATTCCTGGATTTTACTCACCCCTGCACTAAAACAAGTCACTCTTTTTGTGGATATTGTTGGTCAAAATTTAGATGAGAGATAGCAACTCTATGGAGGGAGACAAAATCTAACTCAAATCACACCTTACTGAATGATGGAGAAGCTACTGCAGGAAGAATTGCTCTTATCCTCCAATAGACTGACAAATGTCAACATCAGGAAGGTATTCAAGGTGAGTGCTTTACTGTCAGTACTCCTGCTCTCCCAACTGCCACTTATTCTGTGCATGTACTACACCTCCTTCTGGAATCAAAGGCCAACTCATTGAATCATAACAGAAACACAAACTCACTGAGAAACTAAGCAGATTGAAAAGATTCACACCTTCAGAAACTGCTTGATGCACATGAAGAGACACAAAGTCACACAGTGCAAAATTAACCTTTAAAATAGGCATCAAGGCCCAGACGTGTCAAGGTATTCACTGTCCAGGTAATAAGACACTACCGTGTCACTGTGTGCCAGGGACCTGGCATGTTACCACACATTCAAAAGTAAGATTGGAAGAAATTGAAATGAGAGAAAAAGCCTTTACACTGGTTCAAAGTTGGTAAAAGTGAAGGACTGAATCTGGCCCCTCAGTACAACAGAGGGGCTTAGGACCTGCCAAATTCAGACACTCCTGCCCCTAAAATACTCTGGATCAAGACCTATGGCAAGCAGAAGTTTTCCAAGTCTGGAGATTTCCGTGGGTGGAAATGAGAAAGGGTAAGCAGGTCTCCACCATCACAGTACAACTGGTTAATCAAGAAGTGCTTCCATCTAACCACAAAATCATAAGTGCTGCAAGGGCAATCTAGTGCAAACTCCTGCCCAACTAAAGCACCCCCAAACGATAGCAACCCAAACTCTGTTTAAAGACCTCCAAAGAAGGGGAGTCCATCACTTTCTGCGGCAGTCAATTCCACTGTCAAACAGATCTTACAGTCAGGAACTTCTTCCTTATGTTTAAGTGAATCACTTCTCTTGTAATTTGAATCCATTGGTTCATATTCTAGTCTCTGATGCAACAGAGAACAAGCTTGTTTTTTCTTCTACATGACATCCCTTCAGGTATTAGAATATGCCTAACATATCACCTCTAAATATTCTCTTCCCCAAGCTAAACTTATCCAGCTCCATAAGCTGTTTCCTCATAGGTCTTGGTTTACAGACCTTTCACCATCATGGTCACCTCTCCTGAACATCTTCCAGCTTGTTCACATCCTGCGGTGCCCAGAACAGGACACAATATTTTAATGAGGCCTGACTGAAGCAAAATAGAGAGGTATTAATAATCCCTTGATCTGGACACTATAGTCCTACTGATGCAGCCTAGAACTCTCCTTGGCATTTTTGGCCGCTGCATCACATTGCTGATTCATGTTTCATCTGTGGTCTACTAACATCCCAAAATCCTTTTCATATATCACCCATCTTACAATTGTGCATTTCATTTTTCCTGCCTGCCTAAATACAGTAAGTTCTGCTATAACATGTGTTTTTTCAATGCAAATTGGCAGTAACATGATTAGTTAATAAAGGAGTACTATTAGTAGAACACAAACTCTCAATTGGCTACAGTGCAATTCCAGCTAGAGCATTCAAAATTGGCACCTCTCCACATCTCAACTGTCCCCTCATCTTAGCCATTCAGTTCACCAGCTGTGTGGGTTTGAGAAAGGAGGAGCTGAAGTGAGATGGATGGAAGGAAGGAAGGTAAGGGATCATTTGCAAGCCAGGGATGAAACTTTAAGCCAGAACAAGGATGAGTGAGGTAGACAGAAAGAGGAAGTGGGAGTGTTTGCGAGGATAAGATTTTAAGCTGCCACAGGACTGAGTGAAGTGGATGAATAAAGAAGGTGGGAGCATTTGCAAGCCAGGATTGAAATATCAAGCCGGCATAGGAGTGAGTGAGGGAACATTTGTGAGGAATGAAATTTTAACTCAGGGCAGGAGTCAGTGAGGTGGATGGAAAGAGGAGGTCCCAGCATTTGCAAGGATAAGATTATAAGCCAGAACAGGAGCAAATGAGATGGATGGAAGAAGGTGGCGGGAGTCCTTGCTAGGGATGAGATGTTAAGGCAGAATGGGAGTGAGAGAGAGAGATGGATGGATATAAGGAAGGGGTGGGAGTATGTGCATGTTTGCTGCAGCAAGCAGAGGCTTGTCTGTGCCAAGGCGTGACTAGTGCTATTAGCTGCTTATGGTAGTGGGGGTCCCGTCCACTTTTCAGAGGATGTCCAGAGACTTGAGGGGCTGTACTTTGCCCATCGTGACCGAAATACCTATCCTCATGTTTTTCAATGGTAAGAATCACCATTTATGCTATAATTAAAATTTCTTCATTAATATATGTGGCAAATTAAGTATGTATCTTAACTATCAGTAATTTTTTAAAGATCTGTACCAAACCATATTTTCCCCATTAAGTCCTGTTATTTTGAGTGTTATTTTCTGTAACATTTACCTTCTGAGGAATGTAACTACAGTGACCCCTCCACTTTTGCGAGGTTTGGGGCGCAGAACTCTTGTGAAAGTGGAAAAACTGAAAATAACTCCCTTCTGGGACTCCCCACTCCCACTCCCTTTTGCTCTAGCATGTGTTCTCCATGCCCAGGCAAAAGACAAGAGAATGGAGAGAAGGCACGCATGCATGCATACCTCCCCACATTCTCTTGCCTTTTACTTGGACATGCCTTTCTTCCTTCTCTGCACCCAGGCAAAAGGCAAGGCAATGGGGGGGCAGGTACACGCACATCCTCCCTCCCATTTCCTTGCCTTTCCCCTGGCACATGTGCCTTCCCTCTCCACATCCAGGCAAAAAGGCAAGGCAATGAGAGGAGAAGAAGAGGGGAAGGCACACACACAAACACCTCATGAATAATCAAATTTAAGAAGATCAAACTTGCAAATGTGGTGGGAGGACTGTGTTGCCTTATAGCAGAACGTACCTTATAGCATTTTATATGTATTCTTTTGAAAAACATTTTGTTTGTTTTAGCCCAGCTCTCCAAACCTTTAAGATTATTTCAAATGCCTAAATCTCTCTTCTGAGGTATTAGCTAACACCACCCCCTGCCCAGTTGGTGTCATATGCAAACTTCATAAACATGCACTCTATTCCATTACACAAGTCATTTATAAAAATTCTGAACAACACTGGGCCTAGGACAGAACCTTGGGACAGAACCTTCACTAGAACCATTGGTGAGTATTCGTTTGTTCCACCCATCTACCAATTACAAAACTACCTAACAGGTGCACTGCCCAACCCACATTTAATTCTAAAACACTCCATCAATTAGATATGGGAGTTAGGATTTCTCTAATTAGTTAATCAATTCCAGGACATGGAGAGAGAGAGAGATCTGCAGGACACTCAACAGGAATTACTTTCCTGTTGATGAACCCTGATGACCAACAAGCAATGAGAACCAAACAGCATTCCCAGGGCTGAAAAGATCATCAAACGCTCTTCAGGTAACATTTAAAATGCAGTGAAGGGGGAAAACAGAACAATGTTACTTTACCTTGAATACTTAAATCTCCCAATGTGTAAGATGATCTGCAGATCCTTGAATGAACAAACAGGAGGAGGGTTTTGGCTATAAACCTACCTTTGTTGCCTAAATCCCTAAGCAATCATCAAAAGCTGCTCTCAATAGAGGAGCAGCCTTCAGAAAACAACATCATTAAGAACGAACTATGCAGAGAAGACTGCTGAGACTGATATACCTGTATGAGTCCCCTGAGCCTTGTGACAAAATCTGAACAGGACTTAAAGAGACATGGAAAAACTGGGGCTGCCCTCAATGGATGTGCAAAATCTTCAGTTGCTGTGGTCTGTACCCTGACAGGTTGGCTTGCTATAACCAGACCTCATCTGCTAAAGCTTGCTATTTGCCTTCAAACATATTGTCCCAAGAAGCTTGAATCATACATACCTCAGGGACCATGCCCTCCTCTACGTCTCATTGCAGCCTTTAAGGTTGCCCAAATGTGCTCTCCTGACTGAACCACTACTGTATCAAATTAAGACAAAAATGTGCACAGCAACATATATGTGTGGGTGGTAACTGCCTCATTTTCTCCAGTAACTGATCAAAATCAAATCCTAACAGGTCTGCAGAAGCTCTACTACATCTCTTATATGCACTGAATATTAATGGTTAGGTACGTGTAACTTAATTTAAAACTACTTTAAGATACACAGTTTTATAAAGTTTTGCTGATTTTCCTGGACATCCTACATCACAGTGGGTTCTAAACCTGAATCAAGTTTGAAATAAGGGAAATGATAAAAACTCAACCTAAGCATGTTTTGAAACAAAGGAAATATTTTCCTGAATCTACATCTCTCCCCTGTCCCCAACTCTCTTTCGTCTTTAACACAAAAAAAATAAACATGAATGTTACAATTCCATCAAGCAGGATTTTGGAAATCTTTATTACAACACTCATGCACTTACACTGAGCAAGAATCCCTGACAGCGCAAGCTTGAATTTCTCCTTAGCTTCCTCCATTTCCTTTTCATGGGCTGCTTTCTCATTCATAAGTCGACGGATGTGGCTATTGACTGACTGGATCATAGAGTAAAAGTTGTTTGCAGTCCGTCTGTTCACTTCCCCACGTTCTATCCAAGTCAGCAACGTCTGCACTGCTTCCAGAAACTTGGAATCATCTGACCCAAGAGGAAAACACCATTCAGATACAAAGCACTGGTGTATTTGCCAAGTACATTTATTTAAATAATTTTCCCTCCTCTCCCATGTGATTATATTCAAAAGGAAAAAATGTAAGACTCATTTCACATTTGTCCACACAGAATGGTACACTCAAGCAAGATAAAACCCTAGAGAGCCTTAGTTTGGGATGTTAATAGCACAGCCAGTACAACACAAATGCAGCATTCTCATCTATGCCAACATGGAGAGAGACCAGAACTCAGTGGCTGAGCCTATGGTTTACATGTAGTAGATCCCAGGTTGAATTCCTGCACTTTCTGGTTAAGAGGATCAGATAGCAGGCAGCAGCAAAAACCCTTGCATGAAACTCAGATAGCCATTCAGTTTCAGCTGACAATACTAAGCTAGACAAACTAATAGAATATGGATTATATAAGCTTCCTGTGCTATTATCGTCATCCTCAGCTACCTGTCTGTCAATTTAATGCATTCCTCTGCAGCCTCTAGTACCTTTTAGCTTTTCAGCAACGATACTACATTCATGATCTGAATAGTGGACCACAGGAGGTGGAGAAGGAGGGTGGAACCGCTCTTCTGCCATCCTCCTGCGGTGGCGTTCTTCTCGGGCCAACATCCGTTGTTTGCATTCCCACTCATAGAGATCATCTCGTGCTTGTGCAAAATCCACATGGAGGCGGCCTGTGTCCTTTTTGTCAGTGCTGGAGCCCAGTCTGATGCGATAACCTGGAGATAACGGTTAGAGAAATAAACTTTGGCAGTTATTTAGTGATTTGATTCTACCTCTGCTGTCCACTGTCAACACTGAAAGGGAGGCACCAGTCTGCTCTGTCTCCAGCACTGCCAGAAAATACCATGGAGCAAAACACAAGGAACAACAACTTAGACCCAACAGTATCAATGTTCGTGCTTGATACATCAAGGAACATTGTCAACTATGCTCAGTCATAGGTTTGGCATATGACTGTATCACAGTCACAGATTTGGCTTATAAATGACTGTATCACCTATGTTGCAATACAGTTACACATAGCCAAAATCATTTCAGGTAGATCCCTTCTCGAAATACAGTAATCCCAATTATAGAGTTGTGAAAGTGTGAGCTTAGGGGACATAGAGATGGTCAGGCAATAGATAGTTGCCTGTCCCTGTTAAAATTGCACCTTCTAGATTTCTACAAGGAAGCCTGTCTTCAAAAGGACCTAAGTAGTATTTGAAAAGTTTAAAGCTCATCAGCTACTTTCAAGTAAGTTTCTCAGAAAACAAGATTTGAGGTCAAGATTTAAAAATATTTAATCAATTGCATGCATACATGCATTCATTCAGTCATTTGAAAGTGTTTCTGTATTACCTCCTAACCCACAAGGGCTCCCAAGGAAATAAACAAATAAAAACCAGTTAAAACAATACAAAGGTTAAAAACACATTTTTAAAACACATTAAAATACTCTTTAAAAACTTCTAACAGTCTGAAAATAATCCTAGAACCCAGTTTTAAAACACTGGAAACAGCAATTACAAATACTGAATGCCATGTGCAACAGCACTGATTTGTCTGCTCACCAGAAGCTTAGAAGAGATGGGGCCCGTCTAACTTCCTTGGGTAGGGAGTTCCCTGGTTGAGGTGCTACTACAAAGAAAGCCCTGCTACACATATCCACCAATCTAACTCCATGAGATGTTGGGACATGCAACCGGGCCTCCATTGAGGATTTCAAATTTCTGGCAGACTCATACGGAATCTGAAAGGCGGTCTTTCAGATATCCTGTTCCCAAGTCACTTAAGGTTTTGCAGGTCAACAGCAGCACCCTGAATTGAGCTCAGAAGCAAATGGAAAGCCAGTGCAGTTCTTGCAACGACAGTATTACATGATCTCTAAAATGCACACCTGATACCAGTTTGGCTGCTCCATCTTGCACCAGCTACAGCTTCTGAACAGCTTTCAAGGGCAGCCCAATGTAGAGTGTATTATAGCTCTTTAATCAGAAGAAAACTAGGGCATGAACCATTGTGGCCTGGTCTGTCTTTCCCAAAATTGGGTAAGGTGCTCCTGGCCACTGCAGCAACCTGGCTTCCTAGGAGCAGTCCTGGGTCTAAGAGCAGCCCAAGCTACGAACTTGATGTTTCTGAGGGTGTGCAAACACATCCAGAACAGGTTGTGATCCCAATCCCAGGCAGCAGATTTTCCTACTGACCAGCAGCACTTCTATCTCGTCTGGATTAAGCCTCAGTCTACTCATTCATATCCACTTCTCTACAGCATCCAGACAATGATTCAGCACTACCACAGATTTCTCAGCATCAGTTGCGAAAGAGAAATAGAGCTGGGTACCATCAGCATATTGATGACATCCATCTCTAAAGTTCCAGATGATATCTCCCAGTGGCTTCATGTAGATATTAAAAAACACAGGGAACAGTATTGATCCCTGTGGAATCCCACAGGCTAGTGGCCAAAATGCTGAACAACAGTCTCCCAGCACCACCCTCTGGGAATGTTCAGCCAAGAAAGACTGGAACCATGGCAAAACAACGCTCCCAAGTCTCGTATCTGCCAGAAGGATATCATGGTCGGAAGTATCAAATGCTACTGAAAGATCCTGGAGGACCAACAGGAACACACTCCTCCATCAAACTCCTGGTGTAGGTCATCTGTCAACACTACCAAGGTTGTTTCTGTCCCATAACCAGAATGAATGAAGATCAGAAAGGATCCAGGTACAGTCCTCCCTCTACATTTGCAGGTTTGACATTTGTGAATTTGATTATTCGCAAGGCACACGTGTGCCTTCCCCACCCCTATTCTCCTCCTCCCATTCTCCTCCATTTGAACAGGTGCAGAGAAGGAAGGCAAGTGCCTGGAAAAACAACAAGGAAATGGGGAAGAGGGAAGACATGCACGCACATGCCTCCTTCTCCCCTCCAGAGCTCCCCCTCCCATTCCTTTGCCCCTGGCCCCAGTGCTGAGAACTCGCACCAAGCTAAAAAGAAAGGGAATGGCGGCGGTGGAAGGCTTGCGAGCCTTCCTTCTCCCCCGCAAGCTGCCCCCTCTCATTCCCTTGCATCTGACCCCAGCGTGCAAAAGGCAAGGGAATGGGAGGAGGATCACGAGGAGGGAGCGTTATTTGTGGTTTTTCCACTTTTGCAAGGGTTCTGTGCCCCGAACCCTCACTGTAACCCATTTCATCCAAGAAAGTCTGCAGCTGTGTTGCCACCACTTGTTCTAGGACCTTATTTATATCCCACATTTCTTTTAGAAAGCTCTCTTTCTCCATACTGTATTCATAAGAGAGGCAAGGATGAGAAACTGGCCCAAAGTCACCTGCTGACTTTCAGGGGTCAGCAGGGATTTGAATTTGGATCTCTCAAGTTTCAATCCAGCAATCTAGCCACTATACCATCTCAAGTCAAGAAATTATCTTCCTGAGGCTCCCTTTCCATGAAACATTGCTTGCTACATTAGAATTCTTCCTTCCTTCTCACTACAGAGAAGTTTCTTACTGATGTTTGAAATTTTATGTTGAAATCTTTCTGGATTTATGGTACATCTTGCACGTATAGCTCTTTTAAACTATGATGGAATCATGCATTTTTCACTTCATATTAGTCAAAATTAGGAAATCTACTGTACACACTTAACTATAAGTCTACAAATTTTAGTCTGAAAATGTACCCTGGAAACCTGGGTTGACTTACCCATGAGTCAATTCTGGTTTCCAGAGGAGTCAAAGTCAGCCCACCCAGTTCAGGGGAGAAAGGAAGGAGAAGCCAAGGCTGCCAAAAAGACCCTAGAACCCGCATCTGCACACCCCAAGCCAAAGAACTTAAAAATTCTGGCAAGAGTAACTGTTGTTCATCCTAAAGGCTGGATGGATAAGAAGGGAACTAAATTGTGGCTGTGCAGTGTGTGGGGCAGGCAATCATGCATGGGACTCAGAACGCACTCATCACTATTGGTGTGGGATATATTTTACCCTCGACTTACCCTCATAGCAAGTTCTGTAATTCTGTGCCCAAAATTT
Organism: Iguana delicatissima; assembly: GCA_948472985.1. Classification (NCBI taxonomy): domain Eukaryota; kingdom Metazoa; phylum Chordata; class Lepidosauria; order Squamata; family Iguanidae; genus Iguana; species Iguana delicatissima. The sequence continues at coordinate 148,650 of CAOKZL010000631.1, read as the reverse complement.
GTCCTTGACTTACTCGTGAGATTAACTTAAAGTAGAGTATATATGATATTCCCAGTTGCTATCTACTGTCTGGATCAACACTACATTGTAATATGAAGTTAAAGCTTCCTTAATCAGTCAGACAGAACCGAAATGTAATTATCACACACATTCTTGGAAAATGGAATAAGATGAAACAGATGTGGTGGCATGTGGCCTCTGCAGATGAAAATAATTACCCTTGGGACCAAAGCATGAACAACGAATACCTACCAGACAGGTAGATAGCTTTGTCTACCATGTATTCCTCAGCAAAACGAATGTGGCAAAAATGCTTTTTACTCTTCCGAAGCGCTATAATCTCTCCACACTGCTCAAAAATCTCTACAATTGTCTCTTCTGTCCCATTTTCTGGCAGGCCTCCAACAAATACTGTCTTGCATCCTGGAGGTCTTTCTCTTGTAGTGGGAGGGGGAAGATCTAAGAACAGCAAGGAATATGATACAGAAGCTAGCCACAAGCAGAAGGCATTTGGTATTCATCTACTATTTGACAACAACTGCCATGCATTCATATTTAAGAGTCATAAGGCTCGCTGACTCAACTGTGCCAGGCACAGTTATCCTCTGCCTTAAAATACAGGAAGCTAAGATCTTTCCACCACAGTGTAGTTTTCAAAGCAAAAAAGATCCTTTTCTTTATTTGGTGACAGCTCACTGATGAAGTACTACTAAAGATAAACTGCATGAACTATACACCAACAAATGCACACATTCATCGCATATAACCCTGGGAAGAACACCACTACCATTATAGTAGCAGCAAATGTACGTTTTTGTAAGTTTACTTGGGTTTCTATTCATTATGGCCGTGAAGATCATTAGCTGCTGCAACAGCTGCTGCAAAACTAAATTTCCATTTGGAAAACGTTTCCTGACTTCATTGTTCATTCTGTGCTGCATGATTAACATTCCTAATGCATTTCTTAGTTCATCAAAGAATACAGAAGTATTAATGAATTCTTTATTTTTATTTTATTTTTCTTGCTATAGACTCCTCTCCTAACGACTCCCAAGACCTGAGAACATTTTTAAAACAGAGAGGAATTAATCAAAAATAGAAGGTAGTTTAGAAACGCTAAGGCTGAGTTCAGGAAAGTTATTCCTCTACCTCATTTTACCAAATGACATTTTAGGACACAGCACTGATACTTATATTCACTCGGCTATTTTGTTTCTCATTAAACCACCACTTAAGAGCATGGCAGGGGTGATAACAAACACAATCATCCTCTTTTTTAAGGACACAGAGCTGTTGGTGCTCCCACAGAGGTGGCTCTGGTCACCTCTAACAGGGCATTCTCTACATTTACCTAGCTAAGCTACTAAAAACAATCTTTCCACAGATTTTTATGCCATCAATAGTCAGACTTCCCCACTGGACTCTCATCAATTACCATTACTAAGCCTAACTTAAGAATGGAGAACCTTCAAAATGCACATCTGTTAGCGGTAGTTATGTGCATTCAAATGGTTTCTGAATTAAGGCATCCCTATAATGGGGTTCTCTTGGTGAGATTTTTTCAGAGGGGGTTTGCCTTTGGCTTTTTCTGAGGCCAAGAGAGTCTTACTTGCTCAAGGTCACCCAATTAGCATTTCTTTGGCCTATAGCGTTGTAGTCCAACACTCAAACCACTACACTACTCTAGCAGAAAGATAATGTCTCTAGCCCTCAGAGACAAATTCACACTCTTTATCTCTAGCGAGTGACAGTAAGATAGATGTTCCTTTATTTACAGAGAGAAAGGCAAGAGTGATTGTTCCAGACCCTTCTCTGCATGGACTATGCAGCCATCTCCTTCTCCCTGTACAGAGATGTAGTGCAAATTGTGCCTTACTCTTCATATAGAAAAGGATCACAATTACATCAAGGTCTGGGATGGCAGAGCTCTGTGATGCAGGGACCTGCCTATCAAGTTATCTGACCCAGGTGACCAAGAAGGCAATCTGGCTGGGGGGGTTAAAACAATTCCCCACTTCTTTCCCCATCTCATCTCTATGGAACTGCAATTATTACAGTAAGGCTCACTTGGGTTAGGCGGGAAGAGTGTGCAACTTTTGCAGTGAATGATCTCCTTAGCCACTGGCATATCTGATGGGATTGGTGGCGGCACCATTCCCAAGCCAGGCATCAAGGGATTAATTGGTGGGATCCCTGTCATCATTCCAAGGGCAGGGTCAAAGTCTGAAAGAGAGAAACCAAGAATCAAGATTATTTCAACTGCAACCATTAAAGAATTCCTAGCAGGATTTGAAACAGATTACATCAGAGATTTTTAAAGCTTAGAGTAATAACTCCCAGCAGATCCACTGGAGAGTACAAAAAACTAACTTTTCCCATCTCTGGGTTGTATCATTAAAATCAAATGTTCAATGTCTTGAAAGATGCCAGGGACAACAAAGCTGCTTGGCAGCACAAGGCTATCTGGTAAGTCTCAGTTCTTATTTTGAAGGAAACTAAGGACTGGGAACATACAAAAAAAAAAAAAAAAGACATCTCACAGCTTATTACTCTACTGCGAGGATAGCCTCACCTCCTTTTTATTCCACAGCCAAAATGACAGCCAGGCATGCCAACAAACTGAATGCTGACACAGGCATCACTCTCACCCTCTTCCATCCCTGAACTTCATATAGGCTCCCTCTCTCTTTAGTTGTAAAAAGCTACAGAAATAAATGTTAATTTGTCAACTTATTTTTAAATGAAAACATTAATTGCAAAACTGTTCTAGGAACTAGGAGGAGAGAAGTATCTTACAGGTTGGGAGAGGAATCAGAAGTGTCACAGTCAAATTTTGTTTCAGACTACACACATCACCCACCAAGAGCTTAGCATTAGAGAGAAAAAGGGTACTCCCAAAGTAGTCTTAGGTATTTCTTCATCTCATGTTTTTACAGCCACCAGCTCACAATAGACACAGGCAACAAGGAGTATCATCTCTGCCACACCAACTTTGGGTCTCATTCCACAGATTACATGTAAAAAAAGTCAGCTGCATTCAGGTGCCATAATGAACCATGGTTTACTGTGATAAGAATGAGCTGAACCTCTCATATACTCACACTACCCTCTCCTCTTCTTGAGTTGCAACTTTTTCTTCCACCTTTGATTACTTGTGGTTTGTCATGTTGTCCAAACTTAACATGTTTTGGTTAATCTTAACTATGTTCTGTTTGAAACAAACCAGCTTCACACCACGATTAAGGGCCTTTCTGCACTACACTGTTATAGTGCTATTATTCCACTTTCAACATCCTGTGGAATTCTGAAGTCTGCAGTTTACTGAGGCCAAAGGTGTCCCTCCCGAAACTGCAAACCCCAGGCTTCCATAGAATGCTGAAAGTGGAATAATAACACTATAATAATGTAGTGCAGAAATGGCCTCAGATATCACACTAAACTGTGGTTAATTTTTTTAAAAAAGGAGCAAAAGCTTCCAATCTCCTCCCAACAGCTGCATGGTGGTGGGATGGAGGGTATGTGAATGTGGTAGAGGAGAAACTGGTAATATATTTGCATCACCACAAAACATGGTTTATTGTGATATGCGAAAGCAGCTGTTGTATCTTCCATTTGTGTTCATTAAGTATATATATTCAAAGATTGAAGTGCTCTAAATTTTAACAAAGACCTCCAGCACATTCTGAACCAAGTGTGCTCAGGCTTAGAAATGGCCAAAATGGCTCACTAGATACAAAACATCTAGTTTGACTTCTGGGCTTTGAATATGAACACCATAAGAACTGAAGTTGAGCCATGCAGGTTCAGACCAACAACCTATCTATTCCAGAATTCTCTTTAAATAGTGACATCACAGGTGCTTGTAGGAAGTCCACCAGCACAAGATGGGTGTAACTGTATCCCTTTTGCATTCGACAACAATTGATAAACACAGTTTAAGTCTGATATTAAAAGTGATATATAGCCATCCAAACTAGCAGTCACTGATGGCCCTAATCTCCACAAATTAGACCTTTCAAAACCATACAAATTGGCAGCTATCACGGCATCCTATGGTAGTAAATCCCATCCACAAATCAACTATTGGTTGTGTACCACATCAAAAAGCCCTACAGAACTTTTAAGCTGTTCTCTCCTCAGCAGGGGAGGATAAATTAAATTAGGGTGCACAGCACTTTGCATATTCAAATAGTTGCAAAATCACCAGCACCAAAGCCCTCTGACTGAAAATATTTTACCACTGTAACGAGCATCACTGGAATGATGCCAATGTTCAACTACTTGTTCTATTAGCACTTGCTACATGAGCATGTATACCACAACAAATTGTACCATCTCATGCAGAAATACTTTGTTGAAGAACATGTGGCTCTCTAGACATCAATGAACTTCTGTCATGCCTCATCTCTTACCAAGGTAGCTAGGGCTGATGAAAATTTGAATTCAACAAAACCTGGTTGTCTACAGGTTTGCTAGCATACTCTAGAGATTGCTAAGGTGAATGTTGTGGAAAAGTTGAGTTGGGGGAACAACAATCACCACACCAAAAGAAAAATGCAGTAAGTATACATACAAGTTAAAAAATCACTCTTGTGAGTAAAAAAAAATCTGTGTCTACAGAACAGGGCAGGCAGGCAGGCTGACTTACGGACTTCCTTCCTTCACTTGACAACCTCTACATAGCACAATATGGATGGGTAAGAAAAGTGAAACTCTTGGAGACACTGGCAAGACTTCTTTCAGACGAACACATATGGCCTTCTTAATATGTTGGTGCAGAGATTCTTTCCACTTGGAAAGCAGGGCTGCATCCTTCAGGTTATGGCTCCCAAGCATTCTATGAATTTGAACTCCACCCCACCCTGTCCCAAGAACAATTAAGCTTGGCAGAGACAATTGTGGACCAAGAACACTAATTACCAGGCAAAAGAGGATCTCCTGCTATTCCCACCGATGCCATTCCCAAGTTATTCATGGCAGTGGCCCATGCTGTTGGATCAGACATGCCTAGATCCACGGGAGGTGAATCGAGGCTCAAAGTTTGGATGCTGTCTGCAGAGAGAGTGATTAATACACAATTACTTGATTATGAAAAAAAAAACTTTTGGAGTCATTTTAAAATGATTTTTCTTCAAGACTGGGATCTTTCTGGGTAGTGACAGTGCTTATCAGAACGGTATGGAAGAAACTCATAATGCTTCCAAACCAAAGAATTTGACACAGCACAAATTAGCCTGCCTTTCCATCATCCTACCCTCACCTACTGAGGTCTTATTCACTGCAGAATCACAGCTCTGGGTACAAAAGCCCAGACCTCAAAATAGAACCTTACTAGCACTTATGGTTCCAACATGATCTGCAGATGGCAGCTGCACAGCCCCTAAAAAGCCTAGGCCATGATCCAGGGAAACACCCATGTGTTATTTCCATGCCCAAAGGCATTTGGCGAAATTCTTTCAACTGAGCTCTCTCACATACATGACCTGATTTTTAAACTCTCTTCAAACAGTCCCTCCCCCCACCTCAAATTTCACAAGTCATCACAAAGTCTGATGCAAAAACAGCTTAAAATGAAATGCAGATACACATGAATAAAAGTGTACAGTCCTCCCTCTACATTCATGGGTTTGACCTTAGAGAATCTGATTACTCACAAAACACATACCTGCCCCCTGCATTTTCCTCCTCCCATTCCCTGCATTCCTCACTTCAGGCCTGCCAGGCTTGTGTTTAAAAATGGATTTTTTTTCTTTTTGGGTGAGCAAAGCCCCCTCCATTGCTGGAGGCGCATCCTCTCTCCCATGTGGCTGTACTTTCTGCTGCGTAACGGCAGGTGCTCTCTTTGCTCCTGCCCCTCCCTTTACAAGATGGCCACCAGAAGTAACTAGAAGGGAAGAATTGTGCTCTCCTCTATTTGAGAGGAAAGTACTGGTAAGCCCTTTACTGTGTCTTTTCTTTTCCCCCACCCCCCAATGCTGGGGCCAGAGGCAAAAGAATGGGAGTGGGGAGATCTGGAGGGGAATTGTGGGAGTGGGAGTTATTTGCAATTTTTCCACCTTCACAAGGGTTCTATGCTCCAAACCCTCGCAAATGTGGACAGGCTACTGTATAGCCAACAAGGCTGTTTCAGTTCTCGCACTAAATACTCAAATCGCTAGTAGGAAATGCAGCTTCAAAAGAACCTCACCAAACAATAAGAATTGTGAAGCTCAACGTTGCCAGGAGTTTAAAATCCCAGAATCTTCCATCCTGGCTGGGAAATTATAAAAGCTGTGGTCCCATAAGTTATGTTTTCGAGCTCTGTCTCAGAGGTATACCTTGTTCTGCAATTCTGCATATGCCTTCCTGAGCTACTCTTCTGTACTAAGCTCTGGCTGGGAAACCCCAGGACTTTAGAGGAAAAAGAAGGCAGACTTTGCAAATCTAAAGTCTCCTCAACTTACTTAAAGAAACCAAAACTGCCTTCCCAAGCAGAAACAGTATAACAAATATGCTATGATATGCTTTGCTACTGCATATCCAACCTGATCAACAAAAATAAACTCACAACATACAGATTCATCCTGACTCAAGCACGTACCCAGCTATGACGCACTGACTACTGGGTATCAGGTGACAAGTAACAGAAATCCCAGAACCCAAGGCTCCTGCATGGAAGGACCTAGAAACAAACCTTCTTTTTCCACTCCAAGAGACAGCCTCTGTTGCCACCCTTGGATCACGAGTAACCAGAAAACAATTTGTCAGCAAGAAACACACCATCCTGTTCTGTATACACACATCCCAACCTACCTGGATGCATATTTACCCGCTTTCGTTTCTGGCTTGCCTCACTTCCATTTTCAGAAGGATGAATCCTGTTATTATATGGCAGGGTTTTGCTATTGCCATGGTCAAAAGGCAGATGGTCTAGCCCTAAGAAAGAGAGGAAATGGAAGACATCATTACTTATAGTATTTTTGTATTACCCCAGCTGTCTATGTCACCAGTGTTGATTGAGTGTTTAGTCTGCTGAACTGGGACCTGGAAGATCCAGGTTCCATTCCTCATCAGGTAACCTTGGGACAGTCATTTAAACTTAGCCTGACCTATCTCACAGGGTAGTTGTGAAGATTACTTAGGAAGGAGTGCCATGTAAATTGCCAGGAGCACACTGGAAGAAGGATGGAATAGAAATGTAACAAGAAAACAAAAAACAAATAAAATTAGTAATGTGCAATTATAATATAAAAACAACAGAGAAGAGATAGATTAGTAAAAACAACACAGAGATGTCTTAGAAACTTTAAAAGACATAAAAATCTCAAAATCTGTAAAGGTGGGGGAGAAAGCCTTAAAAAAACTGGGCATTTTTTAAAAAGTCCTTCACTTAGGACTAAAAAAAGTACAAATAAGTGACAGGTCAGTTTCTCTGGGATGAATATTCCAAAATCTGGGTGCTGTCACTGAGTGGGCCCTCTTTCTAACAACCACTTGGTATTGGCATTAGGAGAAGGATCTGAGCAGGCAAATATGGAAGAAGGAGATCCATAAGCTTACCTGCTCCCAACCTGAATGGGCTCCAGGTACTGTACACTGACAAAACACTAGCATAATGTTGCCATATTGTCCAGTCCCACTGAACAACCCTGAGAATCTATTTTGGATTAACTGAACTTCAATTAGGAATAGCATTTTAGCTTTTTTTCTTCTCTTTTCTCACTTCACAAAAATCAGGACGATTCAAGAACAAGCATTCTTACATTAGGCCCCCAACAAGAAAAATCCCCAAGCAATACAAAGAGAATGAGAGAAGAGAGGAGAAGAGAACATTTACCTTCTGATATTCTCCTAGGGAAGAGGTTGGCAAATGGAAACTGCTAGAATAGATACAGTCTAAAGAAAGGGCACTATTATCTCCCCAGTTGGTTAGTCTAATCTCACTATCTAATTCCCAAAATTGCTTGTACAAATTGGTGAGAGAAGAGAGCAAGAGAAAGAGACAGATACAAGGGGATTTTGAAAAAGTGCAAACTCTGCATGATCCTTTATACAGAATCAATGTTTCTTTTTGGATTTTTTTTAAAATATTTTTGAGCCACGGTTGGTTGAATCAGTAGTTACAGAATTCACAGATACAGAGGGCCAACTGTATACTTATGTATTAAGCATACATTATGCATTTCCACTGAAAATATTAGTTATAGATGCTAACAACAACAAAGAAAGGAAACTACAAAGAAAAAATAATTAAAATGTTAACAAAAGCAATTTTAAAATACATCAATAAAAAAGAAAAACAGTACACACCAGTTAAAACCTACTTCAGCTAACAAGACAAGCTTAAAAGACAAGAATATCTTCTAGCAAAAAATGTTAGAGTTAGGTTAGGCTCTTTTTGCAAGAAGTGCCAGAGCCTTGAAGTAGCCCCTCTCCTGCTTCCCTGCCAAATGTGCCTCTGACAGTGGTGAAACAGAAAGCAGGACCACTCCCAAGAGTCTTAAAACCTTGGGAGGCTCAGAAGGGATAACACAATCCTTGAAATAGATTGGTCTTATAGGTCATAATCATCATATTGGATTGTACCTTGGAAAGTGTTACGAACCAATTAAATTGTTGCAGCAAGGGAATTACACGCCTCCAGAGTCAGTCCCACTAAACAGCGTTCTGAATCACTGGAAGTTTCTGAACTCTTTTCAACACAATGCAGAATATATTATAAATTAATGTTTTTACCCGGCATTGCCTGGGATTTTATTTTCCTCTTAAGAACTCACCAAACTGTATTCTCCAGTACCTGTAACTTTTCAGCATATTTCCCAATGCAATTTCTATTCAAAGTTATTTACATACACAGTTTGGGTTCCTGACGAAATACACTTTCCTCCTCCTTGTTGCTAGGCCTCATCTTCATAGCAACCAGCCTATTCCAGTACCTGTAACTTCCCCAATGCAATCTGTATTCAGAGTTGTTAACATACAGTGTTTGAGTTCCTGAGAGAATACACTGCTTTCCTCTTTGCTGCTAGGCCTCATCTCCATAGCAACCAGCCTATTCCAGTACCTGTAACATATTCCCCAATCCAATCTGTGTTCAGAGTTGTTAACATAACAGAAGTTTGGTTTCTGAGGGAATATACTGCTCTTCTTTTTACTGCTGGGCCTCGTCTCCATAGCAACCCACCTGAGGCTCAAGAGCTCTCCGCCTGAGAATTCTAAAGGCCCCTCCTTAAACTGCCAACCCCAGGATTCCATAGAATCTTCACAGCCGGCCAATTATATGAGGTCTTCTCACCTCACACAGTCAACTGTATGAGGTCTTAGCCTGCCTGATGCACACAAACAGACAAATTCACAGACAAACTTTGACTAGATAGGGTGAAACTTGCAACAAAACTAAACCACGTCAGCTAACCCCATAACCCTTAAGACATTTTATTAACCTTTTAAATCATGCATACCTTTTTAATGGCTGAATATAAGAACTTAAGATGCTTTCACAATGTGAATGAACCTCTTCAGACAATTTCAAAATCATCTTAACAGGAACTTGCTCACTGATTACAACTGACACCACAGTGCTGAATATCTGCCATGTAAATCTAAACTGTAACTTTGTTTTATGGTGCTGAAATAATTATACTGACCATTTTCCCCAGACTAATGTCATCCACATGTTTTTGACAACTTCCATTATTATCCCCAACTACAGGCCATGCTGGCTATGGCTGATGGGAGCCATGCTCCAAGACATCTGCAAGTACCTGACTGTTCATTAGTTATATTTATATCTCACTTTCCCTACAATGAGCTCAAGAATGTTGCATTAGGCTCTATCCACACCCCACTTTATCTTTACAGCAATCTTCATAGGTAGATTAGCTTGTGAGAGAAAGTGACCAGCCTCAGGTCATGCAATGAGTTTCTGGTACTCCTCCTCCTCCTTCTCCACCAGCTGCTGCCCGTCCAACTAAGAACAGATTGCAGCACAATTTCTCAGCACCATAAACACTCCTGCAATGCCTCCACAAACACCCAAGGAAAGAGAGAAGTGAGAGAAGGAGTATAAGGCCATCATGCCCAACCACCCCCTTTCCCTCTTCTTTCTCTGATCCGGTTTGAACCTTGAGTGCCTGCTGTCCTCACCATGCCTCAGCCCCGTTCCCACAGACATATATACGCACACACAGTTTGATATTTGTGGTTTTTCCACTTTTTGGGAGGTTTGTGCCCCTAAACATAGCAAATGTGGAGGCCAACTGTACTTCAAAGCATCAAAAGCCATAAGAAATTGTGTTAAAACTTTCACAGATATCCAGGTCTGTACTTTTCACTGAAAAGAAGTCCTCACCTACATAGTTTACAGCACAGGAAGAAGCAGAAGAAAGGAATAATTTCGACAGCGTCTTTTTTGGAGCAAGCACAGAAATATCTTTTGTGGTGACTATTGTCCAGGGCTGTAGCTACAGGGAGTGTAAGAATTCTGCCCCTCCATAAAATTTTCTTTCAATCCCAAGTTTCTTGCCTGTGGTCGTATCACTTCTTGAGTAAATCTGCCTCTTGATGACAGAACTTTATTTGACTCCTGACGGTATCAGGTGTTAAACCCTACACTAATCCCAAATCCCTAATGAGAGGAGCAGCAATGAGCCTCAGCTATCCCAGGGATTGCTGGCAAGCCTTGGGCAGAATGAGAAACATTTATGATGAGAGAATTCTCAGCGCAGCTGAGTTTGCATTTCCTGCACTTGAAACCAATGGTCTCTTCTTCCAACACATGGCAAAACAAACAAACAAACTTTGAATAAGAGATGTTCGGGACTTCCGGTGGAGGAGACGCGGCGTTTGGTTGGGAACCTGCGGAGCTGCAGAGTTTCTGAAGTCCCGAAGAGGTCGGAATCTCCGATTGTAAACATTTTCGAGGGAGAAAGAGAACCCCTGGTAAGGGGATCTTGGGGGCGACTCGAGGGGGACCCAAGATCAGTAGCAGTGGCAGGAGAGAGGAGAGAAGGGACCTGTTCACGGACGCACTGACGGGATTGCAGATCCGCCATTACCTCTTTGGGAAGCCTTTTAGGCTAAGCCGCTAACCACCGTTGAAAATAAGCAGTCCATTCAGAACATCTGGACTTATTATAGATTTATTTCATCATTGGGGTAAGTGGATCCAACGTTATCTTTATTGAGGGGATCATATGGAAATTCGGACTCTAACTTTAGAGAAAGCATAGGCTGGGGAGAAGTGATATTGAAGAAAGGTATAGGTAAAATAAATTAAACTAACTGAACTAACTAAAGTATAAGAAATGTAGAAGTGATGAGGGATATATTAAATTAAAGAAGAAGGGAATTAATTTAATTAGAGTCTAAATAAACTGGAGACATAAATGATGGGAGCTGGGAAAAGAAGAGCTGCAGCTGATGCTCAGACACAAAATAGAAGCATTCTTCAAAGAAGGCCCTCTACAGAATTTGAGACACAGACTACAGAGACAATACGGTTGGAAAGTCAAGGAACGGCCCAAGAGTGGAGGACTGACATTATGGAAGAAATAAGAAGATTAACTACGACTTTAAAAGTGAAATGAGAGAGACCAAGGACAGAAATGAAGCACATGAGAGCAGAGATAAGAGCAGATGTGGAGAAAGAATTGGAGATGTTTAATAATAAAATTGGATAATATTACTGCAGAATTAAAAGGTGTGAATGAGAAAAGTCCAAAGAAATAGAAGAGAAGACAATGAGGAGTGGAGGAGCAAGTAGTGAAATTGGAAGGAAGGATAGAGGATTTGGAGAAAATAACATTACTAATGGATGTACAAGTAGAAATAAATAAATATGAGAATAAGAGGATTATGGGAACAGCCACAAGAGGATTTATATGAAAGTTTAATTCGACCATTAGTACAATATATTGATTGGACACCGGAACAGTTTGATCTGAGAGATGATGGATATTCAGAGTAAAATCGGTGATTGCCAGAAGAAGAAACATGCCACGAGATATTGTTATATTATTTTCTTCGGGAGAAAGTGAAGGACTTGGTTCTACAACAGAGTTATATGAAGAAATTGGTGGTAAGTGGAAGTGAACTTAAGATTTTTAAAGATGTGCATCCAACTTTGTTAAAAAGATGAAGAGAATACGGATTTGTGACACAAGCTTTAAGGACTCAAGGAATTCGATATACATGGGAGAGGATAGAAGGGATTTCCTTTACTATTTGGAAGCAAAGGAGAGTAGTATTAAATACAATCACAAAAGCAAAGGAGTTTTGGAGGAAGCATAAAGATGAATTAAGTAAGGTAGATGAGGAGGTACAAGAACAGGAACAAGAAGAAGAAATCATCAATGATAATTTAAATCCATCGCAGGAAAAGGGAAAGGCGAGAAGACAAAGAGAGAGACAGGAATATATAGACCAAGGACAAAAAGAAGAAATAGATGGGGAAGGAGGAGATAGGAGAAGAAGGAAAGGTTGCAGAAGAAGAATTGAAATCCATCGATCCTGAAAACAGAAGAAGAATGAAGAAACCGACGAGTGAACTAGAATCTATAGGTAGAGAATGAAATTGAAAATATTGACTTTGGAACGTTCACGGAATAAATTCTAAATTAAAAAGGAAAGGGTATTTCATCAGCTAGAAAAATTAAATGCAGATATAGTGGCAATACCAGAAACTCACATTAAAAATAAAGATTAAAATATGTTAGGAACCCTAAATTAGGACAGTAGTTTCTTCATCAATAGATAAAAAGAAAAAAGGAGTAACCATATATGTTAGTAACAAATATGAAGCAAAAAAGAAACAATCTAGTGATCATTCGGGACACTGGATAGTGGTAGAAGTAGCAATAAAGGGTTGTAAGTTAATGATAATAGGACTTATGGACCATTAGAAAATCAAAGTAGATTTTATTTAAAATTATTGGAAAGACTGTTAGAATTAGAGGTAGATAATCATAAGATAATTATGTTGGGGGACTAGAACGGTGCTCAACCATACGTGGATAGGTCAAGTATTAAAAATAAGAAGATATTAGTAGGAAACAAAGAGGGAAACTTACAAAAACCTTTTTTGATTTACTTGATGAGTTACCACGTTAGTAGAGGCTTGGAGGCAGATCAATGGGAAAAGAAGATTATACTTATTTTTCGGAACAATTTAAGTCGTGGTCCAGGATTAGATATGATTTTTGTGTCAACAGAGTTGATAAAAAACATAGAGAAATTGGAAATATTACCACAGAACGTTCGGATCATTGCCCAGTTTTAATAATCATTAATCAGGGGAAGAAAAGTTATAATTGGAGGTTAAATGATAATTTGTTGAAAAATGAATGAGTGGTAGGGAAAGCAAAAGAAGAGTTAAAGAATTTTCTGGATAATAATTTAGACAAGGAACAATGAGAACAAATAGTATGGGAAACAAGTAAGGCGGTAATGAGGGGTTTTTTTTATAAGTGAGCAAGCATGGATTACAAAGTGTAGGAAAAAGAAGCTAGAATATATAATATGTTACAAGATAAAAAAACAGTCAAATTGAAAAAGGATCCAAAAAATCATAAAACATTAAAGAATTATTGATATTAAAGAAACAAGTGACTCTATTAATGACAGAGGAAATAGAAAATAAAATGAAATACGTAAAACAGAGACAGTTTGAACATGCTTGAGGAATAAGATAGGAAGATGGTTGTTAATTTCAATTTAAAGAAGAAAGGAAAAACGTTATATTAAGGGATTAAAGGAGGACAAGATACCTTTCATCAACAAGGAGTAGATCAAAAATATTTTCTAAATATTTTGAGGAATTATTTAAAAAAAAAAGTACAATCAAAGGAACAAGAAATTAAGATAACGGCATTTTTAGAACGGCCAAAGATAGTAAAAATTACGGATAATCAAAGAGAGGGTTTGGATGAATCCAATAACATCATTCGGAGTTTAAGAAGGCAATTAGTAAATTGAAAATGGGGAAAGCCGGGACCCAACGGTTTTACGACATTTTACTATAAAACATTTCAGGAGATTCATACCTTTGTTAGTTAAAGTTCTAAATTCAATCAAAAGTAATATATTTCCAAATACTTGGAAGGAATCAAGTATAACGTTGATCCCCAAAGAAGGAAAAGATCCAACAGATAAAAGAAATTATAGACCAATCGCACTACTGAATATAGATTATAAAATTTATACACAGATATTAGCAGATAGGTTAAAGGGAATATTAGATAAATGGATTAACAAGGATCAGAATGGATTCTTACCAGGAAGACATTTGAAGAATAACATAAAGATAATTTATGGACACAATAGAATATTATCAGAAATATAATCAAAAACAATTGGCTTTAATTTTTTTGGATGCTGAAAAAGCCTTCGATAATGTTAATTGGCAATTTATTTTCGCAATAATGAAAGAAATGGGAGTGGGAAATACGTTCATGGAATAGATAAAAGCTATATATAATGAACAAAAGGCATGTTTAGTTATAAATGGGGAAAAAACAAAAGAAAACAATTTGGAATGTATAGAGGTACAAGACAGGGATGCCCTCTTCCACCTTTGTTATTTATTATTTGTTTAGAAGCTTTAAATAATAACATTAGAAATGAGAAGATAATAGAGAGAGAGAAGTAGAGTAAGGGGATTTGAAATAAAAATACAAGCACATGCTGATGATTTAGTTATAATTTTGGAGGAGTCCCTGAATAGTATCAAAAATAATAAAGAGGGAACAAAGAATTTGGGGAGGTAGCTGGTTTTAGGGTTAATAAGGAGAAATCTCTGATAATGACCAAAAATATAACAAGCAAAACAAGAGAGCAAATTGATAGAAATCTCAGGATTTAAAACAGCTAAGAAGATACAGTATTTAGGGATAATATTACTAACAAAAAATAATTCAGATTTATTTGATAATAATTATAAAAAGGTTTGGGTGAGATTACGAACGAAATGAAAAAATGGAATAAATTCCATCTATCTTTATTAGGTAGCAATCAAAATGAATATATTACCAAATATATTCTACCAAAAATGATATTTTTATTTCAAAGTATACCCATAATACATAATGAGAAACCATTCAAAAAATGGGAGCAGGATTTGTGTAAGTTTATTGGGAGAAAACCAGAATTAAAATAAAATATCTTAAAGATATAAAAGAAGGGAGGGTTAACATTGCCAGATTTAAAACTTTATTATGAAGCTCAGCATTAGGTTGGATAAAAGACTGGGTGACACTGGAAAATCAAAGACTATTAAATTTAGAAGGATTTAATTTATATTTTGGATGGCATGCATACCTGTGGTATGATAAGCACAAAATAAATAGAGAATTTTTACGGAGCCACTGAGTTAGGAAATCAATTTTAAAAATATGGTTAAGAGTTAAAAATAAATTGTATATAAAAATGTCATATTAACATAGAGGTATCCCGCACGAAGCTTTATTGGTTCAGAAAGAATCAATTCGGGAAGTGGATAACATATAAAGATATAATTAAAAAAGAGGGGAGTAATATAAGACCTGAAAGTAGAGAAGAATTAATTGAAGAGGGGTATAGATCACATTGGCTTCTCCATAGGAAATTGGTTGAGAAATATAAATTAGATAATAAAGAATAGGGAATATAACTAAAACAGAATTAAACAAATTGATGAGAGTGGATGTTAAGCGCCTTTGAGTAAAATTTATAAGTTATTATTAAATTTGGAATTGGAAAAGGAAATTATAAAAAATAATATGATAAAATGAGCTCGAGATATAGGATTTTCAATAAAATTACAACAATGGGAAGGTGCATGGAAATTAAATCATGAATTACAAAGAGTTATAATTTAAAGGAAATTTTTTTTTAATTTTTTTATAGATGGTACTTAACTCCAATGCAGATTGGCAAGATGAAGAGAACAAAGTCAATAGCTAAATGTTGGAAATGCCAAAAAACTGGATCCTTTTATCACTGCTGGTGGACATGTGAGAAGGCGAGAATTTTGGGGAAAAGTATATGAAAAGATAACGAAACATTTGAAGAATCAAGTTTAATCAGAAATATTTTTGTTAAACATGTTTTGAGAAAATAGATGAAAAGATAAGGGGGAAATATTCAAAAATTTTATGTTATATGACGTGTGAGGAAGACAGAACTGTTTTCGCTAAAAAATGGAAGGATATAAATGTACCAACAATAGAGGATTGGATAAATAAATTATATGATCTAGCGGAGATGGATAAATTGACAAAAGATAGAAAATAGGAATAATAATGCATTTAGAAGAAAAATGGGGGATATTAGATTCTTTATGGGAAGAATATGGGGGAAAGTAGCGATGATGGGTTTGTATGAATAGGATATAATATAATATAATATAATACTATAATGTATGTAGTAATTGTTGGAATATTTGAATAAAGACATTTAAGATTTTACTAAGAATTAAAATTTAGGGTAACAGAATATGTAAGTAACAGATATGATAAGCAAACGTAGAAGTTAGAGTATAGAGTATAGAAATTGCTATAGAGATTAAGAATGTTATATATAGTAGCAGGATGGAAAGAAAAATAAGGACGTAATTTAGTCAATGGTGATTAGAAAGAAGTCAAGGTATGTATGGAATTGAAGAATGTATGTAAATGTTTTGTGGTGTGTATGTATGTTTTGTGTTAAAAAATTTGGTATAATTGTGTTTATTGTGTTTATTGTATAGTATTATATAGTGTATTTGAGTGTATGTAATTAATTGTTTGTATGTTTTTAAATGTGAATTTGATAATAAAATTATTTTTAATATAAATTAAAAAAAAAGAATAAGAGATGTTCCAAGGGTAATTGTAAGGTTTGGTTAATGTACATTATGTATATATTATGTATTATAATGTATTTTTTAAAAATACATTAACAAACCTCTCCTTACTATTGGATAGATAAAGAGCTTTCTATTATAATTACTACTTAGGAAAACAAGAAGTAAGATATGTCAGGCTTTGGCTGTCAAATATTCAAAAAGCCTTAGTACATAATCAGTGTGCTACATTTAGCTTCACAACCCCTGTACACAGACTTGCTAGTATTTAACAATTAAGCAAAATAGTTGTTTCTATAAATATGCTTTATTACACTCAAACTAATACTTAACTATTAACTATTACATTCAGACTATTAATTAAGAAGTAGATACAATTAATGTGTTTAGTCCTTAAGATTGCAAGATACCTTGGTTACTTTTGCTGCAACAAATTAATGCACTTAATATTACTAGTCAAACACTATCTAGCTTCAAAAAGGGAAAATGCGACCAGGAGCTGACTGCCATATAACACTGTCCTACAGAAAAAAAAATGTACAAGGCAGCATGTCACAGGAGGCCCACAAAGCCATGGGGTACACTTACTAAAGTTCAGGCACAGCATAGAAATGTTACCTTTTGGACTGTAATTTCCAGAATCCCTCAGCCAACCACATTGCCTGAGGACATGTATCTAGTCAGAAGTTCCCACTAGCCTACACAGTACAGCCAATGGTGAGAGACAATGGGAGCTGCTGATAAACCAGCATCTGAAAGGCCACCTTTCGCATCCCTAATATCAATGTGCATATGTGTACACAAACCGACTGCCAACTTATGAAGACCACATGAATTTCATTTCATGTTCAGAGATTTGCCACTCTTTTCCTCTGAGGGCAAGAGTGTGTGACTTACTGAGGTCACTCAGTGGGTTTCCATGGCCCAGTGGCATAGAAACCCTGGTCTTCCAGAGTCCTCTGAGTTTTCTAGGTTCCAACACTCAACCCCTACATTACACTGGCCCTTCACAGCTCCAGGTATGGGAGTTCAACAGAGCCAAAATGTTAGAATCTAACTGCCTATGTTCTCTAGTTTGCCCCCTATTGCTAGCAGGGAATGAAAAGAATGCACAGTGCCTAGAATATGATGGTTCAGATGGAGGCCTATTGGCTGGATAACAGTACATGTGAAAGAGATCTAGTAGAAGTCTTGGTGGGCCACAAACTGAACATGAGTCAGCAATGTGATGCACCACACAGGAAGAAAGCCAATGTGATTCTTGGTTGCATCAATAGGAGTATGGTGTTTAGACCAAGAGAAATAATAGAGCCACTCAATTCTGCTTTGGTTAGACCTCATCTGGAATACTGTGTCCAGTTCTGGGCACCTCATTTCAAAAAGGATATTGACAAGCTGGAACGTGTTCAGAGGAGGGTGACCAAAATGGTGAAGAGTCTGGAAGCCACGCCCTATGAGGAGCAGCTTAGGGAGCTGGGGATGTTTAGTCTACAGAAGAGAAGGTTAAGAAGGGACATGATAGCCATGTTTAAATATTTGAAGGGATATCATGTCAAAAAGGGAGTGGGCTTGTTTTCCACTGCTCCAGAGACTGGGACAAGGAGCAATGGATTCAAGCTACAAGAAAGGCGATTCCAACTAAACCTCAGGAAGAACTTCCTGATGGTTATTGCTGTTTGGCAGTGGAATATGCTGCCTCAGAGTGCGGTGGAGTCTCCTTCTTTGGAGGTTTTTAAGCAGAGGCTGGATGGCCATCTGTTGGGAGTGCTTTGATGTGGGTTCCTGCATGGCAGGGGGTTGGACTGGATGGCCCCTGTGGTCTCTTCCAACTCTACAATTCTATTTCCAATGGAAGTGCATTCAGGAAACACCACAGCTATTTAAAATCAGTGGTGAAAGGACTAGCATTTAAAAATTACCAGCCTCATGCTGCTTGGCTACAAGACAGAATGTTGTGATGACCATGTGATTACAGGTTGTGGTCTACACAAACGTACAAAGAAAACAGCACCAAGGGGTTTAGCTAGATGACCAGTTCAAGTTCTCCTTATATTCACAGATCAACTACAGACACTTCTCATTATTTTATGCCATCTTAATTGTGTCATGATTTTGCCAAAAAAGAAAAAATAACATGGAAATATAGCTTCATATTGATAATCAGGCGAAGTAAATCACAAGAGAGTTGTAGGCACTCATAACCAGTAGAATGATAACACACTAGCACATGGTTTAAACCGGAGATAGAGAGCTTGTGACCCTCCAGGCTGTTCTTGGATTGTAATTCCTATCAGCCCTAGCCAGGAGCCAATGGTCAAAGGGCAGGAAATGTTGCTGAGGTCCAGGCTGTAATCCAACAGTATCTCAGAGCCAGACATTCCCCACTCCTGACATAAATCACACAAGCATAAACCATGAAGCAATCAAAGATATAAAATATGCCTTAAGAAAGCGCCATTTTAAAACACATTACTCTGCACTTATCTAGATATAGACAGTTTTAGAGAACCTAAAAGAGACAAAAATGCAGACAGCCATGTTAAACTTAAAAACTAAAATTTTAAAAAGCAACATCAGCCTCATATCTTTAATGGGGTCAGCTATAAGTTACTCAATATTCAGTTAACTTGCAACTGATATGGTATTCTCTTTCAATGAGGGGAATGAAATAAATTCAGTATCCTTCAACACAAAAATATTAAAGAGGCTTCCAGAACTTTAAAATCAACATATTTATCACAGCATGGACCTTTGTGAACTACAGCCCACTACATCAGGTATATGGAATGTTATTCAGAATTTCAGGTATACATGTAGTACACATGGGTGAGACTGCAAACAGTGAAGACAGAGGGAAATGAAAGGACTGACAGTGAAAATTATTAACACTGGCCATTCACAAATCTGTTGATGATCACAAAAGCACCTTGAACCCAATTGCAATCAGTGACAAAGAAATATTAGGACAACTGTTGTCCTTTAATATTTTCAAAAGGACAATAAAACTGCTTTTTCATCACACACAACCTAAGAGTGTGATTTTGTACCCACTTATTTGAGAGTAAATACCACTAATGCTAATTCTAACTAGGCATGCATAAGATTGCAATGTAATTCAATTAGACCAACTCGAACATGCAGAATCAGCAATTTTACAGCTCTCACATATCACGGACTGGCCTTCATCACAAGCTGAATTTTCAGTGTTCCTCTCCTCCTATTTTTTGTTTAATCATTTATAAAGAGTTCCATGGAAATTAAAAACTAGCTCACTATTTTGTGACTTTCAAGTGGCCCTAATAAACATATTTATGTTGTTGCAGCTGTTTGGGTTTGCTATTACTACTAATGGCAGTTTACTGATTCTACACGATTCAACTCGACAGCTGTAGGCAAAAACAGATTGGCTTTTACAGACTAATAAAAGAGCCACCTACACATACAGCTTCATCTTCCAAACCGCAGTACTACATACTACTACATAGTAATGAGATAACTTACTGCATATTAGAACCTACAAACATTGCAGAAATGACATGCCACATATTTCCTTTACCAGACACATCAAAGACAAATTATGGGATTAAATATTAAATATTAAAATTAAGAAACAAAAGTGCTTAACAATTGTAAACAACTGCAGAGAGTGAAAATCACAGTGCCTACGTTTCAGACTTTGGGCCTCTGAAAGATAATTTTAATCTTCAATGTTTGTTAATCCCAAAGTCTTTCTCTATAAGCAATGACAGCATAAAGAACAGATTTTAATCTCCAATTTGAATTGATCTCAATTATGTTTCAGAAATTTATATGTTGTTCATTTATTTCCATTACACAGAAACTTCAGAGAGGGCCTATTTGCCCATAGCTCACTTGCACATGGAAGCGGTTTGCTTCTACTTCAGCTTCCAGCTAGCTATAAAAAAGAAAAATATTACTCATACATGTAAATAATTCCTATCCTGCATGAATAATGTAACTGCTTTTTAAAATGCTTCTAAATCCTTTCCGAAACACATTTCAAATGGCTAAGAAACAGATTAGAAAAATACTGAACATTATTTTGAACCTCCCCTCCCAAGTACAGGTCTTCTGAAATTTCAGAGCAGATCTAGAACTTTACAGCCAGGAACACAGCACTAAGAAGATACTTGAAATTACAGAATACGCTATGGATTTAATCCAACTATTCCACATTTAATTATGCTCTTACGGAATCCACATAATCCGAAAAAATCCAGGAGCTCAGACTCAGCAGTAAACTTGACCACAAGTACTCTGGCTGGAGTACTGACCTCAATTCACTGTTGCAGTCTGTTAATTTAGCTCTATACCCTTCAATTAATGTTGCTTATAGCACACATATTGCTGCTCACACCTCCCGCGGTGAAGCTCAAGACTCCAAAATTCACACTGTACCTGTGAACTGCACCAAAAACATAGTAAGTTGAATGTTCTTCAATGGAAGTGTGAATAATCTGCCTGCACACTTTTCTGCAATACATATATACAAAGCAGCACCACAGTTCAGTCTATGTGTGACGCATCTGCTGTGCTGGACCTCCCGAACAAATCAAGTGCCAGCAACAACAGTAAAAAGAGAAGAGCTTAACGTCAACAAAGCTACCATGCAGGAAACTGGAAACGCTGGGATGCTAAGTAGGAAAGGCATGGAACTTTCTTTTAAAAATACACCACTGCCCACTACTGCAACTGTTCCCATCAGTTACAAATTAGTGACACTTAAGAGAATGAATCTTGGGCATCAGGGTGATATGGCCAAATAACAGGTGGTGAACCAATTAACAGCATACTCACCTGTGAATCTGTAAAGGATTTCAGTCCTCGGATCACTGAGAAACGGCATGCAGTTGGCAAACCCCAATCTCACTGGCTGCATGCCTTGCAAGCAATCATCTTAGCACGTAAGCTATACCATACCATTACTCAGCTGCTCTGAAAATCAAGCACCTCTTTGTTCTGAAGGGTTCATTGAAATCAACATTAATATCTCCTCCTCATATTTTTTACCCATTTATTTTATTTATTTATTTATTTTAGGTGTATTGGACAAAAAAAGTCAAACTTAAATATAAGCTAGAAATTTGGCAAGAGAATTAATTACAGCTGTCTACTCTCTTGAACAGCAAGAAGTTGTACAGGTGGCCAGTGTAAAGCATCCCTACTACAACCATGAATCATACACATCACCAGGGTTTGAGAACCTCTGTCTCTCCAGATGTTTAAACTAGAGCTCCCATAATAATCACTACTGGTCATGCCAGGTGGTGGCTACTCTTCCCCATCCCCATCTTACATACACCTTTATCAACAAGACAAGATGAGAGGGTGATATGTAGCATACTCATCAAGTGTTTACTGTATTATATTCATATTGAATTTAGTCAGTTTCCTTCATTTGAGATCATCTTGGAAATATTTTAATGAAGAGTGGTTCAAAAATCTGTAAACATAACAGCAATAGGGTCTCTGCATGTAGATTTGATTAGTAGGATTGCAGTCACAGAGAAGAAGCTGTAATGGTACATGGGATGATGTATAGCACCTGAGCATGGAACACTACAGCTCAATCAGAGAGAACATTCTTGCATGCACAAAATACCAGGATCTATCCTCTATTACCTCCAAATAAGTCTAGAAAACTTCTGCCTGTAACCCTGGTGAGAGGCGTATGAGTCAGTGCCAACAATACTAGACTAGATGAGCAAACAGCCTGGCTGACTACAAGGCCAGTTCTTATGTATCTCATCTTCCAATTAAATAAATTCATATGGACATGACAGCATGGCATATTCAATAGTACACCGAACAAACACAGTCCTACACATAAAGCAATTATATGTGTAGAAATATATGTGAGCAACATACAGTGGTTACTTCCAACTTATGGTAACCCCAAGGTGAACTATCATGGGGATTTCTTGGAAAGATTTGTTCAGATGGGGTCTGCCTTTGCCTCCCTCTGAGACTGAAAGAATATGACTTGCCCAAGGTCACCAAGTAGGTTTCTATGGCTGAACAGACATTTGACCCCTGGTCTCCAGAATCATGCTCAAACCACTAGACCCTGGCCAAGAAATTCTAGCAACTGTTGTAATCCAAAAAGATAGCTTTTCTACCTCTGCTTTTTTCCGAAAGATGAAAGATACTAGGCACAAAATACTCTCAGAAGTCATGCCAGCTACTCTTTCTTTTTGAAAATAAATTCATTGCTAGTCATGAAGACACCATCTTACAACAAGCAAACTGTGTGAAGAAATCATGAAACAAAGGCTGAACAGTGTGGGTTGAGCTCTGAAGAATGACAGTATTAGCAATTCATGCTAATGAAATATAACATGGATACATTCCTCCCACAGTATTACACCGTATCCCACCTCTCCCTCGAGTGAGTATACATGGTACTTTAGCTCACTATGTTATCCTTACAACAGTCCTGCGAGGTAGAATAGAATGAGTGGAAAAGGGAAAACTAGTTTAAACACCTAAAGACACCTAAATCAAAGAAACTGATCTTATTACTCTCTTTCTCTTTTAATCCTGAACAGAACCAGCATGGTGTAGTGGTTTGAGCACTGGACTGTGGTGGAGACAGTTTCGGGTCAGGCCAGATGACCTCTGGGTGTGAGGGAAAAGCGGTTGAGAAAAGCAGTTAATTTCCTCTGCAACTGAAGTCCCACTGTATTTAAAGGAGACAAGGGAACTTTGTGTAATGGAATGTTATCAGTTTGGTTTGACGTGCTAGCTCTTGGGAGCGTTACAGAAGATTCACAACATTTTGTAGACACACTGGTGGGAACCTCTGTACTCATGTGATGTACTTGTGCTGGAGATGTATAAATTGCTTTGAATGGAAAGAGGCAGGGCCCAGGCTTTTGAGGAAGGATCTCACTGGGACATTGTGCACAATAAATCTTTTTTCTAAAACCATGGGTCTCTATCTCAGTTCCACTACAGGACAATGACTGTGAAAACCAGGGTTCAAACCCGCGTTTGGCCATGGAAACCCACTGGCCATAGTCACACACTCTCAGCCCCAGAAACCCTGTAATAGATCTGCCTGGGGGTCTCCATAAGTGAGAAGCAATTTGGAGTTACACAACAACAAGAGTACACTCACTGAATCCATTCGATTTATCTATATGTTGATTCACCATTCTCAAATTGATTGAATGGCTCTACTCCGGCTGGGAGTAACCCAGACTACCTATGCTAACTAGTTTACCAAGTGCTAGTGCTACCAGTAACAGTTTAGCACCTCATCCCATGCATCTGCTGAAGTAGACTTAGGCCATTTCTGTACTACACTGTTATAGTGCTATTATTCCACTTTCAACTGTCCCATGGAATCCTGGGACTTGCAGTTTAGGGAGGGCCATTTAGAACTCTCAGCCAGAGAGCTCTTTGGCCTCAAGAAACTACAAACCCCAGAATTCCACAGGAGGTTGAAAGTGGAATAAGGGCACTATGACAGTGCAGTGTGGAAAGGTCCTTAGTCTTAGAACGCTTATGCTACCAACTTCATTTTCTCAGTTTGTCTCAAAGGTATTAAAAGATTCTTTTGCAGTTGGGTAAATGGCTTACTAATAATTTAATGATATGCTAATGTTAATATTGTAATTAACATTGTCAGTACTTCTTCCATTTAACGCCCCTCTGACCTCCCTGTCTGCCATCCCCACCACTACGTGGACTCTGTATTGGTAATTAGAAACTTAGAAAAAAGAGAGGGGGGAGGGAGGGGGGAGGGAGAATAATACAATGACACATGCTGAAGCCCACCATAGCTGAGCAGCGTCGAGACGATGCACTGGACCCGGTAAAGTCACTCATCTCATTAATACCTTTCCAAGCCCTGGTTTACATATACCCGAAATTCTGGTTAGCGCGCCATGCATTTGAGGAAGGCGGGGGTCGTCCACGACAAGCGCAGACTACAATGAATTTGTCAGCCTCTGAGGTACCGAAGGATTTTGAGGGAACCCACCGCAGCGCTCCCTCCTACCAACCTTCCGAGCACCCCGACACGCCGCGCTAGACGACAGACACGCCGAAAGAAGGGCAGCCAGGACTGACCAGGCGCGGGCAGGAAATTACGGCTTCGCCGGCCCGGAAAAGAAGGCCAGCGCCCGCGTTTGGAGCACCAGAACTTATCGGCGGGCTGAGGAACCCGCCCCCTTCCAAAGGATGCAGGCCGTTACCGGTCCCCATGACAACCAGAAGGGGGGACCCAAAGGCCGGCTGACACGCGGGAAAGACGGAGGGGAGGCGGTAGCAGCCCGCTCCGCCCTAGCCCCGTCGCCCAGCAACAGCCCACCTGCTGGGCCTCCGGCCCTCCGACGCCGAAACTCCTGATACATCCGTAGCGGATCCCTGGCCTCGGCCCGCTCCTCTCCTACGCCCACAGCCTACCGGGCCGCAGCCGCTTCACAAGCCCCGCCTCCAAGCCGTCGGCGGGACGTCCCATTGATCGGCGGCCTCTGGAGGCGGGGCGCCGGGTCGAAGGGCACGATGGGAACTGTAGTTTCCTGCGCGCGTGGAAACAGCAAGAGGGGATTGGGCACAAAAGGGCTGGGGGAGAAAATTCACTGGCTGCTGAAGGCCGTTCTGCTTTTAACCTTTAGCGTTCTTCAGGAGTCTTGGGGGGGGTTGCCTGGAAAGGGGGGGCTCCATGGCAACAAGTGCGCTTGAGCCATGCTGTAGCCTACGGCACCTAGTGTTCGTTGGCAGTCTCTCCTCCAAGTACTAATTTCCGCACTAGCCTGTTATAGCGCGATGACTCCACTTTCAACATCCTCTGGAATCCTGGGGTTTGCAGTTTCGGGAGGGGCCACGCGGCCCCTCCCGAAACTGCAAACCCCAGGATTCCAGAGGATGTTGAAAGTGGAATCATCGCGCTATAACAGGCTAGTGCGGAAATGGCCCAGAGCTGAACCTACTTAGCTTCCAAGATCAGACGGGTTCTGGTGCCTTTAGAGTATTTAGGCTACTAATCAGGTGTAGAAATGCTGCAATAATCATTGCAAGATTTACTTCCAAATTAAGAGAAGAAAACAATGCACACCTATCTGGCTGCTCACTATATTTTCATAATAATATGCATTACGTACCTTTGGTCTGATCTAGTATAGCTGTTAACATTCTTCATGTAGTTTACAAAGGGCAGGCTTTCTTTCTGTTGTTCTCGAATCTACACAAGGCATATTAATTCAGTCCTGGGCTTCTCTAATGTACTATCATAAGCCGGTGACTCTGGACAAAAATAGGATTGCTGTAACTCTTTGCTTTGGTCTAGAATCTAAACCAGAGCAAAGTAATGGCAATCTCTAATTAGGCAGACCATCTTTCAGTGGGCATGGTGTCACAGAATCATAAAGCTGGAATACACAACTAAAATAGTACCAAAAGACGGCCATCTAATTTGATGCATGCTGGTTCTTAGTAATCACAATACTCCTTCCTAAGTGTTCATGGACCATTTAATGATCTGTTCCATAACATCTTCTAGTACTAATGTCAAGCTGACTGGTCAGTAACTGCTTGGGTCTTCCCTTTTTCTCCTCTGGTGATAGGAATAACATCCACCCTCTTCCAGTCTTTTGGGACCTCTCCTGTTCTTCAAGAATTCTCAGAGATTATTGATTTTAGATTATTGTCTCTGAGAGTACATCTGCAAGTTCCTTTAAAACCCTTGGATGGAGTTCATCTGACCCTGGAGACCTGAATTCATTTAAAGTAGCTAGATATTCTTTTACTATCTCTCTGTTCTGACCTTAACTCTCTTTATTGCACAATTTGTTCTGCTTTCACCAGGTAGATAATGCACTGTTTTCCTTTTAGGAGAAGACTAAGGCAAACAAGGTATTGAGATGTTTCACCTTCTCCCTGTCAGCTTTTCTCCACATAGTGGTCCTGCCATTCCCTTGTTCTTCCTCTTGCTTTGGACATAGCCAAAAACACTTTTTATTATTTTTAATCTCTGTAGCAACTTCGGAGGTTCAATTTTTCTGACTTTCTCCCTACAAGTAGTGGCTATTCATTTGTGTTCCTTTTCTTCTATTTCTTATATATTTCTCTTTTAAACTTCAGCTCATTTGAAATTTATTTTTATATTTTCATCCTTATTTCTTTAGATACATCTTACTTTTCTTCCTCATTGGAATTGTTTGCAATTGTACATTAAATATCTCACCTTAAAAAAAAATGTCCACTAATCATGAACATTTCTAACAATGGGATCTCATCCAGTATCCCCTAAGTTTACAGAAATCATATTTGGTAAAATCCAGTGTGTGTGTCTGACTGCATTTGGCTTCCCCTTTCCTTTGTGTAACAATTTCAGGAGATTGTGGTCACTGTCACCCAGAGATCCCACAACTTCTACCCCACTGACTAATCCATCTCTGTTGGTAAGGATCTAATCCAATTATTCAATCTCTTTGTTGTCTCCTCCATCTTCTGAACAATTAAATTGTTGGCAAGGCAGGTGAGCAATTTGTTGGCAGAGTTCCAACAAATGTCAGGATGGTTGAAGTCTAACATTACTATTATACCTCTCCTTTTTGGAAGTTTGGTTAATTTTCATTTAGGAAAGCATCACCCAAGTTTTCAGTCTGGGTTGGGAGTTTGCAGTGGATACCCATGTTGTTTCCTTCCCATTGTTGTTTCCTGCTGTTTCCTTCCCATTTAATTTTTCTCCAAAATCGCTAAGCCTGTTTTCCATGCCCTAAGTCACAGATCTCCTCACAGGTGTACATATCCTTGACATACAGTACATACAGTTATTCCACCTCCCTTCCTGTTTCATCTATTTCTCTGGAATAGGTCATACTCTTCCATTACTGTTCCAGTTGTGAGACTCATCCCACCATGTTTCAGTGGTACCTATTAAATCACTTTTGCCTTCCTGCACAAAAAAAAAATTGAGTTTAAAAGCTTTTAAAAACCCCAGCACAAGAATTTGGAATAACTTTCCACTTCCACCACCACCACCACATGGTGAGATAAAAGGAGCTATAAAAACCTAAATAAACAAGGTACATACTCTGTATTAAAACAAAGTACATTTTACAATGAGACACCTCACATGCAACACCTAGGATGGTTAACTATAAACAAGAAAAAGCTCCTGACTTTTCATATCTAATAATTTTGTAGAAAAAAAAATCAACAAGTGTGGCTTGCATGACAAGTATGTTGCCCCTGTCCCGGGGTCTACAACTCTGATATAAAATTAATCTAACCCACCAGAGAGGTCACCTGGATGAGCACATAGGCAACAATGGTCATACGATCAAAAGAACCAGGTCAGGCCAGTAAATTCCCCAGTCACGTAGCCACAGGAGACCTCAAGCTCTGCCAACCCACTGTGGAAAAGATCCTCAGCCTTTAAGGAGCCAACCTGAAGGGATTGAGAATTTTCCCACAAAGTTGGGCACTAGAAGCAATAAAATCTTATCAGGCAAAATCCATTTACATAAACTCACACTGCAACCCAAAGCAGCAGAAGATCCTGATATTTGGGTAACACCTTGTTATCTTCCAATATCAAAGAAGGTGCCAGCGTGAAGTTGTTTTCTGCTGCTGTCCCCTTTGTTCTCCCCGGGAGAAGATTTGCCCTCAAGGTAAATTTTTCCTACAAATAGTCCCTGTTTTTGACTAGTTCTTTGGATACCTCCTGGTCATACCAACTGACTGTTCCCCCTCCCGACAGCCGCATGATCCCCTCAGCACCTCTTTGCTGAGTTCCTTTTCTTTCACTGCTTTACGGACCAAGAACTTCAGGAAAAGGTGCAGTATCACCCAAACTAAGAATCCTTCTACAATCCCTCTGTCTTATTTCCACTCTTTATTTCTCGTTAGCCCTTGGATGTGTGTGTGAGCGTTTGCATTGATGAGTGCTATTACCGTTTAATAAAGTCATTCATTCCTTTTTGTGTGATTTCTGACTGGGCCTGACCTCGTAAACACTGGGTAAAAGATCTTGCTAGGCTACTGTTACCCTGATTTCTGGGATCCCTTGGGGGACACCTCAATGTGCTACAAATAATGGGGAATGGGAATTAGCCAGAGCACAAGCTGTAGCACTGCAAGAGGCAGGGCAACTTAGCGAGATCTTAAACTCAATGTTTACGGGGTCAGGCTGAGTCGAAAACCAAGCAGAATGAAATTATAATTGTTTTCTTTATTTCAAAGACAATCACTGTGTGCTTATGCACTCACTCACACAGACCTGAGAAAATAAAGGGAGGAAATGCGATAGGGGATTTTGAGAAGGATTTTCAGGGGAAATCTACACCTGATCCTGCAGCCCGGGTAGCCAGAAGAAAGTCAGTCTGGAGCGGAGTTCTCAGCACGTGGAAGCTGAGGAGAAGGCTTGGCAAACGGAGTGGCAGCAAGGCGGGATGAAAGCCAGGAGCGATCCAAAGAAGCGCTCAAAATCAGGAGGTCTTATAGGGGAAAATGTGCCTGTAGGGTAGTCCGTTCCCAGGGAAAACAATGGGTTTTGGGTTGGAGGCAAAGCCTCCGAAAGGTTAAGAAGATTGGACTTTGATGGAGTTGTCAATAGTGCAGACAGTATGCAAATAGGGAGTGCTTGACAGTTGGGTAGTCAGAAGCGCTAATCTCGTCAAGCTGATGGTTTGGGGCAGAGAATCTTTGGTATGCTTGATGCATATTTAATTTAGTTTTAAGGGGTACTTGCCTGGAGGTCTCCTGAAGCTGTGTGCCGGAAAATTACTGGCCTGCCCGGGATTTTTCAGCCGTTTGGCTGTGTCCATGTGTGTGCTTATCCGGGGGCCTCACAAGCATGTGGAGGGGAACAGTTTGGAATGGCCAACCTTTTTATATCAAATTATATTTGGCAAGCCCTGGGCTCGGACTATAGACCACAATAACATTACCCTGCCTCTTGCATTGCTATTGTTTATGCTCCGTTGAGCTTACTTTCCCCATCACTTGGAGCATATAGAGGTGTCCCTCTGGGACCCCCAGATTTTTAGGATAACAAGTACCTGTCGAAATTTCCTCTTCTGCACAGCTCTGAGGTTAGCCCTACCACTAGATAGGATAAAGTGCCTGACCCATGGAGCTGATGGTGAGAGCAGCAGTGAAGTGCTGAAAGACCAAACTATATTTGACACACAGTCTGCCCCACTGCACTCCTGAAACTAGCGTATGACCTTCAGGTGTCGTGGAAAATGCTGTGCTATTGCCCAAAGTAAGGTTGAGCTACCAGTTTGGTTGGCTTAACTTATTCAAAATGTGATAAATCAGCTCTATTGCTGCATATGCGGTCCACCAGCTCATTCTACAGAGGGGCCCTTTACTTTCGTCCCAAGTCTGATTTTGATTGCACCATTGCATAGCTGCAACCTCCTCCAGTGAGAAGTTAAATAAATTCGTTTTTAAAATAGCAACTCACAGAATTCCTCAGAAAGCATGGCCATTGTTCATGCTAATTGGGGGGATTCTGGGAGATGTCCAAAACTAACTTTTCCAAGCTCTGCCCCAACCCCTCTTTTTTGTCCAGCGTGCTCTTTTGAACAGCTTAATTTGTTAGGTTTTTTTATTTTTAAAATGGTCTTCCATGCAATAATGCTAAAAGAAATACACAGATACCGTACAAAAGGTATTATTTAAAAATCCATAGCACTCCATAAAAATAGAAACATAATAAAATAATGATTCGCACATGTACACCATCTGGAGGCTGCCTCCAATGCAAGACAAAGCACCAGACTCTTAAAGCCCTGAGTATATGCTAAAAAGTTCCAGGAAGCATTTCTCCTCTCCACTCCCAGGTTGTCTGGAAACTGGGGGAGGGACTATGTCTAGCCACTTTTGTAGTTACTGCCAGGATCACCTCTGGAAAGCTAGAAAGAGCTGAAGGTGACAAAGGGTACTGGCTCAGTTATTTGGTTTCCAGGGAAAGGATAGGAGAGACACATTCAGCACAATACCTCCTGGCTTTGAGATTGTCCAAATAAGTTCAACAAGCAAGGTGATTTACCTGAAAACATTTACAGTGGTTCTCTGATCAACCGTCAGTTGAAGACAGCTCTCAACTGTTGCCTTCTTCCAGGACTGAAAAATATTATGGGAGATTTTCGCTTCGGTGTAATCCTTGCAATCCTATCATCTCTCATCATGGCTGTGAATATTTTTGTGGTTGTTGCACTGGTTCAGTTGATCTGGAAGACCAGATGCCTTGGGCTATGCTTTGTTTTAAATCTTGCCATTGCTGACTCCTTGGTTGGTTTCACCATAACTGGCTTCGTCAGTGAAGAGCTGTCCAGCCTTGAGCACCATACCCCACAAAACTGCTGTGTGCTACAGATAGCCTGTGTTACCTGCCCCGCAGCTGCCTCCATCCTCACTGTTATTTTGGTCACCTTTGACAGATACCTGACTGTAAAGCATCCTTTCCAGTACTTCAGAATCATGTGTGGCCCAGTTGTTGGGGCTTGCATTGGAGGACTTTGGCTCCTGGCCTGCCTGATTGGCTTCCTCCCTATACTTGTTCGCAGCTTCCAGCGAAAGGACTACCAAGGGCTGTGTACTTTTTTCAGAGTCCTCCAGCCCAGGTATATGCTCATTGTCTTTTGTATTGGTTTCTTTCCAGCTTTCTTTATTTTCATCTACTTTCATTGCCGCTTACTGAAGATTGCCTCTCTGCATGCCCAGCAGATTCGAGGACTGGAACCTGTTGGGTTTACCACAACCTGTCCTTGTAGTATTGCTAAAGCTTTGCGCACTGTGGCCATTCTAGTGGGATGTTTTGCAGTTTTGTGGTCACCCTTCTTCATTGGGAGCATTGTACAGGTTGCGTGTCAGCAGTGTGTCCTGGACCACCTTCTGGAACGATACCTCTGGGTGCTGGGTGTATGCAACTCTCTGGTGAACCCTCTAATCTATGCCTACAGGCAAAAGGAAGTGCGCCTGCAGATCTATCAGATGTGTTTATGCTTAAAGATCAAGGTCTTTCCCCTGTTGCATGCCAACAGCCAAAGTCGTGCTCCCAGCAGGGCTGGGCCTTCAGTGCACACCATTTCACTGGCCCACCTTGAGAGTGACACGGTAAGCAAAGGGCTGCAGTGACCATTGCTTTGGTGAGGGCCCACTGAATGTGTATCAGATCTTCCAAATGCTTTGTGTCTGACTAGCTTTACATAACCTCCTCTTCTATAGTAAGTTGTTAAGGTTCATTTTTATTTTGGTATTTTCTTTCACAAATGAGTACTTCAGAAACTTAGAATATGTCTACAGAAAGGTTTTTTCCAACCTGGCACTTTCTACATTTTGGACTATAAATTCCATCGTCCCAAACCCATATGCCCATTGGCCAGATTGACTGATAATGATGAGAACTGTAGCCCAAAAAACATGGAAGATGCTAGGCTAGAGAAAGCTTCTGTTGACATAAAAAATGTGCTGCTTGAGCAAGCAGTGTCTGGCTGCACAAGCGCACAAACAAGCACTGCTTGCTCCAAAGCAACAGCACTCTTGTCACAAAATGCCATCATTCTATCTAGTTTTTTGCTCTCTTTCCATTTTCCTCCTTTCCTTGTCTCAGTGGCCCCCTTTTTTACAGACAGAGGAATTTGTTTTGACATACTTGTGAGAACTTCATCCCAACATTTATGTAATATCTAACTCTCAACAGTGTCCATTGGCAAGCATGTGAGAATAAACTCTGAAAAAAAAATCATTTCTTAATTCTCCTCAAAAGAACAACGGAGCTCATGACACTGTTTGTCTTTGTACCTCAGCATCATACTTCCTTAATACAACATATTTAGTTTTTATGAAAGAGGAAAGCAGGACTGGTGTCAGAAGTCAGCATTGTAAAATAGCTGCCAAAAACTGCACCATAAGCTCACTTTGGATTCTCAGAGTCCCATGACTCTGTTCCTTCTGGATGTTGTGCTACTTATTAAACTGCCTTATCCTAGTATTTGAAAGCAGTGATGAGAAAAAGAGGAGAACAGCAATCTTCACTTTCTTTGTCCTCCTCTTTTTAAGGCTGGTAATGACTTCATTCAGAGGGAGAAGGCAAGTAAATGAAATGCCATGCTTGCACGTTCTACTTTCCAGAGCATAGTCTTATTTTTGAAGGAATCTTCTCTTTCAAGTCTAAGAAACTGGTGGACCTCCAGATAGTTTGGCCAGCCAGCATAGTTAATAGTGTAGGTCCATGGGAGTTGGAGTTGAAGGACATCCAGAGGGCCACAGCTTCCCAAGCTCCATTTGAAGGGCTTGTATACTTATCCACTCCATTTTAAAGATATAGAGCAATAGGAAGCTGCAGAAAAGCACACAGGTCACACACTTAGGAGATGTATTTCTATGTAAAGCAGGAGTGGGAAACTGTGACCCTCCACATCGTTTTGGACCGCAGTTCCCATAATCCTTCATCACTGAGGAAGCTGATGGGAGTTCTGAATCAAACACATTTGAAAACTACACTTGCCACCCTATTTAAATGACAGAAAGTATTTTAACATTTAAATTTACGTAAGATATACCTCAGTTAACGTTCCTGGGCTTTTTTTCTTTAACAGAATCTATGGTGGCAAAGGTAGAAATACTGGTAACTGTTCTGAAAGATATATTATTGAATGCAAAAGTTAGGATTGTCCATGCCATCCTATTTCCCATTTCTGTGCATGGCTGTGAAAGCTGGACAGTGAAGAAAGCTTATAGGAAGAAAATCAACTCATTTTATTTATAGTGCTGGAGAAGAGCTCTATGATACCCTGGACTGCTAAAAAGATAAAAAAAAATGGGTCCTAGGACAAATCAAGCCTGAACTCTCCATAGAAACGGAGATGACTAAGCTGAGGCTGTTGTATTTTGATCATGTTGACCATGATGAGACCTGTTCACTGGATTTACTGGTTTGAGAAACACTCTCCTAGGCACTAATGACCATATTTGCTGGCATATAAGACGCATGTATAAGATGCAAGTGATTTATCCACTGGCGAATACTTTTTACTGGTGTATAAGACACATCAGCATATGAGATGCACCCCATCTTCAAACAGTGTTTTTCAAGGGGGAAAGTGAGTCTTATACACCAGCAAACACACTAACTCTCTTTCTGCAGAACCTTACAGGCTATAGGTTTTAAAAATAGACAGTTAACTAGAGTAGCTCCAAAACCAAGGAAAGAAAAAGAAATCAGGCTGGAAAAAAAAAGCTGATTTTGAAACACAATTATTTCTGTATAAAAGACAGAAAAACATAGCAGCAGAATCGAACAGAACAATCTGTGGTCAATAGAAGATGTTTCTCAAAAGGAAAGCGGGAGAGAATGGCATAGGTGACAAAAACCCTATTCCCGACTAAACTAAGGGGGCTAAAGGTGTGCAACTAAGGCCCTTTCCACACGGGGGACGGGGGAACGGGGCAGCGCACGCAGGGACGGATCTTACCTGAAAACGAGTTGCTCCGTCCCTGCGGGGAGCGCGCGTTCGCCGCTCCACACGCTGGTGAGTTTCGGCGGCGTTCGGCGGCGCCCAAAATGGCGGCCGGCGACTTCCGGTGGCGCTCCGCCAATCAGGGCAGCGCACCAGCCAGAAGCCCGCCCCCGGGCAGCTCTGCAGGGACGCGCTAGCGCATCCCTGCAGCTTCACACGTGGCGCTGCAACGGGTTAGCGCGCTCGCGTTTCGTAAAAACCACATAAAATGTGGTTTTTAAAAAACGCGACCTGCCACCCCTTGCGGCCGCGCTAGCGTGGTTTGAGGTGTGGAACCTCCACTATTCAAACCGCTCTAGCGGGCTCCACGGTGTGGACGACCTCCGGATGAGGTCGCCCTAAGCCATTTTTTTTACCCCGTGTGGAAAGGGCCTAAGCTTAAGGGACTGCAGACTCACTTCATTTCCACACTACATTGTTATAGCGATATTATTCCACTTTCAATCTCCTATGGAATCCTGGGGTTTGCAGTTTAGGGAGGAGCCGTAAACTGCAAACCCCAGGATTCCATAGGAGGTTGAAAGCGGAATAATAGTGCTATAACAATCTAGTGTGGAAATGGCCTAAGACGCACACAGGGATTCTCTCGCACTCCAGTGGGAAGAAGAATCCAATTGGCCGGGTGGCTGCCAGGGACTCAGCCCTGCCATGAAAGTATCACTCTTGTTTGTTTAGAATGACAGCAATTGCCAGATGATTGACTATGTATTAGCTTTAGAGTACTTTGTGATGGTAATACCTGCTATGTTAAAACTGCCTGTAACAATGTATTGTCTATCAGAAGAAGGAGTCATTCTATCTGAGTCCAATGAACAGCTATCAAAGAGGATAGTTTAGGAGATGCATACCCCAGGACATCTGGTCAGCATTTAGGAAGAAACATCAAGGACTGAGATAGAGCAATAAAAGGGAGGCATTGGTAAACAACTTGGAGACTGATAAGAAAACCTGGGAAAGTTTGAGATTAGCCAGATCAAAGGATGTGAACTAACAAGGACCCCTGGGAACCACCTGGAGTTTGGGAAAGGGGAAGACACTTGGGAATCCACCAATAGAAATTGTTCATGTGTAAAAGTGTGTATCCCTATATAACCAAGTGTGTATCGTAAAATGTTAGCTTTAGCAACTGTTATAATGCTATGCCTCATAAACCTGATTAAACACTGCTGCTGCTAAACTCTTGAATGTTTTCTTTGAAAGTAAAAGAGTAGCCAGTGGCTGAAGACCAGAGCAGTAGGTTTTTCTCTTGGGGGACTATCTGTGATTCCTCCAGACTCTTTCTGGTCTGTCCCCATGAAGTCTCTCCTCTCTTGTTCTTCCAGATACCTTCATTTCAGCCTTTTTCTATATGGGCTGCAGGTCTTCAAGTCCTCTTCTCATCTTCTCTTAGAGGAAGCACCTGCCTCTCCAAGTATGTGTGTTTCTGTATTTAACCCTTTCCTACCTTGGGAGCTGTCACCTTGGGATTCAAGGGGGACATCTTCTGGGAGGGGCTAACGTGACCTTACTATTGTTTTCTAGAGGTTCAAAAGTATAGATTTCAATGTGATCTCTGCTCATTATCCTCTGGGTACCAGTATGTTTCTTAAGTAGTCTGAGGAGAAGCAAACAATAGACCCCACACATATAGGACAATGCTAGTATGATAGAGCCATTTGCTTTCCTTCAAATCTGGATGGGATTTCCCAACATCTTTGGACAATGCACATTACCTCACAATGCGAATTATACCAGTCTGAATCAGTTTTGCAGGGCTTCCATTTAGTGAAAGTTAACAAGTCAGTTAAGCACTAATTGTTCTCCCAAACACATCATGGAGCAATTTCCTTGTCAGCAGGAGGAGAGAAAGTTGATAGGAAAATATTTTAAAATGAAGCCTGACTTCTCCATGATGGACGTGGGGTCCAGACAGCTGCGTATTGTCCTACCCTGCAACTGTGCAGACTATGGAAAGAGTCAATGAGAAAACATGACTCACTAGAAAAGACAAGAATGCTTGGTAAGGTGGAAGGCAGTAGGAAAAGGGAAAGACTGCATTACAGATGGATAGATTCAATCACGAAAGACACATCCCCAAATCTGCAAGACCTGAGCAGAATGGTTGATGATAGAGTGGTTTGGCGGTCTCTCACCCATAGGGTCATTATACGTCAAGGTCACCCTGACAGCAGTTAACAACAACCAATAATAGATATTCTCTGGCTTGTGCTCTCTTGTGGGTAGTGAGGTGACAAGGTGGGTAAGGGAAGAAGGTTTTTTTGTTTTACAGGCCTGTAGCTGAAAGCATTCAGATTTTTAAGTTAAAGCAATTTTAGTTACTTGTTAACAATAGAAAAGTAAAAAGTAGCTTTTGCAATTACAGCTATAATGGTAACTAATTTTATTTTCTGGAACTGTTCTAGCAACTAATTTCTCTTGAAAAGGAACTTTATAAGCTTAGTAAATTGGTACCCTAGTAGTGACAAGAGCAAAGAAGTGAATCCAGTGAGCGCATCTTGCCCACTTAAATTGGGGGCCTTCACAAAAAGGCCCTACAGTCAGCAGATTACTAACAAAAGGTCAAAAACCATGTGGGCATTTCCTAGTTAGTGCAGAATACAAAAGGTAGATTACCAGGTCTTGGGGAAAAAATAGTGTGGATGTGTATTTACATGCTCATTATGCACCTCAGTGTCCAAGTAGTGAGTCAGAGACTCACATGAACAACTGGCTCAACACATCTAAATACTCAAGGCAAATGAAGTGTACAAAAGTTACCTGGACTGACAGCTTGTTCCTTCAGCATACCTGGAGGGAGCAGGCGAGCACAGATCCAAACTACACAAGATGCATTTATTTCCTCTCTCTAATGCTGTTGCCATTCAGCATCTACCACCTGAAGTGATTTTCCCACCCTATCTGCCTTATGGAAGGGCCAGCCCTTCTCTATGGCCATTTCCACACTAGCCCATTATAGCCCTATGATTCCACTTTCAACATCCTATGGAATCCTGGGGTTTGCGGTTTCCCTCCCGAAACTGCAAACCCCAGGATTCCATAGGATGTTGAAAGTGGAATCATAGTGCTATAACGGGCTAGTGCAGAAATGGCCTATGTGTACATTGGAGTACTCACAGATGTTTGGAATGTCTTCCAGGTGTATAGATACCTTAATTTACCCATAGATTTTAGCAGCAGAGAAAAAGTGACCTACAGGCATAAACAGAACCTTGATCTGGGCCTAAGGTTGATAAGACAAAGGGTCAGAATGCAGCCTTGCTTGTGAGCAGTGATGTGTGAGGTTTTCTATTTCAGGCCCTGCTTCTGCATAAAAGAGGGAGGAAACCAAACAAATCACTTTGACGCAAGTGCCAATTCTGCGAGATAAGAGGCGATAGTAAAAGTCTGTACTCAGTTCCCAACAACCCTCAATTTCCTATCTGCCATGCAAGAGATATACCAAGCATAAAATACATGCGAAAGGTGATGTGTGAATCACCATAATAGATATCGATAACACCACCTACAAACCACACACACAAATATTCTAGATAACTAAAGTATCTGTCAGATAACTTGAGACTATGCGATTGCAGGAAGAACAGTCCAGCCTTTAGAAAGTGTTATACAATAGAGGCTTGCTGGGAGTCTTGCATCTCTCACTTGTGCAGCAAGAATCTTATCACAAAGCCTCTGGTTGCTCTGTTCATGATTGGTCAAATAAATGTGCTATTTGGGAAGGTTTTTAAGCCCCTCTGCAGGTGAAAGCCAAAGTTTGTGTCTTTCTGGGTCTCTTTTAAGCCTGTCACTTCCCTTTGTTTTGACTTACATTCCTAGGAACCATGCAGCTTTTTAAAACTATTCATTAAGGTCTTCAAACCATTCAGAAATCCCGTTTGCAAATCTTTTCCCTCACTCATTTGCAAACTTTTCCCTCCACTGCTTCTCTGCAGAATTGGAATCATTAATCCCTGCTGTAGCCAAGGCAGCACTAATTTAACAGCTGTTTGTAACATTATCCTGAAAAGGAACATTAAAGAGCTTTCCTAAGGCACTGGTTCTCAATCTTTAGCTCTCCTCAAAACTCACAAGCCCTAACCAGTAGGCATGGGGAGTTGCAGTCTATGGCCCTTTCCACACCTTGCCTTTTTCCGGTGCTGGGGTGTGGGGATCGTGCGAGCAGCCTCCGGTGAGAGCACAAGCTGCTTGCTTGCATGAGAGCCCCACTTCTTCCTTCCACAGTGCAGCCTGGGAGCTTCCCAGGCTGCGCTGGGGCAGGACGTGCGACCGGCACAGCTCCAGAGGCTCCGCATGCCAGGTAAGTGTGTGGGGCCTGGGAGCAATGCGTGATCGGCGCCTGCCGACCCCTGGAGCATCACGCAATTGTGAGTGCATCATGCAGATCGCTCTTCACAATCGCACAACGCTCCAGGCGCCCTTTCGCATGGAAAATGCCATGCAAAAAGGGCCTATATCTGGAGGGCCAGAGGTTGAGAATCACTGTTCTTGAGAATATGGGCCATTTCCACACTAGACTGTTATAGCACTATGATTCCACTTGCAACATCCTATGGAATCCTGGGATTTGCAGTTTCAGGAGGGGCTGGCTGAGGAGGCAGGGCCTATCATAGTTGTGTCCAACTTTACAGGAAATAGCCAATATTTGAAAAACTATCCCAACCTGGTCTAATTAAAAGATGAAAAATTAGAAGTAACGAAAAGAGGGACCTTGAAGTTGCCCACAAACTATTAGCACTTGGATGGCAGACTTGAACAGGCACGTAGATCACATGCTCACAATCTTTGTTCTGTATGGTGTAATGGATTGTGTTTTTATTTAAGCAGTAATCGTTAGGTTGGATCTGTGTTCAGGTACACGCATTCTGACTGGCAAAAGCAGAGAGAGATCTAAATCTGCTTGTCAGTCCCAACTAGAACGGACTAGAACGGATCTAAATCAATGGTGTTTATGAAGTGTTGACTTACCATTCAGCCATTGGTTTATTGTGGTTGGCACTTGCAACTGGAATTTACTCTGAAGGATCATTTACAGAAGATGCTTCCTCTGAGATTTTAGGGATCCCCTTGCTTCAATATTGTCAAGAAAAATATAGCAATATGAAAACTGCCAAAATCTCACTAGAGGACAAGAGAGTTATTACTTCTTGAGACTCAAAGTGGAAATTGGTTCCAACTGTATATTTGAATACAAGGAGGGATATGTCTTGTATAAAAAGCAAACATTGGTTCTTCCAGTAACCCATAAGTAGGCAACCAGTTGCCTTAACAGATGTTTTGGATTCCAACTTCCATAAGTCGCCACCAACGTGACTAATAATCAACTGCTCTAAACAACGTAGTTTAAAATATATGGAGGGCACCAGGTTGTCTTCCCAGTGTGTCTTTGGAGCCTCTCTTCAAGGTCTCAGGTGGTTTTTCTATCAGAGATCTTAACTGGAGAACTAGATGCCCCATTGCCCACCGTGCCATTTCTTTTCATTTACAAAAAAGATATGTCCATAGCCTGTGACAAGACAGGAGCAAGTTCTTAGGTAACTATCTCTTCCTTTTCTCTTCTTGCAGTACCAATTAGACATCTTCTGCTAAGAAGAGATGCTATTGCTCCAATCTGGTCACCAGCAGTTTGTACACTGAAAAATGTATGAGTTAGCCTGACAGCTCCTTCTATTTCAGCTCTAGTTAGATTGGACTCCTCACAATAGATAATTCCAGATAATTCTGGAAGACTCATGGAAGACTACCAATTTCATATTGCTACAGGAGAAAGAACATCATCTTTGGAAGACAGATGAATAGCACAATTGGTTTCCTTTGCAGTTCACATACAATCCCCTCTTCATACTAGGAAAAGACAAAGAAATTTCACTGTGTGGAGAGTGGCTAACATTTGATCCCTGCTATGTTTTAGGGAACTGAAACAAGCCAGAAAATGTTAGAGGAGAAACAGCTCTACATGTAAACTAGGAATGGACATCCACAGTTTTATCTGTGTTATCAATGTTGTGATGAAGCAAAGAAAGACTTTACCCAATTTGGACAGGGAATTCTGTTAAATCAGAAAAAAATTATGAACAATGTTTCAAATTTTTACAGCATGGGAAAAAATTATGTACTCCTCATTTCATGTTCAGCAACACTAGTAGGGAAACACTATACTTTTATCAACGTTTATCAATAATAGTTTGTATTCTCCTTACTGGAACCATAGGGGCAGGGACAGTACTTTGCAAAAACTGTTACCATGCCTCTTGCATTTCTTCTCTAGAGAAACATATGGAGAAGAAACCAAAGAAGCCCTGCTCATGCAACGTATGTGAGCATCTAATAGAAAGTATAGTGAAAATCAGGCTCTCACAAAGCAGACCCTTGGTTCTACTCCATTAAATGATACCATATGCTCAGTGGATCCCATAGAATCTGTACACACATAGGCCCTAGGGTCACAAGTGTAAATGAAAAGGCAGCATGGTATAGTAGGCAAAGTATTGCTTATGCCACCACATTGGGTCCACTGTATTAAAATTTCTGCCCAGCAGTACGGCCCACTATGTGGCTTTAAGCCTAACCTATCTCACAAGCTTGCTGTGGAAGAGGATGATTAATTGCACTAATCTGAGTTTCCTGGGGGGGGAATAAGACACAAAGTGATACCCATTCCCACCGAGGCTGGATTAAGGCCAGATGTGATCCTGCTCACATCTGTACAGTCATATCCTCACATACATACAAAGGTCATACTGAAAGCAATGCCTGTCAGGTCATAAATCCTTTATTAACAACATGTAATGTTAAGTAATTTTTTATCTACAACGTGGTACTATCCGAAATAGTCTCCACTAGTGGCTATGCATTTGCGCCACCTTTGAACGCACTCATCAAATCCACTGTGGAAGAACTGTTTCAGGCACTTCCTGGTACAGTGCTTGGTCGTGTCTTCCATTTCATCAAAGCGCCATCTCTGAAGGCTTTCCTTCATCTGACCAAAAAAAAATGAAAGTCTGAGGGTGCCAGATTGAGGCTGTAAGGCAGATGTGGCACCACTAACCACCCCATTTGTGCAAGAACCTGTGATGTCGTCAAAGAAGTATGAGGTTGTGCATTACTGTGGTGTAATTGGATTGCATTCAGCTGCTTCTGTGATCTTACGGATGGATTTTCAAAATTTCTGGAGTGATGAAATGTAGCAGTTGCTGTTCATTGTTGTCCCATGCTTGTCATCCCGAAAGACATTCACTATAATCTTCTGTGCTGAACACAGGCTTTTGAATTTCTTTGGTCTAGGGGAGGCAGAGTGCGACCGCTTCATGGACTGAGTCTTGGTGTTTGAGTTGTACAGGTATGCCCAGGTCTATTCACCAGTGCAGATTCCGAAAGCAGGTGTCCTCAGGCGCTGCAAATGCTGCCAACAGTTCTGAACACACATGCAACCTCTTCTCTTTCAAATCAGCTCTTAATTGATGAGGAGCCTACTTGGCACACATTTTCATCCATCCAAGGTTGTGGATAATCTGCTCAACAGCACTGTGACCACAGCCAAATTCCTCAACAGACAGTCAAATGCTGGTCTGTGCAAATCATGTTGTCCACCTTGTTTTGGTTTTCATCAGTGACTGCTGTCAATGGCCTTCCATTATCTGGTCTTCAACACTGGTTTTGCCTTCTTTAAACTTTTTCAGCCATCTCTGCAAGTTACTCTGATCAATTATTGCCTCTCCATACACATTTCTGAGCCTTCTGTAGATGTCAGTGGCAGTACATCATTCTTTAGTCAAGAACTCAATGACTGCTTCATATCCATGGTTATGCAACACCTAGAAGTACAAAAATTACATCAGTAATACACTAAGAATTACTCTATCTGGTGGTGCAATAGCATCACATTTGGCTTAATAGTTTCAGAGAAGATGGCACACAGGCATTACTTTCAGTACAACCCTTGTAGAATACATACTTCTAATCCTCACCTGCCGAGATAAAACTGCAAACAAAAACATGTCCAGATTAAATCCTAAGACGCAGCTATCCTGGCAGGAAAGGCGGCTATGGATGCAAAATTTGTCACCTGTTTACGAATCAGATTAAGCTTATGAACAGCCTCGCTATTGTAATGGCTTATGGGAGGTTTAATTCAAGTTGGTGGTACTTTCTGCCAGGCAAAAAGGACCTGATCTAGGTAGTTATGTATGGGAAGTTACCACCTATCGCAACCTCATCTGTAAAGTTGATATTGATTAAATACTTATAAGGTTTAAATCCTGGAAGCCAGGTTGAGAGCACCTGGGTAAAAATTAAGGGGAGAAAAACAACAGTGATGTCATTGTGGGGGTCTACTACAGACCTCCAAACCAAAAGACTGAGGTTCTTGTGGGTTTTTCGGGCTTTGAGACCGAGTTCTGGTTGTATTTTCTCCCGACGTTTCGCCTGCATCTGTGGCTGGCATCTTCAGAGGAATGGTGAATTGGAAGTGGAGTGGAGAATACATACGCCAGTCTCCTCCTCCAGAGGGGAGGGAGCCATTAGCATAATAGTCCTATTGTGTGTTTTGAATACTTGTTCCTGGAGGGAGACTTCCTGAGCCCAGGTAGGGCTCGTTAGTACCTTTTGTGTTTTGATTTTGGTGTTTTTCAATACTGGCAGCCAAATTTTGTTGACCTTCCCAGTCTCCTCTTTCCTGTTAAAATTATCCAAGTGTTTGTGGATTTCAGTGGCCTCTCTGTGTAGCCTGACCTGGTAATTGTTAGAATGGTCCAGAATTTCTGTGCTTTCAAATAACATTCTGTGTCCAGGTTGGTTTATAGTGTGTTCTGCTACTGCTGACTTTTCTGGCTGAATCAACCTGCAGTATCTTTCATGTTCTTCGATTCGTATTTGGATGCTGCGTTTTGTGGTCCCTGTGTAGACCTGACCACAGCTGCACGGTATGCGGTAAACTCCTGCAGAAGTTAGGGGATCCCTCTTGTCCTTTGCTGGGTGAAGCATTTGCTGAATTTTCCTGGTTGGCCTGTTTGGAGGTTATGTTTCTTCATGAGTTTCCCTATTCGGTCAGTGACTCCTTTGATATATGGTAGAAACACATTCCCTTCAGGTGGCTGTTTATCCTTACTCCTGTGGTTTTTTTGGGGTCTTGAGGCCCTTCTGATATCTGAGCTGGAGTACCCATTAGCCTGTAGAGCCCAGTTTAGATGATTCTGTTCCTCATTCAAGATGTGAGGTTCACAAATTCTTTTTGCACGGTCTACCAGAGTTTTTATTGTGCTCGTTTTTTGTCCTGGGTGGTGGTTGCAGTCTTTGTGTAGATATCTGTCTGTGTGTGTAGGTTTTCTGTACGCCGTGTGCCCCAATCGAAGGTTGGGTTTGCGGGTAACTAGGACATCCAGAAATGGTAGTTTCCCCTCATTTTCTTTCTCCATGGGGAATTGGATGTTTGGGTGGATGTTTAGATGGTCCAGAAACCGGGTCAGCTGTTCATCACCGTGGCTCCAAATGATGAAGGTGTCATCCACATAACGGAACCATGTAGTGGGGTTTTTTGGTGCTGTTTCCAGGGCTTGCCTTTCAAAGTGCTCCATGTAAAAATTTGCTAATAGCCCAAAAAACCCACAAGAACCAATGGATTCTGGCCATGAAAGCCTTTGACTCTACAAAAGACTGAGACTTGGATGATGCGTCCCTGGAACAGATGACAAAACATTCAGGAGGAAGAGATATAGTCATAATGGGAGATTTCAACTGCCTTAATATTTGTTGGAAGTCAAACTCTGCCAAGAGTATCAGGTCCAACAAATTTCTCACTTGCCTTGCAGATAATTTCATAGTCCAGAAGGCAGAGGAGGGAATACAGGGGACAGCTGTTTTAGATCTGATCCTAACCAACAATGATAATCTTGTTGATGGAGTGGAGATGGCAGAATCCATAGGTGGAAGTGACCATGTTCTCCTGGAATTTACTATACAGCAGAAAGAGAAGCCAAGCATAGTCTGGCAATACATTCTAGACTTTAAGAAAACTGATTTCAGTAAATTTAGGGAAATACTGGGAGTTATCCCACGGTCAGGAATACTTAAAAAGAAGAGAGCTCATGATGGGTGGGATTTGCTTAAAATTGAGATATCAAAGGCACAATTTTTAACAATTCCAATGAGGAAGAAGAATGGGAAGTGCCTAAAGAATACAGGATGAGTGTCCAAAGAATTTTTCCGTGAAGCTAAGATTTAGAAGGAACGTGTACAAGAAATGGAAAAAACGGGAAATCACCAAAAAGGAATTCAATCAAATATCCAGAATGTGTAGGAAGAAGGTAAGAAAACCTAAGCGCAGAGTGAGCTCAGGCTTGTTAGGTTAAAAACAACAAGAGGAGCTTTTTTGGTTATGTCTATAGCAAAAGGAAGAACAAGGAAATGGTAGGGCTTCAGTGTGGAGGGCATGGTGAAATGTTAGCAGGGGACAGAGAAGAGGCAGAACTACCAAATGCCTTCTTTGCCTTAGTCTTCTCCTAAAAGGAAAACAATGTTCTACCTCGGGAAAATGGAGCAGATGATGCCATAGGGGAAATGCAGCACAGCGTAGGTGAAGAGGTAGTACAGGAATATCTGGCTATCCTGAATGAATTCAAGTCTCCAGGACCA
The DNA here is from genome assembly GCA_948472985.1 of Iguana delicatissima. Classification (NCBI taxonomy): domain Eukaryota; kingdom Metazoa; phylum Chordata; class Lepidosauria; order Squamata; family Iguanidae; genus Iguana; species Iguana delicatissima. The sequence continues at coordinate 103,722 of CAOKZL010000631.1, read as the reverse complement.
GATAACTACATCCCAGGGTATTAAAAGAACTGGCAGAAGTAATTTCAGAACTCTTGGCAATAATCTTTGAGAATTCCTGGAGAACGGCCCAACAGACTGGAAGAGGGCAAATATTGCCCTCATCTTGAAAAGGGGAAAAAAGAGGAGCCAAATAATTACTGCCCAGTCAGCCTGACATCAGTACTGGGAAGGATTCTAGAACAGATTTTTAAACAGACAGTCTGTAAGCACCTAAAAAGGAATGCTGTGATCATTAAGAGGCAACATGGGTTTCTCAAAAACAAGCCATGCCAGAATTTTCTTTTTTGATAGAGTTACAACCATCAAGAGAATGCTGCGGATATTGCATATCTTGACTTCAGTATGGCTTTTGACAAGGTCCCCTATGATACTTTTGCGAACAAGCTAGTAAAATGTGGGCTAGGCAATGCTACTGTTAGGTGGATTTGTAATTGGTTGACCAACCAAATCCAAAGGGTGTTCACCAATGGCTCTTCTTCATCCTGAAGAGAAGTGACTACTGGGGTGCCACAGGGTTTTGTACTGAGCCCAGTGCTGGTCAACATCTTTATCAATGATTTGGATGAAGGAATAGAAGGCATTCTTATCAAATTTGCAGATGACACCAAATTAGGAAGAGTACCTAACACCCCAGAGGATAGGATAAGAATTCAATATGATCTTAACAGATTAGAGAGCTGGGCCAATATGAAGAAATTGAATTTCAACAGGGAGAAATGTAAGGTACTACACTTGGGCAGAAAAAATGGAATGCACAGATATAAGATGGGTGACACCTGGCTTGACCACAGCACATGTGAAAAGGAGTCTAGTAGACCACAAGCTGAATATGAGTCAGCAGTGTGATGTGCCAGCTAAAAAAACTAATGCAATTCTGGGCTGCATCACTGGGAGTACTGTGCCTAAGTCAAGGGAAGTGATAGTACCACTGTATTCTGCATTGGTCAGACCCACCAGGAATACTGTGCCCAATTCTGGGCCCCACAGTTCACGATGGATATTGACAAGCTGGAACATGTCCAGAGGAGGGCAATTAAAATGGTAGAAGGCCTGGAAACCATGGCCTACAAGGAGAGGCTTAGGGAGCTGAGTTTGTTTAGCCTGGAGAAAAGAAGGCTAAGAGGCAACATGATTGCTATGTTTAAATATCTGAAGAGATGTCATATAGAAGATGGAGCAAGACTGTTTTCTGCTGCTGTAGAGATAGAACACACAGCAATTGCATCCAATTTCAGGAAAACAGATTCCATCTAAACATGAGGAAGAGCTTCCTGATGGTAAGAGCAGTTCAACAGTGGAATATGCTGCCTGGGAATGTGGTGGAGTCACCTTCTTTGGAGGTTTTTAGACAGAGGCTGGATGACTGTCTGTCGGGAACGCTTTGTGTATTCCTGCATGGCAGGGGGTTGGACTTGATAGCCCTTGTGGTCTCTTCCAACTCCATGATTCTATTTATTCTATAAGGAAGGGACAGGCGTGCTTATGAATCAAAACCTTTGCGTGAAATTCAGTATCTAACAAATATTAAAACTTACTTCAGGATATCCAGCCATAAGCAATTTCATCTTTGGCCAGCTTTGTTGTCTTGTGTTTGCACTTACAAAATGACACTTGAATTACTGTAAAGAAGCAATGAAGGCATAAATATAGGGCTGGATGGGGATATCTTCCCCATGAAGATACAGATTTGTGGTTTGGGTGCACTCCCAGATTTAGCCCTGAGCTTGGAGGCCCAGGTTTCTAAGGTGCCCAGGAGTGCGTTTATACAATTAAAGCTAGTGCACCAGCCGTGCCTATTCTTGGAACTCTCCACTCTGGCCATGGTGGTAACTGCATTAGTTACCGCTGTGGGTACACGTGGGTACACGTAACAGGTCTTTCCCTGTAGCAGTGTTGCAACTGTGGAACTCCCGGAGCGTACAACACCTGCGTTGCAACAGTTCCATTGGCTTCTGGTCTTTTTCTGGCCACAATTCAAAGTGTTCAGTAGGCCTATAAAGCCCTGTACAGCTTGAGTCCAGGGTATCAGAATGACCATATCTCCCTCTATGAGCCTGCCTGGAGATATCCTTTTCCTGGTTCCCTTACTTTCCCAGTCTCATTTGGTGAGAACATAAATGAGGGCCTCTCTTGGTGGCTGCTGCTAGGCTTTGGACCTCCTTCTCCTCCCCTCTTGTTTTTCTTTCATGGTAAAGTGATTTTTTTCTGTTCCAACAGGCCTTTTAGGGACTGCCAGCAAGGGCTTTTTTTTTGGTACAATTTTTATTGATAGTTTATCTCGAAAATACCCCCCACACACACTTCCATGCTTAAATCTTCCAGCTGAAATTGCTTATTTCCATTCCATTACAAACATAATTTCCATCTTACAGAGAGAAGAACAGTTACATTATTTCTTCTTTGATTTCTCATACATTTATAGCCTTACCCAATCCAATACTCTTTTCCATTCTTTCTCAAAGTTCTGGATAGATTTATTCTTCAAAGAAAATGCTAACTTTTCCATCTCTATCATATTCAGAACTTTTAACTTCCATTCTTCTATATCAATGTTTCTTTTCTTTCCAGTGCTGCGCATATGTCAACCTTACCGCAGTTATTAGATATATATATCTTATATATATATATATATATAATATATTATATATTATATATATTAATATATATATTAGATATATATATCTTCTGATGACTTCTTATTTCCCTTTGTTGCCCTGACATATTTAACAAATAAAGCTCCGGTTTCATTTCAAAATTCAGCTTACAAATTCTTTGGATTTCATCATGTACCCCCTTCCAAAAAATTTTTTGCTCTCTTACATGTCTACCACATATGGCAAAAAAGACCCCATCTTTTCATCACACTTCCAGCAATTTGAATTCCCATTTTTTGTTATTTTTTTGTAATCTTTTTGGAGTCATATACCACCTGTAAAACATTTTATAAAAGTTCTCTCTTAAATTTAAGTTTGGTATAAATTTTATATCTATTTTCCACACTCTTTCCCAAGTTTCTAATTCAATTGAATGTCCCAAATTCTGTGCCCATCTAACCATTGTATCTTTAACTACTTCTGATTCCATTTCTCTTTTCAGCAATAATTTATAAAATTTGGAAATTCTTTTCTTTTGGTTATCTTTCATCAATACATCTAATTCATTCGCTTTGCTCTCAAATCTGTATAGTTTTTGGTCCATTCTAAATCTGAGTTGTCTCCACGGAAACCCATTTAGTTCATGCCCTTCAGCCTTTAAATTTTTCTGTACACATTCTTGGTTTGTCACCCTCCCATTTCAATAACTCTTGATATGTTAGTAAATTTCCTTGTTTTGTTGGGGTGATTTTATAAGCTTCTTGTGGTAAGGTCCATAGTGGTAGTTTTGTATAAAATTTTTGCTTTATTTGTGACCAAACCTTCAACAGCATCTTTTGAATGCAATTTTTAAACTCTTTATTCACTGTAGATCCATCACAACATAGATATCCACACCATCCAAATCTATTGTTTATTTCTAGCAAGGGCTTTTAATAGTATGCTGTTCTGCTGATTTTTATCTGTCTTTTAATAGATTTATTTCAAAGGATTTTAATTCTATGTAGTAACGGTACTTAATAATCTTATATGCTTTTACTTCTCTCTCTGAAAGTGTTTTAACTGTGTTTGTTAGCTGCCTTGAGTCTCATTATTGGGAAAAGATGGGGTATAAATAATATTAGTTAATATATATGGGTGCAGCAAAGCATAAAATCCTTCTGCAAAAGCTGCCAATCCCTGCTAGCAGCCATCCTGAATGCTGCTCCCCATCATGAATTCTTGTCACTTTGTCTCAGCAAAAGACAGTGAGCACAGAATGGACGACATAAAAGATGTAAGCCCTCTGAACGGTGAGGGGCCAGAAAGGATGCTAGGACTGGACATCTTGCAGTGACAACAGCACAAAGCATCTTGGAAGGATCACAAAAGGCAAGGCTGCATCCTGATTTCATTCAGGTCTTTTAGGTGTAGCTACACAGCCACATCACACTCTCTGTACAACACTGTACAACACTGGTTTCGATCCACTTTTCTTTACCCAGAAGTAATCCAAGCATACAAAACATTACAGACACCTGGCGCACAGCTATTTATTACTTTCCTCCCCTGCCCTGCACCTGTTCTTCACACTGTAATTGAATTTCATCAGCAGGATACATTTTCTGTCCATGGGCACGCTCGTCTCCTGTTATGTCTCAGATGTCCACATCCTTAAAAAGCGACTCATTCACCACACACTATCACTTGTTTTTGACTTGCAGGCAACAGACCTTTTATTCCCACTCCTTCAGTTTCAGTCACATTATATACAAGAGCTCTTTTTGACTATCTTTGCTCACCTTCCAAAAAGAGTAGCTGGTGGGTGGAAGAACATTTGTATTAATCTTGTTCAATTTGCTTCGGCCACCACTTTTCGAGGGCAGCTTTTTGAAGGAGCAGACACATTAATAACAGTACCAACACTTTCCGACTTAAGCATTTAACATGCTTAGGTTTACTTGTTTAATAAAAGACCAGCTCTTTTAGCACAAAGCCTGCCTTTTCTAGCACCAGTACAGTATTAAAGAAGACACAAAACTCCAATAAATAGTTTAATAAGGTCACATGACAATGGAGGGAATGTAGCAGTCTCCTTGAATTCCCCCCTTGCCTGAGGCCCAGGACAGGGGAAGGCACAGCCCACTGCAAAATCCACGTTGCAAGCAGCTGCACTGGGAAGGACTTCTTGAACACACAGATCTTCACAGAAGATAGACTTGGACCCATATGCTTGCCCCATCACATCTCCTCTTCTCGTTGTGGGAAAGCACATGCAAAATATTCTTGTGTATTTCTTTCTCTTACATCCAGGCCACAAACCCAAGACTGAGCATTCAGAGTAGGGGTGATAGCCACAGTCCAAATAGGCAAAGAGCATGAAGATGCAGGGAAGGGGGAGGTGACCAGGAAGGCCAGGTGGATCACCAATCTGAACTGGTCCCTAGAAAGGGAGTCTCTTCAGCTGCTCATAAGTGATAAAAAACTGTCACTGAGTTAAAGAAAAGCCTTTGTGGGATGGGCTTACCATTCCATCTGTCCCCACCTCATCTTTCTCCCCATTTCAAAGCACAAAACACAATATTTATTAGCATATTCACAAGTGAGTTGAGACTGCAAAGATAAGGTGAAATTCAGCTATCTGTTGGTTTGACTAATGAGCTACATATTCACTTCCAAAGTCATTTCCCACTCAGAGTAATGAGGCAGATTCATTATCAGAACTGTAGGAGTTGAATGAATGGTGCTTATTAATAAAAAAAAGGGGGGCAACAGTCAAGAAGGAGACAAATTCTTCTTCCTTTGACGTTTTAAAAAGAGGTTGGAAGATCATCTGGCAGTGATGCTTCAGCTGTGAATTTCATGCATTAGTATGTGGTTGGCTTAGATAACCTCTGAGGACTTTAACTGTATGGTATCTCTGGGCTACATTATTACTTACACAACTTATGACTTTGGGAACTACAAAGGCTTACCAAACAAAAGTGCCCATGTTCAGACCTTCAAAAAGCAACTTCTAAAACTATAGCTCCCAGAAGAACTTTTTGAAGTTCTGTTCAGGCTGAAGAATGGCATTCCCAACCTATGGTTATGAAAGGCCATTCCTCACAATCAAAGTAGAGAAGACAGCTGTTCTTTCAAAGAAGAAAGCAAAGCCTTGTCACACCTTTAAGACCACGGGTGAGCAACTGCTGGGAGTTTGAGGCTGCAATGGCTCCCTAGGGGACCTTGGCTGGACGTACCCCATTGCTCACCCCAAAAACTGGTTCATTTTGCTTCCAACATCTCCTAACTTCCCATGTTAAGACCAGAAGAGGCCTTTTTTTCAGCAGCAAGTGACCTGGAAGCCAACATTTGCCCAGTTGAAGCAAAAAGTGGCAAAATTAGGCATTTGGGGGCAAAAAAGTTTGTGGGCCCTGGACGGGCACAAACAGCCTTGAGGTCCACATGGGCCATAGGGGCAAGTTTTCTTCATTCCTGTTCAACAGATTTAAAATATTTACCTTGAAGGTACTATAAGACTCCTTTTATTCTTTTTATGCCACACAGTACAGCATTGACTATCTTCTTGAAATGTTTTACTTTAAAAAAACGGACTAGTGAGAAACTCTGGGAAAAAATACACAGTGAATGCTAAAAACATAGTGAACGTACAGAGCTGCTCCATGAAGCTCCAGGGACATTTAGCTTATATTATTTAACACTGGAGCTGCCAAGACTGACCTGAGACTTTTCTCATACGAAACACAAGCTCAGCCAGTCCACTGAGCTAAAGTGTAGCTACAGTCCTTCCTGCCACTAAGCTACAGCTTACTGATGAATGCAGACGTACAACCCTTCCCAGGAAAAAAATTTCCCCAGCGTCCCTTGCCCAACAAGACTTCTCACAGATAAAAGGATACAATAATATTCCAGGGGCCAAGCCTCAACCAATTTGGCCAGAATCCCTTGTACAGTGCGAAGAAGCCCTCACTTTTCCATGTCTGAGAAGAAGAGAGAGGGCATTCAGAATTTGTTGTGTTCTACAGTCACAGAAGGCCACATGGCAGAGTAAAAAGCAACCACCTTTATCATGGATCAGATTTGTTCTTTTTCAGTCCCTTTGTCATGCCGGTTTTTCAACATTATTCAAATTTGTAACAGGGAGGATGGGGACAGGAAACTACAAGGAACACAGGGACACAGCCTTTGGTACACATCCAATTCATAAAAATGGGCTTGTAGCAGAACAAGCTGCTACTAGATTGTGCCTTTGGATTTCCCAGTTCAGGGAAATCTACTTTACTCCACCTAAGTGGAGATTTTTTTCCATGAAAACCAAATTTTTAATAAACTAGAGCAGATCCACTAAACCAATCAAAGAATGGGGATGTCATGTAGTGTTCTCTCCACACCATGTGAATACATGTGGAATATGATGAGTAAGCTGTTGATGCATACTGATGTAACAGAAAGTTCCTATGATCATAATGTGTTACCAAATAATCAATGTTGACCATTGTTTATTGCATTGTTTATTATCTTTAGTCATAAATGGGCATTTAAGCAACCTGGCCAGGAAAAGTTTTGTTCACTTAGGAGCGAGAGCAATTGAAGGGTGATTTACAATGCATGAACTTTAGGTTACTAGGATTAGGAATGCAGTTAGCATATCAAAGGCAATGGCCAGGAATATCAGCCCAGTGAAGAGGGATCATAGAAACTAAAGGGGGGTGGAATAGAATGGCTCTAAACATCTGTGCAATATTAAGCAAGACACCTGGAGGAAGGGTAATAAAGATGATAAAGAGAAGGAAGAAATGTTATGGGATCAAAACATGTGGAGAGGTTGCCTTAGGAAAAAACTGGAAGTTGAGGAGAGGTATAAACCTGGGGAATCTAGCAATGGTCATCATACATGCGGGGGAGTGGTCTTCCCTATATAATTCAACGTGTGATGTAAATTATTTACTCCAGCAACTGTTGTAAACTTAGCAGCCTACACCTCAATAAACACCATGGAAAATACCTGTGTGTTTTCTTGAGAGAAACAGAGTAGCAGAACACAACAGGGGAGTTGGCATGTAAGGACAATCCTACTGATTCAATGGTTCTGTTCTAAGATTACGAACAGGTTTTAGGCTATTGTCGATTTATACAGGTACAAAAAATGGGATTGAAAAAAGGCACTTCATACCCACTGCCACTGGAAAATATGTGCTGGAGTTTTTGGAAGTTCTTTCGAGAAAGTAAAAAAATAATAATTCATGCACACGTTTTCCAACACAGCTTAATTTTTCTACAGTTATAAAGCAATTTCACAAGCACTTTAGGATTTGCATCACTTCCCACTTTGCTACTTAAAGGGATTGCTTTCCAAACCTTACCTTTACCAGGCCATCCAGCGTACCCCTGTAAAGGTCCACACTCCCTACTATGGCCCGCTGATTCATCATACGAGTCCGCACCACATCCACTGGATTTGAAGCAATGGCACCAGCTAGCCCACAGGTAAAGCTGGATCTACACAGACAAGCACACAAGAAGCCACTCTGAATGTTATATTTCAGACAAAGTCATTTCGGGTTTGTGAATTACTCACATCCTTAATATATTGCTTCTGGAAATTGGCATAATTCCCATATAGTAGCAGAGGATGTGTGCAGGAAACCACAGATTTCAGCTGATTTCAGCCATTATTTACAGTCACCACCAACCACTCCTTCTGAGTCTTTAAGACATGTACACCATACTCAAAGAAAGAATGGGATAAGCTGGCAAGCATACACAGCTGGCAGATACTCACATAAAATGAGTGAGAATTGTATCCCCCATGAGTCCTGAAAGTATTAAGTGTTTCTTGGTGATATCGTAGACAGGCAGTTCGACTCCCACCACAATGGCAGCTCGCTGAGCTGTAGGAACTACACCCTGTCAAGTGGAGAAAGTTTGGAAGTTAGTGTCCTTGGCCACAGTTCCACTGGCTAAGACTCTTTGGCTAGGAACTCCCTATAATTTTTTTTCTTAGCTGCCTTGATGTCTGCAGTCTTCTGGAAAAGAAAAGTCCACCTCTAAGCTCCTGGGGAAAAGACCTTAGAAAATACAGCTGGCCCTCCACATTTGCAGATCTGACTTCTAAGGATCTGATTATCTGACAGTGCTTTCACCCTCTGCCTCCCACTGAGAGAACCTTCCCTCTTGGCAACTCTGATTAGGCCACATAGATCTTTAAAAACCCATCTCTGTATTGGATACGGCAATTATGGACAAGTTAATAATTTTGTTAAGAGATGGTTCTATAGATAATTATTTAAAAACTTGGGATCCTAATTTTCTCAAAAGCAATTATTCTGAAATAACAGTAGGTAACAGGGGAATTTTTTTTGTACTTGTATAAGTTTACTGACTTAGGGTTTTTTTCCCCTTCTTTTCTTTGTCCTTCTAGTTTTTATAAACTAAGTTTTATTATTGGTAACTTTTTGCAAATAAAAACAGAAAATAAAGAATGTGACACCAATGCAAAAAACATGCAAAGGAACCATCTCTGGTTCTCCTCTTCCTCCACCAGCAGTAGCCCAGCCAGCCCAGGAAAGCTTGCAGCCCAATTTCCCAACACTACAAACCCTCTTCAAATGCCTCCACCCCCAAGGAAGGAGATGGGCAAGAAAGTGGAGGTATCGGACCACCATGCCGACCCACTTCCTTTTCCCTCTCCTTTTCTTGATCTGGTTTGCGCCCTGGGTGTCCATTCTCCCCACCATGCTAGCTCCCTTCCCACAGACACACACACCTACATTTTGATACTTGCATTTTTTCCCCACTTTTACAGAGGCCCTGCACCTCTAACTCTAGTGAATATGGAGGGCCAACTGTATAGCTTTCTGTGTTTTCCCCAACCTCATTTCCTTGGCCAAATCTTCAATTCTGTAGTCAAAACCCAAACTTCATTACTAGATTATGTCACTTTGCTTATATTACTTTTACCTCCTTTCCTTACAGTCCGCCCCCCACACCTGTTAAAAATTTACATCTTATTTTTTGCTTAGGTCAAAGCTCGAGACACCATATGAAGTCCTAAATACACTTGTTTGTTAGTACTACAAACTCAACTGGTCTGCCGCCATCCCATTCACTCCCTTGGAAGCTAATGAATTTACCTGTCGAAATGAGCAGATTCAAACCTGTCAGAGATGTATTTTCTAGGCCAAAGAGGTAGAAGGAAGGAATGGGAGAAGAAGAAAAGGCATTACTGCTGTGTGCTTTCAGTTCAAGCTCATCTTCCTCCCACTCCAACACTTTGCTAGGCATGCAATCAAGCTGACAGGGTATTTAAACCTCTAACTGGGCAACAGGAATGAGCTTGCTTTGATCAGCACAGCAGAAGTAGAGCCATCACATGAACGTGTTGATTTAGGAGTCATAGGAAATGAGCCAGAAGAGTTCCCCTTTAAGTGCATGGAGATACCGTCAAGATTAGCAAGCTCTGGTAACAGGGATTTGGTTATAGGCAATAGAGAGTGGCGTCAGAGACAGGGAGTGGCAGCCACAGGTGCATGAGTTGACAGAGGCTGGAATTTTAAAATTTTAGTTTCTGTAGTGTAAGAAAAGGTTTCAAATGTCGTAACAAAGAAATTCTTGAAAATGAGTTGGTTGAAAAAAAGGGGGTATTTGCATTCAGGAAGAAGAAATAGCTCTGCAGCTACTAAGCAACTCTTAAGCTCTGCCCCATGGAACTAGTACCCTGTATTCTGTGCCTCTCTTGCTCTGCATGCTGGAAAAAACATTTTAAAATTAGAACTAAATCCCCAGATAACATTTTTGCTCAGCACAAAATCTGCAATTATGAACAGCATGGCTAATACTGAAGTAGATGAAAAATGATCTCCCTTATAAATGTTAAGAACAAGAACTTTAAGAATGGCTCCCAGTAGTGATTCAGTTCTTCAGTCATTCCAGTGGTAAATTAACTGTAACAGTTTAATCGGTGAGCCACAAAAGTAAGTGGACCCACTATGGTGAGGTACAGAGGGTGATGGACAAACCAGAATGAGCTTGGTTAAAATTCCCTTTTCCTCTACGCAACAGAACACTAGACAGAAAAAGAAGGAAAACCCTATGAAACACAGTTTGCCTCTCTAAAGAAAAAGAAAGAAAATAACTTCTCTCTTTTACTATAGACCCCAACGGCCCACAGCAGAAACAACACCAACTTGGACTGAGTAAACCTTTCTAGCCCCACACAACCCCAGGTAAAGGAGTCTGATCCTTCACAAGGCCTATCTCTCTGCTCCTCAAAACCTACACGCATTGTTCAGTTCTGCAGTGACCCGGAGGTTTTCTTCTATCATCCACATGTCAAGGAATATTTCAGGGAGAGTGACACTTGTCAGGATACCACCACAAACATCACCTCAGCCTATACCATGTGACAATGGTCACTGCACAAACACAAGATAATGTTTCCAAGCACTACAAAAAGAAGAACTCTACATGGGCCCCTCCAGAAGGCTGGAACACGGAGAACTGGATTTCTACACAGACTGCTTTCGCCATTGTGCCCAAACTGAGATAATCAACAAGAGACACACTTTACCACATAATCTGAGCCATATGGAAAGACACCATCCACAATATCCAAAGTAACCCTAACATTATTATGTGACAGACTGACAGAGGAGGAGCTGTGGTCATCAAGTCAGACTACATACATGAGGCTGAGAGACAAATGTCCAACACCACATTTTACAGAATCCTCCCTAAAGATCTAACTGATGAATATCTGATGGAACTACACAAATGACTCAGAAAATTATCCATCAATGTACAGAACTAAATAAAAACTGACATTCTGCAGGAGTCCATATTGGGTATTTGTTATCTACTATCCAAAACGCACAAAAGAGGCAATCTAGGAAGACCTGCTGTCTTAAGTATCAGAACACTCACTGTTGGGATATCTGGATATATGGACTCAGTTTTCAGGCCATATGCCATCAACACTCCAAGCTGTACGAATGGTATAACTGATTTCCTGAGGAAAACACAGTCCATCCACAACCTTCTAGAAAATGCTATCCTGGCCACTGTGGATATGGAATTCCTATACACTAACATTTCACACCAGGTTGAGTTACAAGCCATCAGGACTACCATCCTGAGTGAAGCTACAGCAGACCTAACCACCAAACTCTACCACTTTGTACTTACTCATAACTATTTCACTTTTGGGAATAATACATATCTCCAAGTCAGTGGCATTGTAATGGGAGCTCTCATGGTCCCACAGTATGCAAACATCTTCATGGCTGGCCTGGAATAATGCTTTCTCAGCACATGCACCCCAAATCCCTTCCTCTACCTATGATTTCTCGACATCATCTCTTTAATTTGGCCACAAAGAAAGCAATCACTTGAGAAATTCCATCAGGATTTCAAGAACATCGACCCTACCATCAACCTGAGCCTGGGACAATCCATACAACACATTCATTTTCTTGACATCTGTACATATTAGTTAGATCCATTTCAATCTGACTTCAGGTCTGGCTCTGAGGCTGAAACAGGTTTGATCACCTTGGTGGATGACTGATACTGGGAACCGGATAGGAGGAGAATGTCCTTGTTGGTTCTGCTGGACCTTTCAGTGGCTTTCAATATCATGAGCCACAGCATAATTCTAGGTCACCTATCTGGGATGGGACTTGGGGGCACTGTTCTAAAGTGGTCCCAGTCCTTCTTTGAGGGGTTAATTCTGAAGATGTTGCTGCGGTATTCATGTTCTACTTCGTGGCTCCCAGCTTATGGGATACCTCAGAGCTTAGTTTCATCCCCTATGCTATTTAACAAGTCATCCAGTTTTGGAGTTTGGTGTCACTAGTATGTTGATGACATCCAACTCTAGCTTTCTTTCCCATCTAACTTCAAGGAAACGGTCTTGGTGCTAAACCAGTGCCTGTTGTTAATAATAGAGTGGACGAGGGCAAATAAACAAAAGCTCAATATAGACAAGACACAGATGCTCTTGGTCAACCACAAGGCAGATCAAAGAACATGGATTCAGTCTATGCAGGATGGGGTTACACTCCCCATGAAAACTCAGGTTTACAGCTTGGCCCTCTTTCCTTCTGCTTACAGTCAAAGGTCTTTTTATTCAGGCAGGCCTTTGCCCTATAATTCATGTGGCAGAAAGAGTTTTAAATGGGGTTGTGCTTTAAACTTTTTTACTATGTTACAGTTGTGTCTTATATTGTTTTAACCTTGTGTTTTTAAACCTTTGTACAAATTTATTTTTAAATTGTATCATGCTTTTAATTAGTTACGAGTCACACTGGATCTTGTAAAAATAAAATGGTGAGATATAATTGACAAAATAAATAAATAATAACAGTAGTAGCTGTGATTTGAAGACTCCCTTTGGCATCTTGCTTGACACACATTTTTGTAGCTTCTTACTCTTCATTCCTTCCAAGTTTGAGTTCAGATGGCTTTAAATGCTTGTAGCTTTCATTATGCTGGAGAACAACTCACCTTCAACAAGAAAAAGCTATACATGCATTTGTCACAACTGTGTTGATATTTCAAGGCGAGCTCCCAGCACAGAAGAACTACTGCACAAACTAGTTTGAACTCTGTTTTAAAGGGCAAGTATGATTACAACAGTATATTCCACTAAACATTGCATGTCTGCAAGTACACATGCTTCAGTGCAAAATTTTCTGGGTGTCCATCTAGGAGAACAGAGGTTAAAGAAGTGATGAGTCAGTGGCCTAACACGGAAAAGAAGTTGTGTTATCACGGCTACAAAATCTCCTTTCCAGAGAGGCTTGCTCAGCATCTTCGTTTGTGTCATTTTGGGGACTGAGTGAAAACTTCTCTCTTTACAGATCTTTTAACCTATTCTGGTTCTAATCTTTGCTACCTTTTCAAAAGTTTTGCTGAAACACTGTTTTGTTGCATACCCTTTATTTTGTTGCTGCCTGACAGCAGAGAGTATTTAAATAAACTCCTCAAGAGCAGGGGGTTATTTAAATAGAGTTAAATTGTTCTGGAGCAAGAAAGTGTTAATTCAGAACAGCAGTGAAGAAAACCACTCTCTGCTTTCCTACATTAAGGCAGCATTCAGAGGGGAGGCAGTCTTTAGACAATCTATCTGGCAGAGAATCTAAAAGCCTGCTCAAGTTATGGGAAAAGGGGGTAAGGGAGGCCTAAACAAAATCCATAAGCCCCATTTTCTAGATCCCCCCTAATTTTAGCAAACTCAAGCCTCTTTCAGTTAACTTCTATAAACATTAGTTAAAGGGGCCCTAACAAAATGTAAGGGGATTATTTCCTTCTGTAATTTGTACATATTCCTTTTTTAAGATATTGATATAAAGACAAAACAAGAATCATTACACTGTTCTCTCTGCTGTGCAACGACTCTAGCAAAACAACCTGGATATCTGTGTAGCTTCTGCAATCAAGGTGTAGAAATTGCTCTTTATGTTTAATGATTGATTTCCATGAAGGTTTCTTCACCGCAAAAACAGAAGTATGAAGTATAGATAGATGGGACACAGGCATTATAAAAAGTTGTTACTGGGGGAAGAGGATGAAAGTTTCCTCAAGCATCACTTACCCTCCAGAGACCCCGTGTGCCTTCCTGCTGATAGATGTCTATGAAGCTTCCAATCATTCCACCCTGGAACAGACTGCCCTGAGCTTGCATTCGAATCTAAAAAGAAGAGAGACCAGCAAGTAACTTCTGTGTCAGAGAAGCAAATCAATAATATTTCTGAAAATATGAAAGAGTCAGTTGTAACCACAAATACATACTTGAAAAACTGAGATGCTAACCATGAATGTTTTGAATACTTTCTGGGTTGGATCACAGGGCTTACATAACTGACTCTCATTTTTTCAAATTCACTTAATTGGTTCTCAACTCATGGGTGAGGACCCACAAGTGGGTCATGCTCTAATCCAAAAGGTGAGATTCATTTCCTTGCAGCCAATGTACTGGGAGTGGAATACTGGTAGCAGGCAAGGACTCTTTTTCCTCCCTCCACATCCTGCAGACTGAAAGGGGAAGGATAGATGACTCTTGCTAAAAGTGTGAATTGATTGTGCACAGTTGACCAGGCTTTTAAAATTAGGTTGAGGGTTGCAGGTTGTCCCTACGCTAATCTAAAATAGTATCAGAACCAGTATTTTTGTTGTTGTTGTTTCTAAGGGTGGGGTTTTTCTGGGAGAAAAAATAAAAAACAGAGAGAAGGTGATCACATACAAGGAAGAACAGCTCTTCTGTACTTTTAAACAGAGGTGTAAAAGATTAAAAGACAGAATTTTTGTCAGGCATTGCTTTTATCATCTCTGAATTATAAGCTACACTTGCTGAAATTTTGTCCAACAGATAGAGAAATATTAACATGGCTACAGTGTATTATGGATCTGAAAAGAATGGAAGTTATTGCTCTTCATCCTTCCAATTACTACAAAAAAGAAGATAAATCACACCAATATATCAACTGAGCAATATTGTTAAACTCTGTTCCTTTGCCGTTGCTCTTGTTCTTGGAATGAAGGGTGAGATATATATGAAATAGCAGCTATAGAAGTTTGCCAAGTTCAGAAGCAAAACAAAGGACTCCATTGGTAAGGGAGTGTAGTAAGATAGCTCACAGAAAAAAGTAGACTTTAAGCAAAGAAAGCCCCTCTTACCTTCAGAACATCTGTTGGATTTGCAAGTGCAGAGGAGATCACCCCTGATACTACCCCACAGATTACATTGATCAGTAATGTTTCATCTGCAATTGGGAAGAAGGATTATATCATATTGTACTAGAAATATTATAACCCAAGGTTGTGCCCAAGAAGAAAGATCAACAGCACAGATTTCAAGAAGGAAAAGTGGAAGTGAAAAAAAGATAACAAAAAACCTAAATACTACTTGAATACCAAGCACTCCAGCTTCCTATCCTCTTCTCTACTGGGCACATGACATCAAGGAAAGCAATGTACAACTGCTGGACTCTGATCAAAGGAACTGTCACATTTGATAATGCAAAGGAAGGGAACAGGCTCACCATTAACTTGCTCTGTATTGTAGTTGTCAGACTATTAGGTAGGGATGGGGAAAGTGAATCCCAAGGGTGGTCTATGGCCTCTCAAGGCCATTTCTAGGCATCCAGAGTCCCCCCAGCAACTTGATCACTTACGATTAAAAAAATGGCCTAGGGAGGACCAAAATTCTCCTCCATGCCCTCTAAGGCATTTGGAAGGAGAATTAATCAAAAAACATTTTAGGAGGTGGGGATGGCCCTCTAAAGTCCCACAGTAGGCCAACATGGCCCTCTTACTCCTGATAGTTGCTCACCCCTGTGTTAAAGAAATGACACCTAATCCCATGGGCCTTTCATGAGGGCCCAGTTCAAAGAAATTTGATAGGGGCTAGAATGGAAAAACCCAGCAAAGGTGATAAGGTAGTTAGTTCAGAAAAGAAAAGCTAAGAGTTAGAGTGGAGTTATGCTGGGGAGGGCAGATGTACTGACCGCAGCACTCTCCAAAGGAGACCGGGTCACTGGCTGCCCTGGGCCTGCAGGGAAACAAACATTTAGGACATAGTACCCATAAGCAGAAAGACCACAACATAGCGTACTTGACAGGGCATAGACAGAGGCAATTTCATGGGACAGTGAAGAGACAAGCAGGGAGGCATGACCGCTAGATTCCAATCACAGCATGATGTTCCACTGTTGTGAATTTACAGAAAGTCTTTCTTTAATCTACAGTATAGTTTCAACTTTTACAGCCTGGAGGTGATGGTACTAGCAATTTAATATTGTGTGTGTGCAATAGCACTGAGCTTCCTCTAGAAGGAAAGGGAAAAGACCATACTGCACAGAGATTTGGACTGTGATTCACAGGAAGTGATAGAAAGGACTCCAGAAGATAGACTAAGACAATGCTAAGCAGTAGTCTCATCAGCTTGAGTTATGACGAGAACTTTGCTGAGTGCAGTGACTTCCATGAAAAAGCATTTGTTGTCCCCATCCCTCCAGTTCTGTCTGGAGTAACATGCATGTTGCCTATTACAGAAACATTTTGCATACTGTGCTCAACAACAAAAGAGTCAGTCTCAGGTAACAGCTACTGAGTGGCACCATCAAGTGGGCATTTAATTTTTGGCCCACATAGCAATATGTAAGACGTAACACAGAGAGCAATTAAGTGGATAGTAAGGTAGCTCTATTTCCCATGGAAAAAGTTGAAGAAATAAATAAAGAAAATAATCCTTCTATTTTGACACATACTGATCTTTTAAAGTAAAAGTGAATTTCTATAACATCTTTAATGCAATTTTGTGTTTTGGCATCAAACTGGCACAGCTTTTTTTGTCCACCAAGGGGATTTGAAACCTCCAGTGGGTCATAGGAGATACAGATAGGTACAGGTACGTGATAAATTCATTATAATTATGCAGGCACAGCACCTTTACTGCATTACCATCAACATCTACAGCACTCTAGATTAAGAAGGCCTACAGTGTCTTCCTGGCACACTCACCTTCTAAACGATCCACAAAAAGCCGCTTTAAACTTTGGTATATACCAATCTTTATGGTGCCATAGGATGCTTGCCTTAACAAAGCCGGAGCAATCCTGCAGTAGGGGAAAGAAAGGTAACTTAGGACCATGACAAGAGCAGCACCACTCTGGGAGGAGGTGGGCCAAATATCCCAGCACTTCAGTGACCCACTTCTGACTCATAATATTACAGGCTCTGGAAACTCAACTTTGTGAGGTAAATACCTGAGGCACTGAGGGATGACTGGCAGGGAGAAAAGGGACAAAGCTTTACCCAGAATAGAGTGCCAGAATGCCTTCCTCCCTAGAGATGCGGAACAAAGCATGAAACATGCCCCGGTACTTGATCTCTCTGAAACGGGCATCAATGCTTTGGCCTTGGACTTGAAGCCGGGTTTTGGTGAGATCTACAGGGAAGGTCCCTGCAAGAGAGAGAAAGAAAACAAAACAGGCCACAGTTCACAGGACGTAGTGACTAGGTGATCTTGCCTCAAACTCGGATCAATACAAGCTACTCTGTAGTGATACACAAATTTGATTAGGATCCAGAGAAGCTCGCAGATTTGCTTTCCTTCCAACATAGTCCAATCATAGCTTGAAGTAATCTAAGCCATCCAAATGGATCTGCTATGATGTATTTGTTCCGGCAGTACTCTATGTTTATTTAAACAGCACCAATGAGGTTCTCTGGCAGCCTTTTATCAAAACACCGATAGAATTTTGTCTTTAGAGACAGAATTATGCAGTTAATAGAGCATCTTATTTACAGAATTTACTTTACAGAATAGAACCAACAGTACTCCAAGGCAAAACTTTCAATGCCATGGGATTACATCCTATTATTGCAAAGCATCACACTTGTACTTGCAGAAGAACTTCAACTTGACCAATCTCTCCATTAAGCAATTCTGCACAAGCATTGGCTATAAAATATTACTGCTGTTATTATCTTTTCATAGTTGCCACTATCAGTTTGAAGCTACTGTACTGTAGCAACCAGTAACGTACCTGCAAACCAGGCTCCCTCACCCCCACCATAAATGGGGTAGGAAGTCATCTTCCATTTCTGTTTCAGTCCTCCATTCAGCAATAATACTGACCTACCTTACATGGTTGCTGTAAGGATTACTGGAAATATATGAAAAGCACTTTGAGCACTCTAAACTGCTACATATTGATTAGTTCCCTTCTATCTACATGGCCAAAGCAGTGTACAATCCAGTAAAAGGACAGATGCACCCAAAGGGGTGAGGGAAAAGAAAACAGCAAGTACCAACACTCTTATAACAAAACCATCGTTTTAGGATACATTGACAAGTAACTAAATGCTAATCATTACTTGGAAAGAAGAAAAAAACAACAGGCAGTGTCTTGTTTAGAGCCTTACTTTACACAGGGGAACCAAAAATGCTCCAAGGTAAAGTCTTCTATGCATGTGGGGTTACTTCATATTGCCCCACTTTTACTTAGAAGAAAAAAAAATAACTCCAGGTCACTTACACAACCAAGAGTCAAATTCCAAAGGACAGGTTTGATACAGCAGAAAAAAGGAAACAAAAAAGGGAGTTTTGTGACATCTTGTGGACAGACTGTGATATAAGCTTCTGTGGACTAAAGCCCATTCACGTATGATTTGTTTGATGTATACATACATACATAACAGAGAGGGAGAAAGGTGAAAGTGATATATCAGATCACACCTCCTTTCCACACAGTAAAACAAGGCCCACTGTGCTGGCTCAACTAGAAGTAACTGCCATTTAGTTTCTTCTCTCCCAGAACTGTCTCCTTCAGTAGCCATTTTATCTTAACATGAAACAGTTATGCAATTACTATGTATTACATATATTTATATATATTTCTGTCTCACCCTTTCTGCTGCTTAAAGTGGATTAAAAACATTAAGACCACCATATATATAAAACAATGAACATACAATAAAAATAAAAAGGCTGAAACCATAGACAAAACAATTTTTAAACAAAATAAACACAAAGGCTTGCCAAGGACAGCTGGCTAGGGACACCTACAGAAGGGGATACCCATGCTTCACAGGGCAAGACGTTCCAAACTACTTCAACTGAGGAGGTACCATCTCTTGTTACATCAAGTATCATGCCACCCAGACTTCAGAAAGACATTTATTTCTGAATTCAAATAAGAAGCAGCTTCGTCCTAGGGGTTCTGGATGAAAGCCATTTAGGGCTTTGAATGTAATAACTGAAGTATACCTGGAAACGAATTGACAACCATTGCACATTTCGCAAAATGGATGCGATACAGTCCTTCATATGCACATCAAAATCCTTGCTGCTCTGTTTTGGATCACCCATAGTATCTGAAGACTCTTTAAAGGTCTTCATACACAGCATTATGCTAATCAAATCTTGATTTAACTAAACCATGAATCACCACGGCCAAATCTGACCGTGCCTAATCTACTTCTTTTTCTGTTGTCCTTCTATTCCCCCCTTTTCCCCTTCTGTATTACATATGTTTCATCGTACACCTCCATAGGATCTGTCTTATACTTAAAAAACCACTTAGGCATTTTATGAGTTACTGTTGATATACACAGACAGACAAACTGATTTGAGTATGCATATATAAGCATCCATATACACACAAATAACAATGTCATACAACAAAGGAAATCCACAAAAATGTGTGCCAAAATTGAACAGCTATATTCTAAGATGTCACAGCAGAAAACTTGAGTTTTCTCAAGTCTAGAAAAAGAGCAACAGTAGTATGCAGCATTCTCTTCCCAAACTCAGGTAACTATCCTTGAAATTGGAGATGAAGAGTCTCAGGAAAAGAATGCCTCATACAAAGCCCCTGAATTTTGCTATTCCGTTCATGTTAAGTTTTTATCACAACCTCTCTCAGCACCTGGGCCATTTCCGCGCTAGACTGTTATAGCGCTACTGCTCCAGTTCCAACATCCTATGGAACCCTAGAACCCCAGAATTCTGTAAGATGTTGGAAATGGAATAATAGCGCTACAACAGTCCAGCGCGGAAATGGCCCTAGACTCTAAAGGGCCAGGTTTCACATACTACCTTGGCCCCATTTTTTCATCCTCACATCATTCTACAGATTAATTGGATCACCCTTTTCCTAGCCTGTCATTTTAATCACTACAATCCACCACCAGCCTTCTCTTCATAACTCAACCGTCTTCTAATCACTTAACACAGGCATCATAGTATCCCCCCCACACACAATTACATTGGCAACAACTCTGCAAAGTAGGTCAGGTTAAGCATGCCCATGGTCACCCAATGAATTTGAGGATGGGATGTCAAACTCAATTTCCTCTTGGGCTGCATCAGCATTATAGTTGCCCTCAAAGGGCCAGTTGTAAATAAAAGATTATATAAACGTATCTACTCTTTTATCAGATTAAATAATTGCCTCTGCATTCGAATATTACTGGTTTTTAAACTGCCTTCTCTCTGCATCAACTTTTCCTTTCTTGGACAATTTGGGGCTATTTGATCGTAGTTTACGGCCCCCACACCTCTGTAAAGGGACATAGCACTGGTCAGTATATCCAAAGTGTGCCACTTCCTGCCCGCCAGACCCCCTCTGTGCCTCTTTCTGCCCTCCAGCCACAGCTGCAGGAGAGGTGCGAGGGCCACATGAAACGGCCTGGAGGGCCGGAGTGGGCCAAGGGGCCTTGTGTTTGACACACGGGGAGGAGAAGACTTCCCCAGCCTTATATGCTTAGCCAACCGGGAGCACTCTAAATTTTGCGGCCCTAACTTGTAGCAGCCCCAGCCAACACTGCTCAAAGATGACCGAGGTCGCAGTCTGCTCAGATGGAGGACGCCGAAACGCCTGCTGCTGCCCTCCCCCGCTACTCCACAGAACGACTCTGCTCCGCCCCCGTGAGCCCAACCAGCAAAGCAATGACGAGCACGGTAGCGAGGAGCGCGGGGCTCCGCCAGGCGCCCGCCCGCCGTCCCCACACAGCTTGGAAGAGCGCTGCCTGTCGCTAAGCAACTGGAAAGGTGTGGCCCACATCCCGAGGTACGGGGTGGGGCTACCGCGCATGCGCACGGCCCGACCCGCTCCTCCTTCATATCCCCCCGCTCACACTCACCGAACTCGGCCACGAGCGAGGCCAGCCCGCCGTAGACGAACGGCTTCCAGCTTAACGCGGACATAGCGGCTGGGGAAGGGAGCCGGCGGCCCCCTCCCGCCCTTCTGGGGATGGCCTCCCTCCTTCCCCTGCGGCCGAAGAGCACTCAGCGCCCCGCTTCGCCACCGGGAGAGCCTTCAGAGTAAGGAAAGTGAGAAAGGATGTCACGGCTGGCTGGAGCGCGAATGCGCAAGCGCGCTTCAAAGCTCCAGATTGGTAGAGGCAATCTTTTTAGAGGGGCGGATCCCCCGGAGGCTACGACGGAGCCGCAAAGCTAGAGTCCCGCCCTGCGTGACGTCACCCGCTCGGTCCCCGCCTCTTTTTTTAGCCTGCGCGCCGGTGCTCCGCAGCCTTAGGGAGGGCTTAGCGAGGCGGAGCTGGGGAAGGGTCCGCACTAGGCTGTTACAGCGCTGTTATTCCACTTTCCACATGCTATGGAATCCTGGGATTTGCAGTTGAGGGAGGGGCCTGGCCCATAGCATGTTGAAAGTGGAATAACAGCGCTGTGGCAGCCTAGTGCGGAAATGCCTTCAGCGAGGGCATGGGCCAAGGAAGCTGAGCCTGCCAGTCCAGAGGCGGCGGTGGTGGCGGCTGCTAAGTGAGCTGCCCGATTTTGGCACTTTGGAACTTCTGGCAGGTCTCCTTTAGTTTTTACTGATTCAACAGCTTTTCCACTTTCTTCCATTATGCACAGGTGTACAACTTGTGGCCCTCTAGATGCTATGAAGCTGCACCTCTGATCATCCCCCATCATAACCTGGGCTGGCTCAGACCGATGGGCCCTGCAGTCCAATACTTGGAGCAAACATGTCATGCACTAATGAAACAGCAAGTAACCTCACTTACTAAGTTTCTACCTGTCACACACAAAAGAGATGACACCTATCCCCATAGCAGTTTAAGGGGAAGAATTAACCAATAGCTGAGTTGACCTTTGAAAAAGATGTTAACCACATTTAAAAGCTGATGCAGTAAGGCTTTTCTTAAGACAGCATGTGTTCTCAATGTCTATTACATACACCTAAGAGGCTAGAGAAGGCCACTTAGACTAGTTGTTGGAACACAGCTCCTATCAGCACTAGGCGGCATAACCAATTCATACTTGCAGTATGAATACCTGGTATCTCTCTCCAATACCACTTCAAAATAATGCCTCCCAGCATTTACCACTATTAGCTATGTTGATTGAGGCTGCTCAAAGTTGTTCAACATCTGGAAGATCACCCAGTTACCACCCTTGCCTTAAAGCATACATACCATTTTATGTAAGTAGAGGCTGCATTTTGAAAAGAGATAGCTGAGCAAGGCAAGGAAACACCTTCTTCACAGAACAGCAGGAACTAGTGCAGGGGTAGCCAACTTATAGCCTTCCAGATACTGTTGGACTTGCTATTTATCACCAAGTCTACCTCAACATATGGCAGCCTTATGCACAAGAGACTTCCATGAGCCCCAGTCATCAACAGTCCTGTTCATGTGTTGGCAAAACAAAGACTACCACTTCCATTATTTCATCAACTCATCTTTAATGTGGCTTTCCTCTGAGTCATGTCATCTTGCATTTCCATCACCCCTCACTGTTGGCTAGGGCTGATAGGAGTTGCAATCCAGTATCTGGAGCTCTATAAATTACCCACTCCTGAGGGGCAGTTACCAAATATTCTGAACAAACATTCTCCTTTTAACATAGCAGAGCAGGTAGAAATTTAGCAGGCACAGCTTTTGCCTCAGTGTGCAATTTCAATGATGTGTCAGGCCAGTACTGATGGTGCAAAACTTACCTGATGAAAAGGTTAACCAACCCCTCCCCCCAAAAAAAACCCAAACTGATGACTGGCTATCTCCACTCACCTCACCCACCAAATAATCACCTTGCATTTTAAAATACAAGTATCAAAGAAGTTGTAGTCCCTGTGCCTTTTGCATGTGGCTGACAACAGTTCCTTCTGATTAGAACAGCATCTTCTTCATAGTGATATCATTAATGTTAAATATCAATACCACAAGCCGCTATGTGTTCACTTGAAAATAAATCCCACTGTCTTAAAATGGAGATTGCATTGTTGACAGCATGTGTTGACAAGATTACTCAGGACCAGGATTACCGCCAAGGAACTGAAGAGGCCTATTGTGCTGATAAATCAAGATATTACAATGCAGAGCAGGAAAGATGTACAAATATGTCCAGTATAAGAAGATAAGGTAGCCTCTACACCATGGCTGGGATGAAGGGTGAGATTTCTGGCTCAGGCATTTTTTGTTTTTATGCAAAGTAGTATACAGAAATTTGTGCCATTGATGGAAAAAAAGGGCAGCTACTGGGAAAAAGAAATGAAAAAGAGAGGATGAATGCATGTTCCACTCACTTTTGATTTTGGCCATACTCATTGCAACCTCCAATCACGTCCCCCCGAAAGAGTGTTTCTGCCCACCTCTCTCTAGTATTTACACCGCTTACTTTAAAAAGGTACATTAAAATCCAAGCAGCAGGAATGTAAGATTAGGGGAAAAAACTAGCATATGCAAGTCACAGTAATTCAAAACAACTGTATTCACTCCAGATTAAAAAAAAAAAGATCAATCTCAAATTACTGCTTTATGTACAAATTTAAGGAGATGGTCAGTCAGATGCACACGTTTTACCATCTGGTTTTGCTCTCTGTGCCTCCTTCCTGAGGAGACAAAGTCCAGCCCAAGAGCCAACCACAGGCTTCCACCACTAAGAGTTTAGGCCAGTCAGCTATGCTGCCTGCCTGCCTTCCTCCCACCAAGCTGCTGCAGTGTAGTTAAGGCCACCATGACCTTTGTGTCTCTTCCCCCTGGCAAAGGCAGAACAGGGCACGTGGCTTAATAGCTGCCTGAGGCCTTTTTCTCCTTGGAAGACTTCTCTCTGCCCTCCCATTGGTCTCGAGACCTTCTGCCATCAGCTGCTTGAAGCCTCTCTTTTGGGGCATCTACTTTCTTGTACCTCTCTTCACTGTGTGATGTTCTCAGTTCTTGCCTGCCCCTATCGGTGCCTCTTTCTCGAGACCTCTCTCTCATATGCTCATACTTGGGCTCCTGTTCATGCTGCATGTGGCTTGTGTGCTTGTACCCAGATACACTGCTCCAATTCTGCTGACTTGCACTAGCATATCGTTCATAGCCTAGGTCTTCTTTCTCCACTTTGATCTTGGTTTTAGGAGCCAGCATGTCTGCAAGTGGTGGTTCTTTCACACGTTTCCGATGCTCCCTCTTTTCTTTCTTTTTCTTCTTGCTTTTCTCTTTGGAAATAGGAAAAACATTGGGATTAAAATGGTTTTCTGAAAAAATCCTTGCCCTAAACCCCTCCTCATCTTTGCTCTGCAATACCCATCTAAAATAGTCCATCTTTCATCAAAAGCTTGGAAAATGTACTTTTGTTAACTACTGCTCCCAGAAACCTCCAGCCAGTAAAGCTATTGGGAACCACTTAATATCCCAAGACATTTCCTTTCCAAACCAATTCAGCAGGAAATTTTTCTAGAACATATCTTGCCCCAGCACTATGTGCCTTTTAAATGAATGCTCTCAGCCCACTCTTACTGGTTACTTTAGACACCAAACAAAATATTCCATTTACAGAAATATTTCATTTTTGTCTTCCAATACAAAATGTGTAGTGTATTTCACATTATATTGGAGCAAAATATATACTTCCAATACAAAATGTATACTACCTATGTATTTATATTGGAGCAAATCTTTATCAAAAAGCCAGTTTTTGCTTTCTTCCAGTCTCTTACCCATACCATCTCAAAGCACTCCAATTAGTGAAACCCTAAAACCAGTAAGCATGCTTTCTGCAGCCCACACTAGTCAAATAAAAGGCTTAGAAGTGAAGACAGGCACAAATGTCAAGTCTTACTACCTTCCCAACAAGCTTTGCCACTGTCTTGCCTTATATTCCTCTGTATGAATCAAAAACTGAGAGTTTCTAGTGGGCTTTTAAAGCTGCATGATAAAGAAAGCTGTCACCTTTTTTGTGTTTCTTCACTTCCACTTCATTCTCTTCAGAGGATTCAGATGAACTTGGAGGAGGGGTTTTAACACCACATCCTTTCTCTCGGAGTGCTTTTGTAACATCATCAATATCCTCAGAGTCTTTTGGTGGACGATAGTTAGCTACGTGGTCCACACGAATAGTCCTTCCTTTTATCTGTGAATACAGAATCATTGCAGTTATGTAACAGCCATGCCCATAAGGCATTACCCTTCATCTCTCCCTTTTCCTTGCAGGTAGATGGGACAGAAACTCCAAAATATACAAGTCAATTATAGACCAAAGTAAGAATTTCCCCCAGAAAATATTAAGCCACCGCACGCTGAATGGTTCTTTTGCATGCTATTGACAAAGCTTATTTTCTACAGGTTAGAAAAATCAAGACTTAAGTACTCAAAGAGAGGTTTTTCTCCAAGTACCTCAGATAGTAAATGCCAATAAGGGCTACAGCCTTCTCTGTACTGGTACTCCTACTGTAGAATACTCTACTGATGGAAGGTGTGGCTAGGTGTGGCATTTGGTGCCAGCTCAGGAACCCATTTTAATTGACTGATTTGATCTATTTCTTCTCCTCCATCTTTCTTTCTTTCCCTAGATGCTTGCCACTCCTGCCTTATTAAACAGGCCAAAGGGGACTGGGTGGGTAGGTAGGGGGAGTGGTTAATGTATCAAAATACCCTAAAGTACTAGATCCTCTCTGATCTAGTAAGTAGGGTCAGCCCTCATCATTACTTGAATGGGGGACTGCCAATGAATACCAGGTGCTGCAGGCTGTATTTCAGAGGAAGGAACTGGCAAAACCACCTCTGAGTATTCCTTGGCTAAGAAAACCCTATGAAACTCATGGGTAAGACAACAGTGGACTTGTAGACTTCACACAAAACAAAGCAGAGTAATAGCACTAAAGGATGCAGTTATGAAACTGTTATCAAAAAAGCCCTCCCTGGATCTCACTCCAACAATTCATTTTGTGAGCAGGGGAGTGAAGTATGTGGTGGCCAGTCTCCAACAATTCATTTTGTGAGCAGGGGAGTGAAGTATGTGGTGGCCTCCCTGCTCCAGGGATTTCTGGATGTGATGGATTATCTAGGTCAGTTTCAATCAGCTTTCAGGCCTGGTTATGAGATAAAGACAACTTTAGTTGTCTTGGTGGATGATCTATGCCAGGAATAAACAGAAGGAGTGTGTCTCAGTTGGTTCTGTAGGACCTTGGCACTATCCTTCTAGGCTGGCTTGCCAGGATGGGATATGGAGATACTGTTCTACAGTTGCTCCAGTCCTTCCTGGAGGGCCACTCTCAGAAGATGGTGCTGGAAGACTCCTGTTTGATTCCTTGCCATTGGCCTGTAGAGTCCCTCAGGGTTCTATCTTGTCTCCTACATTGTTTAACATATATATGAAACCACTGGGAGATGTTAGGGTTGGGGTCAGGTGCCCATAGTATGCTGATGAAACCCAGTTCCTGAGGAAACTGTTTCTGTGGTAAACCAGTGTCTGTCATTTGTAATGGAGTGGATGAAGGCAAACAAATTGAACCTTAATCCAGAGAAGGCAGAGGTGCTCTTGGTCACTGGAAAGACAGATTGGGAACAGGGGTTCAGTCTGTACTAATGGGATTTCATTGTCCCTGAAAATCCAGATTCTCAGTTTGGGGGTACTCCTGGAGTCAGCCCTGAGCTTGGAGACCCAGGTTTTAGCTGCAACCAGAATTACTGTAATACACCCTACTTGGGGTTGCCTTTGAAAAGTGTTTGGAAACTTCAGCTGGTCCAAAGAGAGGCAGTCAGATTATTAACTGGGGCTGTCTACAGGGAACACACAATTCCCTTGTTGGAACAGCTTCGTGTCTGCCAGTCTGTGTCTGCATGCCATTCAGAGTGCTTGTGATGACCTTCTGTGTTTTGGGTTCAGACTGTTTGAACCATTGTATCTCCCTTTATTAATCCATTAGTGCTCTAAGATCTTCAGGAGTGGTCCTCCTCTCTCTCCCATCACTTTCTCAGGCTCATTTGGTGGGAGCAAGGGAGAGGGCCTTTTCAATGGCTGCCCCAGGATTTTGGAACTCCCTCCTTAGGGAGGCTAGGATTGCCTTCTGCTGGGAGTCAAAACATTCTTATGCTGACAGACTTTTAGAAACTGACTGGGATAGGCTTTTAATGGTGTGCTGTACTGTTCTGCAGTTTGATTATGGGCTTTTAATAAATTTTAATAGTTTTAACTTTATAAATTGTTTAATTATCTTTTAAGTAACTTTTATATTTCTATTTTTTCTTGACTTTTTTTGGTATAGTTTTAATCTGTATTGTTTTTAGCATGTTGTTGGTCATACTGGATAGCCAGCACAATGTAGCAGTTTGAAAGTTGGACTACAACCCTGATGACCAGGGTTCGATTCCCCACTTGGCCATGGAAACCCACTGGGTGGCCTTGTGTGCATCACACACTCTCAGCCACAGAAAACCCCGTGATGGGTTTGCCTTAAGAGCCACCATAAGTCAGAATCAACCTGAAGGCACACAACAGCAATCTACTTTGAGTCCCAATATTGGAAAAGGACAGGACATGAACAAGCAAAATAAATAAATTTACTTGTTTTAGAGTTTAAGTATTCCATTATATTTTATTAGTTTAGCTATATTTATTATGGAACAACCATGTTTGAAAGTCATCAAGTTTCTTCTCCCTTTCCTTTGGGATCCATAAGGATGAAGGAAGGTTTCAAAATGTTTAATTTGTTAACAGCTTTAAGGATGCTGTTCCTATTTCTTGGCCAAAACTTGCCAAAACTCAGCCTCCCCACCACCACATCTGCAAACCCACTCCAGGTTTCTCTATCTCAATACACCTTCAGGGTGAGAGATTATCACAGCTCAACCCTAGCAACCAAATGGACCCAATAAGATTCCAGGGCCATTGTGGGTCACCAACCTTTATCCCATTGAAATTATCAACTGCAAGGATGGTACTTCGCTGATCTTCATAGCAAATGAAGCAGAAACCTTTGGATTTCCCTGTCTTCTTGTCACGGACCAGGTTTATGTTCACGATTTCCCCATATCTGAAGGGAAAGAGAGGGACTTTAGCTTTTCCACTTTTAAAGAAAAAGGCTCATAAAGAAATAGCTCAAGCTGGGTCACTTTAACTAAACAGAAGTGCTGCCAAATAGGATTTCAAAACATGCAATTCCTCAAGGCATATAATGAAGAAGAGCACAATTCCACTCTTAACTTGAAAATGTTATATTTTGGGTTACCAGATTCCCTCAGACAGCATTGTGAGGCAGTTGAGAATGAGATGCTTCTCAACACTCATCAGATGGAATGAAAGTGAAAGTGATGGCCCTCTTTGCTATTTGTCTCTAGCAGCTAGATTTCTGAGCCATACTACTTTTGCACATAGATATCCTCGCTAAGATCATTACAAGGCTCATCCTTAAAATACTAGTGTTCTATCTAAATATGGTGCTCAGGGTTTTCAGAGATGGCTTATCTGCCCCTTGGCTATGGTGGGGCCAGCAAACTGCTATAACAAGTCTGGAAACAGAACTTCTGGCAGCTACCACTCTTGAGTTCAAGTATCTAGGATTCACTGATCCCATCTGTTCAAAAGGGACCTAAAACAGACGGGAAACCTTTGTCCATAAGAAGTCAGAATCTGCAGCAAAGTAAGAGCCACTGGTGGGATGAATTTATTTTGGAACTGCATAGCCTCTTTTCCTTTCTATACCATGCCCATTCCTTCCCTCCCAGCCTCAGCCATACACAGATAGTAAATTAAGGAAGCAGTTCCTAGAAAGGTACCCCAAAGAGCAAGAATGGGTCAAAAATGTCAGGACAGCCAGAAGAAACTGAAGCACAACCTGAAAAGTTCCTTTTTACAGTACACTTCCCAAAACCTGAAACCTGTCCAACTTCAGTACTTGGTGGTAGCACAAAATTAAGTCAAGAGCTGCATGTTATCTGTGGGTCACAACTCCTCAAGCAAAGGTTTTAAAAGATTTTGAGGAATATCATTTTCAGGGAAGATCACCGTTTAAATACTAGTGTAACTTCTCAAGGTCTTTTCAAGGTGAGAATTTGTTAAAAAGAATGCTGCTGTATGGAATATATGGTAGTTAAGCAATTATATTTAGTCAAGGGTTTCAGGATGGAAATTATTTCAAATTTGGATTTAATATTTTAAGTTCTCTGATAGCAGCATGATGAAAAAGGAGCCAGCAACCAATTCTGAGGTTTGTAGTTACTTGAGGTTCTAAATACTACATGCCAGCCTCATTTTTTCTACCCTAGAGGAACCATTATCAGAAAACCTTTGCATAAAAATTATTACATGTACAGCTCAAAAAATGTTTAGTTTTTTTCAATCATAATCTGTTGTGGACCCCCTAGCAACCTCTCATAGGACCCTAGGGTTCCAAGGAACCCTCATTGAGAAACTCTGCAATATGCTTTACCTGAGAGTCAAGCGTATTCAACTCAGTGAGTTGTAGTTCAGAATAGACATGCAGCAAGATTGCACAATGAATGTTTTTAAGTGCAAACTATATTTTTAAAAATCTTGGACTGTGAGAAATGTTTTAAAAAAACCTTAAATAAGTACAGTCTTAGCTTATTAGACCTATTTTTTCCACTTACTGGGAAAATACACAGATAATGTCACCTTCTGTCAGCTCATAAGGCAGCCCCCCTAGAAGAAAAGAGAGAGTGTTAATAAGGATTTCTCAATCAAAAACAAAGATAATTAATCATAATTATCATACTCTAAGGACTGGGCACCCAAGACTTCTTCTACGCTTGGCACGCACCCACAAACACCCAGGCGCTGTCGCTGTATTCTGCATGCCAGGAAACTTTATCTTGCACACCCAACTGTGCTTCACGTTCATTCAGCTCATTGATCAGCTTCACTTTAGTTAATGGGCTAGAGAAAAAAAGAGAGAGGGAGAGAAGCTAAAACCACAAGTCTCCTGCAGACCACATACTGCATTTTCCACACACCACTTAGAAAAAATGGGATTCTCACTATTTATATTATTATATTTCTGTACCACCCATCCTCCAAGACTTAATATGGTGTACCCACCTCTCTGCCAACAACAAGCCCGTTAGACTGAAAGACAAGTGACTGGACAAAGATCGCTCTGTGAAGTTTGTGGCTGAATGGGGATTTGAACACAGGAAGCTCCTGCCTCAGCTCTTGACTAAACACTAAGGGATAAGGAACCTTTGTTTGGCCCTCTGGATTTTGGACCTCCGCTCCCAGAAGCTGCAGCCAGTGAGGCCAATGACACAGGACTGTGGGCACTGCAGTGGAAGCCACTTGGGGGACCAACGGTTCCTCACGAATGCGCGACCCAGTACGCCACGCTAAGGGCTCAAGCCTATAATAGAAGTCATAGGCCATTTCCGCACTAGACTGTTATAGCGCTATTATTCCACTTTCAACCTCCTATAGAACCCTGGGGCTTGCAGTTTAGGGAGGGGCCTATAAAGGCCCTATAAAGGCCCCCCCCAAACTGCAAACCCCAGGATTCCATAGGAGGTTGAAAGTGGAATAATAGCGCTGTAACAGTCTAGTGCGGAAGCGACCATAGCTCCACTCCCAGCAATCTAGACCCTTCATCCAAAACATGGGCGCACTAGTGGTGGTCGCTGCTCGATCAGGCACTTTCCACGCACAATCGTTCTTCCCCGCAAGTACTCTACGTGTTCCAGGCTGGCACCTGATCCCCAGGGCGAGTCCCGGCCCCCCGTTCAAGAGAAGCCCCTCCGCTCCCCCACAGACCGCGTCTGCGCAACCTCCCTGCGCTCCAGCCTCGAACCTACTTCATCTTGGTCCCGTCGCCTGTGAGTCTGCGCATGCGCCCCATTGCCCTACAGGCTGTGCAGACGTCATATCGCCTTCTCTCACCGGATAGGTCGAGCTGCAGCGGAGGGTAGCCATTCCAATCTCTTGTTATCTGGTATTCCCCGCCCCCTCCCTCTCCCCTTGGCTCTCAAAGTGGGACGGAGAGAAATGGGGATGTGAGAACGGGGCCTGAACCTGGGCTCCAAAGCAAAAGCAAAAGCAAAAGCAAAAGCAAAAGCAAAGTGATTCTTTCCTGCAGGGTTGTGTTGCTTCAACTTTTTGCAGCTTGCTAACGAAGATCCTCTTTTCCTTATTATTATAAGGTGCTAGCTAGGGGTCTTTCTGCACTGCATTGTCACAGTGCTATTATTCCACTTTCAGCATCCTATGGGATTCAGGGGTTTGCAGTTTAGGGAAGGGCCCTTAGGATGTCGAAACAACATAGGATGTTGAAAGTGGAATAATAGCGCTATAGCAGCCCCTCCCTAAACGGCAAACTCCAGGATTCCCTAGGATGCTGAAAGTGGAATAAGAGCACTATTATAGTCTAGTGCGGAAATGGCCAAGATTAATATGGCTTATAACTCGAATATTTGCTTTCTGGTCTGCTAATACATTTAATAAGCTTAATACAATTAAATTTAGAAATGCATGCACATATGTGTAGCTATAGTAAATACATTTCTTATATTAATTCTAAATGCGCTTCATTGAGCTTAATAACTGCATTAGACAGCAATTCCATGCACTTGCATGAGAGTACAAAGAATAATTCTGTACTGCTTTAAAGACTAAAGCTTTATTTGGCATAAACTTACGGCCTGTAGGCCACTCCAACAGATGCATGGAGGGATGCCTCAGCTGGCAGATGATTATATTTGTTCTTGGATGAGTGTGAGAGGGATGTGATCTGTCCCATGAGTAGTAAAAAAGGAGAAACACTGATTGTTAAATTAATAAACTAATAATCATTCTTTAGCTAATGACAGACAGTTGTGCCTTTTGCGTTTCATTTCCCTCACCCGCTGATTACATCATGAGAGGCAACTAAAATGCAAGAAATGCAGATTTAATCATTACCTTAACAGTGGCCATAATGACCAGCTTTGAAGTAAGGACCATTGTTTTTACTTTTTCCAGTTTAATTCTTTCTCATCCTATTGATTACATCCTCATCCCATCCAAACCTCTGCATAATAATTTGTCACCTGAGGCAGCAATCGATACACTTGATGAAGTGGGCCCCTGTTCACAAACGTTTATGCCAAAAAAGTTCCTATTACTTAAGCATAAACATTAAAAGTAAAGAAGGAGAACTGCAGCAAGCAGGTATTTTTGCGCCCGCAGAGACCACATATCAGTATTTCTGATTGAAAAATCTCATTTCTAGGTTTGGGGGGAATTTTTCATGCTGGTCTTCGATGATTACAGGAGCTGCAGTCATTATTTTCTATTATAGCTTTTATCTGCCAATCAAATTGGGAGGGTAAGAGCAGAATAGTGGTGATCCAGAGAAGTCCGGTGGTCTTAAAAAGTCATTTGGGTTGCACTTTCCCTTCTTTTCCAGTTGCCACAAGACTTCATTGTTTTTTGCCACGACTAATGAGTGGACCCATTCAGACTATGCAATTATAGCACTATTATGCCACTTTAAGTGACATGGTTCCATCCTGTGGAATTTGTTTGTTGTTGTTGTGTGCCTTCAAGTCCTTTTTGACTTATGGCAACCCTAAGGTGGGGTGACCTGGTGCACGTCACACATTCTCAGACCCATTATAGATTCACCTTAGGGCACCATAAGTTGGAAACAGCTTGAAGGCACACAACAGCAACAAGACAAAACTACCATGGGGTTTTCTAGGGCTGATAGCGTGTGATGCACCCAGTGATTTTCTATGAGCAGAGAACTGAATGCTGAGCCATTTCTGCACTAGCCTGTTATAGCGCTATTATTCCACTTGCAACATCCTATGGAATCCTGGGGTTTGCAGTTTTGGGAGGGGGGCACGGCCCCTCCTGAAACTGCAAATCCCAGGAGTCCATAGGATGTTGCAAGTGGAATAATAGCGCTATAACAGGCTAGTGCAGAAACAGCCCTGGTCTTCAGGATTTTAATCTGGCGCTCAAACCACTACACCCATACATTTGGAATTTTCAGAGAGCCACCATGGTGTAGTGGTTTGGGTTAGGACTCTGGGAGACAAGGGTTTGAATCCCCACTTGGCCATGGAAACCCACTGACTGACTTTGGGCAAGTCACACTCTCTCGGCCACAGAAGAAAGTGAAGGCACCCTCCCTGAACAAATCTTGCAAAGAAAACCCTGTGATAGGGTTGCCATAAACTGGAAATGACGTGAAGGCACAGAATAATGTTTAGAATTCTTTGCCACAGTGGTCTCATGCTTCGTTAGACTGCAAACCTCAGGATTCTATAGCATGGAACTATGGCTGTGAAATAATAGCACTATAATTGTATAGTGCGAATGGATCCCAGGAGTAGCAGTTATTGTATGGCAGTAGAGCTCATTGATCACAATCCGAATAAAAACATAGGGGAAAAGCGCATGTCTTTATTATGCTACAATTCTGTCTTTTAATTGCTGTCTCCTTCCAGACAGGACTGCACATTAACTGAAGTTCAAAATCCCACTGTCTCTCTTAATTTGGCATGAACATTCCCAGATTCATTCAAAATATGGACAAAGAGGTGAATCTATGGATCGCTGTACATGGCACAAAAACAAAACTAGTGAATCTCTCATTATCCCAGTAGGCTTTTAGGGGTTCCTCTGTTCATGCTCCAATGAGAAAGTTAATGTTGCTAATAATACAACCTGGCAAGAAAGTGATATAATTGCAAAGATCAGGTAGCTCGTGTTCCCCACATCAAAAGTTCACCCTGTCACCTTGCAAAGAGGAGGTCACAGTTCACAAAGTTGTGCAGCCTTATGGATGCCTTGTGATTAGCATCCGTCAAGCTATAATCTTAAAAACAGAATTTTTTGCTGTATATCCAAATCATTTTGTTATAAGACTGAATAGATTAAAAGAGGAAATTGTTAGAGGTAGATGGAGGTGTGAGCAGTTGGAGTGTAAGACAAGGGAGATCTGGGGTCAAAATAACCACTCAGCCATTAAGCACATTGACTGTGCTGCTTACAGCTTAGGTCATTTCTGCACTAGGCTGCTATAGTGCTATTATTCCACTTTCAATCTCGTATAGAATCCTGGGGTTTGCAGTTTGCAGCCGAAGGCCCCTCCCTAAACTGGAAACCCCTGGATTCCATAGGACATTGAAAGTGGAATAATAGCACTGTAACAGTCTAGTGTGTGAAAGGCCTCTGTCCAGTCATCAGTTCTCAATAAGGCTTATCTTACAGGGTTGTTGTAAGGATAATGTGTGTGAGTGCAAGCAAGGTCTTGGAGGAAATTTACTAAATTTCTGACAGACTCTTACCACTAGTTGTTTTATTGCAGTTGTCTTTCTTTCCTACGTTCCCCTACATTCACAGAAACAAAAAGATGCTTTTAAAAATGACCTGGGTTACTCCCTCTTCTCATTTCTGGGTAAAACAATTTCCACCTTTTTCATAAGCACTCCAAATAAAGTAGAGATTTTAGCTCTAATAATTTATCTGTACCCTTATTCACATAACACCAGTGCTGGGAACAACCAACCCACACCATGGGTATGTTCCTTTTTGTGGACTACAAGTCCCAGAATCCCCCAACCATTCTGGGAGTTATTACTCCAAAAAACAAACTTTCCAAGTAATAGCCATGACTCTCCAATTAGGAACCCCAAGAAGGGCCGTGTGCTGGTCACCCTGATATTAATTAACCGCCAGGATCAGTGGTGGTATATTAATTACTGAGAGATAGCAGCCCAATTATATTTCTGTTATATTTCTGGATTTCTATTATATTTCTGGATTTTTGTCTACCAAAAAACCCATGTGACTTATCTCAGGATGGACATGGGTCAAAGTAACAACTCATTTAGTCTGAAGGGAGTAGCCATGATAGCTCAAACGGTTCTAGGAATTGTAGTCCAAAAAAGTAACTTTTCCAGTCTCTGCCTGCAACTATCTCAGCGTATGAATGAACCCAATCCAAATGGCTGCAGCCTTCTTATATTATACCATAATTCTGTTAGACCTAATTAGCACAGCAAATTATGAAGGATTAAACTTGTAATTGAAAATATTGAAGGGCCACAGCTCACTACCCCTACTATGATTAAAGGCCAACTCCACGATCTGAACATTGGTCATGACCACCCCTTGTCCACCAATTTACTTGGTGAAGAGTTCTGGAGAATTTGGAAGCTTGCTAGTCTAATAAAGATATGGGGATACCCAAATATCTGAATACCCAAGAGATATCTGGAAAATACTAGACACCAAGATAATTTTGAAAATTTGATGGAATAAATCTTATGTTTTGTTCTGTTTGACAGCTTTCAACATGAGGTTGATTTAGAGAGGATATAGAGATGTCCCTTGGCTAGGCTGGAATAACCCAGGAAAGAGACATTCTCCAGTCCCTGCAGGTAACGATAGGTCACAATCAAACTGTGTTTCTATGTCAGGGCTGGGGAGCATGAAACCCTCCAGCTATTATTGGACTACAACTCCCAGCATCCTTTGTCAGGAAAGCAAAAAAGGAAGGATGATGAAAGCACTGTCTGATAACATCTCCAGTGCACTGCACTTTTCTTAAAGAGAAAATATACTACAGGGGGATACCAAATGTTTTAAAATGGGACAGCTCCTAGTGCTAGAAATCAAAGGACACTGTTCAACTATTCTCTTGTTACCTCTTTGACACATTTTTAATATTTACAAAAAAAGGAGAGAAGCAGCAGTGGAAAAACACAGAAGCACTACAAATGGGCAATGATGGGACCCTGCTGTAAAATTCTGTCAACAAAACAGGGCAATTGCACAATGCAACCCTTGTCTGGAAGTGTGTACCATGTTGCTCCATTGACATCTGCAGCCAGCAGAGGAGGAGATAAGCAGGGAGCCATGACCAGCCTGCTTCACAAAGAGACAGATGATTACTTTTTTGGCAGGCAATGACATCATTGGTGTCTCTTGAGCTGAGTCACTGAGGAGTCCCCAATGGCAGTAATGTTTCTCTTCTGCAGTGCACGTTTCTGATTTGAGGCATTTCCCTCATCTTGTTCCATGATGCTTTGATTTGCCAGTAATCAAACTGCCATGGCTTTGTTTTTTCATCTTTAGCTTTCAGCTTTTACCTTTCTTGGAAAAAACACTGGGGCATCTTGCCTCTGCTTCTGAGAGGCCCTCTAATTGAAACAGTCTATTCCTGGTGTTACTTTCACATGCCAGCTATGCATCTTCTAAGGACACATTGACATTACTGGGGCAATGTGGGAACCAAGTTTATACAGCAGCTCCCACTATGCTTCATCAGTATCCTTAGGAAGCAATGTACAGAGGGGTTCCATATTACCCACTTAAAGCAAACACAGCAAAACATCTTGTACAACCTTAAAGAACATAACAGACACCTTAGAAGAATCTTGTATGTACTGTGGTCCTTTTCATCAGATCCACATCACTAACTACTGTTGTGAATGATTACTCTGTCTATCTTAAGCTTTATGCAGCTCTGTTATAAACCATCCTCTTTGCATTTTACAGCCAGTTAGCCCACTGTTTGCAATACCTGTATACCTATATGTGTATACACATACATAAATGCCTGCCAAGTGAAGATGCTCCACTCATTAAAATGTATGCCATGATAATTGTAGGTCTGCAAGGTGCTACATGTAACCGTTACACAGGCACCACAATAGCAATATAGCAATAGCATTTATTTCTATACCGCCTATCAACTAGTGTTATCTAAGCGGTTTACAATGTATTTTAGCTAATTGCCCCCAACAAGCTGGGTACTCATTTTACCGACCTGCGAAAGGATGGAAGGCTGAGTCAACCTTGGAGCCTGGCAGGATCGAACTCACAACCTTGTGGTTGCAGTACTGGCATTTAACCACTGCGCCACCAGGGCTCCTGGACAGTGCAAGTTTGGGATGCTGGTAGCAGATTTACACTTATTAAAAGCTTCCTGCCTGAGAGGGGAGGTGAACTCACCTTCACTGGAGTTTTTAAAGCACAGGTTGGATGACTACCTTTCAAGGGTGTTTCAGCTGTGGACTCAGAAGGTTGGGCTGGATGGTCGTTAAGAGTTTCTTCCGGTTCTATGATTCTATGAAATCACCCAGAGACCTACCACTACATCCTGATCTACCTTTTGCCTGCCTCTGTACTACTGTAAATCGGGATCACTCATCAACAAACTCTTGTGGTACACATCCGTTAGCATTCAAGGAGGTGAACACACACACATATTTTCTTTTCCAGCCTCATCAAACCCATCTGTTTCCCCCCTCCCATCTCTTGGAATATAAACAATATTGTAAGTCTTCTGTTTTTATTCTACATTTTCCTATGTGGCAAACTGACATGATGATAGAGTCTTCATGTTATGATAATGAACATCCACCAGTTTCAATAATATATTGCATGCCCCCGCTCCCCTTCTGAAGGCCCAATGCTACAACATGGCTTTACCCTGTGAAGTATTCAGCACTGTGGTTAATTCATCCAGGGGGAAACAACTAAGTTTAGAACATTAAAGAGAGCTACTGTTGACGGGCAGGATTTTTCCCAATTACAGATATGTGAAGATAATGCTATACCCAAACGAGTTGTGAGCCTTACAAATTTTATTATTAATTTAACATTAACTTAGATTGGGACAAACAGGTCATGATTTCAGTTTATCGAGGCACAGCACCATCCTCCCTTCACACCCTCTCATCAAACAGGTAGGAATTGCAAACTTAGCAGTTCAGCAGGGACAGGTATTTTTGCTACTAGCCTCAGGCATCAGCTCTGTTTTCTGCCCCCTCCCCTGTTGCCTCTCCATGTCCCGATAAAGGAGAGATTTCTGGGCCTTCAGCCGGCAAGCTAGACACATGAAAATAGATTCCACGTTCTGACTCTCTCTGGGGTCCTTGGCTGAGGTTTCAAATAAAAGCATGTTGTGAGCATCAGCAAACTTCAGGGCCATGCTGGATGGCACCTGGATCTGGTCCCGCAAGTCACACTTGTTTCCCACAAGCACCTTTGGGACAAGGGCAGGGACTGCGTGGCCATTGCACTCCTCAATCCAGGTCTTGAGGTTGAGGAAGGACGCCATCTTGGTGACATCATAGACGAAGACCACTGCGTGCACATTACGGTAGTAGTGCTCCACCATGCTCTTCCGGAACCTCTCCTGGCCTGCTGTGTCCCAGACCTGCACCTGTAAAACAAGAATAGAATTCCTGATGCACTTACAGATCAGGTAGACAGTGAATTAATATATTTATGCAGGGCTAGTTCCAGAACTTGGGCCATCCCTACAAAATGCCTTCTCTCAGGTCCTTTCTACAAAGAGGAGTTTCCTAGATATTTGCTAACCTGATGGTGACAGATAGCTATGAGTTATCATTTAAAATTTTCCATAATGTCCCTGCTGTAGCATCTTCCAAAAGTACTGCAAAAAAATTTAAATGACAGCTCTTAGAGCCAGTCCCCAAATGAAGAGGAATAAAGGGCAGGTATCAGAGGTCTTGGAGGGTGCAGAACCAGCAATCTTTCCTCCAAAAACTTTTATGCTATACTCTTCTCCCTATATTTCATTCTCATTACATTCCTGTTGTAGCAGAGGGAGAAAAAGAGAGCATGTTGTTGAAGATCATCCAATGAACTTCACAATTTTGTAAAAAATTGAACACAGGTATTTCTGGTCATATTCCAAAACTGTATTGGTAACATCAACCCTCACTCAAATCAGGGAAAAAGAACCAAGAAAAGGAGAGACTGTCTCTTAGCCAATATCCTTCTTTGTAAATAAACATTGGTTGGCATTCCCTTAATCCAATCCATACTCTCCAGTTTGTGATCCTTTGCTCATACTGGCCTTTGTACTCCTTGCCTGAAAACATCCAAGGCCACAGGGCAATTTGCCTTTTGAAGGTAGAACTGTGCAAATACACACACAAACTAGTGTGTGAAAGAAAGAGAAGCAGATAAGTTATAGATTGCTGTTTCCACTTGATATTATGGAGGACGTATTTGAAAAATCCTTCTCCACATCAAACACACACACACACACACACACACACCTATAAAGAGAGAAAAATACAAAAATGAATTTTGGGGAGAGAAATGGTCCTGCTTTGGCCAGCAGGTTGGTTCTCTGAAGGATTTGATTTTTCAACATAGTTCTGCACAAAAAAAATGACACCCCCATCTTTTGCCTGCAGTGTAAACAGTCTATTCTACCACTGTTTTCCTGCACGTATAGCCCAGTCCATAAGAAGCAAAGTTAACTTCTGGCACAATATAGTCTATTTTTTTTAAATAGCAACTATGCTTCTTGGAGTTGCAGAGTAAAACATTTCAGACTGACCTGTGGAAACCACTGACAATTCGGGGGAATTTTAGCTTTTGGAGGTGAGAAGGAAAAATAATAGTGTTGCACTCCATCATTGCCAGACAGGAAGTAAAGGAACATGCAATATTGCATGTATGTTTTAATCTGGGAATATTTGTCAGTATATTATGGTCAGAGTGCTGAACTGTGAGATCCAGATTCCAGTTCCTACTTGGCTATAAAACTTGAGCCAGCCACTTTTTCTTAGCCTAACCTACCTCACAGAGTTGTTGCGAAAGAGATGGACATCTAGAGTTAAAAAAAAAAATAGAAGCAGGTACTTATGTTTCAAGAGGAGTTTAGAAATTTTACTTTTCTAAAATTATGACTCTCAGAACCCATCAACCAGCATGAGCAGGATGACTGGAGGATTCTGACAGCTGTAATCCAAAACTTAAATTTCCAAGATCTGGAAGTTAAGCCATTTCTGCACTAGAGTGTTATAGTGCTATTATAGTTTAGGGAGCTGACCCCCCCCTAAACTGCAAGCCCCAGGATTCCACAGGACGTTGAAAGTGGAATAATAGCACTATAGCACTCCAATGCGGAAATGGCCTTAGATATAATATTGGCCCTGGATCTGAAAAGGTTGAAGAGTACTTCCTCAAACATAAGAACCTGAAGGTTTCTCCAGAAGTTGGTCTGACAATATGGTATCTACTCAACTGTTCTTCATTCCTATATCTCTTCTTCACCACGCCAACTCTTAACAATATCAGACCTGTTGATTGGCCTCATTAGCACATGTACAACAACAAGGATAAAACCATCATATTTCTATGGCCAGAGTCCAGACCTCCCTCCCCAGTTCTCAAAGTGAAAAAAAAAATCCAGGCTAAATGCCAGCTTCAAAAACACAGTGTACCCAATCTTCTGTGTAATCATACCAAGAACACAACAGAAGGATGCACAACAGTCTCCGGAGAGAGTATAACCTTCTGGCTAGGATGACAGCATCATAAGAATCTAAAATCTTCATCCTTGTGTCATTGCACTTCTGTGATTTTTTTTCCTTTTTATTTCTTTTCCATTTTCACCAGAACTTTGCTCAACAGAATGTGTGAACTACTCTTAAAGAAAACAATGCAGCTCAGCAAAATACACACTGTGGGGTTGGTTCATCTGTGTGGGTTTCATTTGATCACAGCTCAGCAACAACTTCTATCTATTGAATGCAGCACCACAGACCTAACTAGACAGAGCTTTCTTCTTAAGTACAACATTTCCCAATAGCAGTGGTGAGGTGTGGGTCAGTGCAGAGACACTGCTGCAAGTCACTGAAAGCTGAGTAATCGAGCAATGCCAGTGCAACGCTTCCATCCACCAGGTCTATTTTAATTTTGCTACTGGAGAAAAGCAATCAGCTTCCACACGCCAGGAATTATAGACAGGGTAGGGACTGGCAGCACACAGAATGGTTCCAAGACACTGGAGTTCCAGCCACAACAGGGTCCAGAACACTTCTCGTTTTAAAAATGAACCCCTGTGTTTCCATGCACATACAAAACACCTTCTCAGAATGTCTTTACCATTTGTAGGATTGCTAATATGTAGCAATCAGAGCAGCCTTCCCTAATCTTGTGCCCTCCAGCAGAGGTGAACTACACATCCCATCATCCCCAGCCACCTCATCTGGCTAGGGATCACTGGAGTTATAGTTCAACACAGCCAGAGGGTGCAAGGTTGGGAATGACCAAAGTCGTCAGATCACAACCAGAGAAGCCCAGTTTCATGTATTTTTTTTTACCCATGCAGTTCCCTGGGCTGATCTCAGGCCAGTCAAACTGTTTCTTTCTAACCCATCTGATAGGGTTGTTGTGAGGATAAGAAGTTGGCAAATGGTGGGGAAAAGACCACGATGCAATCTGGATGAAATAGATACAGCTTTTACTTTCCCCAAG
Organism: Iguana delicatissima; assembly: GCA_948472985.1. Classification (NCBI taxonomy): domain Eukaryota; kingdom Metazoa; phylum Chordata; class Lepidosauria; order Squamata; family Iguanidae; genus Iguana; species Iguana delicatissima. The sequence continues at coordinate 62,148 of CAOKZL010000631.1, read as the reverse complement.
GGTACCTTCATGGTCTGAGATTGTCCATATTTGGGAAATTGAACAGGTGTGTAATTGCTGCCGCTGCCCGGACTGCTTGTTAAATGGTGTCCTTGCAGCTTGGTAGGGCAAAACAGAGTTTCACATCCCTCCTTTCTTTCCAGAAGACCATCTTTTTTATTTCTTTTATAGCTCTGCAACCCCCTGCTGTTCTCCACGACCTCCCACACTCAATGGAGCTTTCTCTCCTACTTCAGACAAACCGCTTCAAAACAGCGTAACATACTAAAAGGCAAGACTGCAGGCGATTTCAATAAATTTCAGTGAAGCAATGATGGCTCTGAAGGGCTTAATTGATCAAGCATAAATTAGCCGGTGGATAATGTGTGGCCCTCCAAGATGATGCTGGACTGCAATCCCCACCAGCAGTGACCACTGGCCATCCTGGCTGAGGCTGATGGGAACTGAGGTCCAGCTGGGCCTTTGACAGCAGACCCACTGGCCATCCTGGCTGAGGCTGATGGGAACCGAGGTCCAACAGCCAGGCTTTTCAGAGTGGACCCACTGGCCATCCTGGCTGAGGCTGATGGGAACCGAGGTCCAACCACCGCTGGGCCTTTGAGAGTGGACCTACCTCGGCTCTCAAAGGCCCAGCTGTGGTTGGACCTCAGTTCCCATCAGCCCGGACGGCCAATGACCACGGACGCTGCCCAGGGAGGAGGCCACCGGAGCGAGGACCGGGCCACGCGGGCTGCGATCCCCCGAAGGGGGCCCCCTCCCCGCCCTCCCCGCCGTACCTTGATGTGCTCCCCCTCGATCTCCACCGCCTTCTCCCTGAAATCCACGCCGATGGTGGCTTCGGTGCTGGCCGGGAAGGCTCCTCCGCAGAAGCGCACCGTCAGGCAGGTCTTGCCCACGTTGGAGTCGCCGATGACGATGATCTTGAAGATGCGCGTCTGCACGGACTGCTCCAGGGAGGCCTCCAGCTCCATCGCGCCGCCAAGCCGGGGCCGCCGCGCCAGGCGAGGCGAGGCGAGGCGAGGCGAGGCGAGGCTGGGCCACCCCGGAGCGCGGCGAGCGCAGCAACGGCAGTAGCAGCGGGATGGCGGAGGGAGAGCGCAGGCTCAGCATCGGCTGCGCGGGGCCGGCATGGCAGCCGGCGCAGGGCGCCGCCCGGCTCCTTCCCTCCCGGGTGCCCCCCTGCTCCCGCCCGCTCGCTCGCTCTCCGCCAGCCGCCGCGCCGGCCGCCCCGCCGCGAGCACCTCCGCTTCGCCGGCCGGGCGCCGCCCCTCGGGGCCCGCTTGCATTGGCTGCCCGGCGCCGGCGAGGCGGAGCCGGAGGAGGAGCCGCGGCGGAGGCGCGCCGGGCGGCCCGCCGCTCTCCCCGCACCCGGGCCTGGCGCGGCGCCTGCCCGAGGCCGTGTCTGCATTCCGCTGTTACAGCGCTATGATTCCGCTTTCAACCTCCTGTGGAATTCCGGGGTTTGTAGTCCACTGGAGCGCTCTAGCCGGGAATTCCAAATGCCCCTCACCGGGCTGCAAAACCCAGGATTGCGTAGGACGTTGGAAGTGGAATAACAGCGCTTCAGCAGTGGCGTGCGGAGACGGCAAGAGGAAGCCAGAGGCGGCAGGCAGTGATATAGTCCATTTCCGCACGAGACTGTATAGCGCTATGATTCCACTTTCAACATGTTGAAAGAATGTTGGAAGTGGAATCATAGCGCTATAATAGGCTAGTGCGGAAATGGCCATAGACTGGAGTGGATTGACTCAGACTGAAGACTTAAGTCGCTTCAGTGACTCGACCCTGACTTGGCAAAAATTACCCATTGACTCAGCTCGACTTGAGACTTGCGTGTTTTTAAAGACTGACTTGCTGCCCTTGGTTCAGTAATATAACCCATTCATCCAGAAGCCTTACAACTTGCTGGTTACATGGTGATCTGTCTCAAGCCCAAAGTGCGGACACGTTGGAACAGCAAACCGGCACGGGTCTGCTCAGCAGCCTGTCCCTGCTACATATAGGAGGAGCTTTCTAAGACTTTTCCTAAGAGCAGCAAGCAAGACGTGTGCCCGCAGTAAGGGCAGGTCTCTCAGAGGAGAAGGGAAAATGTGTTAGGCAATGGGCTTGAGGAGGGAGGATCCTTCCTTCTCAAGGTTTTCAGCTACAGTAATGGAGAGTAAGAAGGATCCTATTCCCCACGTCTGAAAAAGCCTCAGCTAAATCGGAAGGAAGAAAGATCCTATTACCGCTTCCAAAGGTACAGATGACAAAATCACACATGCGGAGGGCCGACTCTAATTGTTAAAACTGACTTTATTCGACTCTGGCCATTTCTGCACTAGACTGTTATAGCGCTATGATTCCACTTTCAACATCCTGGAGTCCTATGGAATCCGGCAGGCCCCTCCCGAAACTGCAAACCCCAGGATTCCATAGGATGTTGAAAGTGGAATCATAGTGCTATAACAGTCTAGTGCAGAAATGGCTTCTGTCTGGAAATTCTGGAATACATATTGGGGTTGGGATATAAAGTTAGCTCCCAGACTTGAGACTTGACTTGAGACTTGGAGTAAAAGATTTAAATACATCACTGGCAGCAGTGCCTCCCCTGCGAATCTCTCCACCACCCTCTCCCTGTCTCTCCCCCTCACCTGCTCTGCGGATCTATTAGGGATCCTTTTCTAAGCTCAGGGCCTTTCCGCACTACGCTGTTATAGTGCTAATATTCCACTTTCAACTTCGTATGGAATCGTGGGGTTTGCAGTTTAGGGAGGGGCACTGAGAATTCTCAACCAAGAGTAATTAGGAAAGGACAATGAAGGTTTAGGAAAGAAATAAGAATGAAATTATAAATATTATATTTTGAAAAGGATAGAAATAAGAATGAAATTATTAACAGTATATTTTGAAAATGTTAATTATGGGGATAATGAGAATGAGTTTCAGATATATATGACCAAAATATATAATACATTGTATAAGTAATACTATGTAAATAGAGTTTGGAGAGAAATAGAAATGTAAGCATTTTTTAACCTTTCTTTTCACTTTTATATTTGTCACGTTATGTATTTTTTTGGGGGGGGGCTCATAATTTTTTTTTAAAGAGAATTTTCAGCCAGAGAGCTCTTTGGTCTCAGTAAACTACAAACTCAGAACTCCACAGGATGCTGAAAGCGGAATAATAGCACTATAACAGTGTAGGGCGGAAAGGCCCACAGTTTGGGCATGCGCAGGTGCCTAACACTGTGTCCCTTTTGTGAGGGACCCAGCAGCAAGGTTATCTGTACACGTGCCCAAATTGCTGTCTCATTTGCAAACAAGGGAGTAGTTTCAGCATCCGCAACCCTCTCCTTTCTGTCACATTCCTGTTGTTGCTGCAAGAGCCAGAGAGCTCTTTGACCTCAGTAAACTAGAAACCCCAGAATTCCACAGGATATTGAAAGTGGAATAATAGCACTATAACTGTGCAGTGCGGAAAGGCCCTCAGAGAGCTGGCAGACTCGGTGTTGCCCCTCAAAGGATTAGCCCTCTTAAGCAGAGCTGCAGGAAGCTGCAAGTTGGGACACAAAATGAAGACGACCGCTGCTCGTTTGGGCGTGGGCTCTTCCTATGTGTATTTGGGCACTTGCCTCCCTAGGGCTTAGGGCCTTTCCACACTACACTGTTCTAGTGCTATTATTCCACTTTCAACATCCTATAGAATCCTGGGATTTGCACTTAGCATTCTCAGCCAGAGAGCTCTTTGGCCTCAGTAACCTACAAGCCCCAGAATTCCACAGGATGTTGAAAATGGAATAATAGCACTACGCCAGCATAGCGCAGAAAGGGAATTAGTCGTAGGCGATTACGGAAAGGTAGACGTGGAACAGGAAGGGAGACTGGGGTTTGGACTCTGCATAAAGAACAGAGAGGCAAGCTTGCCAGGATACCAGGCCTTTAAAACAAATTAAGGGTCTCACCACCTTCAAAGACCTAACACTGCCGGGTTAAGACGTGCTAAGGCCTACACTCTGTCGGATTGAAGGGACCCCACAACATCCCACCTTCAGTTTCTGTATTGTTTAGGGGCTGTTAGTGATCTGAGGCCTGAAGAATTATTATTTAGTGTTTAAATCTGACACCGCTTATAGAGGTCCTGTGATTTAAATCCAGTTATTAGTACCAGCTAGGGTAGACCCGTGAGGCCAGCGTAGTTTGAGTGAAAAATTTTAGGAAACCAAGATTCCAATCCTCAAATCAGCCATGCAAACCACTAAGCGGCCTTGGGAAGGTCACACTCTCTCAGCCTGAGAAGGCAAAGGCAAATTGCCTCTGAACAAATCTTGCTGAGAAGACTCCATGACAGGGCAACTATAAACTGGAAATGACTTGAAGGCACATGACAACAAAAGAAGTCCCACTGAATCCATTATAACTGGATAAATCAGTATTTGCCAACATTCAGTGATCCAGCTGGAAATAAGAATTGGATTTATCTAATTTACTTCATCAAAACCTTGCTCCCATATTATGACCTTTCATCACCTATGTAGTCTTTCCTACCTTGGTGGCTTCAGACATGTTAGGATTACTTAGGATTAGGATTCCTAGGGAGATGGTGAAACTTGCAGCCTAAAAATCAAAAACTGGAAAGCATCCAATAAAATCAACAAGAGAATTAGGATACATATCTCCATAATTTTTTTAGCTAATAAATACCATCTTCTAGCATCTTGGGCACGCCTCCCATTCCTTTTGGGGATCTGTAGGTCATCACATGGAAGGGACATCATGTTGGGGAAGTTTGAACTAAGATTTGCATGGTTGATTATTAGGAAACTTTTTTTTAATTGTAACACAATAATTTATAAATGTAGTAGATAGCAGATAAGTCTTAGAGAAGTTAGAATTATACTTTATCTGTTGTTAAACTTTGCTTTCTTTTGTACACTATCAGAAAACTATTATTCTAGGGGTTTTTTATACGCTGTTGCCTCCAGAAATGCAACATATTGAAAAGTTAAGTTCAGACATATCTGTGTCAGCAGCAGGTAATGGTGGTGGTGCCCAGTGGGGTTGAAGATGAATAAAATCTCGCATAGGAACCATAGGAGCATCTAGGAGATTGCCACAGTTGGTGCTCACAGTGGTTGGAGAGGAGGAGGTCCTCAGACTGATGGCAAAGCTGGAGACAAGGAAATGCCCACACATTTAGTGGCAGCGGAGAGATAGGGACATCATGAGAAATTCCCTCCAGGCATGAGAGAAAATGACAGACAACAGACTTCAAGAGAAACAAAGTTTATTATAAAGCGATAACCCCACTGGATGCACCAAAGATTTAAAAAATGACAAATCAGGAGTAACAAAAGTTTTTGTGCAGTTGGCTCTGCACTTTTGTGGGTTCAGCATCCAGCATTTGATTATTTGTAGGTTATTTTATTTTATTATTTGTTTAAATATTATTCCTGTATTATCCCCTGTCACAGAAAAAATATGTCCTCTCTAGGAATCTCTAGGTCCTGCAGTGCAATTCTGTGGAGTTGCACTGGAAGACCTAGAGATTCCTAAGAAAAACACTTCTTTAGGCATTGCTGGATCTTCCAGGGTGACTCTATGGGCCACTTCCACCAGAAGCTAACCATAGTATCACACAGGAGGACCTGGAGTTTTCTAGAGAAGTGTTCTCAAGTCTTTAAAAAAGTGTTTGTGAATTTAATTTTTATTCATGGTTTCCCCACTTTCTTAGAGGTTGTGTACTCCTAGCCCCCATAAAAATTGAGGGCTGACTATATTTTTAGGAATGTTATCTGTTTTCCAATTGATTGGCTTAAAAATGCCACATAGGTGGAAGATAAGGTGGGGAGGCAACTGCCTCACTATCCCACCACATTCCTGGTGTTTTGCTGATTAAACTCAAGGTAGTTGGTCAGTATTTGACTGCTTATCAGTGTTAGCCTTAGAAAAGCTCAATCCAAAAATGTCTAAGGCAGAGCTCCAAGGCAGAGCACAATAGTCTCAATATATTTTTATCTCAGGTAGAAGCCATCACCATTGGTGACAGCAGAGAGATAGACAGAACCTCACATTTGGTGGAAAAGCAGTGGGACACAAACCTTGAGTGTCTAATACAAAATAGAAGAGTTTAGGCTACAACCAAACAGTGTAGTAAATACAGACGTGAGTTCGAAGAAGAAAGTAATAGGGAAAAAAATGGCCAAAATTGGAGCTTTAAAGAAAGAAGCATTGATTGGTGGGTACAAGAGACTGAACCTAACATATGAAGAAGAAACTGCAGAGAAATTAAAAGTGCTGTTGATCAAGCATTAAATTCCAGACCCTAGTGGGGCAAGCATGATTAACAACTCAGAATCCTGAGCCATTTCAGTTAGAGAGTTTGAGAGAATAAAACAGGATTAAAATCTTAGAATTGGAGGGAAAGGAAAGAGAAAGGTGATTTCAGGCTGAAGAAAACAGAAAACATGAAGCTGTTAGTGAATTTGAAAGAATGAAATTTGAGGGAGAAGAAAGAGAAAAGCAGAGACAAGAAGATATGTTGAGGGAACAGATACATCCAGAGCTTGAAAAGATGAAGCTAGAGACAGAAAGAGTAAAAGTTGAACAAAGTAGCCAGGAAAAACAAGAAGAAAAGAGGGGGAAATAAAGTATAGAGTCCTGAAAAACAAAAACATCCAGAGATTTTATAGCTAATGCACTTAGTGATGATCCAGAAATTCTTGTCAACTTTTGAATGGTTGCTCAAATTTGGGAAATACCCAGTATTACATGAAATACATTACAAGTTTGATTACGACTGATTACTGGCTGAAGTATATCATAGTTTTATTTCAGAACAGCCTTTAACTTATGATCTGTTTAAAGAGGCTGTGTTTAAAAGATTCACATTAGGGCCAGACCATTTCCGAAAACAGTTTAGAAACTGCCACTTTCAGACTAGCAAGACGAACACTTGATTTGGGTGCCTGACCACGCAGATGGAATGCAAAAGCCAAAACTGAAGAGGACATAAGGAATTTAATGATTTTGGATCAGTTTTTGTTTCAATTGTGTCATATGATGTGGAACTCTGGTTGTGGAACTATCAAAAAGGCAGGCTTAACTGTTAAGGCCAGCAGATACCAATCTGGATTGCCAGAAGTCATCTACTTGGGTAACAGAGTGGCTAGTGGCGAGACTGCACCATTATGGAACAGAATAGAAACCCTTTAGGGTGGGCCAAGTCCTAAAACAAAAAGACAAGTACATGCCTTTCTAGGACAGGTGTTAGATTTGGTGACATTTTTGCCTCTGTACATGATTTGACTAGAAAACAAAGATCAAGTAAGCTGGAACAAAGTTTGCCAGGAAGCTTTTGATAAATTAAAGCCAGCCTTACATTGAAGTCCCATTTTAATACCTCTTGACTTTGACAAGTCCTTCTGGATTGCCATGGATGCTTCCATCATTGGCGTAGGTACAGCATTGTTAAAGGAAAAAGTGAAGCACCCAGTAACTTTTTTAAGTTGCAAGCTAACTGTAAGGAAGAACTATTCTGTATAAAAAGTGCCTGGTCATTGTACAAGTAATGAAAAAAATTGTGCCAGTACATATTGGGACACCAGTTTATGAAGCTGACAGATCACAGAGTGCTGATTTGGCTGAAGATGATGAAGAACAGTAACACCATGTTGCACTGATGGCCATGAAGCCTGCAGGAATTTCAGATTGACTTCCAGGGTATTAAAGGGAAGGACAATGTTACACCAGATGGCTTAACAAGAGGTGATGCAGAGACTGTGTTTAAGCCACCTTGATAGGACTTTATGGACTCTCCTTTCCAAAGTGAAAAACGAGAACTCTGTTTGGACTGTGTTTTGGATTTCTGAGCAGGGGTGGAAATATGTGAGGTTTTGGCCTTTTCTGGTGGAATTGTTGTTTCCTTTATTAGATATTAAGGGAAAATGGTTATGTATGCAGTGTGTATTAGATGTTATAAGGTCAAGATCTGTTGGGCGGCAGTGAGAGAATGGAATGTTCAGTGGTGATTGGTGGGATGTCTGAGGCTATTTTGCAAAGGCTGCTGTACGACAGTTGCCAGAGACCAGTGATGTGTTTAAGTGTTTTACTCCAAGTCTCAAGTCAAGTCTTGAGTCTCAGAGCCAACTTTATACCCCAACCTGTATGCCAGAATTTCTGGACAGAGTTTAATAAAGCCAGTTTTAACAATTTATGTAGAGTCAGCCCTCTACTTTTGTGATTTTGCTATCTGTAGCTTCAGAATTGGGGAATAGGATCCTTCTTAGTTTCCATTTGCAAAGCTGGAGGCTTTTTCAGAGGTGGAGAATAAAATCTCTCTTATTCCCCATTACTGAAGCTTCAAGAGCTTTAGAAGGAAGGGTCTTTTCTTCTCAAGCCCACTGCCTAACACTGTTCTGTTCCCCTGTGAGATACCTGTCCTGCACTCTGGGCATGAGTCTTGCCTTCTGCTCTTAGGAAAAGTTCTAGAAAGTTTTCCCTATATTTAGTGGGGACAGGCTGCTGAGCAGACCTCATCCCCACCTCAAGCTCATCGCCTAATCCATTTGCTGTTCTCTCTGAGAAATGTGTCCACACTTTGAGGTTGAGACAGATCATTATGTGAACAGTAAGTTGTAAGGTTTCTGAATGAATGTGTTATGTTAGTGAACCAAGTGCAGCAAGTCAGTCACTAAAAATATGCAAGTCTCAAATCGACTTGAGTCAGTGTGTAATATTTGCTAAGTTCAAGTTGAGTCACTGAAGAGACTTCAGTCTGACTTGGTTCTGAGTCACTCGACTTGAGTCTACATCACTGCCAGAGACTCTGTCAAGATTAGGAATTAGTGAGTGCGGTTTAGGAGTGGTTAGAAGAGTAAGAGTTATCTAGGAGATGAATGCAAGAGTGTGATTTAGATGTATTAAATAATCAGCCTGAGCTATTATGTTCAAATTATGTTTAATAAATCATTATTTTTGTATTATACACTTTTACCTCTAAGAACACTACATACTGGAAAGCTGAGTTCAGACATGATGTCTGTGGTGACAGCAGATAAAGAGCGGTGGTCTAGGGGAGGGGATAGAAGATAAATAAAATCTCACACAGGAACCATAAGTGCCTCTAGAAAGTTTCCACAGGTGGTGGCAACAGCTGTGGAATAGGAGGTCCTCACATTGGTGGCAGAGGTTGGGATAAGGGAAAGCCCACACATTTGGTGACAGGAAAGGGTAAGTAGAAGCCCTCACAGTTGGTGGCAGCAGAATAGGCAGAATCTCACACACTGCTTATAAACCAAATTAATTAATGAATTAGAGAAGTGGTTCTTAACCTGGCGTCCATGGCACCCTCATAGGGCAACCACGAACCCCTGATGCAACAGCAGTGGCAGCAACAGGGACATGGCAGTGCGGGGGTAGACAGGTGCCAAAATTGCTCCCTTGTTTGCAAATAAGGGACACAGTTTGGGGACATGCATAGCCTTGTCCCTTGCAGATTCAAATGTTGGCCTTGCTGCAGTAGTCACCTTTAATAGATTTTGGGTGCAGTGAATGCTGGGAATGTGGAGGAGTACTGGCACGTCTGGCCTAGCCGTGCAATGCCAGGGGGAGAGGGAAGAATGAATTTAATCTCCATCCTCTATTTACATCTGATCCCAAAGTATTAAAGATGACTACTGCAGCCAAGAGTCAAATTTCAAAGGGGAGAAACATGATGGCTAGAAATAACCTCCCTCTGTCAGCAGCACTTTGTTGTTGTGTGCCTTCAAGTCACTTCTGATTTAATGGCAACCCTAAGGTGAACCTATCACAGTTAGGTCTTGGGGGTCCCCAGCAACAAATTATATTTACAGGGTGTCCCCAGTAAAGGAAAGAAAGTTAAGAACCACTGAATTAGAATCATTCTTCCTGTTGTCTCATTGAGGAAGAAATATTGCCGTGCATTCTTTAAAATGAGAGTGGGAAACAGTCCAGAGATGTTCTTGGTCTCCAATACCCACGAATCCCAATCAGCCCAACTAATTATCACAGATGATGGCAGCTGCAGTTGATCCGCAGCAGGAAAACAGGTTCCTCACCTGCTTTACAGACAAAAAAAGTATCCTTTCCCTCATTAAAACAATTATGTTATTCCTCGACAAATTTATGCTATCTGAATTAAGCTCTTTAAACTCATGACTCATTAAGATATATAAAAGCTATACTTTTTAGTGTGTAATCCCTTTTTAAAATTGTTGCTTTTTGTTACATATATATCTCGCTTTTCTCTAATGAGCAGTGGGTAGTAAACAGGGCTTCTCTCTCACTCTTGCCATTTTATCCTTGTAAAAACCTTCAACGGCAGACCTTTCCAATGGCTCTCCTCCACCTAAGGCTAGGAGTGTGACTTACCCTGGCCCAAGCAGTTCAATTTCTCAGCACGGGGATGCCAACTTGAATCTCCCAGGCCAACACTAACTACCACACCAGTGACTATCTCATAACATTCCTAAGTCCCATGGAGTAGGGTGTGCCCCTTTCCTCTAAGCTTCTTTCTGTACCAAGCAGGGACAGAAATGATATCCTAACACTGTCATTCTTTCAAGCTGCAGTCTCCCAGACCCGAACAGAACTGTAGCATTCTTGGTTTTAAAAAAAAAAGGGCAAGCTAAAAATTCTGTCCAGTTGTGCCAAGTGTAAATTTTTGCAATTTTCTGTTCTTTGTGATGATTCTCTTTACCTCTTCCTGCACATTCTATGCAGTAACTGTTCTTTTGAGTTCTTGTTGTGTTCTTCTTGCACACTTTTTTTTGGTGCAATGCAATACAGTTCCAACTTTGTCGGCTGCAGTCCTAGGCAAATAAGCAAATAGCTCCTATTTATATGAATAGGAATTACTTCTGGGTAAACATGGTTAGGATTGGACTGTTTGGCACTGTCCTGTACACTGATGTTTTAATTACATTAGTCATCATTGCCAATTGGATTGGCTGCAGCCTGGTTTCAGGATCAGTTCCAGTGCTCCATTGCTAACCAGATAAAAAATTGCTTCATTGCTCTGGCTTCTCCAATTGGCTGCTGTAGAGACTCTTACAGCATCCATAAATTGAATGAGCAGGCACAGAAGTGACATTTCATAGGTCAGTAAGAAATCAACAGAATCGCCCTTTCTTAGGTCTGCTCCTAAAGCCTTTCTAATCTTTGGCAATTTGAAGGCATCAAAAGTAAATCATTTTACATGTAGTTTTATAATATTTTCCCTCCTCTTTAAAAGCATTCAAATAAGTAAGCTGTTCATACTGAGAATGCCAATTTTTAAAAGAGATGCAGCCAGGGGAAATTAAGAAGTGGTGCCACCCAAAAACTGGGGCAGGGACACACATGCACATTTCGTCACTTGATCAGGGTCAGGATTATCAAGTGATACCTTGTTCTAGTAGAACAAGCCACTGTGGTTTAGCTACCAGAGAAAGATCTTTTATATAAAAGCAATACAAATGTAATCTGAGTTGTTCCATATTTAACTGAAAGATGTCAAATAATGGAAATGTATGTGTGAAAATGTAAGAATCACATGCCCTAATATACTATGAGATTCCTCTGTTCTATGAATGAACTGACCCCTCTGCTCAAACATGCTGATTCTAAAAGTGTAGATTGGTTATCCTGCAACATTTGTGTTGGTTATGCTGCAACCTGAGTCAGTCTTTGGAATTTAGCCCTATGAACAGACCACTGAAAATGTACTCATTTGGATTAGAACTCCCAGAGTGAAGCTGCCTGGGGGATTCTGAGAGTTGCAGTCCAAGAAGGTAACTTTTAGAAACTCTGTCCAAATGAAAGGATCTTTACTAGGAGACAGTTTCAGACTAGGAATGAATGTGGAATGAAGAATTCTCCTCAGCAAACAGGATACTGGTATATGAGATCCTGTAATGCAGCTACCTGTACAGAGATGGGGAAATGAAGAAAAGGGTGGCTGTTTAACCTAGTCATCCATTGTCACTGCAGCAAAGGAAGAATCTCCACATGTTCCTACTTCACTTCTACTCTCCTTTTGACTTCAGCCTTGATATCATAGCCTTCCGTGCTGAAGCCAGAGAAGAAGATACTACTATCTGTCCAGATCATCAGAAGCAGAACTTAGAAAAATTACTTTTTTAACACTACCACTTCCAACTCTAACTAGTCATGCTGGTTGGACTTAGCTGGTAGTAAAAAACAAAAAAGCTTTCCCAAATTCTCTCTAGGAGTGGGTGAATGGGCCACAGTAGTCCAAAGCACCCAAGCCATTTCTGAAGTAACTGTTATTTTGGTGCATTTGACAGCTAAACTGGATGAGATCATAAAAATGTGAATGCATGTGGGTTTGGTTGTTTTTTTCCAGTTTTTGTTACATAACCATCAGTGAGGTTTTCAATTTCCCCTGTTTTGTGTTGCAGTCTCAACAAAATCCCACATTTGCCCCCCTCTGACTGCTACGGGTAGCAAAGGAAGTTGGTATTAGTAGCTTTCCTTCCAAGTCAAATAGCAGCCATGAAGACCATCAGGGGAATATATTTGTCAGTCTCGTAGCAAAAGGGAAGGAGCTTTACCCTCCTTGCCTACTTTGGATCAGTCCAACCCCACAACTGAAAAAAAAAACCCAGAAAAAAATGTAAAGTTAAATGCATTCATGTGTTTCAACACGTTAAAATCATGCTTCTGAATGCCAGTTGATAGGGAACATGAGCAGGAGGATGCTGTTGTGCTTGTGTCTTGATTCTGGGCTTCTGAAGGGCATCTTACTGGCCACTGTGGGAACTAAAAAGACTAGAGTGATCTTAGGTCTGATCCAGCATAGCTCTCCTTATGCTTTCTAGAGCTAAAGCACCAATTTGAAAATGTAGAGAAAGCCCAGAAAAGAATTTCTCATGGCACAAATTATGTGTCTTAAAAGAGATGCACTTTAACTGGAATTCTTAAATTCAGTGGGACCACTAACAATGTTCTCCAACCATCCAGGCTTTTCAAGCATTTGGAATAGTTAATTTATCCAAGACACTCATCTGAATTAAATTGGCAAAACCACATGTGCACATACACACGCACACAAAGTGTCAGTGCTCCATTTGTCAAAAAGTCAGCATAGGATAAGCTGCTGAATTTTATCTTTCAGGAAGCACAAAACAGATGCTCTCAGTGACTGAGGTCCCCACATCTTCCCCTCAAAAGATTTTACTCGGTCTGATTGCTTTTAAAGGAGATTTAAGTATCGCCAGAGCTTCTGTTTTTGGGTTTTTCTAGCCTAGGAAACAGGAGGCCAGTATCAGGCCCAAGTCTCCTCCCTTCGAATGGAGACTTCTCACTATGATAGCGAGAAAGAAAATTCAAGTTCCTGAAAGACCTCTCCGTGGAACTGACTCCCAACCTGGACAGCAGTTTATCAGCAATGCTTGGGATCACTGGTTGTAGGAGGATCCCATAAACCCGAAGACACTCCAGAACAACATGGAGGATAGTGTCACGCCAACGTTCCTGCTCAGGATCTTCACACTGCAGTTTCCAAGGTGCATGCCTGTGGATGAAGCCATTTGTCTGTCTCACACAATCCATGATGGATTCCAAAGCCTTGTAGATCTGGAAGCATTCAAAAGAGCTGTTCACTTGTAGAGGGAGGTCTTCAACCGATGACACCAGCATGTAGTCCTCTGCCAAGGCCCTACCAGATCTTCTCCCATTTTGACCATGCACATCCTTAGGGAAACATGCTTCTGAAAAACCTGGGTAAATCCCACCGGGGTTCAGACTGGGAGCTGTGCACCGGTTGAGGAGCCCACCCAAGGCATCTGCCAGCTCTGAATTGACTAGGTTAATGGCTTTCTCACCATAATAGTCGCAGTCATGTTCAGGGACTCCCTGTCTCAGCAGGAAGTACCTAAAGCCATCCACTGAGTACTGCTGGAAGCAGGCCACTGGGTCCACCACATTGCCCAGGCTCTTGGACATTTTCTGCCCTTGCACCGTCCAGTGGGAGTGCACTAAGATCTGTTCCGGAGGCTCCAACCCGGTTGCCATCAGAAGAGCAGGCCAATAGATGGCATGGAACTTGAGGATGTCTTTGCCCACAATGTGGCAGGCAGCAGGCCACAAGGTGTGGTGGGCATCAGGATACCCAACAACAGTTAGATAATTCACAAGGGCATCCACCCAGACATAGATGGTTTGTGTTGAGTCACCAGGGACAGAGATGCCCCACTGCAATCGGTTTCTGTCGCGCGATATGGAGAGATCAGGCAAGTCCTGCTCCAGCCACTGAAGCACCTGCTGGTAGAAGGGCTCAGGGATTATGACCGCCTTGTTCTCCTGAAGCCATTTCTGCAATGGCTCTTGGAACTTGGACAGTTTGAACATGTAGTTCTTCTCCTTGGTCCAATGTACCTGAGACACAAGAGAAACAATGATCACAACTTTACTTCTTGCCTTGCTTTCTCTTCCTTCAGCGTATCATAGACAATATATATTCCACCTTTCTTCCATAAACCTTGGCAGGCATACCTACACAATCCATAGGTGTTCTCTTGCACACACCCCCATCACCATTCCTCCCTGTGCTGCTGTGACCACTAGAAAACAGGATGCATGAAGCAAGTCATCTGCATGTGCTCTATTTACCAGCAAGACCAGGCTCCTGCTAACCCACCAAATAACTGTTCAGTGGACTGGCAGGAGGCTGCTTCTGCTGTGGTGATTCTCTTGGTGTTCCCAATTTGCTGTGGGTCAATTGACCATAAGAACCAGACTTCTGCCAACCCAAAGAATTTTCTGGCAGAATCTAGTTCTGCTGCGAGGCAGGACACACAAACATGCATGAGGATGACAGTTAGGTGTGGGTGACAGTAGTCCCCCAGATGTTGAACTGCGATTCTCATCTGTCCTAGTCAGCACAGCCTATAGTGAGAGATCATGGCAATTGCAGCCCCAAAACATCTGAAGGACTACGGTTGTCCCCACCCTTGTTTTAGATGCAGCAGAACAGCCTCATGGTGACTGCAGTTATTTTGGGAGCTAACAGAACATTAAAGCTAACACGTTTGTGTCCATATAGTTACATAGAAACCGCAGAGAGACAGGAATGTTCAACAGGATGTAAAGAAGCAAGCCTCAAAAAAAGATAAAAAAGTAAACTGAGAAATTAAACATTATTGATGGACTTCAGACTCCACATGAGTCTACCTGAATGCTGAGATCATCACAAGGGCATTGCTTTGGGAGGCCTCAGTGTCAGAAAAGAGGTGGGCAGTGATTGCAGAGAGGGTATTCTTAGTGAGGGCACCTCCCTTTTGAGATTCTCTGCACAGGTACGCATGTTAAGCAAATAGCTTTTTTTTTTTTTTTAATGAGAAGCTTTTAACTATTAGGACACTGATTTTTTTCCTGGTTGATGTAACATTAAAAACAATAAAAACAAAGGCCTTCTTGGGCTTCCCAAATACTCCAAATCCTGCCCCTATCTTGGCCTTCCTGAGCAGGGAGTACCAGGACAGGGAATACCATGAGCTGGTGCTACTACAAACAAGTCCCTGTGGCAAACTTCAAAAAGGAATTTCCCAGAGTGAAAGAAGACAAACCAGGGCTTTTCAGGCTTGGGAAAGTTACTTTTTTAAAAACTACAACTCCCAGAAATCCTCAGCCAGCATGGCCAGTGGAAGTTGTCCAAAAATGTAATTTTTCCAAGCTCTGGGGCTTTCTTAGTAAAAGAGAAAGTAGAAAATTAATGGTCTTATATGGGAAACAATATGGTTGGGGGGCTTGGTACCTGGTGGCCACTCTCCAGTGAAACTGTGCGCAGCTGGCCTTGGGAGTCGGGACGTTCTGTGACCTGGGAAGCAGTCAAAAAGCTTTCCTCGGCTGTGCAGTACCAGCCCTCATAATGAGCCTGGTAGAGCCAGCCCCGTTCCTGCAGAGTGGTCCAGAAGTGCTCCACAGCCCGTGTGTGCCGTGGTTCAGTGGTACGGATGAAATCAGTATAGGAAATGCCTGCTTGTGTGAAGAGCTTCCGGAACTCTGCTGATACACAGTCACAGAAATGTTCGGGGGAAGTACCTGCAGCTGCAGCTGCCAACTGGATCTTCAGACCATGTTCATCAGTTCCTAGGTAAAGAAACAGAAGGACACAGTAGGTACAATTGCCCAACTCCAACATCCAGGAATCTGGGGAACTACCCAGTGTGAAGAAGATACAAAGCTGCTGGATTGTTTTTCAGGAAAAATTTCCTGTGGCAACAGGATTTTATTTATCTATTTTATTATTTGTATTTATTTGTTACACGTACATGCCACCTTTCCTTCCAGGAGCACTAGGTGGCATACACAATCTTCCTCCTCATTTTCATTGTGGCAATCAGACTGTAAGGCAAAACAGTCTGAAATTAAAGTGATTAGCCCACAGTGGGCTTCATGACTAAATGGGGATCTGTGACCGGTGTGAAGAGAAGAGCTGGGCAAACCTGGTTCGTGCCAGCCAATCACAGCTCAGGAAACAAAACTAAGGCCAGTTCCGCACTAGACTGCTATAGTGCTATTATTCCATTTTCAACATCCTATGGAATCCTAGGGTTTGCAGTTTGCGGAAATGGTCTAAGGCTTAAAAAGGAGGAATGGGAGAGAGGAAAAATGTAATGTAACCTTTAAGGCTGTTTTATCCTATTTTTTATTTTTTGTCTCTGACAGAAAGCAGATGGAGGAAAGATAGGATAGAGAGAAGGGAAATCTGTAAGAGAGAGAGGAGAGTCAGCCATGGGGAAGAAGTGAATAGGATTTGGGGAGCTGTGAATGATGAAATAGTTCAGAGGTTAATGTCTGATCTAATTGTATCTTAATAAACTTCTACTTGTTTATTCTTTTTTACAATTGTGTCTCTCTGTTCCTATTAAGTTTTGATAGAGTCTGGTCACACTTATCACAGTGAACCCACTGAATAACTCATCCACTGGTTCTTCCAGGGATGATCTTAAGGCCCAGGTACCCAGTCCAGGGAGAGAACTTGAGGAGCAAGGGGGAAAGGTGAATGACAGCAGCCCAAGAGTTTGGAACTGTGGGGCCAACCTGGAGAAGGGATTCATCACATCAGATTTCCTCAGCACTAATCTAATCAATAAATCACACCAACTCTTTTAGTACATATAGCATTAACAATAGTTTCTTCCCAGCTAGATACAAACATACGTATATACACGCACTATAACACCAACTTTCATAGCTTGCCCTACCAACAGAGTATGACAGCTAACACGGAAACTCCACATTAAGGGGCCGTCTGATTACCAGCTATCACAGATAAATTCCTTGGGGTGCCAATATCCGTAGCAGAGGTGGCAATGGTGTGGTTTGTGAGATCAAAGGACACCCACATTGATCATGACCTGAGACTGCACTCCAGTACACTGACTTTTGTTCTGATCCAGCATAACCACACTTAACATCGTTTTGTCTGTGTCATGGGAGAAAATCACTTCTGTTCCGCTCTTCCCCATAGTTATGCTGATAGTGGAATCATGGATGGCGTAGTACAACCTATCGAGTAGGTATCAGGTTGGGGAGTTCTGCTCTATTTGCATCTCCAGTTTTCATCACTTTCTTATCAGAAGAGTCTGCCCATTACAGAACAGCCCATATCCATGCTTCATGGCTTGCCTCAACCTCTGACACAGTCTCCACATTTTGCAACATCCATTATGAATCCTTGACAGTTTCACTTTTGTTTCTGCACAGTACTCTGGTGCTACTAAGCATTACTGGAAAATAGACATTTTCCTGTAAATGCTTCCTTGCTGGCAGCCTCTCTCAAAAATATGTTCTGCACGTATGCACTTTTCCAAAAACCCCACCCATACACTGACCCTAAAAACTCAGCAGTCCGTTTAAAGTTATCTCTCATGGACTGAAAACTGTGCAGTGTGGTGACTTGAACACTGAACTTAAAACAGGATTTGGTGTGAAATCACTGCCCGGCCATGAAGCTCACAGGATAATTTTAAGCTTAAGTTTACCATCGTCTCTCAACCTAGTCTACCTCACAGGGTTGATGCAAGAATGGGGAGACCTGGCAACCATAGGCAGAGTCCTGTGCTAGTAACAGCAGCATTTTGCATGCTTTGCCCTACAAATAAATTCAGACAGAGTTTGGAAAAGTTCCTTTTAAGACTACAGCTTCTGTAATCCACAACCCAGCAGAAGCACCTTGGGTGTTATAATACATTTCCCCCTACGCTCTGCTTAAAAGATCTTAGATTCTGGAATAAGATGAACACTAACTCTTCCACTACAAACATGAGGAAGCATGATAGGAAAGACAGATGACAAGACATGAGGTAGCAACCATGTAGATTATAGCCCATTTTATGGGAGTAGTAGTCCAAAACATCTGAAGGACACATCTAGGGCAAAGCTGCTATATATTATACTTTGCCATGCCTGTAATACAGAATCTCATGTTCTTGCAGAGGCTGATAAGCAATTAATTCCCATTGTTCCTCACTACTGATCAGCCTGATGTATTTGCAGTCCAAGAACATGGAAGGGGGGGACAGAATACTTGGCCTAGATCTGGGCCATTTGTGCACCACACTGTTATAGTGCTATTAATCCACTTTCAACATCCTATGGAATCCTGGGATTTGCAGTTTAGGGAGGGGCATTTAGTATTCTCAGCCAAAGCTCTTTGGCCTCAGTAAACTACAGATCCCAGAATTCCACACAGTATTGACACGAAATAATGGCGCTATAACAGTGTGGCGCAGAAAGGCCCGAATGTGTTACAACAGCGCAATAAAATCCTCTAAGTTTCTTAGGAGAACACAAGCTGAATAGCAAAGGGAAAAGGCTCATCCATATATAAGGGATGTTCAGATATTAAACTGTATCTACATTTGTTCAAAGAATTCTGATACAATTTGCCTCTGTGTCTTCAGACATGATTTGTTATACTCAATTATTAAAATCAAGGTCAGAATCAAGCACACGGGTTGCACCTAGACTGAAGGAAAGCACATATATACATACAGAAATCTGAAAATTTCACAGAAAACGGAGCAATTTTCTAATCTGAAACATAGGCCATGTCCACACTAGACTGTTATAGTGCTAGAATCCTGGGGTTTGCAGTTTAGGGAGGGGCCTCAAATTCCGTAGGATTTCATAGGAAGTTGAAAGTGGAATCATAGCACTATAAGGCCCCTCCCTAAACTGCAAACCCCAGGATTCCATAGGAGGTTGAAAGCGGAATCATAGCGCTTTAACAGCCAGTGCAGAAACGGCCATCTCCGCAGGTCTTCGCAGCACTGTTCTCCGGCACGGGCCGCCCCCGCCCCCGCCCCCCTTGCCGCCTCTCCCACTGACCGGTAGCAAAGCGTCCCCCGCTCCTGCCCTGCAGCTCCCGGCGCCGGTGCAGCGCATCGGCCAGCAGCGCGGAGTAGAGATGCCCGATGTGCGGCGGGCCGTTCACGTAGAAGATGGGCGTGGAGATCAGGCGCTGGCCGGCACCCGCCGGGGAATGGCCGCGCCTCCGCCACCGGCGCTGCCAGGGAGGCGCCGCCGCCCGGAGGACGCCGCGCGCGGGGCCGGCGCAGGGGCGCCACATGCTCCCGCCGCCGCCGCCGCCGGGGAACCGAGGGGCACCGCCCGTCCCCGCGCCGCCCTGAGCGCACGGAGCGCGGCCTGCTGGGGCGTCAGCGCCGCTTGACGGAGAACGCGCGTGCGCACGCTTGCTCGGCCGGCGGCGCGCGTGCGCAGAGGGGGCGTTTCTCTCCGGCGGCCAAGTGGCGGACCGGGACCGGGAGGGAAGGACGTCCCTCCGGGCCGGTGCGTGGAGCGGGTGCCGCCATCATGTTCCGAGGCCGCGTGGCTACCGCGCTGGTGCGCGCCTTCGGCCCCAAGTCGCGGAGTCGCGCGGGAGCGGGTGAGCGGGCGTTTTATCGGGGCGACCTGGAAGGAGGAGGCGGAAGGAGGGCTGGGGGAGGGCGCCTCTGCCTCCCTCAGTCTTTCTGTCAGTGAAATGGGTCTAGTGGTTCCTTGGTTGGGTTGATTTGTAGTCGTCAAACGCGGCGTGGCTTTTTCGAAGAACGGTGACACCCCAACAGCGTTCGACATCTCAGTGCAGGTTTCGAATTTATAATGTTTGGATTCTTTTCTTTGAACGTTAGCATAGGGAAGTTGACTCCCCTTATCTTCTGCTGTGGGGTCATTATTTAAGGAACCAATTAGGGATTAGTTTGCAATTGGAAAATATACTAGGTATCATGTAAACGTTCTATGTAAAATTAGTGGTCCAGTGCAAGAGATATACTGCATATACTAAATTTTTGGAGAAAATATATGTAAACATTGGTGTGGTTTTTAGGCAGTGATGGTATTTATGCTTGTCCAAGAATAAGCCCTGCGAAACAAATTGGAACCTATTTCTGAATAGCAGTGCATAGAACTGTGCTGCAGGTCTTGCTTTCTTAAACATGCCATGCTGGCTGGGGATGAGGGGAATTAAGTCCAACACATTCAGAGGGTAGCAGGTTAGGGAAGGCTGTTTTGAAGGAGAGAACCAAGATTAGTCTGTCACTTCCATGCTAGTTCATAAAATCATAAACGATTTGAGATCTGTTTATCCACCGTATAGATCTCTGGAGTCTTTGAAGTTGCCTGGGGAGGCCTTCCTCATAGTACCACATGCTCCCTATGTTCTTGTGGAGGAGGGCATTTGGCGTATTGGCAGCAGCTAGGTGGAATACTTTTCCATCCTAACTTCAACATGCACCAACTGTCTTTATGTTTTTGACGTATGTTGAAAACTAATTATTTAAACAAGCCTTCCTCATTCACCCCAACCAATATCTGTTTCTTGTACTTAAACAGGATTTATATGTTGTTTTCTATGTATTTGTGTGTATAATTTATTGATTTACACTGCTCTGAAAATTTTGGATACAGAGCAAATATAAGGACTGGAAAATATAAAAGTACAGTGTATAGAATCAACATCCACTGTGAGACTAGCCAACCAGACAAAAGAAGAAAAGAAACAGTCATGTTTAAAGCCTTGTCAGGTTCCTGCCCTTGGCACAGAAATTTTGACACAGTTGACTTTAGAATCATATTCCCTTTCTACAGGGCTTGTTTTTTTCCATTTTCGTTTGTGCATGCTAACTAAATTGAATCTTGCTGGTAGGTCTACAAGAAAGATTCATGGCAGATCTCAGTGCGTGGGTAGATTTATATAGGTTCTGTTTCAGTTAATCCTCAGTGGTTCAGGATTAGTGAACAGAGGTGTCTGCTGAATTTGGCCAACTGAGGCAACAGTGGGGAAGGAATATTGTATTCACTGTCCTTATTGTATTCCCCCAAATTTAGAATTCAAGACAGCTTACAAATTAAAATAATTACATTAAAACAATTTAAAACATACACTTAAAGAGAATAAAAAAGTAGTTGAACACATTACAGTTTAAATAATGCAGCATGCTCTTTAGTTTTATAAGCCTGGTGGAATAAAAAGAGTCTTTATCTCACCATGATGACAAGGATGACAAGGAGGGGCTTATCCTAACTTCTCTAGGAAGGCAATTCCATAGCTTGGGGCAACCACTAAGAAGACCCTATCTTGTATCTCCACCAGCTGTACTTGTGAAGATGGTGGGACTGAAAGAAGACCTCTTCTAAGAAGCTTGGGGTCTGGGCAGCCTCAGACAGGCCTGTCAGATAGCCTTGACCAAAGGTATATGGGACTGTATTGGATATAACCAGTACAGTACTTTGAATTGTACCTGGAAGCAGATCAGCAGCAAGCGGAGTTGTTCGAGCAGGGAGTCTGTATGATCCCTGTAATCATTTCGTTGCAGTGCTTTGCACCAGCTGAAGTTTCCAAACATTCTTCAAAGGCAGTCCCAAATAGAGTAGGGTATAATTAAGGCACATAGCACTGTGGCCAGATCAGACCTTTCCAGGAACAGACTCAGCTGGTGCACTAGCTTTGAATGTGCAAGAACACTCTGACCACCACAGAAACCTGGGCCTCCAGGTACAAGTCTGAGTCCAGAAGTACACCCAAACTGTAATCATATCCAGCACAAGTTGAATGCCTGTTCTCTGATCTATTTTTTTGACTGACTGGCAGCACCTCTGTCTGTGTTTGGATCAAGCTTCAATTTGTTCTCCCTCATCCAATCCATTACTGATGCCAGACGCTGGTTTAGAACAGAAACAGCTTCCTTGGAGTTTAGTAGAAGGGAGAAATAAAGTTGGGACACCAGCATACTGGTGGCTCTGAAATCCAAACTTCTGGACCTTTTGAATAGCTTGGGGGACAGAACCAGACCTTGAGATAATCCACAGCCCAGTGTTTAGAGTCAAACAGGAATCTCCCAGCACTGCCTTCTGGGTTCATCCATCTAGAAAGAAATGGAAGCACTGTAAAACAGTGCCTTCAGATGGTATGCAAGCATGGCTACCAGAAAGGATATCATGGCCAGTGATATTGAAAGCTGCTGAGAGGATCCAATAGAACATCAGGGACACACTCCCCCATCTAGATTCTTGCTGAAGGTTAACTTGTAAGATGACCATAATTGTCTCTGTCCTATAACCAGACCTGAAACCAAATGGAAATGGCTCTAAATAATCAATTTCATCCAGAATCCCTGAAGTGGGGAGGCCACCATACATTCTATTATTTTGTCCAAAAACAGAATGTTGGGCACGGTTGATAGTTATCCATTTTAGAGGTCGTACAAAGTATGGTTAAACCCTTCTCTTTTTAGACCTGCTGGACACTTCCTTAATTTGTCTATCAAATTAATCAACTGTCAAAAATAAATAGCTAGGATGCCAAATACACTCTCCTTGGTGAAGCTCCCCCTTTTTGTTATAGAATTATGAGTTACACTCTTAGCCTGTGTGTACGGATCAGGCAGAACATTGGTATAGTGTGATGTTCACAATGCTCATATATTCCCCATCCTCTCAGATGACTGAGAGGAGGTGTTCAGAATCCTGTACTTCCACTTTAATTAACCATGGCTTCCCAAGTTACTCAAGGTGAAATTGCCACTAACATTAATTGTAGAAAGTTTCAGTAAGCCTGCTTTACAACCCATGCCATCTGGTATAAAACAGTGGTGAACCTGATTATAGTTCATGTAAAGCAAGATAACTCATTTGAAATTAACAATTGTTAATATTAACCACAGTTAGTTGCGCTGGCTGATACAGCAAACCATGGTTAAGTGAAAAGGAATGTATGACTGCAGTGGGAGTGATAGAGGGTATGGGCCTGGGTCTCACTGTGGCTTGTTTCTGCTTTTGCATGTCACACTTAACCAAGGGCAAATTATGGCCCAAAATCACTCCACAGAAGTTAGAAGCTAATGCTGGAGGCTTTTGGCCATCATACAGACCTTGAAAACATTTCTGACCCCCACCATTACAAAGAATGTTGGCCACAGAATGAAAAAAATTGGTTGCTGGTGAGCCAGTTTTTGGAGTGGGGAATGTAGGAGAGAAAACTGGCCTGTGTTCCCTGCACGCTTGTCCATCAGTACACTAAACCGTGACGGTAGCATGTGTCTATTTTCACAATGTTTTTATAGATGCGTTTTGTGTTCAAGTGAAGCAGAAGTATGTGAAAGATGTAATGAGTGAAGCAGATTTTTTTTTCAGAATTTATGTCTGAGAGAAGATCCAGAAACTCCACAGCAGTGTTGGAATTTGATCATAAATGATAAACTTTCTGAATATGTTGGTTCTTTCAAGTGAATTCATGATACTTGAGTCAACTTGTATTGTGCAGCTGGTGTCATTTGCCTGTGGCACATCATGTTTCCCATTTACTTTCATGGAGCCCATGACATGGGACAAAGTGTTGACTTTCTATGAGACAGATCTGCTTCAAATCCACATGTGAGTCCAAAGATCACTGTGTGATAAAGGCTCTTTTTGTCTCTCAACTTAATGTTCCTCACAGAGTGGTTGTGAGGATGAACTGGAAGAAACCTTGATGTTGCAACTGTGAACCTCTTGGAGAAGGGAGATAAAAATGTAATAAAGTGTCAGCCATTAATGGGTGATGATGATGATAATATTGTCGTCATCATTGTCATCATCATTTATTTATCTATAGCCTACCTTTCCCCCAAAACTGGGGAGCTTACAAAATTTAAAACAAGTATAGTTAAAAGCATGTTCAAAGGAGTAAGTAAAAGCATAGAAATATTTTTGTAAAGATGCATAGATTTAAAACAAACCCATTTGAGAAACAAGAGATAAAGATAAGTAGAACAGTGCACTGCTAAAAACCCTTGTAGGCAGTTCCTAGAAGCCTGTCAGAACAGAAGAGTTTTTACTTGCCAACAGGGATCAGCAGAGAGGGAGGCATCCCAGCATCCTCAGGAAGCAGTTCCAAAGCTCCAAGAAAGCCCTACTCCATTGTCTCATCAGACATGCCTGTGGAGGTGGTGGGTCTTAGTGAAGGGTGTCCCTCACAGGTGAGATACAGTCCTTCAGGTGGCCTAGCCAGGCACCTTCTGAGCTGTATAGGGCTTTATAGGTCATATTTATCATTTTGAATTGTGCCTGGGAACAGATTGGTAGACAATGGAGCTGTTGTATCAGTGAGGCCGTCCGTATGCTCTGAAAGTTATTAGGGTATTCCTGATGCAAGTATGCATTTTGAAATGGGGAATTACAGTTTCATTTTTATGCTCTTGGGATGTCTATACAACAATAATAACACTGGTAATGTCCCAATAGAATCTATGGCCATTTCTGCACTACACTGTTATAGTACTATTATTCCACTTTCAACATCTTGTAGAATTCTGTGATTTGTAGTTTACTGAGGCCAAAGAACCCTCTGGCTGAGAATTCTAAAGACCCCAGGATTTCATAGGATGTTGAAAGTGGAATAATAGCACTATAACTGTGTAGTGCGGAAATGGGCTAAGACAAGTCCAGCTTTTTTTTTTTTTTAAGAATCAGTTTGATCTCTTTCTGTGTAGCACCTCAAATATATTGGGCTGCAGCTCCCATCCTGCTAGCCAGTCTGTTGTCTGGGGATGATGGAAATGCAGTTCAACACATCTGAAGGGCACTAGGCTGGGGAAGGCTGATTTAATTAACATGGTGGTATGTTAAAGTATTTTGTTGGTGATTCTGCCTCCTAACCAATTGTGTTTCCAGGCCTCTTGTTTCAGCGATGGAAAGTTCCCTTAGACGTTCAGCTGAGCAGAGAAATGGCTAGCTCTGGTGTTCCAGGGGGCCAAAGTGAAAGTGTGGTCTTTGCTCTGCTTGTGGGCTTGTCCACTTTAGGAGCAGGGGCCTATGTAAGTAGAAAAGCTTGGTGGTCAATAAAAGAATGACATAACTCCTGCTACCTGGTGGCCGTTCTTTTCTTTTTTTTCCCTTCTAGTTTACATCCTTCATATTTCTCTGTTTTTCTCACTTCTGTGTTATAGAGCTCTTAATACTGTCAAGGAGCAAAGCTGGACCTCTGTTCTATGCTAACCTTCTCTCCACTCATTGTGTCAGTGGAAGGGCACTCATTAGATTAGAAGAGCATGTTGTTGATAGGCTGCCACTATTGGTATCTTGAGCTGACATACAAACCAGCTTGGAAGAATACATTTTTTTCATTCTTGCTTGAGGGAGAAATTTAGTATGGGAACTTTTGTACTGTTAAGTGGGAAGCCTATCTTTAAGACAGAGTAGTAGTTAATCACAAAGAGCAACTGGACAGACATGCCAGGCACAGATCTCAGTTGTCTTAAATGTTAGGAAATGATCCCTGGAATCGTTTGCACCACTTGGGCAACACTGGCAGCCTCTCATGCTATTTCCAGAAGTCAGAATGGATACTCAGAGGGATCCAACACCAAAGAGATTGCAGAACTTTTTTTTGCCACTGATGGGATGGGGAGCGGGGTGGGATTGTGGACTCTGAGGGCAAGATAGCCCTGATTTCTCTTTGACAGAAAATGTTGATAAAATACTGGGTGCTATGTCTTGATCTGATTAGGGTCGGGAATGTTACTTTTTTGGACTATAGCTCTCAGAATCCCTAAGTCAGCATGGCCAAGCTCTGATCTGAGGCTTTCCCATGCCCTCAGTGCGTAGAAAGGAGGCAAGTGGCTGATTCCAAGTAATTCTTCTCTTCCCACGGGGAAAGCTAAATCTGCATCTGCTAAATCAGAATCAGGGTGAAAAGAGGCCTTTTTTGGTGCTATAAATTAAACAAGTTTAGGCAAGGCGACACTTTCTACCTGCACTGGTTTTGACCAAAGTTAACTGAAATTGCTGGAAGTCCTTGCTTGTTCCAAGATCTGTGTAATCTGGTGTCCTCATTTAATTCTCAGAGCACTTGCTTCGTTTCTCTCTTTCTCTCTTTGCTCTTTTTTCTTCCCTCATCTATTCCCTCCTGCAGTTTTGCAGTGTCTGCATCTCCGACCCCCTTCTCGGTCGCTAACGTCTCCAGGTGCTCCCAACAAGGACAGCAGCAACCTAGTATACTTCTTAATAGTAGGAGGAGCAGTCACTGGGGCAGGCGCTTATGTAAGATGCTTATCATTGAATTTGGTTATGGGGCTGGGGTGGGAAATGCATGCTCTGACTGAAGTTTAGTCTTTTTGGGTGTTCTGAGTCAGTGAAAACAATCAGACTCAGTCCTCCTCTTTGGAGCTGAATTTTAAAAGGATATTGCCAAATAGAGCCTGTTTCCAAATGGGTAGCTGTTTTAGTCTATTGCACTCAAAACAAGAAAAAGACTTGTGGCACCCTAAAGATTGGCAAATGTAATTTGATATAAATTATTCTGCAAAGCAGCCTGTTTCACAAGATGCATAGAGTTTATCCAGAATTCTGTGTGTGCGCGCGTGCGTGTAGATATATAGTTAGTATATTGGGATGGGGAGGGAGGATCATAGACAGAGGGCAGCGTGACTTCTGCTTTGGGACACTGAAATTCAGTTAGAGGGGCAGTTTCCCTCCCCACTGCAGTCCCTTGTGTACTTTCAAAATGGGTTCTGGAGAGCTGAGTTTGGAGCCATATGGGGAGTTAGGAGGGAGAGAGGAGAGGAAAGCAATTCTGGAATTAGGCCAGTGAGGCCAGAAGAAAATAAATGCAGAAGGTACTAACAGATAGTAGTTTTCTCTGTATTAGTTCAGTTTTGTACATGGAAGTCGCCTTGAATTCTTAAAATATAGGAATGCCCATGTATAGGTAAACATTTTGCATATGCGCACATTCAGACTCTTTCTTTCGTAATCCACAATTCCTTTTAGCTTGCCTAATAAAAGAGAGATAATTGCAGTTCCCATAGTTAAGCTTCTATTCTTTCTTCACTCATCTCTTCCCCTTTGTTGTGTTCATTTATTTTTGTATTTGCTTCTGCTAACAGATTATTCATTTTTTGCATGAAATTGAACTATCCTGTTTACAGGGTGCTCTGTCCTCCCCTCACTTTTCAAATTTCTTTTTGAGAGTTGATATGGATTTGTGTGTGTGTTGGGGATGGGTGGATAATTAGCCTACAGAGATATTATGAACAATTCCTCTTGCTAGGACATAAAATCCTCCACAGTTAGCAATCAGCTTCAGTGGAAGCAGTTTTGCGGGGGGTATGGAAGAAAACTGGCTAACTAGACCCCAGTGTAGTCAGCTTACAACCGCAAGGCTGCACTCATTTCCTCTGCCCCAATAAAACCTAAACCTAAATTCATATATGGGTCCATCTT
This sequence comes from Iguana delicatissima, assembly GCA_948472985.1. Taxonomy (NCBI): domain Eukaryota; kingdom Metazoa; phylum Chordata; class Lepidosauria; order Squamata; family Iguanidae; genus Iguana; species Iguana delicatissima. Next base: position 34,437 of record CAOKZL010000631.1, on the reverse strand, counting down.
TGGCCCCTAAACCCAATAGTTGCCAATTTCCAGTTCAGATTTTTCAGAATATCCATCTAGAAATGCCTACAGAGACCAAGTCTCTTTGTTCAGACCTCTGTAGCAAATTTCACTAGATGTTAGACTTTTCTTTTAGTGTGTGTATGTGTGTATGTGTGCACCTGTGTGTGTGTGTGTGTGTGTGTGTGCACCTGTGCATGTGTAGGAACCTGTTCCCTTCAAGACGCCAACTCCTTTCAACAATAGCTAGCATGTCCAGCGCTCAGGAGGAAGCGGTAGCTGTCTTACCTCATTTGGAGTGCTACTGGCTCCCCTTTCTTGTCCCAGTATCTTGGCAAGGCATCTGCCAGCATGGGCCCTTGTGCTCCCCCCTGTAGTTCATTCTGCTCATGTGTCCCCTTTTCCCTGCCACACATACCTCTGTTGCATAATGGGTGGGTTCTGCTTTGTTCCCTTGAATGCAGGCAGAGTAGATGGAAGTCCATTGCTTAGCAGAACCTTAAGAGTCCTAAACAGCTTTGTTTCACGTTTCACCTGTTTGGCCATCTAGGTGTACAAAACGCTGAAGGAAGATAAAGAACGGTATAATGAGCGCATTGCAACAATGGGTCAGCGTCCCTTGCAGGATGCAAGATCATCAGCAGGTAGGTGCTTGGCCATCTTGCAGCCTTTAGAACAAGAAGGGGAAGCTGCCAGCTCCCCATCTCCCATCAGGCCCAGACACTCTGGTCATTGGTTAAGGATAGTGGGAACTTTAGTCCCAACAGCATCTGGAGGGACCCTAGTTTCCTTGCCACTGCTTTAGCACTTAACTTTCAAGCTGAGGCCTGCAGGCTCTCAGAAGAAAGTCTGAGTTCTAATGCTACAGTGAAACTCACTATTAAAAGCTGATTTCCCCAAACATCAGGATATGGGGCTGGCAGCAAAGGAAACAGTTCTCCAGCATTGAGGCTCAGACTTTTTTTTTTTTTTTTAAATACTGACTGGGATAGAGTGCCTCCAAAGGTGATGGTGTCTCCTTCATTGGAGGTTTTTCAATGGAGGTTGGATGTCAGGGGTGCTTATTTATGGATTTCTTCACTGGCAGGGGGTTGAACTAGATAAACCTTCAGGTCTCTTCCAACTCTTTGATTATACGATTGTCCTTATTAGCCACTGCAGACAGCCCCACATCAGTAGATTGCTGCCGTGAGGAGAAATGTTTCCTATTTACCTGCGTTGGGCATCTTGCCAAATTACATCTTCTCTCTTTGCAGAAGCAGATTCTGCCTCACAGAGCACAGCAGGTGAGGGAGCACTTAAAGATGAACAGAATCCGGTCCCACTAGAGTTGTTGAGCTTAGTATTCTTTCTACAAGGCATGCTGGTAATGAGCTGGTCCATCTGCCAGAGGGGAAAAAGGCACTCTGATGACAACTAATCTGTTGGCTTCCATTTTGGGTAATAGGGAGAGAATGAGATGAGCTTCAGGAGTCACTGGACACTTCTGGTGGAATGGTTGGCTTGTTACCTCAGAATGGCTTGGATCCTGCTGTGAATAGAGGAAGCTGCCAAGTCACACCACTGGGGCTTCTTGCTTAATATTATCTGCAAGGGCTTGTAGGTTTCTACAACAGGGTTTCTGGCAGGAGTCTTTCCCAGCTCTGCCTGGACATGTGTTTTGGAGTGGACCAGCCACAGTTTATTCGAGAGTGACCAACACATGCTCTGTGTGTAGGTTGTATCCATTTTGTGGCCCCTGGAATTCCAACCTCCTGTTTTTGGTTTAAAGCAAGTACACTCTGGAAGTCTCAGAAAATGTGATCCACCTTTAAAGAAAGCCCTTGCTTTACCAGAAATAATTTTGATGTTTTTTGAAACAAAAAATGAACTTCCAGCTTAGGAAATAACAGGAAGAAAGCACATTTTTTTTGGCAGTAGACGGTTGGGAAGAGGGGGTTGGATTGGCCTCAAGCCTGCTGTAGCCCCTTGCTTTATTTCTAAAAGTGTGGTTTTAGTGATATTTAAACAGTGGCTGGATGCGGTGCAATAGCGCTGAGCCTTTCCCACCGTAAACCTCTACCCTTTGAGAAAGGTGAGCAGAGAGAGGAGTCTGATCCATCCACAGTACTTGAAATCTCTGGATATATGTCCAGCATTACTTATTTTATCCAGTGCAGAGAGACAGTGAAATTATGAAGCTCTTTCCCCTGCCATCTTTTTTTGGGTGGGAGAAGCTGAATTCGTGTCTCTGGGTGCCTTGACTGTCCACTTCTGCTTGCAGCTCCAGAAGCAGAGGCAGCCACGCCCCCAGAATTTCCATCCCATGCTCCTTTCCTATTAATTGGTGGAGGCACTGCTGCTTTTGCTGCTGCTAGATCCATCCGGGCTCGAGATCCTGGGGCCAGGGTAAGTAAAAAAAGCAGGCTGCTGGCTACCGCCTATATTATTACTTTTGAGACAGGAAAGAAATCTTTTCATTGTCCCACATTTAAGGTGCTGATTGTGTCAGAAGACCCTGAACTTCCTTACATGCGGCCTCCACTTTCAAAAGAACTGTGGTTTTCGGAAGATCCAGATGTCACAGAAACTCTGCGGTTCAAACAATGGAATGGTAAAGAGAGGAGGTCAGTTTCCAAGTCCTCATGGCCCTGCCAAAATGAGAATTGCTGGGAGTTTGCATCAGAGGCTCCCAAATGCAGCTAGAGGTGGAACAGCTGAAACCTCCAGTAGGCACTGGCTGTACTTTTCTGTGCTTGACAAACGAGTGGCATAGGGAAGGTCTCCAAAAACCTTTACAAAACTCTGTGTCCAAAAATCCCCCAAACCAAGATTTTCTAGCTGTTTTTAAGCCCTCAAGAACACTGCTGCCCAAATCTTGGAAGAATAACACTTCTGAGCTTTCTCCTTTCCTCCTTGAATAGCATGAAGTTGGGATGAACACTGCCGCACGTTGGTGTGAGTGCTGATTTTACAGTTGTATTTATTTCTAGAAATTTGATCCTACTATGGTGACCAAACTCAATGGCTGTCAAAGCAGCTACTAAGCAGTGAAAACCAAGAGTACCCTTAAAGGCACCAGATCCCATCTGATCGTGGGAGTTAAGCAGAGTCAGCCCTAATTAGCACTTAGATGGGAGACTGCCAACAAATACCAGATGTTGTAGGCTATATTTCAGAGGAGGGAACTGGGAAAACCACCTTTGAGTATTCCTTGGCTAAGAAAACCCTGTGAAATTCAGGGGGTGCCATAAGTCGATAGGCGGCATGAAGGAATGCACTCATGCGTACACCCACACCCACACACCAATAGGCATCTTGCACTGTTGTTTGTTGCGCTTTCAAATCAGTTCTGATTTATGGTGGTCATATCAAAGAGTTTTCTTTTCTCAAAAGAGGGCCTTCCTCTTTCTCTGAACGCGTATGACTGGCCAAGTTTACACAGTCAGTTTTTGGGCCCAAATGGGGATTTGAACCCTAGAGTCCTAGTCCAACACTGAAAACCACTACCCCGTGTTGGCTCTGCTCTGTTAGGTGAGGCTAATTAATTCATAATGGCAGTGGCATCTAGGCCATTTCCGCACTAACCTGTTATAGTGCTGTTATTTCACTTTTAACATCCTATGGAATCCTGGAGTTTGCAGTTTAGGGAGGGGTCTTTGAGGCTCCTCCCTAAACTGCAAACCCCAGGATTCCATAGGATGTTGAAAGGGGAATAATAGCACTGTAACAGGCTAGTGCAGAAATGGCCCAAGTCTTGAGCAGCAAATAACTTGACTGGCCAGTGAAATTCTTACCTGCTTTCTAAGTGTGGGATTTGGCAGGGCTCATAAAGCACAGGATTTCTCTGAGCAAGGATGCCACAGCTGAGCACATCCTGTTGCATGTAGTCATCTACTTCATTACAGAAGAGCAAGATATGTAATTATGTGGAGATACATGTGGGTTGAACCAACCTTTATTTGCAGGGGTGGGTGACCTGCAGTCTTCAACCTAATTTTCTCTTTTAGTGACTAATCAAGGTTCCCAGCAAGAGCAGTCTTTCCCCACTTTGGCAACCTGCAAGGCAGGGGTTAGAGCAGTGGTTCTCAACCTGTGGGTCCCCAGATGTTTGTGGACTTCAGCTCCCAGAAGCCCTGACCATTGACCATAGTGGCTGGGGCTTCTGGGAGCTGAAGTCCACAAACATCTGGGGACCCACAGGTTGAGAACCACTGGGTTAGAGGGTGGATCAGGCTGACAGGATGAAGGAAGTGCCTCTGATTTTGGCCTCTCTTACTTCCAGCACATGGCCCTGACAGATTAGTCAATAGGGAATATGGCCTGTGAAGGAAACAAGCAGTTCTCTCACTGCCTTCTTTTCTCTTTTCCCTTGCAGTATATACTTCCAGCCACCATCTTTCTACGTATCACCTCGTGACTTGCCTCATATAGAAAATGGTGGAGTGGCTGTCCTCAGTGGAAGGAAGGTTAGTGTAACATTTATTGCCACTGTTGTAGAAGTACTGTGGGGTTTGTTTATATCAGAAAGCAGATTCCATTTTATTTTTATTTTGGGACTTATATCCCAGTTCTTCAAAGACTTATTCCTTGGTGACTGTACAACATGCTGAATATGAAAATACAGTACAAATATAATCAAATGAAAAAAAAAACCAATATAAATGAAAACAGACATAACTGTAAAAGCAGCATAAAATTAAATTTAGTTGAGCATGAGTGTCACAGCTTATGGGGAGAGTGCAGACGATCCATTAGGAGTGAGGAAAATGTAGCTCATGAGCCACATGTGGCCCTTGACCCCACTTCTGTGGCCCAAATCATGCCCAACCCTCTGATATTTGTTGAGAAAGATTAAGCATTATTTTTTGCTAAAACATGCATCCCCCCGTATCTGTTTTTATTCAATTACCTCTCAAAATGGTGTCCAGGAGTGATGTAATGCCACTTCTGACTGTTATTTTCAAGTGACCCTGAAGGAAGTATTTTGGCATCCTGGAGTGTATGTGTGGCTTGAGAGTGGGGAGTCTGGGGAAAGAAGGGACCCCTATCTTACTTGCAGAAGGTTCCAGGTCTAATCCCTGACATACCCTGGTAAAGCTAGGAGGAATCAATCAGATAACCCAGAAAGCCATTGCTAGCAATGTAGATTGGGGTGGGCAGTCTTCAGACTTATGAGATCAACTTCATAGTTAAATAATACCCATGAACCAGAGATTGGGATACTGGCAGAGTTGAGGAACAGCATGCCTCTGAACACATGTTCAGCTTAGGGTTTTCCAGTAGGTAAGATAACCAACCCCACAATTCCTTTGACACAAAATCCACTGCTGCGTGGTAGCTATTGTAAGCCAGCTAGGCACTGGAAACCCTTGGCAGTGTATTGCAAATGGTTCTAAGACTTTGACGCATATTCTGCTCATCTGTGATTTAGGCAATATTGAGCTCAACAAACTATTGGTCTAACGTGGTCTAAGGTATTGTCTTGTGTGCCTAAAAACTTGTAATGTTGAAAAAGCTCAAAATACTAAAAAGGGCAGTTTGCTGCCATTTGAAAAACCCATGTGGTAGGAAAAACTGATCTGCAGTGGGAAGGGGTGAATTTTGCCTATGTTTCAAGGCTATGGGCATCTTATGTGGACAAGAACCCCTCCCGCTGCAGGAGACACAAGCGTGTGTTTAACTTGCAGGTGGTCCACATGGATGTCAGGGGCAACGTAGTGACACTCGACAATGGCACACAGATCTCCTACGACAAGTGCTTAATTGCTACAGGTGAGGGTGAACAGCCTGCTACCTTTTCTCCTTAGTTCACTGGGGCAGTGGTTCTCTCAGCCTTTGGTCCTCCTGGTGCTTTGGATGTCTACTGTCAGAATTGTTGACCGTAGGCCCTGCTTGCTGAAGTCAGAAACATCTAGACAACTTAAAGCAAGAACCACTGTACTGAAAGAACAGTGTGGATATTGCCCAGTTGGCCAAGGTGCCAAAGAGCTTTCATCAGCTGTCTAATCTGAACATGATTTAAGTGCTCTATTTTCTGTCCTCAGGTGGTTCCCCAAGGAATCTTCCAGTAATTGAGAGGGCAGGCAAAGAGGTGCAGCAGAAGCTCACCCTGTTTCGGAAGGTAAGGGTGAAGGGGAGGGTAACAAACAACCAAGGTATGTAACGGAAAGTGATTTTGTTTGAATGCTCAGTATCTTTTTACATGATTTATTTTATTGCTGTGATAACTATGGTTTTGTTAATATTTAGAAAATCATTTAATCTGCTACCTGTTGTAGCATTCATGCTATTACCTGTTGCAATGTAGGAAAGTAATTTGTTGCATTACTAGGTGATTTTCTGTATTTTTTTTTTAAAAAGCCACTTTAGAATTGATAAGAGAGAACATGTTGCTCATTACACCAGTAAAGCAACTTCATTTCCACTTGATACACTCCTCTTCAACATTTGCAATTACTATCTGTGGTGTACCCTTCCTGCATTCATTACAAGTAAATAGATTAACATCTAAAACTTTGATTCCAAGCTCTGTTCTTTGGTATGATTATTTTAATCCCGTTAGAAATACTTAGCAGGAAGTTGAGGTGCAAAACTTGAAATGAAATGGGGCATGGGGAGAAATTAGGGAATCTGTTGCCCTGTGTTGGCTTATAGTCAAAAAGTTGAGGCAAATTTCAGATACTTTGTAGGTCTCCGGCCACAAAGCAATACAAAAGGAGAATTATATCCTGACTATCTGTCTGCCCCTTGATAGTTTTCTTATTCTGGTGTGAAATATGTGAACTAAGGACCTATCCAAAAAACCTACCAAGAAAGGCCAAGGTGTCAGCAACAGCAAACATTCCAGCAAGATGTGACAGAGGGAAATGAGGTAGAAGCAGAGTCATTCCACAATTCCTTTTGAAGGATTTACTGCTTTTCCCTTTCCATCCAGTTGTCCTTTTGTGCCATGTCTTTTTCTGTCTTGGAAGCCTGCAGGCTGGGACTGTTTAAAGAAAGAAGACCTGGCTGACTGATTCTATGCTGTTCCAAAAATGTTTTTGGTTGAAGAAGTCCTCTAATCAAATAAATATGTCCCTCACCCCCCATTTTCTTGTAGATTGAAGATTTCCGTTCACTGGAGAAAATTTCCAGAGAAGTTAAATCAATCACCATTATTGGTGGTGGTTTCCTGGGTAGTGAGTTGGCCTGTGCTTTGGGGCGGAGAGGTAAGTGTGAAAAACTTAACAGTGAGAGCCAGGTTGGGAGCATATGAGGCGCAGGTTTACATAGCTGTTCAGCTGTCAAAGTAGAACTTAAAACATGGGCAGGTTTATATGGGATTATATAATTGTAGTACATATCAACTACATAGTGTGTAAACCAGTACTTTGAACTTGCTCAGGTGCAAACTGGTAGATCACCCAGGTTTTCAACTTCTCTTTGCAGCACAGTCAAGGGGTTTAGAGGTGATCCAGATGTTTCCAGAGAATGGCAACATGGGCAAAGTTCTTCCCGAATACTTGAGTAACTGGACTACCAACAAAGTCAGGCGAGGTAAAATCCTCTTCCTTCCTCCACCCCCTTTCTTGGCAGAGGTGCTGTTTGGAGCCTATTCTTGAGCACTCACCTGAATGGGGAGGAGGCAGTCACAACTGTCTTTTACTTTTCTAGCAACCAACTCTGGAGAGCTCTTGCTGCTTGAGGCGACTGCTTCACTGAGGGCCATGGGAGGGCTCTCACTGAGAAGGAAGACCGCCCTGTCAGCCTAGTGGTAGAGCAAGCAATTTTTGGCTCTCTCTCCTTGAGCTGTTTTTTTCTAGATGACTGTGACAGGAAAACTACAGTCCTCCCTCCACATTTGAGCTTCACAAATTTGATTATTCATGAGGCGCATGTGTGCCTCCCCCCTCCATTCTCCTGCTCCCATTCTCTTCCATTTGGCTGGGCATGGAGAAAGAAGGCAAGCGCTTGAACAGAAGGCAATAAAATTGGGGCACTTGCGGGTGCCTTCTTTCTCCCCTCTGGAGCTGCTCCCTATTCCCTTGTCTCTGGCCCCAGCATGCAAAAAGCAAGAGAATGGGAGGGAGGAGCCGTGAAAGAGAATGGGAGGGAGATTGGGGGGGCGTTATTCATAGTTTTTCTACTTTCATGAGAGTCCTGCTGCTGGAACCTGCACAAAAGTGGAAGGGCCACTGTAATGTTTCAGACAATATTATAGAGACGGGCCAACCGAATTGTTGAATCCTTGGGAAACATTCAAGATTCACGGATCCAAATCCCAGCCCCAAAATAGGGAAGTTGAATCCTTCGAATCTACACCTTGTCCCACCCACCCTCGGTGCGATCTGGCCTGGCCGGAGGAGGTGGCAGGGAGTGCGATCCCGCCCTTTCTACTCTTTTCTCACCCACCCCAGAGCAATCCTGCCCAAGATCCTGAAAGTTTTCCTGAAAGTGAAAACTGTTATATAATTTGTTTTTCATTAAACAAAAATGTCAAATTCTGCTTCAGAAACACTCTTTGGTAGAGGTACTTTCTTTGCTTTGCTTTTTAAACCCCTTTTTTAAAAAAAGAATCTGAAAGATTCGAAATTTGTGAGATTCGTGGATTCCCAGAACCTTCCAGGGATTAGGATTCAGAAAATTCTGGATTCGTCCCATCCCTACAATATTACCTCAGTATTAAAAAGGAGTGTGATTTTAGGCTCAGGAGAGTCTTTTTTTTGGGGGGGGTCCAGCAGGAAGTGGTTGAAAAATTACCTTTTTCTCTGCTAGGAAAAAAAAGCTTCTCCTGAGCCTAGAACATTCTGAGGATGGGGGCAGAAACATGGGGAAATTGCCCTCACACCCCCTACCTGGCATTTTGGAGCAAATAAAAATAAAATGGATCGTGACTGGACTACCTACCACACGTTTACCACCTTTGGATTAAATGCTATAAATAAGCAATAAACAGATTTAAGTGGGACAGCCTGCCCCATGAGCTACCACCCCTGATTTAAATGGAGATATTGCCCCTCCAGTTTTTGTTGCCTCTGGTTGTTCTGTAAGGAACTGCATGTAGTCTAGAGCTGGACCATTGCTGCTGCTTTGTGTCATCTGTCTGAGGCTTTTGTGGCCCTCGCTGTCTTAGTACCTTCCAGGTGTTCTGGACTTTAGCTGCCATCTGCTTCAGCCATTCTGGTCAGAGGTCATGAGTGGTGTGAGTGGTAATCCCAGACCTCTGGAGCATACTCTTTAGCAGTGAGGCAGCACATGACCTAGAGACCCTGTTTGTGGGGAGGCTGCGGTTGTCTCCAGCTCTTCTTTCACCAACCTATGAGTTTCTTTTGTTTACTTTCAGAGGGAGTGAATGTGATGCCCAATGCGGTTGTGAAGTCTGTGTCTATTGCTGCAGACCGGTTGCTCATAAAACTGAAGGATGGGAGAAAAGTGAGTACCATGAAGCAGGAAGATGGGTCTTCTGTCTTTGCCATGGAGAGAAGGGATTGTAGGAGGAGTAAAGACTATCCCAGTGTGGTTCAGTTCCCTGATGCCTGAACCACACTGCAGCCTTCTCCATTCCATTCCCCTTCAGTTGCTTAGAAGTATGGTATGATCTGAATCCTTCCGTTCTCTGTGAATTTTTGTATGCAAACTTGCCTGGGCTTTGAGATAGTTGGCTTTCAGTTCTACCATCCTGAGAGGCACATTTAGTGGGGTGCAAGGAGGCCTTCTTGGTAGCTGCTCCAAGGGTGTGGAATTCAGAGACTTGGCTGCCCATCCCTCTGTTGTTGTTGCACTGGCAGGCATTTGGCAAGTCGCTCATTTTTCAATTAGGGGCTCTTAATGGGTGCTGTTTTTTATAAATTCATATGCTTTTAATTCAGCTTCAGTTGTTTTTACAATCTGTTTAACCATGTTATAATGCTGTAATTTTTTATATATGTATTGCTTTTGCCTTGAGTGCCAGTTTTGGGAGCAAGGAGTGGTATGAATCAGAGAAATAAATTCCCATCACTGCTGATGTAGTGCCCATGCTGGCTAGGGCTGATGGGATTTGTAGTCCCAGGTTGAGGAAGGCTATCCTATTGTAATCAAGCCTAAACACGAGTAATTGGAAAATAAATGTATAGGATTTTTTTTCTGTTAAACCCTGCCTCCATTTCAGTGCCTGTCTTTTATAGCCTGTTTCGGAGAGCTGTCATTTTAGTCTTCGTACAGTGCTATGCATATTGAGAGAGTTGTATAAACACAAAAAAGTCAACTGAGCTGATGCTTTTTCTGCTACTCAGGTGGAAACAGATCACATTGTGGCAGCTGTGGGCTTGGAGCCCAATGTGGAGTTGGCAAAATCAGCTGGTCTGGAGGTGGACTCAGACTTTGGGGGCTTCAGGGTTAATGCAGAGCTGCAGGCCCGCTCCAATATCTGGGTGGTAAGTGGGAAAGGGGAGTGTGGGGATGGGAGTAAGATTCTTCTGTGTTTGCTTCGGTGGCTGGCAACTGAGTGGCTGCCCTAATAAAATGTGAAACAACATCCAAGAAGTTCCTTCAAATATGTATTTGAAGGTGATGGTGGAGAGTTAAGCTTCTTGTCCCCATTGTAGATGTATGTCTTCTACCCCTCAGTCCACCCCCTCCCTGGTTGCAGATAACTTCTGCTAACTGCTGAAAAACCACAAGGGTAGTAGTTTGTCAAGCTGGAATGCTGTGTGTGTGTATTCAATAAACTCTGCTGTGATCTGTCTTCTCTTTTGGTTCTGCATCTCCCATTTGAAAAATACTGTGAGTCCCATGCTTCCTTCTCCACGGGGAGACCAGAAATGCCCAAATTTCAGCTACTCTGGGAGTTTGAGAAAGCTGAGATATATCTAATTGGTTTATTTCCTGCTCCATTCTTCCTCTTCTGTTCTCCTTGTTCAGGCAGGAGACGCAGCTTGCTTCTATGACATCAAGCTAGGCAGGCGGCGCGTGGAGCACCACGACCATGCTGTTGTGAGTGGAAGATTGGCAGGAGAAAACATGACTGGGGCAGCAAAGCCCTACTGGCACCAGTCCATGTTCTGGTACTGTGTTTTCTCTTTATTTTGTTCAGCTCAGTTTGAGTATTCGTCCCTTCACTTCTATTGTATCTTCTTTTCATGGTTTTTGAGTTGGAAGACAACTTACATAAATTTCTATATTTCTGCGTCACTGCATCAGGGATTGGAAACATGTAGCTTATTCAGACCTGTTTTTGTAGCTCCTAGATTTGATCTTTTTTCCCCCACTTTGGTTGGTTGATTAGGAAGGGAAAAAAAAAGAACTGTGTCTGTCAGCTTCCAGGAACAGCTTTTTTTTCCTTTAAAAAAAGAGGGCAGCCTCCTTCATGCCTTGTTCTCCACACAAACCCACCCTAGAAATTTGTTCTACTCTTTCCCGGCCACTTCATCTAGAGTCTTTTTACTGCTAGTGCCACTGTCAGCATAATGTACCAATAGGATTCTGGCCTAGTGGTCCAGGGGCTGATTGTCTGCGTCTGGGACTTTCTGTAGTCCTGATTAACTCTCATCTGAAAACTTGAAGTAGCCAGAAGCCCCGTTATGGTGTTGTAACTTCCCCTTTTGTTTGCCTTCTTTTACTGTCACTGTGTGATTCTGGAAAAAGTGCATAGTGCACCAGTAGGGTTCTGGCAATGGAGCTTTCTCACTCTGGCCAACACTGACTAGCTGCAGTTCTCCAGACTCTCAGAGAGAAAAGTCTTTCCATCACCCTTAATGCAGAGGAGGGAAATCTCTGGTTGGTGGGCTGATTTGGCCCAGAGTGATTCCAGTTCCCCAGCTTAGTGGTAAAGCACCAGCATTTCATGCAGAAACCTTCAGTTTCAGTCCCTCACATTCTGTCTAAAAGGATCTTAGACAGCAACTAGTGACAAAGACCATTGTCTTTATGTCCTGGAAGACTGTCGCCACTAAAAGTAGATGATGCTGGCCTTATGTGGCAAATAATCTCATCCAGGATGAAGGTAGCTAAACCTCCCATGTTTCTAACAAGGTGGGCTTGGAACTGTGTATTTCAGTTTCTAGATGCAAGTGTATTTTCAGTCAGCAGTTCTCTGTGCCACCTCCTTTCCACAATAGGCCCAAGCAGAACAAATTCTATAAAAATGACCAAAGAGGTACTGATCTGCCTAATCTGACATGGCTCAGGGTCCAAGGGATCTGCAGTCAAAATTGTAGGGCTTAGGAGAGGTAGTTGTTTGGGTCACAACTCCCAGAATCACACAACCAACATGGTTTGGGAGTAAGCGGTCCAACCAAGCTCTGCCTGGAGTCTATATGGTTACAGTTGGAGGTTTTAAAATATCTCCCTAGACTATCATGAGAGCCAGCATGGTGCAGTAGTTTGAGCATTGGACTGTGACCCTGGAGACCAAGGTTCGATTCCCTGCTCAGCCATGGAAACCCACTGGGTGACCTTGGGCATGTCACACTGTCTAAGCCCCAGAAGACCCAGTGATAGGTTCACCTTAAGGTAGCCATAAGTCGGAAATGACTTGAAGGCACACAAGAAAGCTATGATAGTAAGATTTAAAGAATTATGACACATCTCTGTTCCATCATTGTTTTTCTGCACTTTAATAGCAGCAACAAATTGCTTTGGCCTTGTGAAATTAATCCCCATAATTGTACTTATTCTGCCCTTTTTAGGAGTGATCTGGGCCCAGATGTTGGGTATGAAGCGATTGGTCTTGTAGACAGCAGCTTGCCCACTGTGGGGGTGTTTGCTAAAGCAACAGCAAAGGACACCCCAAAATCTGCAACAGAAGAGTCAGGTAAGATTCTGCTCCTCAGCTGTACTGTGGTTGGGAGGCTGGGATGCCTGTGCTTGATGGAGATGTTTCTCACCTTCCTTAGAGTGGGTGGACAACCTCCTGATGGTTATTGCTTATTCTGGCCTAAAGTGAAATTTCCATCTCCACTGGTAGACAGGGAATCCTTGTGTCAGGAGGGATAAGGAATCTTTGTTTTGGACTTCAGCTTGCAGAAGCCCCAAACAGCACGACTATTGCAAGAGATTATGAGAACTGTATTTCAAACTGTGGGGTGGATTTTCTTAGCCCTGGGCTTAAGGCAGCATTTGGACCCCTTGGCAGGTGGGAAGCCAACAGATTTTTCACAGGACATTAACCAACTCCATGTGTGTGTGTGTGCGTGTCTAGGAACTGGCATCCGCTCAGAGAGTGAAACAGAAACAGAAGCGTCTGAGCTCAAAGTCTCAGCTGCCTCGCCTTCCAGCTTGCAGGCGCCCCAGCAAGGGGAAGACTATGGGAAAGGAGTAATTTTCTACCTCAGGGATAAAGTGGTGGTTGGCATTGTATTGTGGAACATCTTCAACCGAATGCCTATTGCTCGAAAGGTCAGTACACATCCCAGGTCTTCCTCCAATACTCAACCTGGCCCCTCAGATTGGTAATTGTTCTATTGGAAAGCGTTTTCTCCACTGTTTCACAAGACTGGCTTGCCATGGTTGTTCTGCTCAGGGAGAGCTGCCTGCTGGATAAGTGGGAGGAGCAGCCTACCAGAAATGTGTCGTTCTGCCACTATAAAAAATGACTCTGTCATGTTAAATGCCATCATTTCTGTTTTGGGTCGCACATAACCCATTTGCTCAGTGTTAAGATCTGTCTTTGGAGTAGGTAGAACAATACAGTACTAAGTAGCTAGGACCCAAGGTGGTATGGTGGTTTGAGGGGTGGATGAGAATTCCAGATCAGAGTTCATATCCCTGTTCAGCCATGGAAATTCAATGGGTGATCTGTGGCAAGCCACTCTCTCTCAGCCTCTAAAGGCAACTGCAAACCTCTCTGAAAAAAATGTTGCCAAAAAACCTCTTGGACAGAGTTGCTGTCAGGTAGAGTCGACTTGTGGCTGCTTACCTGGGCTTGTGGGGACTCATGATAACAGCAGTTGAGTAATGGTTGCCTCTTTGAAGGAAAATGTGTCCAGCTGAAGTCACTTGCTTTCTTTTACAGATCATTAAGGATGGGGAAGAGCATGCTGACCTCAATGAAGTTGCCAAGCTCTTTAACATCCATGAGGACTGAACATCTCGCCCAGGGCCGGAGTGCATTTGGAAACGATGTATGGCAGAGAAAGGCCCTTTGTTCCGACTATGTGAGCATGGTCAGTTGTGTGACTACCCTACCCCACATCACCCTGTGTGCGTGAATGTTTCTGAATGCTTGAAATGGCTCTGAATTTTCTTTGCACCATGAATTAAACCAGATTAACTTCTGACAGTGAAGTCCTGTTAGTACTTTTCACCTCGTTGCTCTTGAATTTCTGCAGCTTAACCCTGGTTTGCACATTTAGCTGTTACTGTAAAAACAAAGAAAACCCCAGAAATCTTCCTGACATTTGGGGTGGTGGCAGGTAAGAGGTATGTGAACTAGAAGCTTTGCACCCTGACTCAGTCATTACTAGGCTTTAAAGCAACCCACTCAATCCCATCTGTAATACAGAAACAACAGCGGAAGATAGTGGCTTTGAAAAAAATCTGTGCTAGAACCCTCATTGCAAGAAAATTCCTTCAAAGTTTTCCCACAAGCTTTTCAAGTACAGGCAGCATTCACCAAGAGGAAGCTGTTAAACCTGACACTTTATGCTCAAAAAGAGGAGCCACTAATTGTGTCTCAGAATTTCTTCAGAGTCCTCAACTACCTTTCTTAAGTGTAGTATGTTAATATTAGTAGGATGTTGTATTTCACATACCTGAAGAGTGTAGAGTAGGCAAGGGTTAGTTAAAAGCATGTCAGTGCTGACTTGGAGACCTCTGTGGAGGCACCAAGAACTGAACTGGGGACCTGATGAGGAAATCAGTTCCGTGAGCCAGGAAAGCGATGCTTGGAGGAATGTCACACAGAGAAGTAGAAGGGCCAGGAAGGAAACAGAGACTCTCAAACTACAGAATCGCTTCAACATTCTTGGTGCTGTGAATGATGAGGAACACCAGAAGGAGGGAACACAACATCAGCAAGAAGAAATCCAACTTCGGCAACTAGAACTTGAACACCAACAGGACAGCATCCAACATCGGGAAGACCAGCACTCCCGGCCTCAACACAATGCCCAGGCAATCCTGGAAGAATCTGCTTGTCGAAGAACCCCGGACAGGCCTCAGAGGAGGCGAGTTCTGGTGGTTGGGGACTCGTTGCTCAGAGGAACCGAACCAGCAGTTTGCAAACCGGACAAGCTCAATCGAGAGGTCTGCTGTCTTCCTGGGGCCAGGATAAACCACGTAACAGAGAGGCTAGCCAGGCTGGTCAAGCCCACTGACCGTAAGCCCCTCGTTTTGGTTCACGTTGGAACCAATGACACGGTGAAGCGCAGCTTTCACCACGTCACAAAGGACTACGAGCTTATGGGGAGAAAGCTTAAGGACCTTGGTGCGCAGGTGGTCATTTCATCAATCCTCCCTGTTCAAGGATATGGTGCACGAAGGGAAAGGACAATAGTAGAGGACAACAGCTGGCTCCGCACATTTTGCCACCGCCAACAGTTTGGTTTTTTGGATCATGGCTTGAAATTCCAGGAACATGGGCTTCTGGCAAGGGATGGGTTGCACCTCACGAAACTTGGCAGGAACGTTTTTGCAAACAGTCTCACAAGGAGGATTAGGAGGGCTTTAAACTAAGTACAACTGGGGAGGGAGACAAGATTATTCAGGACAAGGACTCGGCAAGGGCAGGGGAAAAAGGCCCAAATGATATTGACCAAGTAGGAATAGCATCCAATCGTGGGAGGGGTGGAAACAATGCTATGGGACTTGCAGGAAGGGCACGGGGACTTAAGTGTCTCTATGGGAAACAAACAAGATGAATTTGAACTCCTAGTACAGCAAAATAAATATGATTTGATAGGCATCACTGAGACCTGGTGGGATGAGTCTCACGATTGGAATGTAGGAATAGAGGGGTATAGCCTATTTTGTAGAAATAGACCAAATAAGAAAGGAGAAGGAGTAGCCTTATATGTCGAGGATGTTTTCACCTGTGAAGAGATCCATGACTTGAACACCGGAAGCCAGGTCGAGAGCATCTGGGTAAGAATTAAGGGAGTGAGAAACAATAGGGATATTATAGAGGGGGTTTACTACAGACCTCCAAGCCAGGCTGAGGACCTCGATGGCACTTTCATAGACCAAATGACTGCACATTCAAAAAGGAGAGATACAGTAATAATGGGAGATTTCAACTACCCGGATATATGTTGGCAGTCAAACTCTGCAAAGGCGGCAAGGGTCCAGCAAGTTTCTTGCTTGTCTTGCAGACAATTTCATGGTCCAGAAGGTGGAAGAGGCGACAAGGGGACCAAATATTCTGGATCTGATCCTGACCAACAGGGAAGACCTTGTTAATGACGTCGAACTGGTTGAATCTTTAGGAGAGAGTGACCATGCCCTATTAGAATTTGGCATTCAGTGGGGAAGAGAAGGCAAGTGTAGCCAGGCATTCGTCTTAGATTTTAAAAAAGCAGACTTCTGTAAACTGAAGGAGCTGCTGGCTGAAATCCCATGGTCAAGAATAGTCAATGAGAAAGGAGTTCAGGATGCATGGGAGTTCTTTAAAAGGGAGGTACTGAAGGCACAGGCTAAAACTGTGCCATTAAGGAGGAAAAATGGAAGGCATCTGAACAAACCGGAATGGTTGACTAAAGAGCTCTCAGCTGAGCTAAGTATTAAGAAAAACATGTACAGGAAATGGAAGAAGGGGGAAATCACCAAAGAAGATTATAAGCAAGTAGCCAGGAGATGTAGGGAGAAGGTCAGAAAGGCTAAAGCACAGAACGAACTTAGGCTGGCCAGAGACATTAAAAACAATAAAAAGGGCTTTTTTAAATACGTCCGCAGCAAAAGGAAAAAGGAGGAGACGATAGGGTCACTGCGCAGGGAAGATGGTGAATTAATAACAGGAGGAAGAAAAAAGG
Source organism: Iguana delicatissima (assembly GCA_948472985.1). Lineage (NCBI taxonomy): Eukaryota > Metazoa > Chordata > Lepidosauria > Squamata > Iguanidae > Iguana > Iguana delicatissima. The sequence continues at coordinate 17,530 of CAOKZL010000631.1, read as the reverse complement.
CAGAACTCCTCAACACCTTCTTCGCCTCAATTTTTTCCCAAAAGGATAAAAACACGCAACCTGGCGGTTGGAGAGCAGGTGAGGAAGTGGGGAAAATGCAGCACAGAATAGGTAGAGAGGTAGTACAGGAATACCTGGCCACACTGGATGAATTCAAGTCTCCAGGGCCAGAAGAATTGCATCCTAGGATTTTAAAAGAACTAGCAGAGGTCATTGCGGAACCTCTTGCTATAATCTTTGAAAACTCTTGGCGGACAGGAGAAGTTCCGGCAGACTGGAGGAGGGCAAATGTTGTCCCCATCTTCAAGAAGGGAAAAAAAGAGGACCCAAATAATTATCGCCCAGTCAGCCTGACATCAGTACCTGGAAAGATCCTGGAGCGGATCATCAAACAGTCAGTTTCTAATTACTTAGAAAACAATGCCGTAATTACGAAAAGTCAACATGGATTTCTCAAAAATAGGTCATGCCAGACTAATCTTATCTCTTTTTATGATAGAGTTGCTTGCTTGATAGATGAAGGGAATGCCGTGGACATAGTATATCTTGATTTCAGTAAGGCCTTTGACAAAGTTCCCCATGACATTCTTGCAAAGAAGCTAGTAAGATGTGGGCTGGACAGGGCTACTGTCAGGTGGATTTGTAACTGGTTGACTGACCGTACCCAAAGGGTGGTCACCAATGGCAGATTCACATCCTGGAGAGAAGTGACTAGCGGGGTGCCACAGGGTTCTGTCCTCGGCCTGGTGCTGTTCAATATCTTCATTAATGACTTGGATGAAGGAATAGAGGGCACGCTGATCAAATTTGCAGATGACACCAAATTGGGAGGGGTTGCTAATACGCCTGATGACAGGATCAAAATTCAAAAGGACGTGGACAGATTGGAGAGCTGGGCCAAGGCTAACAAAATGAATTTCAACAGAGAGAAATGTAAGGTCCTACACTTAGGCAGAAAAAATGGTATGCAGAAATATAGGATGGGGGACACGTGGCTGGCTAACAGTACGTGTGAAAGGGATCTAGGAGTCTTCATAGACCACAAGCTGAACATGAGTCAGCAGTGTGATGCGGCAGCCAAGAAGGCCAACGCAATTCTTGGTTGCATCAATAGGAGTATGGTGTCTAGATCGAGGGAGGTATTGGTACCACCTTATTCTGCATTGGTTAGACCTCATCTTGAATACTGCGTCCAGTTCTGGGCACCCCAATTCAAGAAGGATATGGATAAGCTGGAGCAGGTCCAGAGGAGGGCAACCAAAATGGTGAGGGGCCTGGAAGCCATGCCCTACGAGGACAGACTTAGAGAGCTGGGTATGTTTAGTCTGCAGAAGAGAAGGTTGAGAGGGGACATGATAGCCATGTTTAAATATTTGAAGGGATGTCATGTCGAGGAGGGAGTGGGCTTGTTTTCTCCTGCTCTTGAGACCAGGACAAGGAGCAAGGGATGCAAGCTGCAGGAGGGGAGATTCCGCCTGAACCTCAGGAGGAATTTCCTGACAGTCAGGGCTGTCTGGCAGTGGAATGTGCTGCCACAGAGTGTGGCGGAGTCTCCTTCTTTGGAGGTTTTTAAGCGGAGGCTGGATGGCCACTTGTCAGGAGTGCTTTGAGGGTTTTCCTGCATGGCAGGGGGTTGGACTGGATGGCCCTTGTGGTCTCTTCCAACTCTACATTTCTATGATTCTATGATTCTACATGGAAAGCCTTCACCTACCCTTTAACACAAGGGTGGAAGAACTGTAGCCATTGGTGCATTTAGGTCTTTTTGGAGCGGGGGGGGGAGTGAGCAGGAGATGGCCTGGGGAAGGTGAGGTGGCCCTCCAGTGTTTCTTGATGGGGTTAATGCTTCTCTGACATCAGCAGGCATTGGAAACCCTGCCCCCAGCCTCTCTGAAATGTTGATGGCTTAGGGTAGGGCAAGCAACTTTGTTGTTGTTGTGTGCCTTCAAATCACGACAACCCTGTCGGGGTTTTTCTGGGGCTGAGAATGTGTGGTGTGCCCAAGGGCACCCAGTGGGCTCCTGTGGCTGAGTGGAGAATCAAACCCTGGTTGGCAGGTTTGGTAGTCCTACGCTCAAACCACGTTAGCTCTGAAGCAACGTTATAGTCACCAATTATTGCGGAGCTCCATTTTTCTGGAGCAGCAGATCACTTCTTAAATATATTTTAATGGCTATCATCAGTATTTCACATTAACTGGCTTCTCTGTTTTGTTTTTGGGGGCAATTTTGGCAGGCTGCAGGAAGTTGCAGGGGCAGGACCTGCTGCACATGCTAACCAAGAGACAGCCCCCGACACATCATTCTAGTTTCTTAGCTCTGACCCAGAATGATTAAGGGCAAGAAAAACTAAAACGTGCTACCAATGCTTTGAGTCACTGAGTACTTCACCATCCAGCACACCCATTTTGCTTTCTTCAAGAATTGGTGGAGAATCTCTAGCTATTGGATCACAACTCCTATCACCCTGCTCATTAGCAAAACTATATGGGGATGATGGAAGTTGTAAAGGCAGGGCATGTGGAACCCTTTGCTGTCCATGCGTTTTGCCTCGATTCCTGTTAGCTCTACAGACTGTGGAAACTGCCGTACTAGGAATATGACTACCTATTCTAGTACCGAATATAAATCTAGTCCTAGACTGGATACAGGGAAATGATGCCTTTCACCAGCAACCTAGAGAGCTCTTGCAAAAGTCTCTTGGCTCGCTTTGGAACATCCTCCTACTTCCATCCACTAGCTTTGAATCAGGAACAGAGATCATGCTAAACCCTAACTGAGCAGGGCACAGAGCACGGTACTGGGGATACAATAGCAAATTGGCCCTGGGTTACCAGCACCCAGATGCACATCTTTAGTGATGCTGTGCTACATATAATGAAGGGGACATGGTTTTAAATTAGAAATTGGGTGTTGACACCAAAGGGTTTCAGGAATCTGTCTGCATTGTATGCCCTTCCCTCACTGCATCCGTATAGAAGAAAGTGATGTGACTCTGCAGAAAGAAAACAAAAAGGCACCGATAGCGTCTTGCTGCTGCTGGCTCCACTTGTTCATCCAGAGAGTGATTTCTCAATTTTCCCACTGGGCTTTTGTAAGAGGTAGTGACCACATATACAGTACTGCTTATGACTCCTTGCTAAGCTCTAGCGCAATACCCCTCCCCTGCAGGCACCAGACTCAGAAGGAAATGACAACAGCCGTGCTTTAAAAAGAACAGGTTGCTTACCTGTAACTGTGGTTCTTCGAGTGGTCATCTGTGCCCTCATACATTAGGAGCTTTCACGTCTGCGCGGTAGCGTTCGGAAGATTCTAGAGCTCGTTAGCTTTGGTGGGCACCCCTCCCCCACGCCGGTGCTGCGCATGCTCCTCCCGCCGACTAACGGTCTCTCCTCAGTTCTGGTCTGCCGAAGCAGATGGGACCTGAAGGAAGGCAGGGCGGGGATGTATGAGGACACAGATGACCACTCGAAGAACCACAGTTACAGGTAAGCAACCTGTTCTTCTTCTTCGTGGTCTCTGTGCCTCATACATTAGGAGACTATGTAGCTTGCCAGTAGGATGGTGGGTCAGGTCCCAGATCCTAGAGCACAGAAGACAGCACAGCACGTCCAAAACGGGCATCTCTCCTGGAACGGCAGTCGAGCCTGTAGTGGCGCACGAAGGTCGACGGCTGGGACCAGGTCGCCACACGGCAGAGTTCCGACAGGTCGACGCCTCGCAGGAGGGCAGCAGATGTCGCCACGGCCCTGGTGGAGTGGGCCCGAAGCAGGTCTGGCGGAGGCTTCCTGGCAAGCTCGTACACCAGGTGAATAGTCTGTACCACCCACTTAGAGAAGCGCCGGGTGGATACCTTGTGGCCTCTGCGGCGCCTGCCATAACAGACAAACAGGTGGGATGTCTGTCTGTAGGCTGCAGTCTTGTCTTTGTAAAAAGCCAGCACCCGACGCACGTCCAGAGAGTGGATGGACCGCTCCAGAGGTGTCGTCGGGTCCGGGTAGAAGGCCGGCAGGATGATGTCCTGGCTCAGATGGAAGCTGGACATCACCTTCGGCAGGAAGGAGATGTCAGGCCGGAGGACCACCTTGTCCCAATGAAAGACCAAGTATGGTTCATTGCACCGTAGCGCCGTCAACTCTCCCACCCGCCTGGCAGAGGTGACGGCCACTAGGAACGCGGTCTTCATCGCGAGCAGTCTGTCGTCCATCGTGGCCATGGGCTCGAAGGGCGGCCTCGTCAGCTGGGACAGCACCAATGACAGCGACCACGGCGGTAGCGGCGGGTAGAGGTGCTGCAGGCCCTTCAGGAACTGCTTGACGGTACCGTCCCTGAAGAGAGTGGCTGACGGGGATCGTGGCAGTTGGTATGCCACGATTGTGGTGAGGTAGACCTTGAGCGACGGGAAGGCCAGGCCCTGTTGCCGGAGATGGAGGAGGAAGTGGAGCACGGTATGCAGGGTGACAGGCGATACCGGCTCTCGACGTTCCTTGGCGAAGGCCACGAAGCGCTGCCACTTGTAGTAGTAGTTCCTTTGCGTGGACTCCTTCCTGGCCACGGTCAAGATGTTCCCGATGGCCGAGTCGTCTAGGGCGATATCCTCCAGGCACGGAGGGCCAACACCGCCAGGTCCGGGTGCAACACCAGTCCGTCGGAGTGGGACAGCAGGTCCGGTACTGTGGGAAACCTGAGAGTCCTGCCCCGGGCGGCCTCGATCAGGGGTTCGAACCAGTGCTGCCTTGGCCAGTACGGTGCCACGAGGATCGCGTCCGCCCGGTCCGCGATGATCTTCGCGATCACGTGGCCCAGGAGTGGGAATGGAGGGAAGGCGTAGATCAGCCCTTCGTCCCACGGAAACTGGAACGCGTCGCTGATGGAGCGGCGATCGTGGCCGGCCCTCGAGCAGAACAGGCGGCACTTCGCGTTCTGGCTGGTCGCGAAGAGGTCGATGGTCGGCTTGCCCCATCGGCCCCGAAACATCCGGAAGGCCTCGTCGGACAGGGACCACTTGTAGTGGGAAGTGGTGTCCCTGCTGAGCGCGTCCACTGTGGTGTTCTCCTGCCCCGCCAGGTGAACCGCCACAGGGTGTATCCGGAGCGGGACGCACCAGTTCCAAAGTTCGAGGGCGATGCCCAGCAGAGTGGTGGAGTGCGTCCCTCCTTGCCTGTTCACGTAGCAGACCGCCGTCGTGTTGTCGGTGAGGATCAACACCGTGCGGCCCGTGACCAGGTGTCGGAATGCTCTCAGGGCCTTGTGGATCACCAACAGCTCGAGAGAGTTGATGTGGAGGAACAGCTCGTCGTCCATCCACTGGCCTCAGACCCGGAGATCTCCGGTGTGCGCTCCCCAGCTGAAGAGCGAGGCATCCGTCGCTACCGTGACCGACGGCCTGGGGTAGCGGAACGGCATGCCTGACAGGAGGTTCCTGTACGACTGCCACCACAGGAGCGACAGGTGTACCTGTTGGGGCAGGCGGTATCGGCGGCACTGGTCGTCCCAGAGAGGATCGAAGGCCCTGACGAACCAGTGCTGGAATGGCCGAGCGCGTAACCTGGAGAGGTAGGTTATGGCGGTGGTCAAGGCCATGTAGCCGAGGAGTTGTTGGATCCTCCTGCTGACACCGTCGAGGCCTCGAAGGCAACGGACGTCGCCCGACGAAGCGTCCGCGCCCTCTCGTCTGGGAGGAAGGCCCTCACCGATACCGAGTCGAGGGTCGCCCCGATGAAGTCGACAACCCGAGTGGGCTCGAGATGGGACTTCTTGGGGTTGACCCTGAGTCCAAGCCGAATGAAAAGAGACAAAGTCCGATGAATGTCCCTGTACAATTTCTGTCTGCAGGATGCCACCAAAAGCCAATCGTCCAGGTAAGGGTAGACCGAGATGCCCTTCGTCCGCAGGAAGGACACAATCGGAGCCACGGACTTGGTGAACACCCGCGGTATGGTGGAAAGTCCGAACGGCAGCACCCAGTACTGGTAGCTGGTGCCGTCGATCGCAAACTGAAGGTATCTCCTGTGCTGCGGGCAGATCGAGCTGTGGAAATAGGCGTCTTTGAGGTCTATGGACGCAAACCAGTCCCCTCGGTGAAGGAAGGGGAGGATCGACGGCAGCGTGACCATCTTGAACCTCTTGGGGCGGATGTATTCGTTCACCCCTCGGAGGTCTAGGATGGGCCGCAGGGATCCGTCCGCCTTCGGCACCGTGAAGTACCTCGAGTAGAAGCCGGTGGTCTTGGCTGAAGGCGGGAGCCTCTCGATCGCTCCCTTCTCGAGGAGGGACTGGACCTCTTCCAGTAGAGCCGAGCTGGCCGGGGTGGAGTAGTAGACACCCCGTGGCGGAATATCCTGGAACTCGATGGCATACCCCAGGCGGACGATGGTAAGTACCCAGGAATCTGCAGTGATCTCCCGCCAGCAGTCGAGGTGCCTGGCCAGGCTCGGGTGGTGGAACAGTTCTACCGGAAGGGTGAAGGATGGCACGAGTGGAGTCCTGCGAAGGCCGTCAAAACCGGGACTTCGCTCCGGAGGATGACTTCTTGGACGACGAAGATGGACGTCGTCTGGGGAGCCTCCTCGAAGCCGAAGACATCGACGGCCTCGACGCGGTCGACCGCGGGGACCGTGGCTGGTACGCCAATGAAGAGGAGGACCTTCTCCACGTAGGCCTCGGCTGGAAAGAGCGGCGAGAATAGGCAGGCTGGTTAATACCCATCTTCTTTGCTGTCAGCCGGGCCTTGATGAGGTGATTGATCCATGGCCTCGGTGGAGGTGTGGAAGAGCCCTTCGCTGTCGAACAGAAGATCTTCAATCCGTCGACGGCTGTCCTCCTGAAGCCCAGAGGACCGGAGCCATGCGTGGCATCGGAGGGCTACGGCACCAACCATCACCCTCAAGATAGCCTCCACGGCGCGCCTCGAGGTGGCGATCTGTGTAGCCACCGCAACGGCCTCGCCAAAGATCTGTGTGGCTGAGGTGCGTGACTCCTCCGGCAAGTCAGTAAGGAGTGGAGCGAGTCGGTCAAAGAGGTTCCGATGGTAGGCCACAAGGCATGCTATCGTGTTCACCGTCCTGGCCACCAGGGACGATGCCGAATAGAACCTTCGGCCGAAGGCATCGAGCTTCCGTCCCTCACGGTCCGGAGGGGTGGTATGTGCTCGGTTGCCCCCTTTCGTTTGAGCCGACTCGACCACAATAGAGTTCGGTACAGGATGATTGAAGAGGAACTCCGCGTTCTCCTTCTGGGTCCTGTAGAGATGCTCTTACCTATGTGGGATAGGCTGTGCTGACGCCGGCTTCGCCCACGGCTGCTTCATCGCTTCCACCAGGGTTGGTAGGAACGGCAGCGGTGCGGTCGATGGTGGGCGGGCTTCCAAGTACTGGAAGACTGGGTCCTGGGCTTGTGGAGCAAGTTCGGTCACCTTTAGGCCAAGGGCTGTGGCCATCCGGAGGAGGATCGCAGAAAACTGGCGTACGTCCTCCGGTGCAGACTCCCGGCCTGGCTCCCCGAACCCCAGTGGAGGGGATTCGTGAGAAGAAGGGGTGGACTCAGCAGAGTCAGAGTCCGAGTCGTAAGAGTCGCCGGATGGTGATGGCGACCTCTCTGCCTCCTTCTCCTCGGCCGGCCTATGGGCCGGAGGTGCCAGGGTGACAGCTGGAGCTGCAGGCTGCGTCGGTACCGGTGTGGCCGATGTCGTGACCGGTATCGGAGTCACCTGCAGGGGCACGACCACGGGCCTAGGGCGGTGTGCCGCCTGCGTGGTAGAAGTCGCAGCTACCGCCGGCTGGGCCACGGTGGGCTGTGGCGTCGGGCGGGTAGCTGTGGCCGTCATCCGCGGTGGTGGAGAAACAGCCCTGTAGCGGGGTGAGGGCTCCCGGGAACAACGGTGACTCGGCGAACGATGCAGTGGTGACCTCTCATAGCGGGGGTAGTGAGCCTCCCGCAGTGGTGAGCGAGACCGGCGACGAGGTGACCAGTACCTTGGATCTGGATGGTACCGGTCCCTGTAAGACGGCGAATAAGAATAGTATGAGCCGGCCGGCTCGTGTCACACCTGCTCCTGGGCGTACCTCCCTAGGTAGGCAGGAGAGTAGGTGCTCTCGCCCGAGTGACGCCTCTCCAGGCGCATCTCCCGATATCGCGGGGATGGAGGCCTGTCCCGCTGCTCCGGCGAGCGGGACTCGTCGCGTTGAGAGGCTGGGTGCTGCCTGACCACAGCCTCCTCTCGGCGTTCTGCCGAGGGTGGACGGCGACTTGGCGGAGTGATCTCCGCGATCAGCTCGGGCGGTTAGGAGGCGAGCCCTGCACGACCTGCTCCTCGTCCGACACCTCGAGGACTTCCTCTTCCTCCAGAGGCTCCTCTTCCTCAGGGAGCTCCATCGGTTGAGGTCCTCGGCGGGCTGGGTGGGTGGTGGAGTCGGGGGTCGCACCACCGTCAGTGAAGAGCACCACTTCTCCTTTCTCTTTTTCTTCTTCTTCCCCACGCCCTCGGTGGCGGGGCGCTTCTTCTGGGCAGCGGTCAGCGGCCTGGAGGAGGAGGTTGAGGCCTGCGAGCCCGCAGGGTCCTCACGTGCCCGAGTTGCCGAGATCTTCGGTATCCTCAGCAACTTCATTATCGGTACCGAGCCCGGTACCGATACCGACGAGGTCAAGGGCACGGCAGCCGCCGCTGCTGCTGGAGAAGAAGACGGGCGTTTCTCGGCCATCATCTCGGGTCTCTGGACGCGAAGAGATTCCTCCCAACAATGGGATTTAAGCCTTGCCGCCCTGTTACGGAGAGTCTGGTGTGTAAACTCTCTGCAAATAGGGCAGGCCTGAACGTTGTGCCCCTCACCCAAACAAATCAGGCACTTAGAGTGTCGGTCAGAGAGAGCAACCTTCCTTGCACAGGAGGCGCAGTGTTTGAAGAGAGCCGACATAAACCGGAGGCAAGGCAAAGAAAACAAGAGTCTGAGAACACCAAACACAGTCCGAGATCCGAAATCGTCGTCAAAGCCAGAAAAGGGTCAAAACCGATCGAGAAAGTACCAAAGCGAAGTCCGAAATCCGAGAGGGGTAGTCAAAAGCCAAATCCGAAGTCGAAAAACACCAAAAAACAGAATCGAAAAGCAAGCCAACAAGCAGAACCTTCTGTACGCTGAGGCGGACAAGAAAGAACTGAGGAGAGACCGTTAGTCGGCGGGAGGAGCATGCGCAGCACTGGCGTGGGGTTCCTGCCAAAGCTAACGAGCTCTAGAATCTTCCAAACGCTACCGCGCAGGTGCGAAAACTCCTAATGTATGAGGCACAGAGACCACAAAGAAGAAGCTCGATTTAGTAATCCCACTCACATTTCTGGCCATTTCCACACCACACTCCTATAGCGCGATTATTCCACTTTCAACATCCTATGGAAACCTGGGGTTTGCAGTTTAGGGAGGGGCCAGCAGGATGTTGAAAGTGGAATAATTGCACTATAGGAGTGTGGTGCAGAAATGGCCTCTGTCTCCTGTGGAGTAACTCCATTTGGAATAAACTGACAGGGGAAGGATTAGGCCAGAATTGGACCTTATAGCCCTCTAGCTTTTTCTGATCAGTTCCTCTACTGGGGGGACTTACGGTAGTTGGAGTCCAAAAACATTCATTTTATTTTCCTACTGAGCTAAGTTTTGCATGGCTATAGCTTCTCCCCTTTGACCAAGGCCCTCTGTGCAGTAGCTCCTTTCTTGTTGCACTAGGCTGATGTATGATGCTAGAAAAGAGTGCAAGATTTCCTCCTCAAAGATTATGATATTTTGCTACTTTTAAAAGAGCATGTAGAAAGTGGTTGCAGAAAATACATGACCATAGGAAAATAGGCAAAATGAAAACCCAGATAACATCCCCTCCAGCTATTTTGGTCTGCGCTTTCCTTATTCCCCAGCCAATGGCCATGATGGCTAGAGATGCTAGGAACTCTGGTCCAAACCATCTGAAAGGCCCCAAGAGAAGGCTTAAATCTGCCATGAAAAATTTGAGGGCACACATTGTATCAAGAGAGCAGCACTGACCAAGGGGACTGGCTCCTTCCTTTCAAACATCTCATTTTTGCCTATTTCACATGCCATTATTTGCTCTTCCAGATGTAGAGGGAGGGTGGACACATGCTAATACAACACAGATGCCTTTCTGTTTCTCCCAGTGAGCCTGACAGTGTTTGTGAGGAGGGGTAACAATGTGGTTTGATCAGGAAAATGACAGGCTCATTACCAACTGCTCTAAATTTAAAAACATGGGCAGGATAGCCAGTCTCAATTGAGCAGCCTCACACCTCTTTGGACTCTCCTCCTCCAGCATTTTAGGTCATGGTTCAAACCAGAGATAAAAATCCCTCCATAGCTGCTTCCTCTGCTTATCCACAGCTGAGACAGAGAGCCCTCCCTTAGTCTGTGTATTTCAGCCTTCTTTGTCCTGGGAGCTTTCCTTGAAAGCAGCTTGTTTTTGGTTATGGACATAAATTTAAAAAGGTGCAGCTGAGTGTTGGTTCTATCTAGCCAGGCTTGGTTTGCGTGCCCCCAGGCTTTGCCTTCTGGCACCCAGACAAAAGGACTGCCTCTTCTGTCCCTTACAGCCTGTGAATAACACACACTTTCCCCTCAAAGCAAAGGCACTCATGTGATGGTGCCGCTCACTCCCATTAAGACTTTCTGTGCAAAGACACAAGACCCAAAGATGAGGCGGGAGACAGGGGCCCTGATGCAGGTTTTTCTGTACATAAGTGTTTTTGACACCAAAGCGTTGCTTAAGAATAAAACAAATCAGATGAAAGAAAGAAAAAACCCCAAAACAGCAGCTGGAACACACACCCCAAAGGCCCGAAAGCCTTGGTCGCAAAAAGAGAAAAAGGAGGGAACAGTTGGTTTTCCAAAGTGGGAGGGCTGGCAGAGACAGCCTGCTCAAAAAATTGAGGTGGGAGATGGGAGAGGAGGTGCAAGGAAATGCAACTCCTAGAGGGAACACAACACAAAATAATAATAATAAAAAAATCCTAAACACCCAAACACCCCACCCTGTGCAGGGAAGAGCCAGGAAACAGATTGTCCAGTCCTTGTTAGCACCTGTACATTAAAACTGTACCATCTATACTACCCCCACCCTCCTGCTAGGCATGTCTTTCTCTGCCACGCTCACCCTGCTGGAGCTACCGTCTTGCCACCTGAACTGAGAGTGAGAGAACAAAGGACAACTTGAAAAAAACTGGGATGGGGAAATGGCAAAGGGGCAAGTAAGAGTAGCCGAGAATACCGAATGCCTTTGGCTATATACTGATTCAGCCTCAGTCTGCCTCTCCAAAGCGCCAGGCTGAACTTTTAGAGACAAAATAATGTGACAGAAAGGCTTGGGCAGAGACCTAGAAAGATGGAAACGCCCCCAGCAGAAGCTAGGTGGCTCTCAAAAGGAAAGAGGTTATAGGGGCCCTCCCACCACTTTTTGAGAACTGGAGAGGGAAGTGCCAGCTTGCTCCTTACAGCACATCCCAGGCAGGGACGGGCGGCCACGAGAAGGCCTCACCCCCCCAACCTGCCCCACAAATCACAGTGATACAGACTTTGCAGGAACAAAAAAGGAACACCACAAATTAAATACTAATTAAATAAATACTCTGGAAGAGCTTGGGGTGGAGCAGGGAAGGGAGGGGAGAGACGCAGTTCCACAGAGAGGCTTTAAAACCATCAAGGCCTGCAAGCGGGCCCAAAAGTTCAGAGTCCAGGGCGAGGAAGGAGGCAGCTTCCTACCCGGGCGCCCCTGCCCCCACCCCGGCCGGGTGGGTGGCAAGCACCTGCTGCTGTTCATCACCAAGGGCCCTGCGGCCAGAACCCTTGCCACTGCCTGCAAGGAGGCCACCTTCTCGTTGGTCCGTGTTATTGCCTCGCAGCGCATGATGACAACAGAGACGGAGGGATCACTCTGGCCCCCCCTCCCTTGTCAGCTGCTCCAGGCCTCAAACACCACTTCTGAGCCCAGCAGTTGAACCAGCTCCAGCTCGTAGCGCACCAGCTCCACCGTCTCTACAGCACCCACAGCCAGAGGGGGAACCATGTGCTCCTGGATTTCTTCTGGGGCCAGCACCTGGCTCAGTGACAGCTGGTGCTGGAACTCCACCTTGGGTAGAGTTGTCACTTCAAAGTGTGGGAAGCGGGCTTGGAAGATGCGGGATGAAAGCTTCAGCCTCTTCAGCACATCTGAGAAGAGGAACCAGTTGCAGGGCCTGGTGGCAAGAGGAAGAGGCAGAGCGCTCAGTGAGTGCGGAGAAAACACGCTCCTAATATCCAGCTCACTCCTCTGTAACCCCTACCATCAGCCTTTCATTACTTCTGCAAGATAAAATAACAGGCAAAAGTCTGCCCACTAATTTCAGCACAGAAGCGTTTCTCCACCAGTCCAATCTGAGCAAACTGGCTTTAGGAGAGAAGGAAAGGCATGCACACAAATGAATAGCCATCTTGTCTAGAACGTCATTTGAAAGCTATCCGAGCTAAGGCAGGCCACAACTGCACAGTACAATCACTGAGGATCCAATTCTCTCTCTCCTCTTCAAAATCAAGTTCCTAGCCTTCACTGACATGTCAAAGGTGTGAACATACTGCTCAATCACTGATCACACTGCAGAAGTGGGAGTGAAACAGTGCTTACTCTGGTCAGGCAAAGCTTCAGTCTCCAGGGCATGCTCTATCCCACTTCCTGAAGCTTCTGTCTGGCAAATGTGGAGTAAGTGATGCAAAACAGAACGTACATGGACTTCTGCTTGCTGTGCGTTACTTATTCAGCTCACAGATTTGTAGTTATCACAGCGCCAAGCCTCAGACTATGACTTTTGCAGGTGCAGAATTCCAGTCCTATCTCCACAAGCACATGCTTGCAAGAACCAGTCCTTTTGCCATGGGTTCAATGACAACATGCAGATTTAACCAGACCGAGACCCAGACCCACACACTTTGCTGATACCACTTTTGGTTTCCCATTCTGTCATTTGCCACAATAGGCTATCTGAATGCCTTGCTCTTCTCAGAGCAGCTGGCAAACTCTACTGTCCCCTGTGTTAGCCTAGGAAGGAGACAGGGGGAGGGACTGGACTTGGCAAGCAGACGCAAATGAGCCCATTTCTTCTTCAAGGCTCCCAAAAGCTACTCCTAGCTCCTTTGTCTCCAACTGGCTTTGTCCCTCCTACCCCTACCACTGAACTGCCAATTAGACAGGCCCTTTTTTCCATCTGCAGCTTGGTTCATAGTTCCCCCTCACCCAGGGGAACAGAGGGGTGGACAACTGGCATAGTCCCAAGTGCCCCAGCTTTGCCAACAGGGACATAACTGCAAGTACTCACCCCCGGGAGACAGACACTTGCAGGTTGTAGCAGGGGAGCAGCTGCTTGTCGGAGAACTCAAACATGAAGCGGTCTGAGTCCTGCTCATCTTCCTCGTGATCTGAGCTCCCAGGAGGGTTGAGCAGAAGGTCGCAGCCAATCTCATCTTTCCCCTCTGACAGGAAGAATGCGTGAAAGAGGGAGGAGAAGATGAGAGAAGAGAAAAAACAGCGCTGGCCCCCAAGCACACTGAAGGCACACACAGCTTTGCTCCCCAGGCCTCTCTGTGCCTGGTTCACTCACTGGATAGCCAGCCATTGCCATAGCAACCCCAATACTGGCTAGAGCAGAAGCCCAGCACGGGGAAGTCTAGAGCAAGAGCCGGCAGCAAGGGCCAGAAATGTACCGTCCAAAAATGCACCGTCCACATTCAGAGATCACCTGCTGTTGGTTGCATTTTCTCTAATAGCAAACGAAAAGCATGAAGTGGATACAGTGACAAGATTCTTAAGGATTATAGTTTCAGGTTTGATCAACTGTTTTTTAAAGCCCCAACTGCCCAGCCCTTGCAGCTGCACAGATTTCTGAAAGGGTACAGACAGACAACATTGCCCAATATTTCAGAAGCTATAGAGAAAGAGTTTCAGTAGATGGGAGAAACTTCAAGTAAGTTCTTAGCCTTCCAAAGGACAAGCAAATCTTGAAAAATAAAAAGATGCAAAAACAAAATGACAAAACGAATTATGCCAAGGAAGAGAAAATATGTACATGTGCTCCATTTGCATCATTCGTACAAGAAGTAAAATTCAACTGTCTTGAATTTCCTGAATGCAGAAATTCTGGATATTTTAACAGGGTTTTTTTCTTTCTTTTAAGTAGTGCAGAAAGCAAACAGTCCTGGCTACAGTGTAGCTCTCTATACCAAATGCTGTGGGGGAAAACCAAATTCTTAGCCTGCGAACAGACAAAAGAGACTGGGCTTTCTGTTCCCCATGATGCTTATCTCACTTCTTTTAATACAGAGGCAAAGGGTTCTTGGGTTCCAGTGAAATCAGCCTGAATTCTGGAGCAAGATGAGGTGAGCTCCATCTATCCCCTGACATCTCCAGCTTGCCCTCAATGACCGACAGCTGCCTCTAGGCTGAGAGAGCAGAGAAAGGAGGAGAACAGACTGAATACATGAAGAAAGAGAAGAGAAACTACAAAAGGTGCAGTTGTAAACCCAGCGCATTCTGAACTGAAATGTTCTTCTTTCAAGGCACTGCCAAACCAGTGTCAGTGGGCAGCAAAAATTGCCTCCCTTACCACGTCTGCACTAAATGACCTAGGATTGAGAGAATCTTAGCTTACTGCTTGTGAGCAAGCACAGTGGTGCATGCTTCCTATTGCTTCACCTGGCTCTTCCTACAAACAGGAGCAGCTTTCAGTGACCAGAACTCAACAGCAACAGTTGGGTAGTTATGTCTAAACCCCAATTCCTGGCTTGTCACTCCCCAACAGGCAAAGAATTCTGAAACCTGCTTCAAATCTTGGCTTCAGACTTTCACTTGCAAGGGAAGTGACAAATCAGGGTTTGTGTGTTCAGATTTAACCCTTAGTTTTTCCTCTGGGGAATTAACTGTTTAGTTGAGCCACTCCTTCTGGTGGGAAGAGCCCGGCAGAAGCAATTGGACACTACACATCAGCAGGCTTGCTCACGAATAAGACAAAACTCCTCAGTAACTTGGATTAACATTTTGTGTGAGTGGAGCCAGTATCTTCTGAAGGGTCTGGTTCAAGCACACTGTCTTCTCTCTTCTTCATTTTGCAGGTCATGAAAGAAGAGACCTCAAGCTAGTAGTTTCCGACTGAGGATTCTGTGAGCAAGAATCAGAGCACCCTCCTACACTCCCAGGTCACAGGAAACCAATTCACCATTCTTCATGCTAGGCAGTGGGGTTAAACAGCACAGGACACTCCACCTCACCTAGCACAGCACTGCCGTAGAAGTCCCAGGCCGTCTGGGGGTCCTCATCAGCTCGCCCCTGCAGATCTAAGAGGTAATCTGCAAGAAAACAGAGAAGCTATTAAGTTGTGCTTTTCAAAGATGTCCACAGGGTCTATTAAAACATCACACTGAGAGGATAAATCCACGCTGATTTTCCAAGCAGTTTCATGGCACAAATTTCTCATCTTCAGCTCACGTTCTTTCCTGCAAAATCTAATTCAGAGGTGGGGAATGTATGATTCTTTGGATAAGGTTGGAATGCAACTCCTACAACTCCCTCAACCACTGGTTATGCTCGGCTAGGACTGATAGGAGATGAAGTCCAATAACATCTTCAGGGCCAAATGTTTCCTGCCCCAATGTAATGTTTCTAAGGTAAACCCCAACATGAATCCATCCAAAATGATCTTCTTGTAGGAAAAGCTGTCAGTCAGGACAGAGCACATCTCTCTTGCAGGAACAGATTCTCTTCTGCTAATTAGGAACCTTTCGTGCAAAATCTACATGGATTCTCCATTCCCACTTAACAGCCTTCAGATATGCTCTCTATTGCGGCATGGTGAGTTAGTCTTATTGTTAGTCATACCCAAGGCAGGCCCACTGAATTGATTAAATCATCATTCAACAATGGAACCCAGGGGACTAAGTCTCATTCGGAGTAACCAAGAGGATTCAAGCACAGAAGCCCTGATGGAAATGGGGGAAAAAGAGAAGAGCAAAGGAGAAGAGCAAAGGACGAGGAGGACGAAGAGGAGGAATTCTTACCATTAAGGAAGGTTTTCATCCCCTCACTGCTGGCCAGCTTCAAGGCTGTCTGCCCTGAGTAGGTCGCCAAGGTAGGGTCAGCACCATAAGAAAGGAGGAGCCATAGGGTCTCCAGGTTGTCATTTGCCACTGCATCATGCACAGGCCTGCCAGGCAAGAAGAGTGTGTCAAGCAAACTGCATTAAAACCAAAGATCTGCAACAGAGCAACAACTTAGAAAAGTTACGTTTTGGACTACAGCCCCCTGAATCCCCCAGTTGGTGTAGCTATGCTGGGTGGAGAACTACTGGAGTTGTAGTCCAAAAGTAATGTGCCTCAGCAATGGTCAAAGATTATGTAGGCCTCCTCGCTCCCTCCAGGCATAAGGATCCGGGTGAAAAACAAGTACATACAGGAAAATCTATTTCTTTCTTTTTATATATATATTTTTAATAAAACACAAACCAACACAAACATTCAATTGTAAAACAAATTATCCAGATAAAATACCAAAAGTACAATATAATATAAAACAAACGGACAAGTACATGTAATCAAACTATACAAAATTATAAAACAACATTAAGGAGGAAAATCTATTTTTAAGGACTTTTCATTACCTCAAAATTTGCACCATCCCACCTGCTTGCATTCACACAACACTGAGGGCCAGGCTGTGTTTTTGTTTCTTCCCTCTTCTAGCCAGATTCCAAGTACTTGAAATATCCTTACATGTGGAAAAATGGCCACAGCTCAGTAGAGCTGCCCTCAGTAAAGCTATGGAACCACTCCGTTATAAATAAATAATATCATACACGTAAGTGTCAGGCAAACCAAAGGAGCCACCGCTTAGTGGCAATACACAAACCTTCCCTCTACATAGTCAGTGATAGTCTCTGGGACTGCTGGATGAGATACACAGAGTCAGTTGAAAAGACATCTGCCAGGGACCCTGCTGCCAGTCAGAGTAGACACAGAGACACAGCTCTACACCAGAAGGCTCATCTGTCTGATCCTCTGCCATGTTCACCAGGTCACAGGTTAGAACAACCATGTAGTGCAAACTGTTGCTGCACTGTTCGGAATGCACCTTGAACACTGGGTTGTTTTTGTTTTAAAAGGAAAAGCATTTTAACAGGTAACTTCCCCACTGGCTGTTTCAAATGGTCCAGCTCAGCATAAAATGGTTGTGCTCTCAAAGTAAAGCAAGATAGCCTGATTTCATTATATTTCTATCCTGCCTTTCATTGAAGGAACTCAAGACTGCACAGATGGTCTCCTTTTGCAGTTTTATCCAAACTTACC
Source organism: Iguana delicatissima (assembly GCA_948472985.1). NCBI lineage: Eukaryota > Metazoa > Chordata > Lepidosauria > Squamata > Iguanidae > Iguana > Iguana delicatissima. The sequence goes on along the minus strand of CAOKZL010000631.1, from coordinate 183 downwards.
TCCACTCTGGAGGTAAGACAGGCTAAGAAGATTTATCTGGTGACTACAAGATTCAGAGGTTCAAATGGAATGGCTGAGATTCTTTACTCAGCAGAATATATGGCACAATGGCCAATCAGTCAGAGACCAGTCTGGCCAAGTCTCCCAATTATCCTGGCTCTTTGTTGGTAATGCACTTGCCTG